>OY740788.1:43464601-44664601 GCA_963514005.1 Raja brachyura
GGAGGGGGGGGAAGAGCGAGGGGGGGGAGAGCGAGGGGGGGGGAGAGCGAGGGGGGGGAAGAGCGAGGGGGGGGAAGAGCGAGGGGGGGGAAGAGCGAGGGGGGGGAAGAGCGAGGGGGGGGAAGAGCGAGGGGGGGGAGAGCGAGGGGGGGGAGAGCGAGGGGGGGAAGAGCGAGGGGGGGAAGAGCGAGGGGGGGAAGAGCGAGGGGGGGAAGAGCGAGGGGGGGAAGAGCGAGGGGGGGAAGAGCGAGGGGGGGAAGAGCGAGGGGGGGAAGAGCGAGGGGGGAAGAGCGAGGGGGGGAAGAGCGAGGGGGGGAAGAGCGAGGGGGGGAAGAGCGAGGGGGGGAAGAGCGAGGGGGGGAAGAGCGAGGGGGGGAAGAGCGAGGGGGGGGGAAGAGCGAGGGGGGGGGAAGAGCGAGGGGGGGGGAAGAGCGAGGGGGGGGGAAGAGCGAGGGGGGGGGGAAGAGCGAGGGGGGGGGAAGAGCGAGGGGGGGGGAAGAGCGAGGGGGGGGGAAGAGCGAGGGGGGGGGAAGAGCGAGGGGGGGGAAGAGCGAGGGGGGGGAAGAGCGAGGGGGGGAAGAGCGAGGGGGGGAAGAGCGAGGGGGGGAAGAGCGAGGGGGGGAAGAGCGAGGGGGGGAAGAGCGAGGGGGGGAAGAGCGAGGGGGGGAAGAGCGAGGGGGGGAAGAGCGAGGGGGGGAAGAGCGAGGGGGGGGAAGAGCGAGGGGGGGGAAGAGCGAGGGGGGGGAAGAGCGAGGGGGGGGGAAGAGCGAGGGGGGGGGAAGAGCGAGGGGGGGGGAAGAGCGAGGGGGGGGGGAAGAGCGAGGGGGGGGGAAGAGCGAGGGGGGGGGAAGAGCGAGGGGGGGGGAAGAGCGAGGGGGGGGAAGAGCGAGGGGGGGGGAAGAGCGAGGGGGGGGGAAGAGCGAGGGGGGGGGAAGAGCGAGGGGGGGGGAAGAGCGAGGGGGGGGGAAGAGCGAGGGGGGGGGAAGAGCGAGGGGGGGGGAAGAGCGAGGGGGGGGGAAGAGCGGAGGGGGGGGGAAGAGCGGAGGGGGGGGAAGAGCGAGGGGGGGGAAGAGCGAGGGGGGGGGAAGAGCGAGGGGGGGGGAAGAGCGAGGGGGGGGGGAAGAGCGAGGGGGGGGGAAGAGCGAGGGGGGGGGAAGAGCGAGGGGGGGGGGAAGAGCGAGGGGGGGGGAAGAGCGAGGGGGGGGGAAGAGCGAGGGGGGGGGAAGAGCGAGGGGGGGGGAAGAGCGAGGGGGGGGGAAGAGCGAGGGGGGGGGAAGAGCGAGGGGGGGGGAAGAGCGAGGGGGGGGAAGAGCGAGGGGGGGGAAGAGCGAGGGGGGGAAGAGCGAGGGGGGGAAGAGCGAGGGGGGGAAGAGCGAGGGGGGGAAGAGCGAGGGGGGGAAGAGCGAGGGGGGGGAAGAGCGAGGGGGGGGAAGAGCGAGGGGGGGGAAGAGCGAGGGGGGGGAAGAGCGAGGGGGGGGAAGAGCGAGGGGGGGGAAGAGCGAGGGGGGGGAAGAGCGAGGGGGGGGAAGAGCGAGGGGGGGGAAGAGCGAGGGGGGGGAAGAGCGAGGGGGGGGAAGAGCGAGGGGGGGGAAGAGCGAGGGGGGGGAAGAGCGAGGGGGGGGAAGAGCGAGGGGGGGAAGAGCGAGGGGGGGGAAGAGCGAGGGGGGGGAAGAGCGAGGGGGGGGAAGAGCGAGGGGGGGGAAGAGCGAGGGGGGGGAAGAGCGAGGGGGGGGAAGAGCGAGGGGGGGGAAGAGCGAGGGGGGGGAAGAGCGAGGGGGGGGAAGAGCGAGGGGGGGGAAGAGCGAGGGGGGGGAAGAGCGAGGGGGGGGAAGAGCGAGGGGGGGGAAGAGCGAGGGGGGGGAAGAGCGAGGGGGGGGAAGAGCGAGGGGGGGGAAGAGCGAGGGGGGGGAAGAGCGAGGGGGGGGAAGAGCGAGGGGGGGGAAGAGCGAGGGGGGGGAAGAGCGAGGGGGGGGAAGAGCGAGGGGGGGGAAGAGCGAGGGGGGGGAAGAGCGAGGGGGGGGAAGAGCGAGGGGGGGGAAGAGCGAGGGGGGGGAAGAGCGAGGGGGGGGAAGAGCGAGGGGGGGGAAGAGCGAGGGGGGGGAAGAGCGAGGGGGGGGAAGAGCGAGGGGGGGGAAGAGCGAGGGGGGGGAAGAGCGAGGGGGGGGAAGAGCGAGGGGGGGAAGAGCGAGGGGGGGAAGAGCGAGGGGGGGAAGAGCGAGGGGGGAAGAGCGAGGGGGGGGAAGAGCGAGGGGGGGAAGAGCGAGGGGGGGGGAAGAGCGAGGGGGGGGAAGAGCGAGGGGGGGGAAGAGCGAGGGGGGGGAAGAGCGAGGGGGGGGAAGAGCGAGGGGGGGGAAGAGCGAGGGGGGGGAAGAGCGAGGGGGGGGAAGAGCGAGGGGGGGAAGAGCGAGGGGGGGAAGAGCGAGGGGGGGAAGAGCGAGGGGGGGGAAGAGCGAGGGGGGGGAAGAGCGAGGGGGGGAAGAGCGAGGGGGGGGAAGAGCGAGGGGGGGAAGAGCGAGGGGGGGGAAGAGCGAGGGGGGGGAAGAGCGAGGGGGGGGAAGAGCGAGGGGGGGGAAGAGCGAGGGGGGGGAAGAGCGAGGGGGGGGAAGAGCGAGGGGGGGGAAGAGCGAGGGGGGGGAAGAGCGAGGGGGGGGAAGAGCGAGGGGGGGGAAGAGCGAGGGGGGGGAAGAGCGAGGGGGGGGAAGAGCGAGGGGGGGGAAGAGCGAGGGGGGGGAAGAGCGAGGGGGGGGAAGAGCGAGGGGGGGGAAGAGCGAGGGGGGGGAAGAGCGAGGGGGGGGAAGAGCGAGGGGGGGGAAGAGCGAGGGGGGGGAAGAGCGAGGGGGGGGAAGAGCGAGGGGGGGGAAGAGCGAGGGGGGGGAAGAGCGAGGGGGGGGAAGAGCGAGGGGGGGGAAGAGCGAGGGGGGGGAAGAGCGAGGGGGGGGAAGAGCGAGGGGGGGGAAGAGCGAGGGGGGGGAAGAGCGAGGGGGGGGAAGAGCGAGGGGGGGGAAGAGCGAGGGGGGGGAAGAGCGAGGGGGGGGAAGAGCGAGGGGGGGGAAGAGCGAGGGGGGGGAAGAGCGAGGGGGGGGAAGAGCGAGGGGGGGGAAGAGCGAGGGGGGGGAAGAGCGAGGGGGGGGAAGAGCGAGGGGGGGGAAGAGCGAGGGGGGGGAAGAGCGAGGGGGGGGAAGAGCGAGGGGGGGGAAGAGCGAGGGGGGGGAAGAGCGAGGGGGGGGAAGAGCGAGGGGGGGGAAGAGCGAGGGGGGGAAGAGCGAGGGGGGGGAAGAGCGAGGGGGGGGAAGAGCGAGGGGGGGGAAGAGCGAGGGGGGGGAGCTTAACGTGGATTCCGCCAGCGTGACTGAACCGGGGGGGACGACAGACGATCGTGTATAGGATCTTTGGTAGAGAGTTGAGGGGAGAGAGGAAGGAAGGAGAGGGGAGGAGGTGAGAAGAGGAGGGGGGGGGGGGCGGTGGAGGGGTGCCAGACTGCCACCTGAAGAGAGAGGGAGAAGCGGTTTCTGACTGGAAACCCACAGCTGGAGTCAGCGCGCAGGGCTTCACGATCTGTACCAACAGTGATGAGAAGTTTAAGCGCGTGATCCTGTAGTGGAGAGGAGTAGATTCAACGCATGAGGAGCTGCCCTGAGATCTGTAGAACAAAGAAGCTATAGCGGAACGGAACTGTAGAATCTTTGTTCTGCAGAACTTTCTCGATCATTCTGCGCATTTTAATCCACAGCGGCGGGGGGGCGGGACCTGGATGGTGATGGGCCTGGATTGGTGGGCATGTGGACATTGTGATGGCAGCAGCTGGTGAGCAGTGTTTATATTAAAAATAATTAGTTTTGTGATCAATTTTATTCAAAATCTGGGTAAATAATTGACCAAGGAGTGGATTTCTGAACTCATAAGTTAAATCCCCAACCAAATTGTAAAAATCTACGCGTTTTTGCGTCTGGTTTTCGAGGAGATAAGTTTCACATGCAAATTAACTCATACACACACACACATCCGCAGCTTTAAAAGTATGTAGATACCAAGTCGGCCCCGTTGGGTCCTTGTCAGATGGGAGGCCTGGAACCCCAATGCAACACGTTCCCTCAATGCAATATTCCACCATTCATCCATAGTCCCCACGGGAGGCCTGGTCCCCCATCACAACTGGTTCCGCAAGGCAATATTCCACCAGTCACCAGCACTTGCTAGCTAGTAGAACTCAGTGTACTGATCGCAACTTTGTTGCGAGCAGGGCTACAATCTCATTGTGACGTCATAGCTGTAAGCAAAGGTAAGAGTTTTTTTCTCAAATGGGGTTTAGCAAATTAAAAAATGTTAATAACGTAAAATATAACATCAATCTGAAGGAAACTTGATAAAAACAAACAAGTCAATTGTGAGTAAGGTGGCCCAAAAATGTCAATGATATCGCTGAAACAATTGACTTGTTTGTTTTTATCAAGTTTCCTTCAGATTGATGTTATATTTATGATTATATATAAAAATCGATAGATAATTGGGGGTGGGGTTTGGTGATGAGTGCAGCATTAATGCCCACAAGGATTAGTTGATTGTACTGAACTGTTTCTGTGGTGAATGTCTAATGTGTCCAGTAACACATTAGATGTGAATATCTAATTGGTCGGTAAAATCACTGGCAGGTGGGAAATTTATAAATGCAAAATACCAAATTGTGTATCAAGGTTAACAATTTGTGTGTAAAAAAAGGTTTTGATACAAAGAAAATATATAAATAAGGCAAAATGTGAAAGCTTAATTTATGTTGGTAGTATTCTTTTTCACACATTTGTAAAATTAATATAATTAGTGCTAATTAACTTTTTGGGAAGGTTTGAATAGTTTAAAATGAATTTTGTTCCTCGGTGTACAAAACTTTATTTTTAATTTTGCGACTTCCCAATGAATCCTACAAATGTAACTATTTTTTCCGTTTTAGGAGGAATTATACAAAGCCATGAAAAAGCAAAAATGCTCAAGATAGAAACATAAAAAAATAGGTGCAGGAGTAGCGCATTCCACCCTTCAAGCCAGCACTGCCATTCAATATGATCATGGCTGATCACATAAAATCAGTACCCAGTTCCGGCTTTTTCCCCAATATCCCTTGATTCCTTTGGGCCTAAGAGCTAAATCTAACTCTCTTGAAAACATCCAGGGAATTGGCCTCCACTGCTTTCTGTGGCACAGAATTCCACAGATTCACAAAGTTTTTCCTCATCACAGTCCTAAACAGCCTACCCCTTATTCTTATACTGTGACTCCTGGTTCTGGATTCCCCAGCATCGGGAAATTTTTGACTGCATCCAGCCTGTACAATCCTTTAAGAATGTTATATGTTCCTATAAGATTCTCTCTCATCCCTCAAATTCCAGTGAATACAAGCCCAGTTGACCCATTCCTTCATCACATGTCAGTCCCGCCATCCCCGGAATTAACCTGGTGAACCTACATCGCACTCCCCCAATAGCAATGTCCTTCGTCAAATTAGGAGACCAAAAGTGCACACAATACTCCAGGAGCGGTCTCATCAGGGTCATGTACAACTGCAGTAGGACCTCCTTGCTCCTAAACTCAAATCCTCTCGCAATTGAGGCCAACATGTCATTAGCTTTCTTCACTGCCTGCTGTACCTGCACGCTTACTTTCAGTGACTGATGTACAAGCACATCCGGGTCTCAATGCACCTCCCCTTTTCCTAATCTAACACCATTTAGATAATAATCTGCCTTCCTGTTCTTGCCACCAAAGTGGATAACCTCAAATGTATCCACATTATAATGTATCTGCCATGAATCTGCTCACTCACCCAATCTATCGAAATCACCCTGAAGCCTCATGGTATCCTCCTCGCAACTTAAACTGCAACCCAGCTTTGTGTCATCTGCAAACTTGGAGATGTTACAGTTAATTCCCTCGTCTAAATCGTCAGGTTTAAGCTACTCAAAACATTTGAAATACCCTCACAAATCTATCTGGATGCAAGAATGGTACTGACCTCTCTGGGCTTCTTGTGACAAGAGAGGGAACGTGCCCGTTAAGATGCCCTCAAATACTGGATCGGGCAGTTCCCTTTCCAGGTTTGTGGCATCTTCATGCTCCCACCAGGGAATGACCCCTGCAATACCACACGCCCCACCCGATTCTCCTTCAATGAACCAGTCACTTTGTTCATCATCACCTTTATTTAAAAAAACAAAACAATTTTTAACAAAGGAATTGTACAGAATAATTATTCACAAGTAGCTAAATTCCATAATTTCACAATATACGGCAAAGCAAAGTCTCGGAGTAACTCAGCGGGTCAAGTAGCATGTGTGGAACAAATAGATAGGCTACATGTTGTGTCGGGATTATTTTTCAGACTGATTCTAGTTGGGGGGAGAAAACTTGGTGTGTAGGTTAAATGTTTTTTGTAAATTACCACAAGTGATCTGAGGGGGATTGATCAGCCAATGGGCCTGTTTCCATGCTGTATCTCTAAACTCCAAACTTATGGCTGTGCTGTAGTGTTTTGTCAAGAATAGGAACATGAGCCAATCACACTGTTAGATCTTGCAATCATAGCTGTTCCTGAGAAATAAAAAAAATAATGGACAGTATAATGCAATAATATTCACCATTTTAAAGTCTGTTCCTTTATGGAGGTTCCATGTATGGAGGAAATAAAACAGTTTATCTTGACACTGCCACACAACTTTTTTTCTTAACCCTCCCAACCGCAAGCTTAATAAAATACTAGTCAAAGTGCGTACCCATTGAGTCCCATTCCCCCAACGCAATAATTCACCAAACTGCACAGACCCACACTGCGCAGGTGCGACTGCTGCATTCAAAGTTGTGCCTTTGATGGCAGAAATTAAGTTCAAGTTAATAAAGTGAAGAGAGGACCCATGGAGGCATTTGTAAAATGGAAGGAAACTTACCCGTGGAGCCGTTGTGAAGCCATGCAAGTACAGGTGAAAGAGAAAATAAATGGTGATCTGAAAATCGGCACAGGACCCAACTGCGCAGGCGCGGCTGATGGGTTCCCGTTGTGGTGCCAGAGGTTCCCGTTGTGACGCCAGAGATCCACGTTGTGACACACGCGAACCCTCCCCCAAATGCGCAGGCACTCTGGGGGCGTTGTTTTAAGTTAATTTGTTTTAAATGTCAATAACTTGTGAAATATAACATCAAGCTGAACGAAACTTGGCTAATGCACAACCCAGGACACTGGTGAGTAAGGTGGGTCAAACATTGTGTTGTTATCGTGTATCATTTTGGCGGAGATTCTGGACCACATTGCTCGGCAAGTGGAAAAGTGTTTTTTTAAGTTTTAAATGTCAATAATTTGTGAAATATAACATCAATCTGAACAGAAATTGCTACTGCACACCTCAGGACAATGGTGAGTAAGGTGGGCCATAAATTGTAGTGCTGTTGTGTGTACTGTTATGGTGGCTTGCCCCAACGCAATAGTTCACTAAAGTGTCCATGCATGACAGACGGGTCCACACTAATGGCAGAAATTAAGTTAAAGTTAATAACTTTGCGTTTAATATTTCCATTACCTCGCCATCCCTTTTCCTACTCCAAACCACCTAAATTCCCACTCATCCCCCAGTATTCACTCCCCTTCACCCTCCCTCTTCTTTCCCCTCTCCTCCTCCCCTCCCTCTATCCTGTCACTCCCTCCATCCATAACCCTCTCCCCTACCCCCTTCCACTCCCTCTATCTTCCTGCTAACCCACTCACCTCCCCCCATCCAGCACTCCCACTCTCTCTCCTCTCCCTCAATCCACCACTCCCTACCTCCCCAACTCCCCCCCTCCTCTCCCTCTATCCCACCCATCCCCCACTCTCCCTCCTCAACCCCCCCACTTTCACCTCCCTACCCCCTCCTCTCCCTCAATCCTTCCACTCTCCCTCCTCAGGATCTCGATGCAAACCACCGCCGGCCCCGTTTTGTCGGCGATGAAGTTGTACTTCAGGCGGGGCCCTGTACTTCAGGGTGGATGGGCAAGTGTCCTGGAGCCAGGGAAGGGAGAGGCCGAGGCCTAGTGCTTGCCCCGAGTTCCGCTCCTCTCTCTCCCCGCGGGCCCGGAGCAGCAGCACTGCTGTCCCCAGACCAGCCCCAACGCTGGGTCTCCGACACGGCTTCTCCCTGCCCCCGGACCCCGCAACGGCTCCAGCCCCAGCCCAGGGATCAGAAAGGACCCGGGGAAGCGTTTGTAAAATAAAAGGAAACTTACTTGTGGAGTCGTTGGGTCCCCGGTGTGAGGCCATGCAAGTAGATGTGAAGAAAAAAGATGGCGATCTGAAAATGGGGAAAGGCCCCAACTGTGCAGGGGCGGCTGAGGACTTGTTGGGAGCCCTTTGTGACGCATGTGAAATAACGATGGCAAGTGTGGGCACCGTTTTAATTTTTTTTTAAACTTTTAAATGTCAATAACGTAAAATATAACATCAATGTGAATGAAAATTGATACTGCACATCGAAAGCTGCCAACCTTTGTCAAAGCATTTCAGTATTCTAGTTTGCTGAGGAAATCAGTACTTTTATTAACTTTTGTCTCTCTCTCTCTCTCTCTCTCTATCGCTCTCTCTCTCTCCCTATCGCGCTCTCTCTCCCCCTCACGATCGCTCTCTCTCTCGATCGCTCTCTCTCTATCCCTCTCGATCGCGCTCTCTCTCTCTCTCTCTCTCTCTCTCTCTATATCGCTCTCTCTCTCTCCCTCTCACAATCACTCTTCCTCTCGATCTCCCCCTCTCCTTCTATCGCTCTCTCTCCCTCCCTCTCCCTCTCTCGATCGCTCTCTCCCTCTCCCTCTCTCGATCGCTCTCTCCCTCCCTCTCTCGATCGCCCTCTCCCTCCCTCCCTCTCTCGATCGCCCTCTCCCTCCCTCCCTCTCTCGATCGCCCTCTCCCCCCCCCCTCTCGATCGCCCTCTCCCTCTCATATCATAGGCTCAACTACCACTGAGAGAGAGAATTCCAAAGACTCATTGGTAAACGAGAATTTTCCTGAACAGTCTGTGACCCATAGCGCAGTGGCTATAGCGCTATGTACAAAGCCCATAGCGCTATGTTTAAAGCACATAGCGCTCCAGCTGGTAGCGCTATTATAGAACCCACAGTGCTGTAGCCGACAGTTCTTTGTTTAAATTCCCACACGTTAAACCAACAGCGCTCTGTTTAAACCTGGAGCGGGAAAGGCAGCCTGGAGAGAAGGAATGGGTGACATTTCTGGTCAAGACCCTTCTTCAGAATGAACTGAACTCCATATTTAAAATCCGTATTTAACAACACAAAATCGTACATCCGTATTCTAATCGCATTTCCGTACAAAATACGTAAAATCTGTACTACTTGGCAGCTCTGCACATCCCAGGACAATGGTGAGTAAGGTGGGCCTAAAATTGTTGCGCTAACGTGAACCGTTTGTGCGCAAATAATAGGTTGAAATATATGTACAAACAAGAGGAGGGTTCTAGTAATATATAGATAGAATATATAGTCTGAAAACAAATTAATTAAGAACCAATTCAGACATAGTAACATCTCATGGATAGATATGTGCACTCAAGCTCATGAGTCAATATGCTTAATTGTCATATGTAATGAAACATAGCAATGAAATGCTTACTTGCAGCAGCATTACAGGTCTATGAACAGTACACAATAGATAACAAAATAAAACAAAATCAATAAATAACAAATCACCCAATATTAGTGCAAAACAAAGCAAAAACCCAAAGTTCATTGTTCTACAGGATGCTAAACTTACCATACTACACAGGTTTGTTATTCTTTTAATACGTCTGGTCAAAATCCCAAAGGAATATTGAATACTAGACTATGTGGGGCCCGTTGGGTCCCATGTTCACACAGGAGGGCTGGTCCCCCGACGCAATATTCCACCTCTCCACCAATTCCAATATTGGTGGCCAGTGGGGGGGCTTTCTGGAGCACTGATATGGGTTCTTGGGGTGGCAACTCAGTCCCTCAAGCCTGATGTGCTGGCAGCTCACTCACGACTGGTGGGCTGGCGTTGACTTATGGCTATTCCCTGAAATTGCATTTCAAGCAGGGTGCAAGGCCACCAAATTCAAATCCATTTTCCTACCATTTCAAGCAGGGTGCAAGGCCACCAAATTCAAGTGCAGTTTCTTACCACTTCGAGCAGGGTGCAAGGCCACCAAATTCAAGTGCAGTTTCCTACCACTTCAAGCAGGGTGCAAGGCCACCGAATTCAAGAGCAGTTTCCAACCACTTCAAGCAGGGTGCAAGGCCACCGAATTCAAGTGCAGTTTCATACCACTTCAAGCTGGATCCAAGGCCAACAAATTCACATGCAGTTTCATACCACTTTCAGCAGGGTGCAAGGCCACCAAATTCAGTGCAATTTCATAACACTTCAAGCAGGGTGCAAGGCAGCCAAATTCAAGAGCAGTTTCATTCCACTTCAAGCAGGGTGCAAGGCTACCAAATTCAAGTGCAGTTGCATACCATTTCAAGCAGGGTGCAAGGCCACCAAATTCAAATGCAGCTTCATACCATTTCATGCAGGGTGCAACGCCACCACATTCAAATGCAGTTTCATACCATTTCATGCAGGGTGCAAGGCCACCACATTCAAATGCAGTTTCATACCATTTCAAGCAGGGTAAAACCACCATAAAACCACACTAAACACCAAACTCATAGTTCAGTAGACATTCAGTGTGTTCAGTTTATTCACAGCTCAGACAGAGACGTGACCTCTCCCTCCCCCATCATGCAGCGACTGAGCCACACCCACATTTCCGGGTTTTATAACCCCTCCCCCTCCCACCGGAAAAGGTGTGGCCTTCATGGCGTGATTGACAGGAGAGAGATTCTCAACATTTTTTAAACACTAATAACACTTTTATTTTTCATTTATGGGAAAAATCCTCTGTACCTGCTGAGCGGAGGGGGGACCGAGTAAGATGGCCAAAAATCACAGCCGTAAATGGTAGCGTTTTATCTAAAATCAATATACAGTGCAAACAGGAAGTTACCCAAAGCACCCAAACCGCCATTTGCAATAGTGCCTTTTAACTTCAACCCAAAGTACCCAAACCACCATTTGCTGTAGTGCCTTTTAACTTCAACCCAAAGCACCCAAACCACCATTTACAGTAGTGCCTTTTAACTTAAACCCAAAGCACCCAAACCACCATTTGCAGTAGTGCCTTTTTACTTCAACCCTAACCCCCCAAACAACCATTTGCAGGCAGTGCCTTTTTACTTCAAACCAACCATATTTTAATTTTCAAACCACTTCAAGGCACTCACAGTTGAGTAGACATGTGTTCAGTGTTATTCAGAACTCATCGAGACGTGACCCTCTGGCTTCCTCCATCTTCCAGAGACTGAGTGAGGCACACCACGTCCGGGTTTTATAGTCCATCCCCCCTCCCACCAGCAAGGGCAGCAGAGAGAATGGCAACTTTAAAAAAAACATTAATATCTCTCTGATTTTCATCGATGGGAAAAATCCTCCAGTCCAGGAAGGCGGAGGGAGGCCCTGAGCAAGGAGGCCAAAAATGATGGCCATAGGTGGCGGCGTTCTCTCGGAAATCACAGCACAGCAAGCCAAAAGCAGTCAAGATCAGACTTTTAGTAATATAGACATCAAAACTTGTTTAAATCAAACTGCTGCATGAGAGTCACAGTGCCATCTCACAGATGTCCATCACAATGGATCTCATTTACATATGATATCACAATGGGACAGGGGTGAGAGATTGGAACCTTCACATGGTCCCACGCATGCAATCAACCTGGCGTGCACAATCAAATAGAGCAAGTTGTCCTACCTCCCTCCCTATCTACCCCTCCCTTTCTACCCCCCTCCCATCTCCCTCCCCTCCACTCCTTCTCCCCCCCCACCCCCTCTCCCCCTCTTCTCTCTACCCCTCCCTCCCACCCCCTGCCATTCCTCCTCTCTCTCCCCGCCTCTCCCTCTCCTTTCCCACTCCAATCTCTCTCCACCTCCCCCTCTCCTCTCCCTCCCACCTCTACACCCTCTCTCCACCCTCCTTCCCCTCTACCTCATATTCTCCTCCACCCCCCTCTTCTCTCCCCCTCCACCCCCTCTATCCCCTTTCCTCTCCCTCACTCTTTCACTTTCTCCATCTCCTCTCCCTCCAATCTGTCTCCTCTCCCCTCACCTCTACCACCCTCTCTCCTCTCCTTCCCCCTTTGCCACCTCCCATCTATCACCCTCCACCCCCTATTCTCCTCCCCCTCACCACCCTCCCCCTCTCCCCACTCCACATCTCTCCCCACCACCTCTCCCCTCCAACTCTCCTGCCTTCTCCTCACTCACCCCCTCCTCTCTCTCCCCCCTCCTCTCTCTCCCCACTCCACTCTCTCTCTCTCTCCCTTCCACCCCTACCTTTCCCCCACTTCCCCCCTCCTTCTCCCCCCCCTCTGCTCCTCCCCCCCCCCCCCCCCCCCCCCCCCCCAGGGTGACCAAGGCTGGGAGCTGAACATCCAGGGATATTCAATATTCAGGAGGGATAGACAAAAGAAAAGGAGGTGGGGTAGCTGGTTAGAGAGCAGATTAACGCAATAGAATGGAAGAACATTAGCTTGGGGGATGTGGAATCGATATGGGTAGAGCTGCGAAACACTAAGGGGCAGAAAACGCTAGTTGGTGTTGTGTACAGGCCACCTAACAGGAGTAGTGGAGTTGGGGATGGCATCAAACAGGAAATTAGAAATGCGTGCAACAAAGGTAAAACAGTTATAATGGGTGACTTCAATCTACATATAGATTGGGTGAATCAAATTGGCAGGGGTGCTGAGGAAGAGGATTTTTTGGAATGTGGGCGGGATAGTTTTCTAAACCAACATGTAGAGAGCAGGTTATTCTAGACTCAGTATTGAGTAATGAGGAAGGGTTAGTTTGCAGCCTTGTTGTGTGTGGCCTCTTGGGCAAGAGTGACCATTATATGGTTGAGTTCTTCATTAGGATGGAGAGTGACATTGTTCATTGAGAAACACGGGTCCTGAACTTAAAGAATGGTAACTTTGAGGGTATGAGACGTGAATTGGCCAAGATAGACTGGTAATTGATTCTTAAAGGGTTGAGGTTGGATATGCAATGGAAGGCATTTAAAGACTGCATGGATGAACTACAACAATTGTTAATCCCAGTTTGGCAAAAGAATTAATCAGGGAAGGTAGTGCATCCATGGATAACAAGGGAAATCAGGGATAGTGCCAAAACAAAAGATGAAGCGTACAAATTAGCTAGGGAAAGCAGCCTACCAGAGGACTGGGAGAAATTCAGAGTCCAGCAGAAGAGGACAAAGGGCTTAATTAGGAAAGGGAAAATAGATTATGAAAGAATACTGGCAGGGAACATAAAAACTGAGTGCAAAGGTTTTTATACAAATGCGAAGAGAAAAAGATTAGTTAAAACAAATTTCCCTTGCAGTCAAAAACAGGTGAATTGATCATGGGGAACAAGGACATGGCAAACCAATTGAATAACTACTTGGTTCTGTCTTCACAAAGGAAGACATAAATAATCTGCCAGAAATAGCAGGGGAACCGCGGGTCAAAGGAGGAATTGAGTGAAATCCAGGTTAGTCAGGAAGTGGTGTTAGGTAAATTGAATGGTTTTAAGGCCGATAAATCCCCAGGGCCAGATAGGCTGTATCCCAGAGTACTTAAGGAAGTAGCCCCAGAAATAGTGGATGCCTTAGTGATAATTTTTCAAAACTCTTTAGATTCTGGAGTGGTTCCTGAGGATTGGAGGATAGCTAATGTAACCCCACTTTTTAAAAAGGAAGGAGGAGAGAAAACGGGAATTACAGACCAGTTAGTCTAACATTCGTAGTGGGGAAACTGCTAGAGTCAGTTAGTAAAGATGGGATAGCAACACATTTGGAAAGTGGTGAAATCATTGGACAAAGTCAGCATGGATTTGTGAAATGTAAATCATGTCGGACGATTCTTATAGATTTTTTTGAGGATGTAACTAGTAGAGTGGATAAGGGAGAACCAGTGGATGTGTTATATCTAGACTTTCAGAAGGCTTTCGACAAGGTCCCACATAAGAGATTAGTATTCAAACTTCAAGCACATGGTATTGGGGGTTCAGTATTGATGTGGATAGAGAACTGGCTGGCAAACAGGAAGCAAAGAGTAGGAGTAAACGGGTCCTTTTCAGAATGGCAGGCAGTGACTAGTGGGGTACCGCAAGCCTCAGTGCTGCGATCCCAGCTATTTACAATATATATCAATGATTTGGACGAGAGAATTGAATGTAACATCTCCAAGTTTGCGGATGACACAAAGCTGGGGGGCAGTGTTAGCTGTGAGGAGGATGCTAGGAGGCTGCAAGGTGACTTGGATAGGCTGGGTGAGTGGGCAAATGCATGGTAGGTGCAGTATAATGTGGATAAATGTGAGGTTATCCACTTTGGTGGCAAAAACAGGAAGGTACACTAATATCTGAATGGTGGCCGATTAGGAAAAGGCGAGATGCAACGAGACCTGGGTGTCATGGTACACCAATCATTGAAAGTCGGCATGCAGGTGCAGCAGGCAGTGAAGAAAGCGAATGGTATGTTAGCATTCATAGCAAAAGGATTTGAGTATAGGAGCAGGGAGGTTCCACTGCACATTGTACAGGATCTTGGTGAGACCACACCTGGAGTATTGCGTACAGTTTTGGTCTCCAAATCTGAGGAAAGACATTCTTGCCATAGAGGGAGTACAGAGAAGGTTCACCAGACTGATTCCTGGGATGTCAGGACTTTCATATGATGAAAGTCTGGATAGACTCGGCTTGTACTCACTAGAATTTAGAAGATTGAGGGGGGATCTTATAGAAACTTACAAAATTCTTAAGGGGTTGGATGCCGGAAGATTGTTCCCGATGTTGGGGAAGTCCGGGACAAGGGGGTCACAGTTTAAGGATCAGGGGGAAATCTTTTAGGACCGAGATGAGAAAAACATTTTTCACACAGAGAGTGGTGAATCTCTGGAATCCTCTGCCACAGAAGGTAGTTGAGGCCAGTTCATTGGCTATATTTAAGAGGGAGTTAGATGTGGCCCTTGTGGCTAAAGGGATCAGAGGGTATGGAGAGAAGGCAGGTACGGGATACAGAGTTGGATGATCAGCCATGATCATATTGAATGGCGGTGCAGGCTCGACGGGAAAAATTGCCTACTCCTGCACCTATTTTCTCTGTCTCTGTCTCTCTCTTATTCTCACCCCTCTCTCCTCCCCCTCACCATCTCCCCATCTCTTTACCCCTCTCCGCCCTCCTCCCCCCCTCTCCCTTCCCCGCCCCCCTTCCCACTCTCTATCCCCTCCCCCTCCTCTTCCACACCTTCCCCTCTCTCCACCCTCTCCCCCCCACCCCACTCCACTTCCCTCCTCCACCCTCCTTCTCCCCTCCTCCAACCCCCCTCTCAACCCCCCACCAACTCCCTCCTCCAACCGCCTCCCCTCCCTTTCCCACTCCCCCTCTTCTCTTCCCCCTCCTCTCTCTCTCTCCCCCCCCTTCCCCCTCTCCCCACCTCATCTCCCCCTAACCCCGTGTGTGTGGGAGGTGGTTAGTATGCGTGTAAAGCCACAGCACCCCCGCAACCGCACATTGAGGGGACGGGACCCAGCAGTCTCCCCTCCCCCCATTTCCCCCCCGCACCCCCCCCCGTTTGTGTGGGGGGTGGTTAGTGTGCGTGTGAAGCCACAGCACCTCCCTACCCCCCCCCCCCCCCCCTCCACCGCGCGTTGGGGGAACAGATCCAGCGGGTCTGCACTTAGTCTAGTATTCATTAAGATCATGGCTGATCTATACATCAATTCCATGTATACGCTTTAGTTCCACATCCTTTTGTACTCCTCCAAAAATCAACATGTTCTATATGTTTTGGATATATGGAAAAGGCATACACGCAACCAAGGTATTGAGATACAAATTGCTAATGAAATTTACTCTGAATTAGGTTTTAACTTTTATTTTGGACGAAAGTGTTACAACAAAAGGGTGTGTGACTAAACCATACACTTAGAAAAAAACTGCACCATATTCACAACTTTATTTGCTGTAATAGTGTTCAGGGACCAAATAATGTCTTGATTGAAACATTGACCAAGCATGATTATAGTTTAGGGTCTAATTGAACTAAAGTTTAAAGATATGATTAACTTTGATATCACAATCCCTTTCATTTTATCTAATTAGACATTTCTTAACTGCTTAGCATTTTAGAAAACAATAGATTTTCTTGGATCTTAGGAGTTTCCGTGTAGTACTGACTGGGCAATTGAAAAATGTAAAACTGTGAAACTAAAGCTCCATTGCTGGTGGCGACATGTAATTACAATGTGATAAATTTATAAAGGAATGTTTCATGCCCTCCATATTAAATGTGAAAATGTTAGCATTTATAATGGTAATAGTTCCCACAAAATATCCACTGATAATATACCTCCTAGGTGTAGCACATAGCAATAGCAGTGAATAGCACAGCAACCATTACCAACGTATTCAGCAGAAAATATAATTGCAAAATGAATGGATGCATGAAGTGATGAGGAATTAACATATTATATCTGCTTGTTAACTTGTTACATTACTATGTTAATTCCTGATTAACGTTATATTATTAGAATATGGTATACCATTGAGGAACTAAATAGTTTTGACTGTAAGCAGGCCTCGATTTGAGAGGCCAACTATTCCTCCACTATTTCCTCCAATATATTGTGATTGGTCTGTAATTTGAACACATCAATCCATGTAAATCCAGAAACTGTAGCTTATTCTATGATTATACAACATGAGAAATATGCACTTGAACTTGATATAATGATGAAACTTAGTTGTGTTCAATATATACTATGCAACAGTGTTACACATATTACAATTACTGTTTCATAGCTCCAGTGCTCCTGGTCTTTGTGGAGATTGCAGGTTCTCCATGTAACTACATGGGCTTCCTCTAGGAGCTCCAGTTACCTTTCAAATCCCAAAGATGGGATAGTTAGTAAATCAATTTACCATTGTAAATTACTGCTAGCTTGGATATCGCTATCATGGATAGAGTGCATCTTGTGTTTTATAACTATTGGCAAACCAATTTCCCGCCGATAAATAAAGTTCTATCGTATCGTAATGAATAAAGTGTACAATCTGGAGGGAGATGCTGGGGATGTGGGGAAAAAAAAAAATGGGATGAATGTAAACAAGTATTTGATCGTCACGAAGGGTAGAATAGAGTGTAATGGCACCGTTTAATGGAGGGTTGGAGGGAAACAGATTTCTAAGAATTCATTTTTTATGCTGAATACTTGTTTTAATCACAAATATTTGTTGCTAATGAAGATAAAGTACTTTGCAACAATATAGTACAATACACTTAAACTTGTACACATATTTACACCAAGATAATGCCTTGTATGCCAGTACTATCTTCACTCGGTGAAAAAATAAATTCTAGATACCATTATGAGAATTAGAACTGTTTAAAAATACAAGGAGCTATGAGATTAGACACTCACATACAACAGGCAAAATTATAACTTCATGGAGTTTCAATGAAGACAAAAAGAAAACTAATACCTTGCCTTCCTTCATCATTGGTAAACAAGCCAAGATCGCTGCTGCTGAGGCTGCTCGATTCACTATAGTAAGAAAAAGAATAGATCAAAAGAACAATTTATGTCAGAATCATAAAATTTTAAATAGACAAGTCTGCAATCAGATGGAAGTTGAATCTGACAAAGATCTAGGCAAAATAAGATTATGATTTTTTTTGTATTAAAGTGCAAATATAACAATTCCACTTACTTCAGTGCATATTATTTTGCCTCATGAAACTACAGAAATCTAATATGTCATTGGCAGTAAGCCAGGGGCTACAACTAGGGGTTCTGAGACAATTAATGTATTTCATTATTTGTCTCCATCAAATGTTTTTTTTGCCATGCTAGCTGGCATGATCCAGGGCCCGTTTATTTGCAATACATATTAATTACAGAAAGAAAAGCGCAAGTGTAATTATTTCTGAGTAGTAGATATAGTGTTAGAAACATAGAAAATAGGTGCAGGAGTAGGCCATTCGGCCCTTCGAGCCTGCACCGCCATTCAATATGATCATGGCTGATCATCCAACTCAGTATCCTGTACTTGCCTTCTCTCCATACCCCCCGATCCCTTTAGCCACAAGGGCCACATCTAACTCACTCTTAAATATAGCCAATGAACTGGCCTCAACTACCTTCTGTGGGAGAGAATTCCAGAGATTCACCATTCTCTGTGTGAAAAATGATTTTATCATCTCGGTCCTAAAAGACTTCCCCCTTACCCTTAAACTGTGACCCCTTGTTCTGGACTTCCCCAATATCGGGAACAATCTTCCTGCATCTAGCCTGTCCAACCACTTAAGAATTTTGTAAGTCTCTATAAGATGCCCCCTCAATCTTCTAAATTCTAGCGTGTACATGCCGAATCTATCCAGTCTTTCTTCATATGAAAGTCCTGCCATCCCAGGAATCAGTCTGGTGAACCTTCTCTGTACTCCCTCTATGGCAAGAATGTATTTCCTCAGATTAGGAGACCAAAACTGTACGCAATACTCCAGGTGTGGCCTTACCAAGACCCTGTACAACTGCAGTAGAACCTCCCTGCTCTTATACTCAAAGTTAAAGTTAGAATCAGAGGTAAACACATCCACATGCAAAAGAAGTGGTCATTTTGAACTTTATCCCAAGAATAGCAATTGTTTCCAAGTAAAGTTTGATGTTTAAAATCTGAGAATGATGAGATTATATATTTTTATTAACTAAATGCATTAAAAGATTTGGGGAAAGGCAAGGTGTACTATGAAGATTAAGAATCATGTTGAATGATGGAACAGATTTAAGAGAATAACTGGCTCACACCTGCTCCCATGGTCCTACAATACATGCAAACATAGATAACGTGAAAGCAAGACTTCAAATTACCCAACTAAAATGTCAACTAAGATTGGTCAAGACAATGTTTTGGAACAATATGGCTCAGATAATTACCCAAAGTTACTTTAAATATATCATGCTGCAAATAATGCTATTACATTTTGTTTCATAACACAATAAAACACTAACGGGGCAATGACACATAATTTACATACACATTGAAATTTCTGAGCATTTCATAAAGATATATTCCTATGAAAACACTATTTTCAATTATTTTAACTGCATTCGTCAAGATAAACTTGAATGCTTAAAGTGAAGCTCATTTAATTTTGCTACATTAACAATGAAATACTTTAGGTGCAAGTATATTATTCAAGGCTAAGCTACTATCACTGTCTCAATCACAATGACACTGCTCTCAGACGGTCACTGATTTTAGTTGAATCATTAGAAACAATAGCATAGCACCAACTATTTATAAATCCAAGTAATGATAGGCTGCTTCTATTTTTTAAATTCCATATGAAAGGATGTTTTGGTCAATGCAATTTGATTAAAAGAAACAATGTCTTCAAATCTTACTCCGATTACAGAGACTGATCTATTGCTACTTAAGGATTGACAGTTGAAGATGTCCAGTTTGAATACCAATGCATCGATGTTAATTGCATTCTTGTTCAGAAGCAGATCGAATTAAAAAACATTATGTCAAATACTCATCATTTTTGCAGGTAATTATTACTTCACTAATCTGCTTTTCAATATCACTGCTTTAAAGTATTTATATTTAGTGTGGTCATAAGGTTAAACAACAAAAAAGGTATTTTTTAAGCCCCATTTAGGTAATAAATGTAAATAAAAGTTCCTGGCATTCACTCTCTCAAGATTTGTATTTACTTTTCAATGCGAAAATAATGGCTTCTTTATAGATTCTTTGGACCGGTCATCTATATTATTCCATATCATGCATAACACAAACTCTGTAGAGCTTAAGCACATTCTGTACTCGCCACATGCTTTGAAAAGCTTAAGAATTATATCCCGTTTTCGACATGCTTCAATATTTCCCAACTGTCACATCTACCATCGCAGTAAAGTTCTTCTACTTTTAAAAAGTTGTCTGCTTGCCCAAA
Source organism: Raja brachyura (assembly GCA_963514005.1). Next base: position 43,484,678 of record OY740788.1, read on the forward strand.
ACTTATTGAAAAATCCTGCTGACTGCTGTGTTCTAAATCAAACCAGAATTAGGTCACATGCTGAACTGTAAACACTCTCATACTCCTCAGCCCTCCAGGTGACATCTCATCTGTGTGGGGGGGAAAATGATTACTTACACATATCTGTGTTGTCAAAATAGTACTTCCAAGGTAATTACCATTGTGGCGTGCCTCCTGCCTAGGCTGGATGGATGAGTCCTGCTGCCAAAGGGTCACTACTACCCAATATTTCTAACCACAAGCTCAGGTGTTCCAGTACTGTAAATTGGTCCAAGCATGTCAGCAGTTATCTGTAATCCAAGCAAACTGCAGCCATCTTATGCCATGCCACACACAGACTATTTGACTGGTGCGTACAGAAGCTGATAACTTTCTGATGAAGAGCGATAACCACTAAGCATTACTGACTGAAAGTTGCTGAGTGGTAACTAATCAATTTCTAAGTAAGTTAACTCTACAAAGCCCTGTCGACAGTTCAAATCAGCCAGTTCTATTGATAACTGCTTATACTTTCGGATACTATACCGCATTAGTCTTATGTTTACAACTTCATTTACCATACATCTTTTGAAAGATCTCTTAAAACAGAGGGAATTCAAGTGAATTACTTGGGGAATTATGTTTTTAGCAGAGTTTTATTATTCCAGTCCAAGTAGAATGAAACATAAAACATTATATTCTGGTTTTTACAAAGATTAAATGATTGAGCACCATTACCCCATCTACTGCCAGACACGATAAAATCAAATACAACATGGCATAGAAGTACAAGGATGTCATATAAGCATGTGGGATTAGTGTAGATGGGCAAAAAGTTCAGCATAAATGTAGTGGGCAGGAGTCCTCTTGCTGTACAACTCCATGACTTTGAGGGGAAAAAAGCATATCCCACATTTGCCCACATTTCTTAAATGTAGTTTCCAACAGACATGCATACCAGTATGATCCACAATCAATACTTGATCTGCACTGTACTAGCTGATTTTGGTTATAAAAAAGGTATCTTAATTTACATTGTTGCACCCAATATCACAAATAAAGATTTAAAAAAAATACAACTTGGTTCCCACTTTTGATTGCCATCCAATATCTCCTAATATATAACTGTATGTAATCACCATGAGAATAGGATCAGGGGTATTTGTGAAGTATTTTACAGTTAATATTCCACTATGAGTATGGAGGCTTACTGCACTTAAAGATTGATCCTTTAGATAAGGTGCTGATATCATTCAGCAACATCAGAAAAGTAGGGGGAAATTGGAAAATAGCTACAAATAATTGTTTGTGGTACTTAAATCACCACTGGCTATATTTACAAAAAAATCATGCATTTTCATAAACTCAAGTTTCTGTTCTTGGCCTTTTTAACAATAACATTTATTGACATCACATCTTTAGCATCACAAATCTGTTTTTCAAGGAAATTATTAAACAAGAATTGCACTGAACCAACGAACAAGAGCTGATCAAATACTTTGTCACTGAATTGGCCTTTGAGAATGGTCTCAGAAAGAAGAAAAATGTGAGGTTTCGAAAAACATTGGAATAGTCAAGTTAGGAAGTGTAAATAGGATGGATAAGAGATTTTACAAATAGACTGATTGAGAGCAAATTCAAGTGATATTAGAGAAGTACAAACAGCTAGTTATAGTTATGGACAGGATAAGGTGTCAAGCACAGACTGCTGCCAAAGAATTAAAGGAAGCTTGGTTTTAGTGACAAATACAAAATCAAATTCAAACATTCGGAAAAATGGAGGAAACAGTTGTTGGAACAAGTTTGTGTTAAGGCCAAAGAAATTTGTTTTTGTCGCTCCAATGTTTAATTGAAAAAAAATGCTGAACGAATACACAAGGAGCAATAGGGCAATAGACAGTGATGATGACAAGGTAGATTGTGGCACTGTCAACATACACGTGGAACCCAAAATTATGTTGTTGAATCATACTCCTAAGGATATATATAGGTGGTTGGAAAAAAAAGATGGATCTGGTACACATCAAAGATAATAAAGCTGGGGAAGAAGAGAAAAAAAACACTGGTAGATCAACATTTGTTAACCTACAACGGCATAGTTAAACCTGAATAACAGTTGTTCTTTCCAACTGTTGCTGCCTGACCCAATCTGCTGAGTTTTTCCAATATTTTCAGTTTTTATTTTAGATATCCAGCATTTACATTGTTTTTATTTTCATTAAATAAAGCTGGGGAACTCCATCTTTTTCCCTCTCCCAATAGGAAGGAAGTACAAAAGGTTGAAAACACATCCCTCCAGATTCAGGAATAGTTTATTCCCAGCTGTGACTGGTCCTCTCATCAGTTCTGCGCAGTCCTGACCACCTATCTATATAATTGGAGACCTGTGAACTATCTTTAATATGACTTTATTCAATGTTATATATTTGCACTAAGCGTTGTACCTTTTGTCTGGTATTGTAGACAGGTTGATTGTATTCATGTAGTCTTTTGACTGGATAGCATGCAAACAAAAGATTTCCACTGCGCCTTGGTACACACAATAATAAACTAAATTAAACTAATCTAGACCTTGAAAGTCCTACTTACCGGGACAAAGAAGAAGGATGTTGTGGTTCTTGATGCTAAAAGACTGAAATGAATGAGGAACAGTACAACATGATTGTCCATGTTGGAGAGGATGTAATTTGTGGCCTATGCTGTAGTTTGGCAGGAATATGGTCACGAAAACACATATCAGGAGAACATACAAAGTGCCAGAGTATCTAAGCAGGTCAGGCAGCATCCCTGGAGAATATGAATAGGTGACATTTCGGGTGAGGACCCTTCTTCACACTGTTCACGTGTATATGCTTCAACACATATCAAGGGCAAATTGAAATCACAGAAGATGAAGTGAATCAAGAGCAAAATTAGATAATAGTGAGGGTTCTGTGCCAGGTCAGAAGCTAACACCGTCTTGTTGAAATGTGGGTGAAGATGGAACGGAAAGCGAGTTTCAAAGTTTTCTTCTGGATATTTTCAGAAAATGTCAGCTTTGGCAGAAAACAGGATTCAATTATGCTCCAAACAGATCCAGAAATTAGTTGGCTGCCACAAAGCTCATATATGGACTTAAAAGTTCAAGGATGAGAGATCTGGCATTATGGACATGCACTTGAATGTGATCGGCACAACTATTCTCCAAGGTCAATACAGAAAGCATGAAAGGGGACAGGATTGTGATTTGACATGAGAGATGGTTACACCAATGGGTAAAGGGAAACCGCACAATGTTAAATGGGAAGCCATTAATAGGCCCTAAATATTACATGAAGAAATGAGATAAAGGAAAATAGGTGTGCAGCAGCACCGATATACTTAAGGGAACAAAGATCAAAATAACTGAGGTTGAAATTGATTCGTACAGCGATTGAAGGGGAAAAGTCACATGGTTATCTCAATGGGAAAAGCAGCCTGAGGATTTTAAAGATGAAATGGATGAAACAAGGAAAGATATTCAGAAGATTCCAGAGACGTCGCTGCACAGACCAAGAAGGAATGATGTGATAAAAATCATTCTTACATCTTAGCAGTTTGAATGGGCCAATGATTGAAAGAATAGCAAGGATCCAAAAAAGAAGGCATTTTATCCAAACCAGAAGGCAGAGATAGGTCGAAATCAGTTGCTTAAAGGCAACTTTATAGTTCCTTGAACATTATCAATTTAAAAATTACGACGACAGTTTCTTCAGTTGTTTGCATTATTACTAAAAGTAATCTGTAAAGGGATTGAAATACTTTTTCTATGCACTTGTAATTCTACATACAGGAGCAATGAACTTTTATAACTGTCCATTTATTGCAAGTGGTTTGAATAACAAAAAAAATCAAAATCAGTGTCCTAAGACAAACACACTTATTATTCCACTGTAGCTGGACAGAAATTAATTCGACTTGACATAGTTTTATTGTGATTCGAGTGTTCCCTGGTGTGCAGGTTTAAAATTCAATGTGAAGAAGTACTGGCAATTCAAAAGTATTTCAAGCTCTGCAGTTATATTTAAATACAACAACTTGTCTCCAGATAGGGAGCCCGATACTTAATCTTAATAACCTGTCACTCATGCTATCATCTGAGACTTTCTGCTCCTCATACTCCATCGTGTCTCTATTTGTGTTGCATATTTCTTCACTTTCCACACCAACTCCTTCATCTGGGACTTGCAGTCGCTTTCGCCTGATGATCTTGTCTTTGGTGATCTCCTGGACTGGGAAATGGAAATGGAGCTGGCTTATTTGTACTTGGCTTCTTTCTGGGCTTGCGGCTGGAACATTGCCCTGGGTCAATGGGTGAAGTGTATTGCTGACCTCTGCTGGTGAATCTATAGCCATACGTTTGACCTTATTCCTCCTTTGCAAAGATCTACCAATTATGTTGCTATCTGTGATGGAGTCTGACTCATGCCAGGATTGCCTTTGCCGTCTGATTGCTGTCACGTTCAGGGCAGACAGACGCTTGGCAACTGAGAGATGGTCATCCGAATCATTGCAATTGTTATTTTCTGTGTAGTCATGAATTTTGCCCTCCAGGCTAGATTCAGAAACTTCAGTCATGCATTGACCAAATTCCCAGATCCGATGTTCAATGTCCATTCGTCTCCTCCTGACTCTCCGCTTTCTTGCCTGATGCATCAGTAAGTATGATGTTGAGTTGTGGGAGGCTTCATCTTCAAAATTGGCATACTTTTGTGTGTTTGCAGAGGTTTCCTCCAGATCAGAGACTAGATCTTGCACCAGCACATCCATTCCTTTATAAGGCCTTAAAAATAGATACAATAAACATTATAAATCAACGTGCAATTACATTCAAGGAATAATATTTGGAGTCAATGCTTTAATTACAAATACAAGTCTAATTTTAATCTTTCATTAATTATACATCTGCACACAATAAGTTAAAAATATAATACTACCACAAATAATGTATGATTGTATTGCTCTAAACATAAGAAAATAGAAGTAGACCACTTGGCCTCTCAAGCCTGCCATTCAAAATGATCATGGTTGATCAACTCAGGCCTCTTTTGTTTGTTGCCTTCAGCTCGCTGATCTTTAAAAAAAAAAAAATCTGCTTTCATTTTAAATATCTCTTTAGATTTAACCTCCACAAGTAGAGAATTCCAAGGTGTTGTCCCGACAGTTTTAAATGTCTTTCCCTATTCTGGTAACAAATGTCCCCTTGTTCGGCATTGAATTCTACCCTCATGCTTCCAACGATCTTTTATGTTTCTATAAGATCATTTCATATTGTTCTAAACTCTAAAGATGTAGATTTTAGATGCTCACGATAGGTAAATTCTCTCAACCCAAGAATTGACCTGGTCAATCCCTTTGGATAGCATCTTTGCCGATATATTGTCTTCTTAACTCTGGGCATTACATCCGCATTTGATACTGTGATGTGATGTCATGTTTCCCTGTACAATTGTAACAATAATGTTCTATTTCTAAACTCCAACTCTCATTCAATAAAAATGTATTTGCCTTCCGACCCATTTGATGCAATTGCCTATTTTTTTTGCAAAACAATATGTGCACAGGTTCCCCGCTATAGACTGCTTGTACATCACCAATGAACTCTAGCATATTTATTAAACATAATTTCCATTTCATAAAACCATGATGAATTGGTTTGATAACATTAAGCTTCTCTAAATGACTAGTTCATTTTTCTTTGATTATAGATTCCAGCATCTTGCCAAGAACAGATGTTACGCTAACAGACTGTCACCTTTTCGTCTTTTTGAACAATACTGCCAATAGCTAACAACATTTCTGGTTTTCTAATCTGCTGGTGAGATTTAAACACTCAACCAACTATTTAGATTTAAAAAAAACACAAAGAGCTGGATAACTCAGCAAATGAAGCAGCATCTCTGGAGGACATACGTAGGCTTTATTTTGGATTGAGACACCTCCTCAGTGATTGTAGTAGAGAGGAGAAAGCTGGAAAAGAGGTGGGAGAGATGGGTGATGAAGATAGCCTGAAAAGTGATAAATAGATGCAGGTGAGGTGGGTTTGATTGGCAGATGGGTGGACAAAGAGATAAAAGGGTGTCAGATAAGGAATGCAGAGGAGCAAAATTTCAAGCTAGAGAAAGTGATGTAGATGGAAGGGAACAGGAGAGGACGGAATAGTGGGAGAGATGGGTATGCATGAGGGTGGGGCACAGGAAACAGAGAGGGGAAAAATGTCAGAGTCGCAAACTCATACTGCATGCAAACAGGGATCAACTGATCAATGTCGACCAAGACGCCCCTATCTAATATAATCTAATCTGCGCACGTTTGGCCCATAGCCCTTTAAACCTTGCCTATCCATGAACTTGTCCAAATGTATTTTAAATGTTATTGTACCTGCCTCAACTACTTTCTCAGACAGCGTGTTTTATATACCCATCACCCTCTGCGTGAAAGGTTGCCCCTCAGGTTTCGATTAAATCTTTCCCCTCTCACTCTAAACCTTTGCCTTCTAACTCTCGATTACCCTTCTCTAAGAAAAAGTATTTCTGCATTCACCCAATCTATTCCTCTCATGGTTTTATACACCTTTATAATACACTCCTTGGCCTACTGCACTCCAAGGAAAAAAGTTGTATCGGGTCAAACTCTCCTTATAGCTCAGATCCTTGAGTACTGGGAACATCCTTGAAAAAATCCTCTCTGCGCCCTTTCCTGCTTAATGGCATCTTTCATTAACAGGATGACCAAATATGAACACAATGTGGCCTCAGCGACTGAAAACTGTAACGTAACGTCCCAAAATCTATACTCAATATCCCATGTGATCTAACATTCCAGAGCAGCTTCCTTTAAAACCTTTGGATGCAGGTCACCATGACGTGGGGACTTGCCTACCTTTAGTTCTTGCTGACCTTTGCTCCCTCATGACAGTGATTGCTACAAATGTTTCCATGCTATTTGAAACTATCCCATCTGAAAGTTTAGAAGGGCCTGTTTCCATGTTGCATGACTCCATGTCTCCAAGTAAAAGCAGAGCCATATGATCAGATTTTCCAAATGCAGTCATGATTTTAAATCGTATGCATCTTTGATGGTTGTGTAGCAGTGGTCGAGGATGTTTGGGCCTTTGATGGGACGGAAGACGGGCTGATATTTTTTGCACTCTTTCCAACTTAATGAAATAGTGTCTATGGCAGAGCGATCAGAAACGCACTTACTCCAAATGCAGTCTCACAGAACAGTACAGCACATGGCCAAGCATTTTCGCCCACAATATTTGTGCCAAACATGATGGCAAGTTAAGGTAATCTCCTCTGCCTGCACCTGATCTATACTGGCATATCCATGTACCTTTCCAAAACATATTAAATGCCACTAACATATTTGCCTCCATCCTCCACCTCTGTTAGGGCATCTCAGGCATCGTCCACTCGATTTTAAAATAAAATCTCCCCCCACACATTCTTTAAATGTTGGCCCTATCACTTTAAAGCTGTGCCCTCTAATCTTTGACATATCCACACTGGGAAAAGAGCTTTTGCTGTCTACGAGATATGCCTCTCATAATGTTATACATTTCTATTAATTTCTCCTTAGCTTTGGACACTCAAGAAAAAACAATTCAAGTTTGTCTAACCTCTCCTCACAGATAATGGCCAGCTTGGAAACAATGAAAGTTCATCAATTTAAAAGAGTAACTTTGTTTCCCTCGCCAAAAGATATTGCTCAGTATTTTCAAGTTTGTTTACTATTTTAAACATCAACAATGTGCTAAAATCAACATAGTCACCCAAAACAATATAAACTGACACATAACACTATAGGAACAGTGTGCATATGTTTTTGCACCCAAGTACGGCTTCAAATCCACACTCTTGAAATAAATACGATTGTCTCAGACCATTTGATGGAAGGGAATTGTAAATAGTAGCCAGCGCGGAGAGGGGGGGGGGGGGGGGGGGGAACTTGAGAAGGGTGTGGGGTAACATTGTCTGATTTGTGTAAACGGAATTGAATGTATGTAGATAAGACACAAACAACTGGAGTAACTCAGTGTGACAGGCAGCATCTCTGGAGAGAAGGAATTGGTGACGTTTCTGGTCGAGACCTTTCTTCAGACTGTATGTATAGCCTCTGAGAATGTCGGAAGAATGCTTTGCACCGTTCCTGTATTGCACATTTCTTTAAAAACTTGAATAATGTTTATTTTGATATAGAAAACAGGACAGGGGGCACCTCCCTGGCCGCTGCTACTTGGTCGAACGCTCACACATGTGAAGGAAACCATGAGGTGCTTTCAGCTCAGCCCCCCGTCCGCCTACTTACCAATCACCGCCGATACCACGCAGATTCAGTCCAACCGTCGCACCGGCCATCAAAGGTGACCGTGCTGTGACTGATGGTCCTCTCGGACAACTTTGAGACGTGTGGATGTAACACGTTGCATCTGCCTCCGCCAGTCGCGTAAAGGGAATACGGAAGGCCCCGACCCGTCCACCGGAAACAGGCCCGGACCACTTTAACCCCCCCTCCTCCTCCCCTCCTTCACATCGCCCGCTCTTCAGATGTACCGCCGCCTTCATCTCCTGCTCCTTCAGCCGTGGCGACCGAGGCTCAGAGTTGTGTTTTCACACCAGTTGAGTTTGCACCATGTGAAGTGTCCCCCTCCCTCCGTCCGTCATGATGCAGACGACTTCTCCCGTCTCCATAGCAACGCACTACAACAACAAGAGGAAGATGGCAACTTTGGCCAAGCTGCAGGGGCACCTGGTCGGGCTGGAGCAGGAATACTTCGGTAGGAACTGGTAGGTACGGCCAATTGGTAGGAGAGTCCCTACGCTTAGCTTTTAAATGATAAATCCCGGGAGGGAAATGCACTGACTTCCGTGTTGTTGGCATTATGGTAATTGCTCTGAACTGAAATAGTCTCAAAAGGGAAAAAAGTTCAGCGGCGTCTGGTTTTAAGCATTGTGGAAACTCACGTTTGAGACATTTTTAAAAGAAACACGTCTACTTAATGTAGAGGCTAGGAACTGCAGATAATGATGCACAAAAAATCGCCTGGAGTACCCCATTATCTCTGGAGAACATGGATAGGTAACTTCGTGTCGGAACCCTTCTTCAAACCCACTTGATGTATGTCACTCAAGATGGATGGATCTATTGAAAGTGTGAACTAGAGTGGGGTTAAGTATCTCCAGTATATCAACATCTTAGAAGGTGTAGAATGCACATCCAGATGATCTAGAGATTTAGTTTTGGTTATATTAACTTCAATAACTAGCTACTAGATATTGATTTTATTATTATTTTGTGAATTTATTTTCAAGTGAATAATTGTGTATTAGCACTTGATCAAATGAAAGACTCTTCTAAGAAGACTTCTGGCCCGACAAAGGGCCAATAATATGTCAGTTGCCCACTGTTATAATAACAATAAAGTGGGGAAATTTATGCGCCTGTCCCACTTACGCGACTTTTACGGCGACTGCCGGCACCCGTCGTAGGTCGTTGTAGGTCGCCGAAAATCTTCAACATGTTGAAAATCCAGCGGCGACCAGAAAGACGCTATGACTCTTTGGGCGACTAAGGAGACTATTCACAACCATACAGGCGACACCCCGGCGACATGTCGCGGGGTGAAGTCTGTATGGTCATGAGTAGTCGCCCAAAGAGTCCCACCTTGTTCTGGTCGCCGCTGGATTTTCAACATGTTAGACATTTTTGGCGAACTGCAACGACCTGTGACGGGTGCTGGCAGTCGCCGTAAAAGTCGCGTAAGTGGGACAGGCCCATAAGTAAAACTGAATCGAACCTAGCACAGGAACAGACCCTACACCTGACAATGTCTATGCTGATCTCATCTGCCTGCACATGATCCTTATCTCTCCATTCCCTGCATATCCATGTGCCTATCTAGAAGCCTCATAAATGCCACTATTGTATATGTCTCCACTACTACCATAAGCAGTGCATTCCAGGCACCCACTGCCATCTGTAAAACAAAACCTTGCTCTGAACATCTCATTTACGAACATGTGACTAGGCAGTGAGATTCTTTGCTTGCATACACAATGTATACAAATAGCAGCCACCTATGGCGCTGATAAATGTCCCTCTCTCATCTTCAAGCTATGCTTGATATTTCCACCCTGAGTGTCTACCCTATCTATGCTACTCATCATTTTATATAATTTTCCCAGGTCTCCCCTCAAAACAGTGCAAGTGAATCAAACCGATTGACAGCTAATACCCTCTATTGCAGGTATCATTTTGGTAAACCTCTAATGCACCCTCTCCAAAGCCTCCACATCCTTCCTGTAATGGAGTGATCAAAGCTACACAGAATACTCCAAATGTGGCCAAACCAAAGTGGTATAAATCTGCAACATTACTTCCTAACTCTTGTATTAAATACCCAGACCAATGAAGCCAAGTTTATCATATGCCTTCTTTACCACTCTAGCTACTTGTGTTGCTTCTTTCAGGGAGCTATGGATTTGGTCCTCAAGATCCCTCTGTACATCAATACTGTTAAGGGTCTTGCCATTAATTGAAGATAGACACAAAATACTGGAGTGACTCATTGGGATAGCATCTCTGGAGAGAAGGAATGGGTAATGTTTCCGGTCAAGACCCTTCTTCAGACTGTTTACTTTCCTCTTGCGTTCAACTTTCCAAAATGCAACACCTCGCTCTTACTCAGCTTAAACTTCATCTGCCATTTCTTAGACCCTTTCTGTAGCTGATCTATATCCCGCTGGATACATTGACAGCCTTTCTCACAGTGCATGACTCCCTCAATCTTGGTGTCATCTACAAACGTACGAATCTACATTGCCATCAAAGTCAGTTATATACAGTGCTCTCCATAATGTTTGGGACAAAGACCCATCATTTATTTATTTCCCTCTGTGCTCCACAATTTGAGATCTGTAATAGAAAATAATCACGTGTGGTTAAAGTGCACATCGTCAGATTTTAATGAAGGCCATTTTTACACATTTTGGTTTCACCATGTATAAATTATAGCTGTGTTTATATGTAGTCCCCCCATTTCAAGGCACCATAATGTTTGGGACACATGGCTTCACAGGTGCGTGTAATCGCCCAGGTGTGTTTAATTGCCTCCTTCAAGCAGGTACAAGAGAGCTCTCAGCACCTAGCCTTTCCTCCAATCTTTCCATCAAATTTGGAAACTTTTATTGCTGTTTATCAACATGAGGACCAATGAAAGTCAAAGAAGCCATTATGAGACTGAGAAACAAGAATAAAACTGTTAGAGACATTAGCCAAACCTTCGGCTTACCAAAATCAACTGTTCGGAACATCATTAAGATGAAAGAGAGAGCTTACTAATCGCAAAAGGACTGGCAGGCCAAGGGAGCCCACCACAGCTGATGACAAAATAATTCTCTCTATAAAAAAGAAAATCCCCATACAGTTGCCCGACAAATCAGAAACACTCTTCAGGAGTCAGGTGTGGGTTTGTCAATGACTACTATCCACAGAAGACTTCATGAACAGAAATTCGGAGGCTACACTGCAAGATGCAAACCGCTCGTTAGCCACAAAAATAGGATGGCCAGGTTACAGTTTGCCAAGAAGTACTTAAAAGAGCAACCACAGTTCTGGGAAAAGGTCTTCTGGACAGAGGAGATGAAGATTAACTTATATCAGAGTGATGGCAATAGCAAAGTATGGAGGAGAGAAGGAACTGCCCAAGATCCAAAGCATACCACCTCATCTGTGAAACATGGTGATGGGGGTGCCATGGCCTGGGCATGTTTGGCTGCTGAAAGTATTGGCTCACTTGTCTTCATTGATGATACAACTGCTGATGGCAGCAGCATAATGAATTCTTAAGTGTATAGACACATCCTATCAGCTCATGTTCAATGCCTCAAAACTCATTGGCTGGCGGTTCATTCGACAGCAAGCCAATGATCCCAAACATACTGCTAAAGCAACAAAGGAGTTTTTCAAAGCTAAAAAATGGTCAATCCTTGAGTGGCCAAGTCAATCACCCAATCTGAACCCAATTGAGCATGCTGAAGAGAAAACCAGCCCCCAAAACAAGCATAAGCTAAAGATGGCTGCAATACAAGACTGGCAGAGCATCATCAGAGAAGACATCGAGCAACTGGTGATGCCCATGAATCGCAGACTTCAAGCAGTGATTGCATGCAACGGATATGAAACAAATACTAAACCTAACTACTTTCATTTACATGACATTGTTGTGTCCCAAACAATATGGTGCCCTGAAATGGGTACTATGTATAAACACTGTTGTCATTTATATATGGTTAAATAAAAATGTATACAAATGGCCTTTATTAAAATCTGACATTGTGCACTTTAACCATATGTGATTTTTTTTCTATTACAAATCTCAAATTGTGGAGTACAAGAGGCAAATAAATAAATGATGGGTCTTTGTCCCAAACATTATGGAGGGCACTGTATATTATAAACAACAGTGGTCCCAGCATAGATCCTTGTGGAACTCCACTGGTCAGACTTCCAGCCTGAATAATGCTCTTCCCCTAAAACCTTCTGTTTTCCAGGAGTAAGCTAGTTCTGAGCATTTGGGCATATTGCTGTGAATCCTGTGCATCTTAATGTTCTGCATTACCTTATTATGAGGGACTTTATCAAATGCCTTACTAAAATTCAGATAGATGACATCCACAGCCCTACCCTTGTACATCACCACCACAAAAAGATTGATCAAGTTAGTAAGACATGACCTGCCATGTGCAAAGCCATACTTATTGTCACCAATTGAATTGATCTTTGTTTTGATTATTGAAAAGCTTTTGTTGCGTGCTCACCACTCAAGGGGAAGACAATACGTGATTGTAATCAAGCCATTCACTGTGTGCAGGTATATGATAAAGGGAATAACATTTAGTGCAAGATAAAGCAAGTAAAGTCCGATCAAAGATAGTCAGAGGATCTCCAATGAGGTAGATAATAGTTCAGGTCTGGACTGTTCAGGCCCAATTAGCCCATTTGGCTCAAAATTAGAGTAAATCCCATCCAACGAATCCTCTCTAATAGCTTCCAATGATGTGAGGCTCCCTGGACTATAATTCCCTGGATTCTCTCTATTACCTTTTGTAATGAGTCGACTCAAACACACATCAAGATACAACACATGTTTATTAAATCTACTTACAGCAAGGATCTGCAGACATTACATCTCTGAGCTGCTACTCTAAACTAACTAGCATAAGCAAGCTCTTTATAATATGAAGCACGTAATAGGCGGAGTCACTACTAACTAACACTATAATTGGCTAGTATAAAATAGCCAATCTACATTCTTCCTTGTAGAAACAAAAGAAGCATCAGTGGCTAAGCAATATAGGTGGAATGTTAATAATACATTGACAAAAATTACACAAAATCGCCATATTTAACGGGTGGCCTGCAAACCCGTCTGGCCCGTGTGCGGTACGAGTCCGCCTCACCTCCTATCACTGGAGAAGATACCGGGGAGGGAAATGGGAAAACGACCGGTGACTCGACAGGCAGGGAGGGTGATGAGATAGGCGATCTAGTTGACAAACGCTGCGGGGAGACCGCGGTGGAAACGATAGGTGGTAGTGGGGACGCGGGACCGACTGTGGGAGGGTATACGAAACGCGAGACATCAGGATATGGAGTCGCAGAACGCGGTTCCTTCACCGGAAGGATATGTTGACGGTTTTGTCTGTAGATGACTCCATCTGCTTTGACCAGATAAGAGCGCGGCTCTTTGGCATGGCCATGGATGTGTCCCAGATGTGCACAGCTCTTGTTTCTCTGGAAACGGACCACTTGTCCACGTGCGAGAGGTTTAAGTGGCTTGCTGGATTTGTCGAGAAGCGTTTCTGCGTGTCACGTTTGAATTGTAGTTGCTTCTGAATTGCAGGTAGGGAACGAACTTGTGGCTGTAAAAGCTGCTGGGACACGGGTAGAGGAGCACGGGTTTGGCGAGACATCAGTCGTTGGGCTGGAGAACCCAGTATGGGATCCTGTGCAATATTCCTTAGGTTGAGCAAGTCCAGGTACACGTCTCATTTGGCAAGGTATGGCCGCTCCATGAGTAGTTTTGCACTTCGGACAGCGCATTTGGCAAGTCCGTTGGACTGTGGGAACTCAGGGCTGCTGGTAATATGTTGAAAGTCCCATCATTTTGCAAAGTTTTTATAAGCTTGGCTGGGGAACTGTCTGCGTTGTCGGACTGGATACGTGCAGGGGAGCCGTGCAACTTTTCGATAACTGCTTCAGAAGTAGTGGTTTGAAGTAAATCGATTTTGATCGAGTAAGAGTCAACAAGAACCACTTAGTGTTTTCCATGCCATTCGAAAATGTCGGTAGCTAACGTGGACCACGGGAGAGGTGGGACCGGGCGCGGCAGTAAAGGCTGCATTTGCTGATGTGGCGTCAGGCTTTTGCAGACGGCGCAAACTTCGTTTTTTTCTTGTATGTATTTGGTCTTTCCGGGCCAAATACATACAAGAGTAAAACATGCCTTGTGCCCTTTAGAGCATTGCCTCCACGCCGGGGTGGCCCCTGTGGATGTCGTCAAAGTATTTATCCCGGAGGGCTGCTGGGACCACTGCCTTGTGACCCTTGACAATAATTCCGTCCTGTAATACTAGTTCGTCGCGAATCAGGAAATATGGGCGGATTTCGAGCAGGGTGTTGAGTTGTTTATCTGGCTAGCCGTGCCGGATGACTGCAGACAGCAATTGTAAAGTCTCATCAGCAGCCATGTGTTCTGCTAGGCTGCTCAAACAATCAGTTGGCACAAACAAAAACTTCATTACTGAGAATTGGTCCTGTTCAGAGAGTTGTTGTTTTCGTTAGTTTTGCACAGGGCTCTGGATAGCGTGTCTGCTATGTGCATGTCTTTGACTTTATTATAGACAATGTTGAAATCAAACCGCTGCAGTTGCATCATCATTCACTGTAGTCATGCTGGGGGAGCGTGGATGGGTTTGTTCAAAATGGTGACCAGTGGCTGGTGGTCAGCCTCGATAGTCACAGAGTTGCCAAAGATAAACTCCTTGAACTTAGTGCAAGCGAAACCACTGCGAGCACTTCCTTTTCGATCTGGGCGTAATGCTGTTCAGTGTCAGTTAGCGTATGAGAGCCGTACGAAACGGGCTTGAAATCGCCATCGGTAGTGGTCTGAAGGCATGCTGCGCCTAGCCCGTACTGGGACGCATCGCAGGTGAGCATTATTGGTAACTCCAAAGCAAAGTAGGCGAGAGCAGGTTGGAGGCGTGGGTTCAAATCCCACTTTTGACACCATGTAATGAGTCGACTCAAACACATACAACACATGTTTATTAATTCTACTTACAGCAAGGATCTGCAGACATTACATCTCCGAGTTGCTACTCTAAACTATCAAGCTGATAATATGAAGCACATAATTGGCGGAGTCACTACTGACAGACACTATAATTGGCTGGTATGCAATAGCCAATCTACACCTTTCTTAAACAAAGATACAACATTGGATACTCTCTAGTCCTCTGGAACCTTGCCTGTGGCTAGTGAAGATGCAAACATCTTTGTTAAGGATTTTTCAATCTCCTCTCTTAACCTGGGATAGATCCCAACAGGCCCTAAGAATGTATCCACCTTATTGCTCTTCAAGAGTGCATATTGATTTTTTCTAACTTCAAGTAACCCCGGCATTCCCTCTCTCTCCATCCCTCCCCCACCCAAGTCACAACAGCTTCTCATTCTCTTTTTTGATTAATATTTTTATTAGAAGCCATACATATTGCCAATGATATAAGTTTTTCAAATGTTTATAACATGTTTCAAAAGTTATACAAGTATTACAGAATAATATATATAAGCTTCTATTTTTTTAAGAGAGTAAAGAAAGTAAAGAGATAAAAGAATAGGTGTTTAATCAAAGAGGAGTGTGATTAAATAATATTGATTATGATTATATATAACAAAAAAAAAACACAATAAAAAAAGGAAAAAATTAAAACAAATAAAAATAATAAAAATAAAAAATAATACAAGCAAACAATTATTATACTTAAAAAAGAAAATTGAAGCATACATCTTAACAATGAATGGAACAATTTCACATAACAATATCTATAGAGACGTGTATACAAATCTCAGAATAGATCTTTTCATCGAATCCTACCACTGGGTACTTATTCAGTTACAATGCTGACCTCAGCTACCCCTTCATATAGTCAGTGAATGGAGACCATATTTGTTCAAAAAGTTCATATTTGTCCATTAGGACAAACCTGATTCTCTCCAAATGCATCGTCTCCAACATTTCCACTGTCTACATTTTAATTGTAGGGGATAATGGTCCCTTCCAGAATTTTAATATTAATTCTTATTAAACAGTAATCAAGAAAATTTATTTGATTTACTGTAAATATTTGATTTAAATCTGAAACTCCTAATATTATTAGCTTTGGGTCAGGATCCAATTTAATCTTAAGAACTATAGAAATGATTTTAAAAATTTCAGTCCAATAACTATTAAGTTTTATACATGGTACAAAACTATGCGTTAAATTAGCTTCTGAGTACTGACATTTATCACAAATAGGAGAAATGTTAGGAAAAATTCCATTTTAATTTCGTTTTTGAATAATGTAATCTATGTAATACCTTGAATTGTATCAAGGTATGTCTGGCATTTAACGAACAACGGTGTATACGTTGTAGACTTTCTTCCCAGGTGTCTTTTAATATAGATAAACCTGTTTCATTTTCCCATATTTGTCGGTGTGATTCTGTTGTTGGAATTTCCCTATCCAAAAGGGTATTATATATATATGCTATTAGTTTTTCTGTATTTGGGTGCTTGTTGAGCACTTCATCCAATAATCCTAGTTCTCTATTTTTATAATCTTGCATGTTTGATTTGATATAATTTCTAATTTGTAAATACCTAAACAAGTTATTTGGGTGCAATCCGTAGATATCTTTTAACTCTTGAAATGAAAGAAATTTCCCTTTCCTATAAAGGTGTTCTATCCTTATAATTCCTAAGTTTTTCCATTGTCCAAACCCCCTATCCTATATAGAGGGCTTAAACAAAGGGTGATTCATAATTGGTAAGCAAAGTGACATATTATCTAAATGTAGAGTCTTAACTATTTGTTTCCAAATACGTCTATTGCTATAAATTATAGGATTTTCCCTATAAATTTTTTTTGTACCACCCTTGGAGCAAGGAGCATCGTACTTATATCGAAAGGTAAACAGTCTTCCTTTTCCATTTTTAACCAAGCTGGTTCCTGATCCATATTTACCAACCAAAAATTCATATTCTTAATCTGAACCGCCCAGAAATAATATAAAAAATTAGGTAGTGCTAATCCTCCATTTATCTTAGATTTACATAAATTAGCTTCTCATTCTCGCCTAGTAAGCAGTTAACTTTTTCTCTTCTTCTTGCGTATGGTGTGCACAGCCTAAAGTTGTAGGACAACTTGTTCTATTTGATCTTATTTGATTGTGCACGCCGGGTTGATTGCATTCGTTGAAACAGGACGGACCAGGTGAAGCTTGCAAACCTCCACCCCAAACAGTTAACAATGGCCTGTTTCCATTATCATCATTACTTTTCTGCCTATCTGTAAAGAGCTCAAACTCACATGGGTTGAAACACAAGCATCTTTATTGTTCAGGTCATCAACTACATAGCAGGTCATCACACATTCGCACAGCTATTCTAACTGGTAGACAGTGGGTAGGATCTTACACTATGAATGTTATAATTAGGCAGGGTTATAATTACTAAGCATTCTAATTGGCTAACATGCTATAGCCAATCTACATCTCTTCTTCTATAAATGAAAAGTAGATAAAGCATTGTCACTACGATGAGTAAATAAATTGTTAAATGCAAAATGCCACATCTAATAATAATGGGGTTACACATAGTCGCCGTACCTAACAGGTGGCTTACTAACCCTCCAGGTGCTCACACGGTAAGGAGCTGCCTCATCAACCTTTTCTTCCGAAAAGTTAAGGGCACATTTGGGTGAGCCAACAGGGCTCTGGGGAGACACTGTGGGTGAAGACAGTCGCGGGGGTACCGGGGAACTGGTTATAAAGGGGGAAGGGGTGCAGACCGACGTGGGGGGTAAAAACTGCGGACACCAGAACGGCGGGAACAGCGATCACTTTAAAGTTCAGTGGAGGTGCGTCAGGACCCTGGAGCGACGGACGTCGTTCCTTCACTGGAAGGAGGTGTTGACGGTTGCGTCTAGATGGTGCATCCGACATCGACAAGGTAGGAGCGTGGTTCCTTTGCGGGGCCATGGATGAACTCTAGTTTGGTATGTCCTTTGTCCGTCTGCAAGCGAACCACTTGGCCTTGGATTAGTGGTTTAAGTGGTTTGCTGGTTTTGTCGTAGGCACGTTTCTGCGCATCTCGATTGGATTGTACGCACATTTGAACTACAGCGGGGCAGAAAACTTTGGGCTTTAAGTGATCCTCTGTCACAGGCAGTGGAGGTCTCTTTCGCCGGGACATCAGTCGTTGGGCTGGAGAGCCAAAAGCACTGTCTCTGGCAATATTTCTCAGGTTCAATAGGTCAAGGTAGACATCAGACTTTGCCAGGAAGGAGCGTTCCATAAGTTGTTTAGCACTGCGAACAGCGCATTCGGCAAGTCCATTGGTATTCCAGGCTGCTGGTGACATGTTTAAAGTTCCAGGCTCGGCAAAGTCTTTGAACTTTTGGCTTGTGAATTGTGTCCCGTTGTCAGTCTGGAAGCGGGTTGGAATGCCATGTACGGAGAAGTGCTGCCGGAGTTTCTGGATGACTATTTCTGAAGAGATGGTTGGTAGAAAATCAATTTCGAACCAACTCGAGTAAGAGTCCACTAATACGATATAGTGCTTCCCGTGCCAGTCAAATATATCGGCAGCCACAGACAACCATGGTAGGGAGGGGGCAGGTTGGGACAGCAGTGGTTGTTTTTGCTGGTGTGGCGCTTGCCTGTTACAGATCGTGTATGACTCTTTTGTTTCCGAATGTACTTGGCCATTCCGGGCCAGTAGATCATTTCTTTAGCGCGTTGTAGGGTGGCCTTAGCACCTGGGTGGCCACCGTGGATCTCCTCTTAATACTCATTTCGCAGAGAAGGGGGGGATGACCGTCTTCTGACCCTTTACTATCACTCCGTCCTGTAGTACAAGTTCATCACGTACCAGAAAGTAGGGTTGAATTTCAGCGGGGGTGTTGGATTGTTTATTTGGCCAACCGCCTTTAATGATGAAGGCCAACAGCTGGGAGGTCGTGTCCATGGCAGTGTGTTTGGCGAGGCGGTCAGTTGGAAGTAAAGAAACTTTTGGAACGGAGGATTTCTCTTGTTCGAATGGATGTTGTTCACTGGTAGCGCGTAGTGCTTGAGATAGAGTGTCTGCGATGTGCATGTCTTTACCCTTTTTGTAGACAATGCGAATGTCGAACCGTTGTAGCTGCATCATCATACGTTGAAGCCTTGCTGGGGCAGCATGAATAGGCTTGCTCAGGATGGTAACCAACGGTTGGTGATCAGTTTCTACCGTGAAGATTTTGCCAAAAATAAAGTCTTTGAATTTGGAACAGGCAAAAATCACGGCAAGCAGTTATTTTTCTATCTGTGCGTAGCGCTGTTCGGTATCCGTTAGTGTCCTTGAAGCGTAGGATACCGGCATGACATCGCCGTTGAAAGAAGTCTGCAGGCATGCAGCGCCTAGTCCATACTGGGATGCATCGCAGGTAATTGTAACTGGCAGGTTGAGATTAACATAGGGCGCACTGGCGAGCTGTAGTTTTAATGTCTCGAAAGCTCGCTGGTGGTTTGGGTACCAGGACCAGGTGTTGTCCTTGTGGGTTAGTTGGCGCAGGGGGGCTGACAACTCGCTGAGATTGGAGATAAACTTTCCCAGGTAGTTGACCATGCCTAGAAATCGTTGCAGGCTGGTGACCTCAGTTGGTACCGGCAGCTCGTTGATTGCTGCATTCTTCAGCGGATCTGGTTTTAGCCCATTGCTGGTGAACACGTGACCTACGTAAGTGACTTTGGGAACCCTGAACGTGCACTTCAGTGGGTTCAGTTTTAAATTATTGTCTCTGGCACGGTCCAGTACTTTAGGTAGGTTGGCATCGTGCTCGGTGGCATCGCGGCCGTAAACTAGAATGTCGTCAACTATGATGGCACAGGGGAATTCTGCAAACTGTTGTTTCATTGCACGCTGGAAAACTTCGCTGGCAGAGTTGCTGCCGAAGAGCATTCTTAGGAATCGGTAACGTCCGAACGGGGTGGCGAATTTTATTAACGCCGATGAAGCACGGTCTAACGGAATTTGCCAGAATTAGTTTTTGGCATCCAAGACTAAGAAAACAGTTGCATTACCGAATTGTGCTGCTTCGGTGGTCCTCATTGGGTAATGTTGGCATTTGATTGCTGTATTCAAATCTTTAGGATTGATGCAGATGCATAATTCCTTTGTGTCTTTCTTTGTGGTGACAACCATGGTGGAAACCCAATCAGAAGGTTCGCTGACTTTGGCAAGGACTCCGATGGAGACCATACGTTTCAGTTCATTAGGTATTTGCTCACTCATACCATGCGAAAGAGGTGAGGGGCATGTACGATTGGGGTGACTGCATGGTCGACAATGATCTTGTATATTGTAGGTAGTTTGCCGAGTTTGTTGTCAAACAATTCTTTGTAGTTGTATAGCATCTGTCTGGTTGGTCCCTCTGTCAAACAGAATTTGTGGACAGCACGTCCGAAATAGACCAAACCCAGGTCATGGCACGCATCGATGCCTAGCAGAGTTTCAGAACTTGGCTGAACGATTCTTATCTTGTTGAACACTTTGAGTGACATGATGTTCACAAGTTTGCCAGTATCGACTTTGGCAATCAGTGTTTTTTATTGATTATCATGGTCTCAGCCAGATCAGTAACTTTGCCAGGGCTGCGCAGGTTTAGGGAAAGTATGGTAGACTCAGTGTCTGTGTTATCAGAGTCGTTCCCGTGGGAAGATTTGTCTTGTTCATGTGAATCTGAATCAGACGGGTCTTGTTGAATCAGGTGCAGCTTCGTCCTTGGAGCTGTACTTCCACTGGATCGACAACAATTAGCAAAGTGGTTGAGTTTTTTGCAATTATGACATACTGTCCCATGGGCCATGCCAAATTGGCGTCCCCTAGGGTGGAAATAGTTACAATTTGTGCACCTCGTGTTAGGCATGTTCTGAACTTCGCTGGACACGTTGAGAAATGTTTGCGGAGAGTAACTAGCCAAATTCACATCTAACTGCTGATTAGCATTTGTGCTATCAAAATTAGCCAGTGGTGCCACAGTCTCAGCCATCGACAAGCATGAATAGCTAGCTCCAAAGTCAGTTCTGCATTCCTTAGCAGTTCAGCTCTCAGCTTTCCGTCGTTCATTCCTCCCACAATTTCTTCGCAAACTAGCTCATTTGTCAACTCACCAAATCTGCATCGAGAGCTGATGTGTCTCAGGTCACTGATGAATCGTTCCACAGGCTCATCAGCCTGTTGCACTTGAGCAAAAAATCTCGTTCTCTCAAGGGTTTTGTTAGACGGCAGATCGCACAGTTCTCTAAACTTTTTCAGCAACACCATGGAGTTGTCTATAGATTCAGCTGGCACCAATACCCGTCCATTCCCATCCAGTTGAGCAAGTGCAAATTCAAACGAGTCAGCGCAGATCATAGCCTCCAGACCCGCTAAATTCAACAGTAGTGAAGGCTTCAAATCGTCGGGATCGTTTCGGTGAACGATGCAGATATAATGAATCAAACACGAGCGGGCTAGGCTTTCGACAAGAGTTAGCCATGTTCCCAAATCACAAAAAAATCACAAAAAACACACAAATAAAAACAGGTAAACGAAATAAATCGCGATAAACAGACGCAGGGTAGACCCGATAATCTGATACCATGTAAAGAGCTAAACTCACACGGTTTGAAACACAAGCATCTTTATTGTTCAGGTCATCAACTACATAGCAGGTCATCACACGTTCACACTGCTACTCTAACTGGTAGACAGTGGGTAGGATCTTACACTATGAATGTTATAATTAGGCGGATTATGATTACTAAGCATTCTAATTTGCAAACATGCTATAGCCAATCTACACTATCTTTCATTCATTTGTTCTATATCTCTCTACATCTCTCGTTTCCTTTTCCCCTGACACGCAGTCTGAAGAAGGGTCTCTCCCCGAAACGTCACCCATTCCTTCTCTGCCGGAAATGCTGCCTGTCCCGCTGAGTTACTCCAGCATTTTGTGTCTATCTCCCACACCACCTTTTTAATCTCAAATTGCCCTTGCACATTAGAATTCTCCACGCTGATCTTGTGGTCCTCCATGTTCTTTTCCTTGGTGAACACAGATTAAAAGTACTCATTTAGTACCTTGTCTACATCCTCAAACTCAAAGCCCAAATCTCCTCATTTATCTTTGAGCGATCCTATCTTCTCCCTGCTAATCCTTTTTTTTATTTTGTGCATAGAAATCCTTGATTTTCTTTAATCTGACATTCTAAATCCTTCATAGCTCCTTTTGGCCCTTCTAATCACCTGCCAAGTTCTTTCTTATTTGCCTTGTATTGCTCAAAAGCCATGTCTGATTTCATCTTCTTAAACCTTGCACAAGGTTCCTTTTTCTCTCTCACCAATTTACAATATCTTTGGTCCTCCAAGGTTCCCTTACTTTGCTACCATGATTGTGCCAAATCTATAACATACAATAAAGGAAGATAATTACAGTCTTAGATTTTCAACCTGTTTGGTGAAATAGAAATAGTCACTTTGTTAAGTTAGCCAACTAGATGTAAGAAAAGCTTTTTACTTTGAAGCATCAACTAATTCAGTCGGAAGGTAGAATGATTCCTGGTGGCTCAGCACTTCAACTCCTCTACCATTCCCAATCTGACCTTTCTGTCCTGGGACGCCTCCATTGTCAGAGTGAGGCCCAGTGCAAATTGGAGAAACAGCACCTCATAGGTTGTTTGGGTATTTTACACCCCAGCGGTACACTGACTTCTCTAACTTCAGATAGCCCTTGTTTTCTCTCTCCATCTGCTCCCCCTTCCCAGTTCTCCCACTAGTCTTACTGTCTCCGACTACATTCTATTTTTGTCCCACCCCCTCCCCTGACATCAGTTTGAAAAAGGGTCTCGACCCGAAACGTCATCTATTCCTTCACCCCTGAGATGCTGCCTGACCTGCTGAGTTACTCCAGCATTTTGTATCTACCTATGACTCAACTCATGGTTTATAAACCTTTTTCCTATTATTCATAATTTCACTTTGATAGAGACAAACAGAGATTGATCTTTTTGATGCAATACTAACCAACAGTTGAAAGGAATATTGCTGTATAGTTTAAGAATTTATAATTTCATTTACACGTGAAATGATAGAAACTTTTTTAATTTTAAAAAGGAGCTAAGAGAGCCAAAGCGGGACTACTACAGCTCCTGGGGATAGCAATCCTATCTAAAGCCGTCATGTAGTAAATTGTTGCATAGCTGCTCAGACCACAGTTGAGAATCTAATTGCATGAACTAGATGAACTTGATGAGTAGGGACAATCTGAATTCTAATATTTCTATTTAAATTGCAAAGTACCATGGATGATGCAAATCATGGATGATACAAAATAGTAAAAGCATTGAACAGTTCAGGCCTTCTCTACGATTGAGTTTTAATTTTATAAGTTTTGTCAGTTGAATTGTGAAGTGCTTGCATGCTTAAATACAATGTAATGTTTTCTGTTTGTAGATAAGCTTGATTGTTTGTATGGTTCAACATACATGCATTTCATTTTTTTGATTTATATTATCTTTTTATTGGACAATATTTTAGATGAGCTTGATCCTAATATAGCTTTGAGAAAATTCAGATAAAATAGTCAAACAAGGCATTGAGATGTTGCAGAAATCAGGGGGGGGGGGGGGGGATAAGGGGGTATAAGTTAAAATTGGAGAATTCAATGTTCATTCCATTGTGTTGTAAAATATACTCGTTTTCATCTTGAACCTTTGTCACTTTAGCCATCTGCCAATCAACACCCCACCCTCCTAGCTTGTAACCATCTATCATTTGCTTGGTTTTGTCCCACCACCACCTCTTTTCCACCCCTCCCCTTCTCCCCTCCACAACAATTTTGGGAGGGAAGCTGGAGGTGGAGCTTAAATAATTAATACATTATTCTTTCTATGTGGCCCTGTTATTTCCTGATATCACAGCCACATAGCTACTATTTGGAGGCCTATGTTCCTATCACGGTTTCTTTTCCTTTCTAATTTATTAATTCTACAATGGACTCCGCATCTTTTACCTTAAATAATCTTTCTCAACTGTATTTATTTAATTAATTAACTGTACTTTGCCACATATTTCCCTTTCCCACGTCCTGAATATTGAAGTCCCACTTTTGATCTTGTGAACATGTCTTACCTTGAAAATAACTGTGACATATACAAAACTAATTTACAGGTGCACGCAGCCGTTAACAAGAGCAACATAGCCTACTCCTGCATTATTCATAGAATGTACCTGCACTGAGAGATGGGTGGCATTAGAATAGTTAAAAAACAGTCATTTTATAATATTAAAGGAGTAGAAAAATGCACATTGTATATCTATCCCACCCATGTTGTGATTATAAATAGTCAGCTTTAAAAATTGTTGGCATAGTTGTCATGGGAATTTTTGTAATCAAATAAAACCCATGTTTTTCAAGTTTATAAGACTGGGATTTTGGGTTCTTTCAGCCTGTTCTAAAATGTCTTTAATCAAATAAAAATATTTCAGGATTGCCGAAGAAAACCGAATGAGAGAACATTGTGCTGCTGTAAAAATCCAGAGCTGTTTCAGAGGATTTAAGGTTCGAGCACATATCAGGTACACAGAATGTGTTTAAATCTTTATCATTCATATGTTCAAAATATTTTGTATTCTAAATGTTTACAACCACACTTACTATAGAGAATGCTTAAGTAATCTTGTTACATAGTAATGACATACTTTGACCATTGTGTTGCTTTTGTACCTTAGTTTCCGTATTCCCACTTCTTGTTTGGTAGTGTCGGAAGGCTGGCATGGGGTTTGCTATTTAATACTGAATTCTATTATAAAGCAAAAGATAAAATCACAATAAGAGCAAAATTAATGTTACTAAAATGAGGATTGAATTGCACATGCATTGTTTGGTTCATGAAAAAGATTTTACCCAATCTTTTAAATGCACATCACCCTTAGTTCCATTTAGTATTGACTGTAAAGTTACTGAAGGTCGACTAATATCTGCAATATTTAAAAATAGGACATGAACTTGTGTTCTAATAAAATATTCCTAGTTCAAATTACTGTATAAATATTATGTTAAAATATCTGAGGGCATTTGTTAGTTTTTGTTTGTAATGGTGCAAAATACAGTAAATCCAGTAGGTGGTGTTCTATTAGGATTTGCAGCACTAACCTAATCTGTCATCTTTGAAATGTAATTGATAACATAGTCTTCAGAATTAGGCTGTGGGCTGAGGAGCTTTTTTGTTCAGGTTCGTGACCCAACTCACGGAACTACCTGAATTTTTAACATATTGTGTAAAAATATTATATAAATCATACCTGAAACTCGTCAAGAACACAACCTGCACATTTTGTTTCAATATGACAAAAACGTCCAATTTTCCGAGTAGTAATTGGCCAATCAATGCACGTTTGACATAGAGATCGGACGCAAATTGACCAATCCTCCACAGCATCCATCGACCTACCTTTTTATTTTATTTTGTTTTATGGTCGCCAGGCAGCTTCTTCTTCTTCTTCTTGCCCATGTTATGCACAGCCTAAGGTTGTAGGTCAGCTTGTTCTATTTGATCTTGTTTGTGCACGTCAGGGTGATTGCGTTAGTCGAAAAGGGGTAGACCACGTGAAGGTTGCAATCTCCAACCCCGCTAGGCAGCGAGGACTCTGGGATCATGGCTGCCACCTCATTACATTAATAGCAAGGTTTCCAAGGATAAAGGTAATGCTAAACTTGGTGACCATTTTGTTTTTCAATTGATTTATCTTTATAAAGTTATGATGTGAACTGTTAAATAAAAATTATAAATAACAAATGTACAGCCAGAGTCAGGGTTAGGGTCAGGGTCAGTCGGTTGGTCGGGCTTCTCGGTAGGCCGATGGATGCTGTGGAGGATCGGTCGGGCTGTCGGTCCGCCGGTGAGTGCTGCGAGGGATCGGTCGAGCTGTCGGAAGGCCGGTGAGTGCTGCGAGCGGTCGGTCGGGCAGTTGGCAGGCCGGTGAGTGCTGCTAGGGGTTGGTGGGGCAGTTGGTAGGCCGGTGAGTGCTGCGAGGGTCGGTCGGGCAGTTGGTAGGCTGGTGAGTGCTGCGAGGGTCGGTCAGGCAGTCGTCAGGCCGGTGAGTGCCACGAGGGATCAGTGGGACAGTTGGTAGGCCAGTGAGTGCTGCGAGGGGTCGGTCGGGCAGTTGGCAGGCCGGTGAGTGCTGCGAGGGGTTGGTGGGGCAGTTGGTAGGCCGGTGAGTGCTGCGAGGGTCGGTCGAGCAGTCGGTAGGCCGGTGAGTGCTGCGAGGGGTCGGTGGGGCTGTCGGCCTGCCAGTGGATGCTGCGAAGGGTCGGTCGGGCAGTTGGTAGGCTGGTGAGTGGTGCGCGGGGTCGGTCGGGCCGCTGGTACGCCGGTGAGTTCTGCGAGGCGTCGGTCGGGCTTGCAGCGAGTGAGCTGGCGGACTGACGGAGCTCATTGGGAAAAAAAACAGGTAAGCAGCAGTTTTCAGAACCAACGATACGTTAAGTGTATGCCGAGATTCACAACCGTGTTTCTCTGGGTTCTTAAAAGTTGTCTCCACTCCTTCTCCCCCTCTCCGCCCCTCTTTTAAAGAACTTACCATACACTGTGCTTTAGCCATCTTAATTACAGCGCCAACCTTCCTGTTCATCGCGGCGCGTGTCTGTATCAAGCTGTCTTCAGTCCCTGCACATTTTGTCTCTTTTGCGCCACATCATAGCGATCTGTGCAGTCTGGGGAAGCGCGTCAGTTGGCGGCTGTGAGTGACGTCGCATCTCTTCTCTTCTCCTCTTTCTTGGTTGGATGTGCAGCCACCGACAACATGAAGCAGCCGGAGATAGAACTAACCAGTTAAACATGGTGGGCACCACAATGAGGCCAAACATCTAGGACAGGGTTCGGCAACTACGGCACACGGGCCGAATCCGGACGGTAACCCGAAAAACCGTGTTTTATTTTTCCATTCGTTTTCGCGGGGTCAGGGCAGGCGAGCCAGCCTGAGAACTGCAGCCAGTCCCTGGGACGCAAACTGATCTGGGAACGGCAGTCAGTCCCTGGGCACGCAGAATCCCAACTTGATCATTATGGACAAATTGGGCCAACCATGTACATGTTGTATAACTCTGACTATGCAGATCTGAATGGGCTTAGAATGACCATTTAAGCAAAAAGACCATGTGAAGGTTGCAATCTCCAACCCCGCTAGGCAGCGAGGACTCTGGGATCATGGCTGCCACCTCATTACATTAATAGCAAGGTTTCCAAGGATAAAGGTAATGCTAAACTTGGTGACCATTTTGTTTTTCAATTGATTTATCTTTATAAAGTTATGATGTGAACTGTTAAATAAAAATTATAAATAACAAATGTACAGCCAGAGTCAGGGTTAGGGTCAGGGTCAGTCGGTTGGTCGGGCTTCTCGGTAGGCCGATGGATGCTGTGGAGGATCGGTCGGGCTGTCGGGCTGTCGGTCACCTCTGGCAGCTCTCCATCTAAAAACCTCTCTCCTGCCGCTCGCTGGCCTCACTCATGTCCCGCAAATCCTTAAATTCCAACAGCATGATTGAGGTTACTCTGCTGTGGGAATTTAAGGATTCGTAGGAAGCGGCTGACATGAGCGAGCGGCAGGTGAGAGGTGTTCAGACGCACTGCCAGAGGTGAGCGGGCCGGCAGAAGGCACTGAAGTGGTGGCCAGTTCTGCTGTCGGGTCCCGGCGGCCGCTCGCAGCTTCCCGAGGTGCTTCTATCTCCGGCTGCAATGCGGTGGCACCCGGAGCCCGGAGAGCTGCGGCAGCGGTGAGTGAGTGAATTACTGGCATTGTCCCTGACCCCCTCCTTCTCAACACTCCTGCCCTCCCCGCCACTTTACCCCTGGCACAAACTCTCCACACGCTGTGAAAGGAACTCTCCCCCCAATTGGACCGTTGAACAAGTGTTCAACTGATTCAATTTTCCCTGTTCTCCTGTTTTTCCCACCATCTCTCCACCTGCCATCATTCTTCACCCCCCCCCCCCCCCCCCACCCAATCATTATTTAAGAATAAAGGAGACCAGGAAGCCATGGGCAAATTGAATTTTTACAGAGTGAACAATATGCACATGCGCGGTTTAATTTTTTTTAAGCCGACTGACTGCCGACCCTGAGTAATTACTCACGGCATGTGCCTGCAATAGATATATATACAGTAATGATAAATACACCAAAATGCAACAAGTGCAGAAACTAAGTGCAAGATTGAAGTGCAAAAACCAGGTAGTGCAAAACAAGCTGGTAAAAGCTAAGTTTGTAGCAACTAAATTTGGGAGGAAGGGCACCCTTTACTTGTTCACCTCTTCACAACATTTGAGAAGAAAGAAACTGTTAGCTTGCTCTGTCAGAAGTACGTAGAGTATGAAATAATGCTGGAGGAAAATAATGTACAAATAAAGAAACAGATGATTGATTGGGAGGAGGGGAAAATGGGAATGGTGGAATTATTATCTGAAAGTGGAAGTGGAGTGGAGCAGAGTACTTTACTTCGGAGTCACGTGAGTGACTACGTGAAGAAGCCCCGCCAAGCACATGTTCGGCATTACATCGACGCATGTGGCACCAACTGGGTGGAGAACGCAGCTCCTACCAGCGGTAAGTTTAACCCGCAGGTATGTCAGTGTTGAACTTCTTGCGAGTGTTTTTTAAACTCTGTAAATGCAGAGCCAGCTAGAGTGTTTATGTATTTTGGATTTTTTTTTTTTAAACTCTGTAAATCTGACTTGAAAATCCAGAGCCAGCTAGAGTATAAGTAAGTTTAAACTGCGGTAATTGAATGGAACGCGCTGAAACCGCAGTTTCCGATTTAGATCGGAACGGGAGATAAGGCTGATTTAAAAGCCGGTTCCCGCTATTTAGATCGGGTTTGGAGATAACGGCTGCGCTAAATGCCGGCTCCAAATACCCACAATTGTAAAATAAAGTCTGCTCTGTATATATGTTACCAGATGCAGTTTTCCTTTATGGAAATGTATATAACCCTGTGGGATACTGAGGTTAATACAAATATTCTGCAAGCAGAATGTGCCTCTCAGAATTATAATTTTAAACATATATGATTTATGCACAAATACAAAACAGTAAAGAAAGTAATTCTCCTCCAAGGGATGACAAGAATGAGGGGAAGGCTGGAAATGGAGAAAATGCTCCACACTTGACTTAGTCAAGGGTTCTAAGACCCATGTATGTCTTCCTGTAAGGCAAGCTCCAAAGCAGTTTCCATACGCTGAGTATGGTGCCTATGAAAATGGAATTTTGATTCTCCAGTACCTTGGTTAGGTCTGGATGAGGTCCCTAGAGCAAGATAAAATGCTCAAAACTCTAATCAGTCAAGGGTTCTAAAGACCCATGAGATTCTAAGGCAGGCTCCGTGGGAGTTTCCACACACTAAGTGTGGTGCCTATAAAGAATGAGAATCTCATTCACCAGTGCATTGCATAGGTCTGGATGAAGTCTCCCTAGAGCAAGACTCGGGAGTACCAGGGCAGGATGAAACTGACCCTGAAGCTGGTGTCCCTACTTACGTGTATACACCAGAGCACAATAGAAATATTCCGGGTGTTCCCGATGTAGCACCAAGTTTTGCTATATCAGAATGGACTGCTGAGGCTATGGATGAACCTGGCGGCCAACATTATTTGGTTTCTCACCTACTCCAAGATACTGTTATGACTGAAACAGTAAATAATATATAAAAATATATAAAACACCCATCTATTGTGCCTCGGTCAGGGTGCCAACAGTAATTGGGCACTCATGAGTATAACGATGCGAGGACAGGAAATGTGTTCCAGCGTGTCCTCTAGCTGATATTCAGTTGGCATCACTGCATTTGGGGAAGACATACATGGGTCGATTATGTCCAATACTTTTAAGACATGCTTGCTTTACTCTGCAAAGCATATTCAAACCCAATTGTATGATGAAAATTGCCATTGGCTAACATTATACCCAAAAAATGCAGAATTATGTGGGCAAGCTATAACCAGATTTATGATTGATGAATATGAACCCCTATATTAAGAGAAGGAGATCTTCTGGTTCATTTATGGAAGTACAGAAACGGCATTCCATTACACATGGAATTTCTGGGGAAACAACCTCTGGTTGGTTAAGATTACAATTGTTTTGTAATTCTGCATTAAATCTGATCAGCTTGGTGTTTGAATGTACCAGGAACTCGTCAGGTAGAGATAATATATCCCAGACACAAGTATGGGGGTTGCAGAGTCATTCTAGGACTCAAAAACTTAAATTTATAGTTCAGTATGAACATTTAAAAAAGTACACTTCAGATTATAATGACGTTGTTATCACAAGGCTGCTATGTGGTTATTTTTTAGACTTAAAAAAGATGCCTTATTATTCAGGTACTTCAATTAATTGGATGGGTCAGCTGAAGGAATTACCTAATGGGTTAAATTCAGCCCTCAGATTGCTCACACAATTATTGAAACCAGCGCTGGTGTTAATGAGGGCTCAGAATCACATTGTAATGACTTATCTAGAGGATATGTTAATTGTAAATGGGAGACAGCTGAAGAACTGAGTTCAGCAACCATAAGCCTATTGAAAGGCTAAGGTTCTGTACATCCAAACAACATGGAAGTTATAGGCATCCCAACCAATTGATTATTTGGGGTTTGTCTTTAATACAGTTGATATGTGAATAACTTTATCAACAAATTAAGTTTGGGGATGTTACAAATGCCTGTATTTGTCGTGGTAAAAAACATTATCCCACCATCCAAGAAGTAGCTACGGTTACTGGTAAAGTGAAAGCAGCATTCATGCTGTCAAATTGGGACCTCTGCATGATCAAAGTCTGCAAAGACCAGAGTATAAGAGTAAAAAGCGTGCAGGTTATTGATTAGGTCCATGCAGTTACCAACTAAAGGTTGAGCTGAATTCAATGATGGATTCTCAATGTTGCACAAGTTACTAGAAGTAAAAATGTGCTTGTTCAGAAGTCTTCAGTGTTATTACAGTCTGATGAGAGTGCTCTTGGATGGGGAGCTTAGGACAGCGACACCAGTTGTGGTGGTCGATGGACTGTCCAAGACGATTAATTCTCCAAATACATGGTTGAATTATTTGGAGTTATTGGGGGTGTTTTATGCATTGATAGCTGCTGTTCTATAATAAATAACTTACATGTTCAATTACGAGTAGATAATACCACAACTGTGGGAGAATACAATATTGTGGTAAGACAACAGATCACGGAAGATCAGACCCAGGAGCATTAGCAGTGGATGCATTCTCGCTACATTGGGGAAGTATAGTCTTTTATGTTTTCCCCATTTTGTCTGATTAGACAATGTGTCACCAAAATAGAGCAAGTCTCCACCGCAGGCGTTTGGTGGTTCCAAATTGGTATTGTTCCCGGCCTTTTGGCTAAGAGCAAGTGCAGTATCTGCTCTTATCAGTTAATATCTGATACGTCCCTTATCTAGGGACCATTACTACACAGCCATTGTTCCCATTGGTGCATAGGATGATGATTCAGACATTCATGACAAATCCCAGGTGCAGTAATTGTTGGTACATCCAGTAACAGCAGAAGTCATCCATTACATGACCGTATTAATTGTTAATAGTAAGATTAAACGAGAACTTACCTGTTCGAAGTTTGATCTTTATTTTATGAGGAGTTACGATGAGGGATTACGCGAAGAAGCCCCGCCTGGTGCTTGATCAGCATACTTCAAAGCAGCGGCATGAAAAACACAGAACCAATAACTGGAGTAAGATAGTGAGGCTCAACATAGACTAGAACTACCAGATGATCATTTATATTATGAGGGCTGAGTGCGGAGGGCACGTAATCCCTCATCGTAACTCTTCATAAAATAAAGATCAAACTTCGAACAGGTAAGTTCTCAATTAATCTTACTACTTTACTTCGGAGTCACGTGAGTGACTACATGAAGATTTTAAAGCTCTGTTTTTTATGTCGTAGATTCATTCCATACGACACTCTGTTTAGTCAATACAGTAGTGAGTAAATATTATTTTTAAAATATCGTTTCAATTTATGTAATAAGTCTTTTAATCATAAAAAGAACAATTTTTTTTTTTTAATATCCCAGGGGAAAAATTTACAAAAGAAAAATGATAATGATATCAAATGATAACATAAATCGATAATATAAAACAAAGCAAGCATTTAAAGAGAACCCAACACTGCGTGTCCAAATCCTGGCACCGTGACAACAGGTTTATCGTAGAACTTTGAAAAAGTTT
This sequence comes from Raja brachyura, assembly GCA_963514005.1. The sequence continues at coordinate 43,517,306 of OY740788.1, forward strand.
CTTCTTTACACCACCCTGCGGCCTCTAAAATTTGATCGAGTGGTACGTCCTGTACCTTCGCCACGGACGTAGCTGCAGCCCTAGTGGAGTGAGATTTAAACACATCAGTGTCTATTCCTGCTAAATCCAAAACCTGTTTTAATCATCTAGAAATGGTTTGAACTGAAACTTTTGTACGTGGTTTTTTGTGCGTTATCAGTAACGCTGTCTCAGCACCTCGGAGATTTTTGGTTACTTGAATGTATTGAGTTAAATGCTTAACTACACACAATATTTCATCGACAGAGTATGCTTTAAACATTACCTTGGTTCCAGTTTTTCCTGGTCTGCTTTGTTTGATCAGATCATAAACATAAAACACAATGTTATCTGAAGCCACATGCATGCAATCTAACCGTAACAATTGCAAAGTTTGTACTCTTTGAGCTGACACTAATGCCATTAACATTACTACCTTGAATGTTAACCTCTGCAAAGACATTGAAGTAATTGGAGTCCATTGCCTAAGCAAAGTGAGAACAATGCTAACATCCCAAATTTCTGTATATCTGGGCTTCGGAGGATTTTTATTAAAAATTCCTTTCATGAACCGGGATACTAATGGGTGAGACCCAATTGAATCTCGATCAGAAATGTGTCCTAAATAGGATGACAAAGCACTACGAGCACTATTAATGGCACTATAACTTAAGTGCTCATCAAAATGCAACCCAGCAAGGAACTCCAATACATTTGATATGTTCGCAGTATGATAAGATATCTTTGACTGTCTACAGAAGGCTTCCCATTTCTTTATATGCGACATATATTGTTTTTTTAGTGCTATTTCTCCAAGCTGCAGCTATAACATCCATGGTCCTCTCCGCCAGTCCGAGCTCTTGCAATGGTCTGGTCAGAACCTGCAGATTAACAAATTTATATGATCATGCAATGGATGAATTTATTTTGTTACTGGTTGTATCAACAAATCGTTGCAACTAGGAATCGTCATACGTGGTTCAATAATCATTATAAGCATCAATGGGAACCATGACTGTGTAGGCCAATTTGGAACCACCAAAATGCCCTTGGCAGCGTCTTGTGCTATTTTCTTGAGACATTGCCCAATCAGACAGAATGGGGGAAAAAGCATAAAAGAACGTATTCCCCCAGTGTAGCGAGAAAGCATCCACCGCTACTGCTCCTGGATCGTGTTCCCAAGACATGTATTTGGGCAATTGGTGATTTAATCTAGATGCAAACAGATCAATATCCGGTACTCCATACCGACTGACAATATTTTTGAAAATTTGTGGATTTAACATCCATTCTGTACTGTCTTTAAATTTTTGTGATCTTTTGTCTGCCACAACATTGTCTCTCCCTGGGAGATAAATAGCTGAAAGCCAAATATTCTTACTAATACACCAATGCCACATCTGGTTAACCAGATGATCACATGATAATGATCTCACTCCACCCATGTGATTGATATATGCCACAGCTGTAGTATTGTCTACTTCTAATTGGACATGCAAATCCTTCATAGTAGAATAATAAGCTTTTAATCCATAAAAATGCTCCCAGTAACTCCAACTAATTTATACCATATGTTTGGAGAAATAAATCCTCTTGGACAGTCCATCTGCCCCCACAGCTGGTATCATTATCCGTAGCACCCCATCCGAGAGAACGTGCATCAGTTTGCAAAATCACTGCTGGCTGCTGAACTAATATGTTTTCAACAGCTTGTGGAACATTCTCAATCCACCAATGCAATTCAGAAAAAGCTTCCTTTGGCAATTGCATGGGCCTATCAAAATGGCCTGCTCACTGTATAAGCGCTTGTGTTTTTGCACTTTGGAGATTTTGGTAATGCAGTGGACCAAATTCTACTGCAGGGAATGCTGCTACTAACTTGCCAATAACCTTAGCAACTTCTCGGATGGAGGGATAAGGTTTGTCAATAAGGCACTGACATACATTTGTAATACCAACAATCTTGTCTATTAGTAAAGTTACTAACATGGTAACTGAATTAATCATGAACCCCAAATATTCAATAGTTTGGGATGGCTGAAACTTAGATTTTGTTGGATGAATCAGGAAACCTAGCCTTTCAAAGAGGCTTGTAGTTGCTGAGACTGATTTTTCGGCTGACTCCTGATTAGCATTGATAATTAAAATGTCATCTAGATAAGCCATAACGATGTGTTTTTGTGCCCTTAGCAGTGCAAGTGCTGGTTTCAACAAATTAGATAACAGCCTAGGAGCTGACCTTAATCCATTAGTTAATGCTTTGTATTGCCACAGCTGCCCCATCCAATTAAATTTCAAATACCTGCGAAAGTGACAATGAATTGGTACTGAATAATATGCATCCTTCAAATCTATTGTAGCCATGTAACAATTTGTTGATACCAGCTGCATTGTAGTGTTGAAGGTATCAATTTTAAAATGTTTGTACTGGACAAATGTATTAAATTGTGTGAGGTCTAAAATGATTCTACAACCTCCATCTTTCTTTGGTCTGGGGAAAATATTCGATACATTGTTGTGGATCCTCATCTGATTTCTCAATAACTCCTTTTTTACACAAATTCTTAACTTCTTTATCAATTTGAATTTTTTCAAATACAGAAAACACCAAAATACGATCAGGCTTATTCTGTCCCGGTGGATCAATACCTTCTACAAAATCAATGGTAGATCCTAAAACAGTATCTAATATAACACAGTCAGATGTTATACAGTCCCATTCATCATAAAACATTTGTAGTCTACCACCAATCTGAAGTTCATCCAAAGATTCTTCTGTAATAGGATAACGTTTTTGTACCTCTCCAACCGGACGTGGTGGTCTCCTTCTCCCAACATATGGGTGAACATTCGGCTGTGCTGCTTGGTAATACTTCCTTACCATACTCCTGCCTTGGCTTGTTCCAGCTCCAAAATCAAATCCCCTTCTCGTTTGACTGGCCCTTCTTTGGCCAAAAACTAAGGGTTTCATGAGGCCAATAGTCTTTGCCTCTTCATCAATCTCTTTAATTTGTTTTGACAGATTTTCTCCAAACAAATAACCAGGAGCTTGAACATTGCTTGATCTGCACAAAGCTACAAATCGTGGATGTAAAATGGGCCGAATAGCAATCTTCCTCATACAATGAATCTCAAAAAATGAGTTTCAGAACAATGCTAACATATCCTTCTGAACTTTGGTCATTTCACAACCTTCCACTTGCCTTCCAAAAGCAGTGATCCCAGCCAAAATCATAGAAACATAGAAATAGAAATTAGGTGCAGGAGTAGGCCATTTGGCCCTTCGAGCCTGCACCGCCATTCAATATGATCATGGCAGATCATCCAACTCAGTATCCCGTACCTGCCTTCTCTCCACACCCTCTGATCCCCTTAGCCACAAAGGCCACATCTAACTCCCTCTTAAATATAGTCAATGAACTGGGCTCAACTACCCTCTGTGGCAGAGAGTTCCAGAGACCCACCACTCTCTGTGTGAAAAAAGTCCTTCTCATCTCGGTCCTAAAGAATTTCCCCCTTATCCTTAAGCTGTGACCCCTTGTCCTGGACCTCCCCAACATCATGAACAATCTTCCTGCATCTAGCCTGTCCAACCCCTAAATCAGTTTGAGGACTCTTTGAAATCATATTTCCTGCGCCCGCATCATTGATGACATTGGCGCCCAAATAGCCGGATTCACCGTAGGTACCTTCAGTGAGGTACAGTTAACAAGTGTTTTATATAATTCTGCTGTTTCAACCATAACAGCTTCTTGAAGCTGGTGAGAGACCAAATAATTAATGTTGGCCGCCAGGTTTTCTTCCATGGCCTCACTGCCTCCTCCAGGTATAGCAAAACTTTGTGCCACATCAGGCACACCTGGAGCAATATTTTTGTATTGTGGTGGGTACTCATGACCAAAATTACCACCTTCAGGATCAGTCTCATGCAGCCCTGGTACTCCTGAGACTTGCTCAAAGGAAACTTCCTCCAGCCCAATCCCGGGCTCTGGAGCTTAAAATTCCCAATTCAAACTAGCACCATATTCATGATATGGAACCCCCTCAGGGGCTGCCTGGGAATGTTCTGGGTTCTTAAACACTTGGTTGATAATTGTCTGGATCATTTTCTCCATTTGATCCATTCTAAGCCATAAGGCTTTTCTATCTGGAGGACTTCCAGTATCAGAGTCATCAGAAACCACAGGTCCTTCAGATTTCCTTTTACATTTTTTAGGCACTGGATTTTCCTCTGTGGCTTCTGCTTGTGAAGCAACCAAAGGCTCACTAACGGGTATTTCAACGGCCACCGGTATCGGAATCGGCTCCATAATAATCTGTTGTCCCGCCTGTTTTCTTCTCCTCCCTGGGACGCACGTTTTACTCGCGATTTTTAGGAGCTTTCTCCATTTTTATTTTTAAACTCCTCCTGGTCTTTACCCACCAGCCTCACAGAGTTTGAAATGCCCTGGAAGTAAACATAATTTACTTACCTGCGGGCCTGTTCCTTACCGCTGGTGGAGCTGCGCTCTGCAGCTCTTCTACCGACAGCGTCGACGTAATGCCGACCAAGCGTGAGGGGCTTCTTCACGTAGTCACTCACATGACTCCGAAGTAAAATCTGCAGGTTCTGATGGAATGTCGGATAGGACCATGGATGTCATAACTGCAGCTTGGAGAGATAGCACTAAGAAACAATATATGTGTCATATAAAGAAATGGGAAGCCTTTTTGTAGACAGTCAAAGATATATTTTATCATACTGCAAATATATCGGGTGTATTGGAGTTCCTTGTTATGTTGCACCTGAGTTATAGTACCATGAATGGAGCTCGGAGTGTTTTGTCCTCCTGTTTAGGACTATTTCAGAATTGACAACTATCGGGTCTCATCTGTTAATATCCTGATTTATGAGAGGAATTTTAATAAAATCCTACCAAACCCAGATATTCAGAAATCTGGGATGTCAGTATAGTTCTCACATTGCTTCGGCAATGGACTCCAATTACGACACTGTCTCTTCAGAAGTTAATATTTAAAGTGGTTATGTTCATACCATTAATATCAGCACAATGAGTACAAACATTACAAATGTTGTGGTTAGATTGTATATAGTTGTCTGTAGATAAAATAACGTTTTATGTCAATGATCTAAGCAAGCAAAGCAAGCCAAGAAAGGCTGGAACCAATGTAATCTTTAAGACATACGCTGTCAACTAAACATTGTGTGTGGTTAAGCATCTGAATTAATATATATTGAATTAAGAGTCTCTGTGATTGTGAGACACCAATGTTCATTGCCCACAAGAAACATATAAAAAGTGCAGTACAATCTATTTCGAGATGGATAAACAGGTTCTGGATTAACTGGAGTAGACACTGATGTGCATAAATCTCACTCCACAAGGGCGGTATCAATGTCCGCGGCGAAGGTGCAGGACGTGCCGCTCGACCAAATTCTGGAGACTGCAGGATGGTCTAAAAAAGAAACGTTCCTTGTTTTATGATAAACCTGTTGTTACAGTGCCAGAGTTGCACATGCTGTGTTGGGTTCTGTTCAAAATTGTTTGCTTTGTTGCATAACATTTGTTGTTATTTCCCCTAGGATAGAGGGGTTATTATTTATCGTTTTATTATTATTATTAAAAAAGAATAAATAAATAAATAAATAATATATATATATTATGGAATGGAATGGAATGATCTACGGCATGAAAATCACAGAGTTTTAAAATCTTCATGTAGTCACTCACGTGACTCCGAAGTAAAATAGTAAGATTAAACGAGAACTTACCTGTTCGAAGTTTGATCTTTATTTTATGAGGTGTTACGATGAGGGATTACGTGCCCTCCGCTCCCAACCCTCATAATATAAATGATTATCTGGTAGTTCTAATCTTTGTGAGCCTTACTATCTTACTCCGGCTATTGGTTCTGTGTTTTTCACGCCGCTGCTTTGAAGTATGCCAAACATGCGCCTGGCGGGGCTTCTTCAGGTAATCCCTCATCGTAACTCCTCATAAAATAAAGATCAAACTTTGAACAGGTAAGTTCTCGTTTAATCTTACTATTATTCTACTATCAGCAATAGTTAGAATTTTCCAAACCTTACGATCCAGTCTAAGATCATTTGGATTCTTCATATTAATTTGCTTCAAAAAGCTATCATGCAGCAATTTAATAACCTCATTGCGGTGCCGTGATTTGTAGTCATGTAGAATTCCAACTATATCTGAGTGGCCAACAGCTGGGGAATGAAAGCAGCTGGTGTGGGTCTTGTATCTTTATCATCTGGATGATGGTACATCTGTGTTCACTTGCCATCCCACTCAAACACTAATAATTTGTTTCCAAACATACTGGCCTATGGCAACATTCACCGCAGCTCCCATATTGCAATTAAGTGTTGAGCCACATCCGCATTAAGAGGCTAATAGTGATATCTAGCAGCTAAACATCTTGAATCTTTATAATGAGGGTTAGAGCATTTTTTCTTGTAGCAACTAGAAGACCACAACATTCGTGTATCACAGACTTTCGGAGAATGAAGAGCAATCAACAAACCTGTGCCATGTCCCATTATCTTTAATAGAATGTGTGATCCTTGTACCTTTTGCCTTTCTAAGATATTTTCGTATTGAGTATGTGGAGAGAGTGATGGAGACATTTTGACTCGTTTGTCAGCATGTCTGTATTTTGAGTCTGCTGGAGGGATCATTTAATTTGGCAGGGGTTCTGGGCACATGTGAAGATATAAAGGTATGGACTCACAGATTGAGTTGTTTATTCTATCAGCAACTCTCTGCCTCATCCTCCTTCATAGTGTACATAGAAACAAGTGGATCTAACTGAAACCTGGATAATTGTGTTAGCATAGGAACAAGCCATTTCACTTGTCAGCTAGTATTTCCCCAATGCCTTCTGCATACACTATCTTTTCATTATATTAGATCCGTTTATTGGTGTATATACAACAGGGTACAGTGAAATTAGTTGTTTGCATGAAGCTTATAGAGTAAATTATATGTGGCAATGACAGGGTTGCCAACATTGGGTGAGAGTTGGGAGTGAAAAATTGCGAGAGACCAAGCCCAAGGGAGCGCAGCGACCGAGGTGGAGGAGAGTGTGTGTCCCCTCCCATTGGTACGGAGCTTTTGCATTTTTCAGCTTGAAATTGTGCAGTCTGGTGCGCACTGTAGCGAGTCTTTTAACTTACACTTGAATGCAATATTTATGCTTTAAATTGGATTAGCTATGAATAAGGTTAGGCTAAATTACATTCCTAATTACATTCCACAGTAGAGCCAGGCTCTGATCAACAGGTGCAGCACATGAATTATCTTAGTATATTCATGTATGGAAATCAGATTATAACCAAACATTTGGCCCATGTTGACCAACCTGCGTCTCACTGCACACCTGGTACTACTCCTGACCCTGACTCCAGTTGCACACCTTCTCTCATTCCTGACCCTGAGTTCAGCCTTACACCTGGCCACAGATTCTACCCTGATCATTGCTGCTTGCCTGCGTAGGTTCCCAGTGCTGAACGCTCCCATTGTCCCAGCTTTGACTGCACACCTAGTTCACTGCACTGACAGTATATCTGGCCCACACATAAAGCCCCATATTTGACCCCTGGACTTAACCTATTATGTTCAAGTCCATAGGTGCTTATCTAATGTAATCTTTTATGGCGCACTTCGCAGACCAAATTTTGCATGACAAAATTTACTACATCTATTGGCTTCCTTGTTATCTAACGTGCTAGTTACTTTGTCAAAGAAGTTATCAATTGGTCAACACAATTTCTCATCCATAAAATTATACTCACTCAGCTGTATAAGTATTCTGTTACCATTTCCTTCATTTTCCTAACAAACTGTGCTGAAGACATTTTCACCCTCAATATTTTCAGTATTTTGCTGTCTTCCTCTCAGCTGGGACTTTTCCAAAGTCCAATAACTTCTTTTTAAGCAACATTATTCTATTAAATGTGATCTTGAGAGTACATTTTTCTGTGCATTCATAACACAACAATGATAAAAAGATCTTAGTTTTGATTGCACGTACCAACATGCATACATTATTATATTACAGTTAATATGTACCGAGGGCAAATTTTTGTTCCAATGCTCCCCATTCCCAATTACTTTTACATTGAAGTGATTGAAATCCAAGTGAAGTTTAAATGGCATCAGAAAAATTAAACCTTCAGAATTGAAGGTTGTAGGTTGGAGTCAGTATCAGCACAATTACTATATTAAACTTTGAATCTTCAGATGTCCTGGTTCAAGCTAAAACTAAAGACAAATAATAACCTCCTCACACATTCCCCTGCAAGTATCTCTGCCACTCCTTTAAAATATGCCCCTTCTGTGAACAAGCTCTTAAACATCGCATCTGAATCAGTTTCCATCTGATTACACTCCTTGAAGATGTTCATCTACGTGTTCAATTAATAAAACAACAATATTTGCGACATTTTTATGCAACCTGTCAAAGGAATTTTGGGGGGGGGGGGGGTTTGAGAAATAGTCAGTGAGGTAAATAAACATAATAGTGAGTGGCAAATTACAATAGTGCTACCTTCCCAATATTTAACTGAAGGAAACAATGGGTTATCGGGGCTATATGTTGTGACAAACACGGAGCTCTGAACATTGGGATCCAGACATCACGGACAACTGGCCTCAATTCCCCGCTCACATCTGGCAGTGCTCTCTGTCTGGCCCAGGGGCCACAGATTGTTTTTGAAAGTGGGGAGGCTGAGTGATCACTGATCTCTGGCCTTGGGAGTACCCGGCGAGGGAGTTGGAGCAACCGAGTGGGAGGAGGGTAGGGCCTTTTTGAAATTTGACGTTAAAGTCATGTTTTAGTGCATTATAGAGGAATTTCAATGTTTTTTGTTTGAAGTATTTTTAAAAGGTAACTTTTTAAGGGGTAACCTTTTCCACACAATGGGTGGTAGGTGTATGGAACAAGCTGCCAGAGGAGGTAGTTGAGGTAGGAACTATCCCAACATTTAAACAAAACAGTTAGACTGATACATGGAGATACATTGCGGCGGAGCGACTCACGTTGCAGTGGCCTCTTCAGTCTGTCTTTTTTAAATTTTTTTTGTCTATTTAAATGTAGTTGTCCGTGTTTTTTTTGGTACTGTTTCTAACTGTGTATATGTGGGGGGGGGGGGGAGGGGAACTTTTTAAAATCTCTTCTCTGCACATTGCCATGTCGGGTCTCCGTTGTCGTTGGGGCCTAGCACCGTGGAGCGGCCTCCAACCGGGACGACCTGGGGCCTCCAGTCATGGAGCCTGCGGAGCTGCGGACTTACTATCGTGGGGCTGGCTGGCCTCAGAATGTGTGGAGCGGTGGTGGCTCGCTGCTGCAGCCCGACTCCGGAGCTCCAGCTCCAGCTGCGGCCCGACTCCGGAGCTCCAGCTCCAGCTGCAGATTACTGCCGGTGGACTGTGATATTGGGAGCTCGCGGGTGCGGGTGGGAGACCGCTTCCCGGAGCTCCGCAACACAACTGTTCCCGCCCGTGTCGCGGGGTTGGAACGACCCGGAATTCTACAGATTCACAACTCACTGTGTGAAGAAAGTTTGTCCTCATCTCAGTCCTAACTGGCCTACCCTTTATTCTTAAACTGTGACCCCTGCTTGTGAGCCCTCCAGGATGCACCGTGCCGCTGCCTGATCCATGCCGGTCACCTGGGCGAATTTGGCACAGAAACTCTCAGCATGGGAAAATAACATCAGCATATTTACTTTCTTAGGCATCTGAGAAGATTCTGTTTAATGTTCGGGATTCTCTACAGATGTGCTACAGAAATTATTCTGATAGGATGCATCTCAGCCTGGTATGTCAACTGCTCTGCTCATTTATGTGAACCTGCAGAGAGTGGTGAACACAGTCCATTACATCACATTCTCATCAATTCCTTCCATCCAGTCCATCGTCATGTTGCATTGATTCAGGAAGGTAGGAAATCACTCTACCTTATTCCATTATTCTGTTATTGCCCTTCATTTATTTTTTTTGCCCTACTTTAGATTTCATTACAAGCTTTGCACCATTTTGATGTTTTGTATTAGTCATTGTATTTATTGGTTGTATCTATCATTGCAGGGCTGCCAACTCTCACACATTGAGCGTAAGAATCACGCATTTCGCCGAATTCTCACCCTGTAGAGAATCCCGAACATTAAACAGAATCTTCTCAGATGCCTAAGAAAGTAAATACGCTGATGTTATTTTTTTGATCACAGCATGAATACGAAGGGAGCAGATTAGGTTGCTGGCGATATGGGTGCTGAGGAACATGAAGTTGAATTTGTGTTGTCAACCACCCCTGCAGCAACTCTGATGAGAAGAGGGTTGTGTTCAGCCCTTCTTCCATCCTTCCTGAGGCAATGAACTCTTCTTGTCTTGCAGATGATAAGGGCCGAGTTGTTGTTCGGATACCAATGCGCAAGGTTCCTGACCTCTTGCCTGTTCTCTGTCTCATCGTTGATCCAGCCAACAACAGTGGTACCATCGACATACTTTAAGATCAAGTCAGTTCTATGCTTGGCTAACACTACCATGGGTGTACAGGAAGTAGAGTAGGTCACCCACCCCATCCTGCTACTTTCCCCTTCTCCGTATACTAATCTCCCACCACTGAGACCACTCGTTCTCTTTTGCAGCCCCTCTTTCCCCTCTCCCATCCCCAATGTCCCAACCACCGGCTTTACTTTACATGGAAACGTACTCATGCACTCTTTCAGACCTGTCCAATCATACTAGTCCTTACTTCCATTTCCTTAACCCCCCAATAAAATACTCTGCCCATCCTGATATCTAACCTACTCCTGAAATTAATCGTAGAATCATAGAATTGTACAGGGCACGAACAGACTCTTTTGGCCCACCTCATCCATGCCAACAATAATGCCTATCTACACTAATCCTGTTTGCTTGCATTAGCCCATATCTCTCTTTGCCTCTTCCACCTAAGTAGTCAAAGTCAAAAGAGTTTTTTGTCATGTGTCCCTAACAGGACAATGAAATTCTTTCTTTGCTTCAGCACAACAGAACATAGTAGGCCTTGACTACAAAACAAATCAGTGTGTCCATATACCATTATATACGTAAATCCACGCATGAATAAATAAATTGATAAAGTGCAAATAACAGATAAAGGGGTATTAATGTTCAGAGTTTTATCCGAGCCAAGTTTAATAGCCTGATGGCTGTGGGGAAGTAGCTATTCCTGAACCTGGTTGTTGCAGTCCTCAGTACCTTCTGCCTGAATGTAGCAGGGAGATGAGTGTGTGGCCTGGATGGTGTGGGTCCTTGATGATGCTGCAGCCTTTTTGAGGCAACGACTGTGATAGATCCCCTCGATGGAAGGGAGGTCAGAGCCGGTGATGGACTGGGCAGTGTTTACTACTTTTTGTAGTCTTTTCCTCTCCAGGGCGCTCAAGTTGCCGAACCAAGCCACGATGCAACCGGTCAGCATGCTCTCTACTGTGCACCTGTAGAAGTTAGAGAGAGTCCTCCTTGACAGACCGACTCTCTGTAATCTTCTCAGGAAGTGGAGGCACTGATGAGCTTTCTTAATAATTGCATCTGTGTTCTCGGACCAGGAAAGATCTTCAAAGATGTGCACACCCCGGAATTTGAAGCTCTTGACCCTTTCAACCATTGACCCGTTGATATAAACAGGACTGTGGGTCCCCATCCTACTCCTTCCAAAGTCCACAATCAGTTCCTTGGTTTTGCTGGTGTTGAGGGCCAGGTTATTGTGCTGGCACCATATGGACAGTCACTCGATCTCACTTCTATGCTCTGACTCATCCCCATCAGTGATACGTCCCACGACAGTGGTGTCGTCAGTGAACTTGATGATGGAGTTCGCACTATGACCGGCTACGCAGTCATGAGTATAAAGTGAGTACAGCAGGGGGCTGAGCACGCAGCGTTCAGGTGCTCCCGTGCTGATTGTTATCGAGTCTGACACATTTCCACCAATACGAACAGACTGTGGTCTGTGAATGAAGAAGTCGAGGAACCAATTGCAGAGGGATGCGCAAAGAACCAGTTCTTTGGTAACCAGCCTGGAGCGGATGATTGTGTTAAATGCCGAGCTGTAGTCAATGAATAACAGCCTGACATATAAGTTTTTGTTGTCCAAGTGGTCCAGAGCGGAGTGGAGGGCTAGCGAGATCGCATCCACCGTTGATCTGTTGTGGCGGTAAGCGAACTGCAGTGGGTCCAGGGGTTTGTCGAGATACGAGTTGGGTTGTGTCATGATCAACCTCTCAAAGCACTTCGTCACCACAGGTGTTAGTGCCACTGGTCGATAGTGATTGAGGCATGCCACCTTGCTCTTCTTGGGCACTGGTATTATTGATGCCCTTTTGAAGCAGGTGGGAACCTCAGACCTCAGAGGTGACAGGTTGAAAATGTCCGTAAAAACTCCGGCCAGTTGGTCCGCACAGGTTTTTAGAACATGACCAGGTATACCATCAGGTCCAGGTGCTTTTTGACGGTTCACCCCTTTGAAGGATTTCCTGACGTCGGCCTCTGTGACTGAGACTGAAATACCATCACAGCGAATGTGGGCCCAGGAAGGCACATCAGTGTTCTCTCTATCAAAGCGTGCGTAAAACGCATTGAGTTCGTCAGGGAGTGATGTTTCGCCGACATTCGAGCTGCCTCCTGGTTTCGCCTTGTAGGAGGTGATTGCATTCAGGCCCCGCCACAGCTGCCGAACATCAGTCTCATCCTCCAGCTTGGAGCAGAAGTACCTGTTGATATACCTTTTAAAACATTGTTATTGTATCTGCTTCTACTACCTCCTTGGCAGTTTACATGCAATAACCAATCTACAACTCCAAATTGCCCCTCAGATCTTTCTTTCCCCTCAACTTAAACCTGAGCCCTCTGTTCTAAATGCCCCTGCCCTTGGACAAGGACCCTGACTATCTATCCTAATTATGCTCTGCAAAATGTTATAAACCTTTGCAATGTAAACTCTCGGACTCCTACAAGCCAGTGAGGATAAAATCCAGCCTATCTGATCTCTGTTTATAACTGTGTTCTTTCTCGTTCAACTGAAATTAACTTTTGTGTTTGTTTTGCTTTGGCACTTGCAGAACGGTGTGTCAGGCTGATTCAGAAGCAGTCATTGTCTTGATTCCTGCTTCTACTAAATGTTCAAGTGACAGGTCCATGACCAAAGTGATCATTGGTTGACTACAATTTTCAAAATATATCTGTGCAGATGTTCACATTTTATGTCCGCAAATCTTACGTTCTCAAATTGAGAGACATTGTACCCATTGTATTGTGCATTGTGATGTATTGCCAATGAAAATTAGAAAGTTAACTGGAAATTTGCATAAATGCATATGAGGCCAGCTTCAGCATTGCATAAAGAGGGCCTGCCTGCACAGGTACCTTGTCTGGTGCTGAGTACCTGACCCATGTCCAGTTTAAGTTATGTATTTAGTCTTTTATACTGGGCCTCCTTCCCACGGCCTTCACTACTTACATACCCAACACCTCTAACCCCCATTAAAGCCTATGTCCAATTCCTGTTCAGCAGAGCATGATATGTTTCCCAGTTGTCAGTACTGCCCTCGAGCTGAATATATGGCTCACAGCACAGTGACAGTTTAATATGCCTTAAACAATGCCATATTTCTAATTTGCTATAGTGATCCAAATCTAGTCTCGCCCCTCTGCTTTGATCCAATAACCCTACTTTTTCTGTTTCAAACAAGTATTTTGTTTCCTTTTTAAATTTGCAATGATCGTTCCATAACTGACTACTTGTAAAGCATTTCCTGCTCCAGCATTGGAAAGAATGTGAAGAAATTTCACTTAAGCTTTCGCTCCTCATTCTTAATTTTAAATTGATAACTCCTTATCATTCACTCTCTAACAAAAGAAAATGGGCCATCTTTATTCATTCCATCAAAACCCTTAGTTATAGTTCTCCACCCTATCCTTTCAGCCAAGAAGACTTTGGTTTAGAAAAAGATTGGAGAATGAAATTATAAAAATTACAAAATAACGTTCGAAAAGAAACAATAACTGAAGTCAAATTTGAAAAGGCTTTCAAATATTTCAACGTAATATTGTGCTGGATCAGCCTGGTGACTGATTAACAGTTCAATGCAAAAGTGCTGCCAGCTACAGTGTATTTATGAGTAAGATCCAGATTGGTACACTTGTTCACTGCAGCAGAGAAACATGCAATTAAATGATGGTCTGAAGTGGGTACTTCTGATCTATGATGCCACATGTGGATGTGATATTAAGTCCTGGGCTTTATGTAAGTTCCTGAGTTCTAAGACCAAATAAGCATCATATCTGGTGCCAGTGCCAAGAGGATGCAGATTCCCCAAGCGGAATATGAGGTGCTGTTCCTCCAATTTGCGGTGTTGCTCACTCTGGCCATGGAGGAGGCCCAGGACAGAGAGGTCGGATACGGAATGGGAGGGGGAGTTGAAGTGCTGAGCAACCGGGAGATTGGGTTGGTTATTGCGGACCGAGCGGAGGTGTTCGGCGAAACGATCGCCAAGCCTCCGTGGTCTCACAGATATAGATCAATTGACATCTAGAGCAGCGAATGCAATAGATGAGGTTGTAGGAGGTGCACGTGAACCTCTGTCGGACCTGGAACGACTGCTTGGGTCCTTGAATGGAGTGGAGGGGGGAGATAAAGCGACAAGTGTAGCATCTCTTGCGGTTGCAAGGGAAAGTGCCCGGGGAAGGGGTGGAGCGGGAGGGAAGGGAAGAATTGACAATGGAGTTGCGGAGGGAGCGGTCTTTGTAGAAGGCAGACAGGGGGGAAGATGGGAACATGTGTTGTATGTGCCAGCTGGTGGGGTGAATGGTGAGGACCAGGGGGACTCTGCCCTTGTTGCGAGTGGTAGGATAGGGAGAGAGGGCAGTGTTACGGGGTATGGAGGAGACCCTGGTGCGAGCCTGATCTATAGTGGGGGAAGGGAATCCCCGTTCTCTGAAGAATGAGGGCATTTCTGATCATATAAGCATCATATCTGATCCCTTAGCATTTTATCAACAGATCTGCACTAATAAAGTAAAGGAAGGTAACCGGTTTGGATTTACTCTAATATTATTTAAATTATGCTTTTATTTTAATTTTTTGTTTGTGTTGTTATAATCACTATTTTTTTGTGTGTTACTAAGTAGAAAAAACTAACTGCAGATGCTGGTTAATACACAAAAGGACACATAAATGCTGGAGTTGATCAGGCAGCATCCATGGAGAACATGGACTGTGGCATTTTGGGTCGAGACCCCTCAAGCTGATTGTGTAGGGGGAAGAAAGGTGAAAAAGGGGTGAGGCAAGACAAAGTGGGACAGATCATAGGTTGACAAAGTGAGGTGGAGGGGGGTAGGATTAATGGTGTTCAGCGTTCGGTTCAGTCAATGTTTGGTCTCGCTGATGTATTAATCATATGGGTTTCAGTGGGAGCGAGCCATCTCTGCAAAAGGCAGAAGGGGATGAAATGGAAAGATGGGACTAGTGGTGGGATTACATTTGAGGTTTCAGAAATGTCCAAGTATGATGTGTTAGATGCGGAGGCTGACGGGGTGAAAGGCGGGGTCCAGGGAGGGGAATACTACACTGTTGAATTTTTGCAAGTTGGTTTGGTTTGGTTCAGGTAGATTTCTATTGGATTTTTGAGGTGACCTCACACGATTTCTCCTGACATGATAAGAAATTATTTTTTAATGTAACATGTGCAGAACCTCTTTTAGATATTATTAACAATATTAAATATGTTTATTTTGAAAGATACTTGCAGAAAATGGCAATCATCATTCAGAAAACATGGCGAGCATTTCAAACCCGGATGTATTACAGATTCATGGTGCAGGTAAAGACATTTTATAACAAAATTCTAATTGATTTAGCCCTGCAAAAATCCATTAAAGTGGGTGACATTTCTCATTCTTTGAATGTTTTATTGTTTGAGTGGACTAGGTCTTCATGAGCATTAGACTCGTGCTACAATGTTTAATGTGAATATTGTTCCTCCTTAAGGAAATGAGTAAAGGCATGATCGTGGTGGTTCTTTTTAAAATGCAAATTTTTTTTAGTGCATTCCCTTAGCCTTTGATTTCTTTTGTAGCCAAAGAATCACAGTTTTGAATCCTATCTTGACTGAACTACCATGGGTCTCCAGGGAACATAATTCCAATTCCAGGTTTCGTCAACTTCTGAGTAAAGAAGTTTCTCCACAAGATTATCCTACAATGCATTTCCATTAAAAGACTATGACATATAGTGAATATTTCTTAGCCAGGAGAAATGGGCATTAATCCTTCCATTTTCCTCTCTCATTCTTCCAGCTCTTTTAAAGAAAACCCAGAAGTTTAGCTAATTCAGTCTTTCTTCCTCGGACAGATCTACCTTCTCAGGATTCAGCACACTGCATTCCCTCTAAAGCCTGTACATCTTTTTATTAGGAAAGGACACCAAATTGTACCCACTTTTCCAATATGGTTTCACCAAGATCCGCCATAATTGTAATAACACAGACTTAGTTTTGTTCTCAAATTCTCTATCAATGAAAGCTAAAATAACATTTGGCTTTCTAACTGCTTATTGCACTAATATTGGCTTACTGGATCTCCCAGTTGCTAACCATTTTACTCCCTTTCCCATTCCTATAGTGACCTTTCTGTCCTGGGCCGCCTCCATAGCCAGAGTGAGGCCAAATGCAGACTGGGGGAACAGCACCTCGTATTCCACCTGGGGAGCTTACAACCCAATGGTATGAATGGTGCATTCTCCAAACTTAGGTAACTGTTACAAGCACGACCCTCACCCCTCCCTCTTGCCATACCCCCCACACCCTCTGGCTCACATAAGTCTCTAGCCAACAATTGGTCAGGATACCTCCTTGCCCTTTCTTGATCTCTGTCTCCATCACAGGACACAGACTATCAACTGGTATCTACTACAAACCTACTGACTCCCACAGTTATCTTGACTACACTTCCTCCCATCCTGTCTCTTGCAAAGATGCTATCCCATAGCCTCAATTCCTCAATCTTTGCCACATCTAGTGTACACTGGGACTAGTGTAGCTAGGACATGGTGCCCAAGTGTGGGCAGGTTGGGCTGAAGGGCCTGTTTCCACACTGTATCACTCTATGATTCTATCTGCTCACACAGTGAGAATTTTCATACAAAGAAATCCAAGTTCCAAGATGTCCTCATTCTTTTGTGAATGTGGTTTCCCCCTGGCAGTTATTGATGGATTCCTCACCCGCATTTCTTCAATGTCCTGCTCTTACACCCCTCCCCCCAGACATAACAAGGATAGAGTTCCCCTGGTCCTTGCTTTTCACCAGGCCTTGTTCCTGATGATCATGCGTAGACTCAGCAACTGTTTCGCTGAACATTTACGCTCAGTCCGCCAAAGCCTACTGGATCGCCCGGTTGCAAACTGCTTTTTCTACCCTTCCTATTCCCATACTGACCTCTGACCTGGACTTCCTCTATTGGCAGACTGAGGTCACATGCAGACTGGAGGAACAGCACCTCGTATTCCACTTGGGTAGCTTACATCCCAAATTAACCTACAAACGGGTACGTCTTTGGAGTGTGGGAGGCAATCGGTGAAATCCAAAGCAGTCACGGGGGAAACATACATACCCTATACAGACAGCGCTTTTAATCGGGGTCGGACCCGGTCTCTGGCGCTGTGTGGCAGCAACTCTATCGCTACGCTGCCATGCCACCCGTAAAAGTTCCTGCAAAATATTCTGCAAAAGTACAGTATATTGTCATTACTTCCATGTGCTCAACTCAGAAATCTCATGTGTGGGATCTTACCAAAAGTCTTGGCAAAAATCCAAATGCACCATTTGGTGAGGGAGGGATCCATATATGATAGCCCTGGGGAACCAATGTTCACTAAATCTTTGATTTGCTCAGTATACAGTATATGTAGATTAAGCCGCCATAATACCCTTTCCTTTGTTTATACTGTGTCTTACAACATTACTACTGTTATGTGGCTTTTAAATGATTCCTACCAATATTTCCTACTCTCTATTTCATATCTCCACCTAAATTGATTCTAATTCTTCTGGCTGCGACACGGCGGGAACTTTAGATCTTCGACCACCGGCCTGCGGCCTACACCATCTTGAAGCCACGGTCTCCGGTGGGGAAGCACCGAATCAGGACTTACCTGGACTTACCTAGTCTGCACATCTGGACGCCCGCAGCGGCGACTGCGGATGGTTGTGGTTCCGACCATGGGGGAAAATGGAGGAGCACTGACCAAATGTTGTGCCTTCCACCACAGTGATGAATGCTGTCGTGGATGTTTGTGTTAATTTTTTATTGCGTATTGTGTGTTTTTTTTTTATTTTACCGCTGCTGGTAAATTCATTTCACTTGTTTTATTCGTCACTTTATGTGCAAGTGACGAATAAAACTTGACTTGACAATCTGCTGAATCAAGATTCATTCCAACAAATGCACTGAGAGCATCCTTTATTAATAATACCACTCAATCTCCTTTTTCCGTCAGCCTACACATCTTGAACATTGAATACTTTGGAATATTTAGTTCCTAGATTTGGTCACCTGATAGCCATGGTGCTGCAATGGCAATTAGGTCATGTTCCTTTACCACTCCTTGTGTCATTAATAGAACTATCTTGTATTTCCTGTGTGCCTTTCAATATGGTGTCTCTAAATTTTTCTTTTAAAAATATTTTTGTACTCTGACCCTCTGTAGTTTGCATTTGTTTCTTCTACCCGTTTACCTGTTTACTAATATATTTATTTGTGGATGGTGTACTCATAGGAACACTGCACTCAAACCATTTGTCTTTGGTCACATGCACTCAAGACAAAAAAATTAATCCAATATTTCAGTTCAATGCTGCACTTTTGAAGTCTTATTTAAGTGTAAGGACTTCTGTGTTAGAACGTGATGTTAAGGAAGCACAGATTAGATGCGGAATGACGTGCATACCAGCGTGCAGGTATATAAGAGAAGGCTTTTGATCCCTTCTAACCATGTATCTCCTTTATATCACACATCCAAATACATTTTTGCAAATTAATTTTCATGATATCCTGAGTACACAAACGCAAATATTGTGGAGTGTAGGAAGGATCTGCAGATTGTGGTTTAAACATAAAATACACACAAAATGCTGGAGTAACTAAGCGGGACAGGTAGCATCTCTGGTGAAAAGGAATGGGCGACGTTTCGGGTCGAGACCCTTCTTCAGATTGATCGAATATTGTGGTGGATAATCACTTAAGGGCGACATGATGGCACAGTGGTAAAGTTGCTGCTTTGCAGCGCCAGAGACCTGGGTTCAATCCCGGGTGTTGTCTGGATGTCTGGACATTCTCCCCGTGACCTTGTGGGTTTTCTCTGAGATCTTCGGTTTCTTCCCACACTCCAACGACATACAAGTTTGTAAGTTAAGGGCCTGTCCCACTTACGTGTCCTTGGCAAGCAAATTACGCGACCTCGTGGTCGCATTGAGCCGAGACGATCGAGCGAAGGTCGGGCACGATTACATGCGTATGCACAGCCGTCTGGAGCGCGTGACGTCATTTGAAAATGGACACAACGCTGGAGTAACTCAGCGGGACCGGCAGCATCTCTGGAGAGAAGGAATGGGTGACGTTTCATGTCGAGACTTCTTCAGTCTGAAAGGAAGGGTCTTGACCCGAAACGACACCCATTGCTTCTCTCCAGATATGCTGAGTTACTCCTGCATTTTGTGTCTATCTTCAATTTTCTTGGCCCCGCTCTGGGAGTAGAAGTGGGGACGGATCCAGACCGCAACGGCCGCGAGCCCCGGGCCTAGTTCGGCGATAGTTTGCCTACTTCTGCTGCTGTTGAAGGTGAGATGTTGCGTTGCGCCAGGGTCTTGGGCCTGTCCCACTTTGGCCGTCCGTTCCGCTACAGGCCGTTGGCGCGCAAAGATTTAGTTCACTGCAAGCATTTCGGAGCCCCACGCGATGTCGGGCCCGGCCCCGCACAACTCCATACCCCTCCGCGCTTCTAAGTGGGACCGGCCCCATGCGGCCATACGGTGCCCGTACGCCTCAAATGACCACGAGGTCGTGTAATTTGTGAGCCAAGGATGTGTAAGTGGGACAGGCCCTTTAAATGGCTTGGGTTTATATACTTGGTGTAAGTGTAAATTGTATCTGGTGTGTGTAGACTTGTGTTAATGTGCGGGGATTGCTGGTCAGTGCGAACTCTGTGGGCCGAAGGTCCTGTTTCCATGCTGTATCTCTAAACTAAACAAAACTAAACTTGGAATTTGTCTGCCCATCATACAGGTTTTCTTGTGCAAAAGCAGGAGTACGGTTGAGTGATGGCCCTGGATCTTCTGCTGAAAGTTGCACCACCTATGCTCCTTGCTCACCTGCCTTCCCCTTATATGGAATAACTCTTGGAAATAATTTTCTACTTGTTGTTTATTTCACAACCCACACAGACATTGTTCCAGATTATAACCATTTGGTGCATCTTTTCATCCCTCCCATATTTTTTGCTTGTAACTTTAGCATTCTGTCCCAAGATCCTAGAACTATTTGCAAATGGGAATAGCTTAATTTAATTTATCCTGATTAAACCATTCACAATTTTATAGACCACTACCAAATCTTTCCTCAACCTCTTGTTTTCACGGTGAACATTCCAAATTTTTCTAGTTCAACCTTGTATCTGAAATATCTTATCCCTAGAAGCTGTCTTATGAATATCTTCTGCACATTTTAAGAATGACATCCTCCCTAAAATGTGGTTAAGGGAACTGAATTCATCTTCCAGTTGAGGCTTTTATAAAGGTTCAATATAACTGGGTAACCTTAAAAGAAACAGGCGCATCATGCTAATTAGTACTTTTGTATACGAGAGCAAAGATTTTTTTTAAAAATCACCTTTTTTTTGTTCTGGGGAAGCAGCGCTACATAAAATGCTGACATTTATTGGTCATCCCTACTGCCCATGAATACGGGGCAACGACATAAGTGTGTTTGAAGTCAAATTTAAGACAGACTGGGTAAGGATGGCATTAGTGAATCAGTTAGGATTTTATAATAATCCTGTAGCTTTATGGTAACCATTACTGAGACTCGCTTTTCTTTCATTCCAAATGTATCCAATTACTGGAATTTAAATTGCTGTAGTGGGATTCAAATTGATGCCCCTTGTCCAATGTTCTAAAATGCTGGCTGCCGGTCAGTAACATATTCAATGTGCCATAGTACCTACTTCTTTAATGAATTTGTGCTTGAAATTCACCTTTAAATCCTCTGTTCAATAATTGGATAATAAGGAAGAAGTGAATATATTCAGTATTCGCTTCAAAGCAGCACAACAAACTTGGCAAAGAGGTGGAGAACATCAAATAATTTTGAATGATTCAGTAAAGTGGCAAAAATAGAATAAAATGAACATTCTTGGAATGTATGATTTATGTCAAAGATGCAATATTTGGATGGGTTTCATCGCAGGGTACTTAAGGAGGTAGCTCTGGAAATTGTGGATGCATTGGTGATCATTCTCCAATGTTCTGTAGATTCAGGATCAGTTCCTGTGGATTGGAGGGTAGCTAATGTTATCCCACTTTTTAAGAAATGCGGGAGAGAGAAAACGGGGAATTATAGACCAGTTAGCCTGACATTGGTGGTGGAGAAGATACTGGAGTCAATTATAAAAGATGAAATAGCAGAACATTTGGATAGCAGTAGCAGGATCGGTGCTGGGACTGCACCTATTTATGATATACATTAATGATCTAGATGAAAGGATTAAAAGTAACATTAGCAAATGTGCAGATGACGCAAAGCTGGGTGGCAGCGTGATAATAGACAATAGACAATGAACTGTGAAGAGGATGCTATGAGGATGCAGGGTGACTTGGACAGGTTGTTCTTCTGCCCCCCCCCCCCGACCAGCTCTGAACAGTCCTCACCTCTGGCGATGCGCTCTTCAATTGTTGCCTGTAGGCAGGAAGCAGCGACACTGCAGTATGGTCGGATTTACCGAAGTGAGGGCGAGGGATTGAGCGGTGGGCGTCTTTGATGGTCATGTAGCAGTGGTTGAGGGTGTTTGATCCTCTGGTGCTATAGGAGACATGTTGGTGAAAGTTAGAGAGCGATTTCTTCAGGTTAGCTTTGTTGAATTCCCCGGCTATGGTGGCAAATGCCTCAGGGTAAGCTGTCTGGTGCTTGTTGACCACGGCGTGCAGCTCCCCAGTGCCAAGATGGACATCAGCCTGGGGTGGGATCTAGACCGTGATCAGAATTCCCTTGGTAGGTAGAAGGGACGGCACTTCACAGCCAGATGTTCCAGGTGTGGAGAGCTGGAGTTGGATAGGACTGCCATGTCTGAGCAGAGTTGACCATGAGGCAGACACCCCCTCCTTTCCCTTTCCCATATGCCAGTGTACGGTCCATGTGATGGATGGAAAAACCTTCAGGCTGGACTGCTGAGTCTTGGGAGCTGGGGGTGAGCCATGTGAGCATTCCCTTATCATTATTCAGGGTTTGGACACGCTAGAGGCAGGAAACATGTTCCCGATATAGGGGGAGTCCAGACCAGGTGCCTCAGTTGAAGAATAAGGGGTAAGCCATTTAGAACAGAGATGAGGAAAAACTTTTGTGACTCTGTGGAATTCTCTTCCTCAGAAGACGGTGGAGGCCGGTTCTCAAGAGAGAGTTAGATAGAGCTCTTAAAGATAGCAGAGTCAGGGGATATGGGGAGAAGGCAGGAACGGGGTAATGATTGTGGATGATCACCCATAATAACATTGAAAGGCGGTGCTGGCTCTAAGGCCCAAATGGCCTTCTCCTGCACCTATTGTCTATTGTCCATAATGAGAAAGGAGAAATGGTTGATGTAGATCAAAAATATAAGTGAAAAAAATACAACAGAGACAAATTTTATTAAATTGCACATATTTTTGGTAAATGCTATCAAACCTTGTTTCCAATAGGTGACATGTTAGTACTGAGCAGATTAAACGTTGCGTGTTTTATAATACTAAAATGTAAATTAAATGATATGAAATTCATTGAATCCTCAATTGTTCTCACGAGGCCAAGTATACGGTCTTTTATACTGGGTTAGAAGGTATAATTTTTATTCTTGTGCACATATATTTTTGAAGAATGGAAGTATAATAAAGTATGGACTCTTTGACATTTTAAATCATCCAGACAGTGTGAAATGTAAATTTCCCATATGCAACAGTGAAACTCCTTTTAAAGACCTTGTGCTTAAAACTCTACAGAACGGACTGCCATCAGCAGTTGTGGATTATTTTTTTGTATTTCTGTTCTTAGTAGAGTAACATTGATCATAAAACTCAGTGCAGATCTTTTCATGATGATTTATCTCCAACCGCATGTAATTTGAATAAAGTATGTTTTAATGGTTACGTTTGCATTATAGATAAAACGATAGCTGCCTTTTAAATGTACAATTGGAGTTTTCCTCTCTGTGACTGCATTTCTTATTATGTATTATTTATAAAGATTCTTAACTTTTATATGTCAAATTTAAGCTATATCTTTCTGTAACTAGTCTTTTCTATCTTTAATTCACAGAGAGCATATTTTATTATGAAGATGAATTTCTACAATGAAATGGCTGTCAGGGTAAATATATCTCCCTCATTATTCAACAAATGATGGCATCAAAATGTTCTCTAAATATGCTTTTATGCTGTATTTGGTAATCTAAATCAGAAGCAAAGTGAGTATCCATCTGGAAAAGTGCCAAATTCTTTTGCTTAATATGGTTTGGAGAAAGGAATTCAATTTATTGTATAAATTGCTCTGAATGTGTATTTCTACTTAAGAAAACTGCTTTAAACTGTAGCAGAATTTTAACAATATGCATGGATAATCTTTAATTCTGCAAATATGTACAATCCATTAATCCATATTTTGTCAAAATTATGCCATCTTGTGGGAATTAAAAATAGAAGCTACAGGGTTTCAATGTGGCGTTTGTATAAAATACATTTTATTTTTACTTTCAGAAGACTTCATTTTTTAACATCACATGCCCAGATTGGCACAAACATAAATATTTGCTGTGAAAGGCGGGACAGCTGAGAGATGTGAGCGGAAAAAATTGTCGGGAGGGGTGACAATAACCAAAGTCAGAGTACATGATATCAAGATTAAAACAATACTAAGGAAATCATAATCATAATAGTACTTTATTAGCCAAGTATGTTTTGCCACATACAATGAATTAGATTTGCCATACAGTCATTCTAATAAAGAGCGATAAGATACCCAAATAATTTTTTAACATGAACATCCACCACAACGACTCCCCACATTCCTCACTGTGATGGAAGGCAAAAAAAGTTCAACCTCCTTCCCTTCTTTGTTCTCCACAGTCGGGGCACTCGATCCTACCATTGTCAGGGCGATCTTGGCCTCCATAACCGGCGGTCGAGCCCTCCGCGTCGGGGCAATCAAGCTCCCACATCGGGGGGGGGGGGGGGGGGGGAGAGAATCTCAGCTGCCCCGCGCCGGGCATACATTTAGGTATGATAACATTTTTGTGAGCTATGATTACATGTACCAGAGTGATAGGAAGCATGCCCCACTTGCATTGCTTGATGTGGCAGAATCTTGATACAGTCCAAGCTGACTGATTTCAGTTAGACTGAGTACAGTTAGACTAGAACAAAGAAAGTCAGAAAACTAGTCACATGAACTTCTGCTGTACACTCATTGTTCTTGCCAAGAGTCCGATTGCTTGAAGCCTAGAAGCAAGTTTTTTTCCCAATACTTAAACATTGTGCTAAAGTGGTCAGGGAAATAATAGAATCAAAGTAATTATAATCAACAAAATTTGTTAATAAAAATTATCAACTGTACAAGACCTGCCATTTAATTCAATTATTTCAGTGCAACACTGAAAATGTGAACGCATTAGATATCAGTGTTCAAGTAACTTGAATAATCTGAATGAAGCACATTGTGGAACAACTTTATACATATTTTAAATAATATAGAATCTTTTTTAAATTGCTACAGAAAAAAAAATACTATTGGTGTTCAAAAAGTATTCTTACGAAAAAAATATTTAACTTTGGAGGCTAAATTTGATTGATGGACCTAGAAAGTGAGTGCCGGATTGTAATATGTGATTGCAATGCTGGCAGCACGCCAACTATGTACCACTTGCCCATTACAATAATTTCAGTGTTTAGCCATGGATAAACAGTGAAGAAGCATTGATATAAGGTAGACGAAAATGCTGGAGAAACTCAGCGGGTGAGGCAGCATCTTAAGCATTGATATAAGATGCTTTCTCCAAACCTTAATCTCTTGAAGGGAGATATCTTATGACTAAAGTAGATGTTAACATACATGGAGATCATTAACCTGAGATAGGAAACACTGAAGAACACCTGAGCATTGGAAAAAAAGCAGGTTACAAAATTTTTCAAAAGCTACAATTGCTTGGTGCATTAAGAAACCTAGCAGACTCAATTTGATTTAAAACATTCACAAGAGACTGCAGATGCTATAATCTTGAGCAAAGGACAAGGTGCTGGAGGAACTCAGCAGGTCAAACAGTATCTATTGAAAGGAAAAGACTGAAAAGTCTGAAGCCTGACTTAAAATATTGTCTGTCCTTTTCCCTCCATAGATGTTGCGAGGCCTGCTAAATTCCTCCAGCAGTTTGGTATTGTTGGTTGATTTTTTTTGTTGTTGCTGTGAATTGGGCAAAGAATCAACAGATTCCGGAATATCATGCTTGTTATTTGAGAAGAGATTAAACAGTGTGGGCTTCTGCTCACCAAGAGTTTAGCAAAATGAGAGGTAATATGATTTTAATGTGCATAAATCTATAGGGCAGATACAGAACCGGTTTTTTCTGACAGAGCTAGAACTAACAATTGCAAAATTGCCATTTGGGTCAGCCATTCAGGTTAAAGATGACGAGACTCGGTCACTGATTATATTCCAGATAGAAGTGAGAGAGTCATGCAGCACGGAATTAGGCCCTTTGGCCCAACTCGTCGATGCTGACCATGATGCCTCATCTAAGCTAGTCCCATTTCCCCATTTGTAAGACAGAAACTCTACCACTGTGCCATAGTGCTGCCCCCCAAGATGCTATCAAAGAGAAGTGCAGTACTTTTTCAACCTATTTCTGAAGTAGAAGTGGCTGTGAATTAAACAATAATCTAAAAAGCCAGTGCTGCAAATATTGAAAATCTAAAATAAATGGAAGTGCTGGCAATATTCAAACAGGTTGGGAAATATTGGTAGAATGAGAAATTAAATTAACATTTCAGTAACAAGACAATATCAAGACTTGCAGATGAAGCAAACTAAAGAGTCTTGTTTGCACCTAGAGTATGGTTTGGGCTATAATATTCTAACCACGTTTTCTAATGTTGCTAGGAGTTTCTGGCAGCATTGAGGACATTGTTCAAAGCAATTGACAGTTGACTATGGTTTGCTGTTTTTACATCAGATTGGAATTTATGGAGTTGGGATTGATTTTTGAGGGTCCAGTATTCCTGGGCTAGCAGCTCTAAGGGATTGTAGTAAAGCTTTATCATAGTGATCAAGACATTTGAAGTACCATGCTTCAGTACACTCAATTCAGGTTTTGGGTTACACCATGCAATTTGAGTAGCGTCTTCTCAACCTGCCAGCTGCTTGACTGATTGTGTTGCTAGAGCAGGTCTTCATTCTCCCTTGTTCAGTAGGAAATATATTCTTGCAAGAATACCTAGGAGATGTTGCTTTGGCAGCAGTGATCAGCCAGCCAATATACTGGTGATAACATTTCAGTATCACAAGTATTAGATTAGTCAGTTTTCAACTGCCTCTCTGTAGCAGACCTCATCAACTTTGGGCCATATTGTAGCTGGCTTTATTAGTCGTTAGACATATTGGTCTCTTGGAATATGAAGACATTCATGTAATATGTGCCTTCAACATATATGAAAAGTTCTTATACATTGCCCCACAAAAGAGTCATAGGAAATTTCTCATTCTACCAATATTCCCCAACCTGTTTGAATATTGCCAGCAGTTCCATTTATTTTAGATTTCCAATATTTGCAGCATTGGCTTTTTAGATTATTGTTTCATTCACAGTCAAACAGCATGGAAACAGGCCTTTCAGCCCAATTTGTCCATTCTTACCCATTTACCCACATTTGGCCTACATCCCTCTAAACTTTTCCTATCCATATACCAGTCCAAGTGTATTTTAAATGTTGTTATTGTACCTGCCTCATCGACCTCCTCTGGCAGCTCATTCCATATACCCACCATCCTCTAAAGGAAAACATTGCCCCTCAGGTAGCTACTAAATCTTTCCCCTCCCCTTATACCTATGTCCTATGATTTTTGGTTCCCCTATTCTGGTTAAAAGATTACATTCACCTTATCAATTCCCCTCATTACTTTATACACTATAAAATATAATCATTGTGATTGTGTAGGTAAATCCAGCTGAATGGTGGAGCCACCGATGCTCCAAGGAATAGTGTCCTAGTTACCCAATCTTCTCAATAATTTATTTGTTTGTTATTTGTCTCCAAAGTTCAGAAAATCATAGATTATCAATGATTATCAATCATATCATTGACTGATATTTGATTTGTTTCTCAGGCAAGCATAAATATTGGATCTTGATTATTCCTTCTGCTGAAGTATTTAAGGTGTGTCTTTGTATTAGTTGTCTTGGCACATAAGGCTTGACTTCCTCTGCATCATCTGTTACATTTTCAGGACTTAAATACAAGTTTTCAGCTGTCCTGTCGACTGAAGAACAGATGTACTCAAAATCATAGCAATAACCGTGAAAACAATTTTAAGTGATTAGGAGACAAAATGTTTGGATTTTTCTACCAAAGTAACAATATAACACCCGCAGGTTTACAGGTGTTTCCTATATGCACCTTACAGGACAAACGATGTTGGAATCCCTGTGCTGGAAATTTGTATTCTATCGGTCTGATAGGGATTTTGCCTATTTCTTGAGTCCCGCACACCAAAGGGAGAGGCATTCTTCATTGAAACAAGTAAACGATTGTCCCAACATGGGTTCCAGATCAGGGAAGCAGTTTGTATTTATTTATTTATTTTTTAATTTATTTTTATTATAAGTAATGTACAGTACAGTAGTATAAGCAAAAATTAACATAATACATTTCATGTACCACTTCTTGTTTTAAACTTTAGTAATAGGAAAGTAACAGAAGGACGAAAAAGAAAAATAGAGAAAGTTAGATAAAATAGTGAGTGCGTGAGAAAGTGAAAAGAAACAGCCCGTAAAGACGTAGAACGCGAGAAAGAATTAAAAAAAAGAAAAAGAAAAATAGAAAAAGGAAAATATAAGAAAATAAGATAAGATAAAAGGGATGTACCTACTTCATATCTTTACACACCCCTCACCAGGTCCTGAAGAGATCAGGGAAGCAGTTAAGCACCACTTTGAACTCTTGCTTATGGCATCATAGAGCCTGCTAGAAAATACTGCCATTGGCTGTTATTTGATGTATACAAATATAATTGTACACATTCTGATGGGGCTTGCGATTGAGGGCACTGATGAATACAACCTGAGAATAACCCCCACAATTATGTCCAGAGGAATGGTGGCACTCATTCTCCCGATATTGCTAGTAATTCAGTGTATTGACGCGGTTGCATTTTGTATCTCGCTCTTTTGTTTCTACAATTAGAAATACTACTTTCATAGATTAAGTGTCATTACATTTGCAAGGCATTGAGTTGGTTGGTTTTAGACTGACATTACTTAATGAGGAATTTGCATAATTGATTGGATGATTCTAAAGGTCACTTACAGCTGACGTTTGGAATGGGATATGCTTGGCTGTTGGGAAGATGTTATCTGCTGAGCACACATTTGCTTCCATTGAAATCTCCCAACAAGTATTAATCAATGACAAGATTTTTGGCATTCAAATAAGGAGTCAAAAAAGTAATGGCTCTACGTGCTCAGAGTAATCTTTGACTTAAAATGTATTTTTGAATATCTGTGTTAGAAAGGATCAAAAATGCTCACCTACTGTATATATTTCATTTTTCACACTTTTATTTTTTAAATCTTTGTTTTACTTACTAATTCAAGAGATAAAGTTTAGAATTTGATTTAGAATCTGTACATAAATTATAATACACCTGTCTTAATTGTCTGCAATATTGTGAACTTTATGAAATAATGTTGTCCTCGCTGTTTGAAAGTATTGGTTTATTTTTGTAAGTGTAACCAGTTTAGAGTGAATCAGAAAATCATCCAAGTAGACTTGCATTAGCAATGCATAGAAACCCACACCACTAAGTGGTAGGACATAAGTGTTACATTTGTTGTTGCTAAATATTTTGATTTTTATTAAATATTTTGTTCCACTAGATATCTTAATCTCATTTGTTTCAGATTACCCTCGCTGTTAAAGCCCTTTCTCTATTGTCTATTAATCCTGGCTAAATTGGAGCAGCCATGACATTAAAATTGAGTAAGGGCTTCTGTACTTCTAGGCCATTTTGGTCAAGTTAAATGTGCCTTTGCAGAACTGAGACAAGGTGCTGAATGGTGCCAGTTTGTCTGTGGCCTAGATAAGAGTTGCAGAAGAAAAATGGGACATCTGCAGAGTCTTACAATAAGGTGTAAAATGCATGGAACTGATTTGGTCAATGCAAACCAGGTATTCATAATGCAAATAATGTTGCGAAGCCTTATTTAGATATTGTTGATTGGTTGAAATGTTAAGCTTTGTCTGAGTTGTCTGAATCCCAAGGCACATGTTGCATTATTAATCTGTGTTTACTTCCATCTCGAAGTCTTGCTAGATACAATGTATTAGTTACTATGTTATTGGGTTAGGGAACTGTCTACGATGTACTGTGTTAATCGATATGTGTTATTGGACTGTATTGAGACCACCCTCATGTGGTTCGGTCCCTCAAGGTTCAGGGACCTATAAAAAGTAGCTCCCCGGAAGTCCTGCGTCGATCTTCTGGAAGAACGCTTGGGACTGCCTGAACTTTTGGAGTGTCTCTGCTTGCACGAGGCTAGAAGGGCTTGGCCAAGCAGATACAAGGAACTAACCCACGGTGGTTAGGTATTGTATAGGGGAATTTGTGTTGTGTTATCCAAAATAAAGTTTAGTTGCTCAAGTGCTTGATTCAGTATTTTATTGACTGAAACTAGACTGGAGGGGGGGAGCTTAGAACGAGCTATTTACAGCTAGATATTTTTACTGACATTGATATGAAGATAAAAATTCATACAATGTTCATGTAATGAACAGAACTTTTTTAAACTAATTTAATTCTAACATATTTTAAAAAGAGATTAGTCTAAAAATACACAGCAAATTTATAGATTCCAATTAAACACTGAATTTTAATAGAACAGCTAAGTATTAGCAGTGTTGTAATGTGAATGGCAGGTTGATTTGATGATTAACACTCTTGCAAACAAAATAAAAGTATTACAGTTCAAACTCCATTTTAGCATTCATAAGCCTTGTACTTGACTACACTAGTGAGGGAGTACAGCATTTCATATGTGGACTGAGCTTATTTTTTACTGAAAATAAGCCAGAGAAATACAGAGTTTGTGAAGTAGCATTGGTGAATCACCTTTCCTCAGAACTGGTAACTCTTAGTATAACCTGTTCAGTGCCACCCTCAAGAGAAAATAAATCTTGGCTGTGATCAGATTAAAGTAATTAGGAAGGGGAAGAGAGAACAAAAGGAAATATTTGTGATTGAATGGGGAGGCAGAAGAAATTACATAATGCAAAGTGGTAGTTCATAATGGTAGTTCATAAATGAGGCTAGTGATAAGATGTAGGCAACTAAAGGTTACATGGAGGGAGAGTACATGCAGGTTATGTGGATAAGAAATAACAAAGGGCAGAGTAAATACTAAGAACCTGAAATAGAAAAACTCATTCAAAAATAGTTGAACAAAGATGAGCTTAAAAGGTTGTAAAATGACTAGTAGAAGGTGCTCTAATTTTACTTTTACTTTTGATTTTGTTGACCTTTCCTCATCTCCCACTTATTTGCAGTCTTAAATCTCTAACTTCTGAACGATCATCAATCTAAAATGTCCAACTTTTTTAACTACCAACTAATGCTGCCTATCTTGCTGAATATATCCTTTCTTTTATTTTTTTTAATTTTAGATTTCCAGTAAGGCATCTCATTGGTTAGATTTATGTAAAATAGTTTAAGACTTAGAAAAAGGACAGCCAATACTATCAGTATTTCAGCCAATAGTTACACAGGTTGTCTGATGTTGTGAGACCCGAAACACCCGATGACTCCAGGTCACATCACTGAGGATGCGTCCCAGCGCATTTAGAAGATGTATATTTTTCACATTGAAGCCTGGCTCAGCCAGTGGCACCTAGGAATAGACTGGGTGACAACCAAGAATAGTTTGGTGACAACTGGAGAGACAGTTGACGGCACGGAAAGACAGCACCAGGGAAAGGCTGGGTTAGCACCCCAGTCTGTGTCTTTCGTGAGAAAGACACCCAACAAAGCTACGGAAAGGCCTAATGAACCATCGTGGCCTAAACATCCATCAGGCGAGAATGAAATGCTCGGAGAAGGAGAAAGAGGTGCAGCGCACAGGCCTTGAACCTGGTGACACGCAGGAGGAGCCCGGCCGGGAGTCACCCCACAGAGCCCAGTCCCTCCATGCACTAGAGTCTCCCAACCCCTGCAGAGTAGTTATTAAGATGGCTGATCCGTGGGCAGTTGCTGCTGGGACGCAAGTCGGGGCCTGATCAACCCCGGCTGGGTCGCCTGGGCGAGGTTGTCTGATGTTGTGAGACCCGAAACACCTGATGACTCCAGGTCACATCACTGAGGATGCGTCCCAGCGCATCTAGAAGATGTATATTTTTCACATTTATCCCTTTTTATTGTGTCTAACTATATGCATTTAACTGGTGTATTTGCCTCCATAATCACAGTGATTATATTTCAACAAGTACTCCATGTGTTATGAAGCACAAAATGTATCAAAATAAAAAATAATTTTCTGTATGTTTTTGCAAGTTAAATTTATCCTTGTGTCACCATAAACAAATAGTTGTAAATCTTGCACAATAATTAACTGCATCGTCTCCCCAACGTTCCTAGCAGGAAGCTCAGGCTATCTTGCTTGTCAATCCTTATTTACATTTAATTGGCAACCTCTCTGCACTGCAGGAGAATTTGGGGGAAAGTTTACCGTATGTGGGAGAAGAAGGTGGTCCGTTTTCAATGGCCCATTTTCACATTTTCAGCTGAAAGCCATACCTAAAATGAGAGAAAATAGCAAATCCGAAGCTGAAACTTACCTAAAACGACACATGTGCTGGAGTAACTCAGCAGGTCAGGCATCCCTGGAGAACATTGATCAGTGGCGTTACAGGTGAAGACCTATCTTCAGACTCCTTGTGTAGTCACAACATACCTAAGTTGATTTTGGAGATGTATTCCAATTAATTGTTTTAATCACCTTTAGAGCCTTAAAACTGCCTTGCACCCACTCTTTGAGCTCTTACTAATGAATAATTAAGACATATTTGAAAACGTTATAAAAACTCAGGGATTCAATCACTTCCTGTCACAAAATTGCTTTAAAATATTCTTCCCTTTTGTCTTTCCCCCTGGCAGTTTTCCCATTATAAGATGATAAATAAATACAAGCAATTATTATTATGTCAAAATGCAGTGTTATGGTATGTAAGAAACTAAATCTTAGGAAGGAACTGCTTTATCTTTTGTCACATGTTCATCAATGTGATTTTACTAAAACTATTTTCATTATCATCAAGCTAGTAGTGGAAAGCTAAAACTATTCCCTTGAGGAAGACACTGCTTTTGCAAGCAGTGGTAGGTTGAAAATGAAAATGGCATGGGAAGTCCATAAATAGTGAAACTAAACTTTTAAGTTTATAAATTATAATAATATTTATTTAACAAAAATTGCAAACTAAGTTAGTACTTGATGAATTAACTAACTTGGATAACAATTAACACATTTTTTAATTGACATGTTAGATCCAGAAAAGGTGGCGTGGACATTATGTTCGAAAGAGTATCCATAATTACTATGAAATGAAGAATTATTTCAGAGGCCTCAGCATGAAAAATCAAATTGTAAGGTAAGCTACAGCATTTAACAATGTGATCATGTGCCGATTATTTATTTTTCATCTGGACTTGCAGAATAATTCAAGATTTGAAGGAATTGGAAGTAAATAAACATTTGCAAAAAAAATGGTTGAAATGATATATTTGAAAACATATTTAGAAATCAAAAAAATGAATAATGAATGAGATTTCATAACAATTGCATGATACAATTAAGCTGTGTTTACCGTCACTGCTGATGTCACAAACAGTGCACAATTCTGAATGGCCTTGGTGAAAAGAGTCCCACATACCATAGAAAGTTCTCAAAATGAGCCTTTGATTTGTGCTAAACCAGAATACAGTGCTCTCCACAATAAGACCCATCATTTATTTATTTGCCTCTGTATTCCACTATTTGAGATTTGTAATTTAAAAAAACACATGTGGTTAAAAGTGCACATTGTCAGATTTTAATAAAGGCCATTTTTATACATTTTGGTTTCACCATGTAGAAATTACAACTGTGTTTATACATTGTCCCCCCATTTCAGGGCACCATAATGTTTGGGACACATGGCTTCACAGGCGTTTGTAATTGCTCAGGTCTGTTTAATTACCTTCGTAATGCAGGTATAAGAGAGCTCTCAGCATCTAGTCTTTCCTCCAGTCTTTCCATCTGCTTTGAAAACTTTTATTGCTGATTATCAACATGAGGACCAAAATTGTGCCAATGGAAGTTAAAGAAGCCATTGTGAGACTGAGAAACAAGAATAATATTGTTAGAGACATCAGCCAAACCTTGGGCTTACCAAAATCAACTGTTTGGAACTTCATTAAGAAGAAAGAGAGCACTGGTGAACTTCCTAATCGCAAAGTGACTGGCAGGCCAAGGAAGACCACCACAGGTGATGAAAGAAGAATTCTCTCCATAATCTAGAGCAAAGTATGGAGAGAAGGAACTGCCCAAGATCCAAAGCCAACCACCTCATTTGTGAAACACAGTGGTGGGGAAGTTATGGCCTGGGCATGTATGGCTGCTGAAGGTACTGACTCATTTATCTTCATTGATGATGCAACTGCTGATGGTAGTAGTATAATTAATTCTGAAGTGTACAGTATAGACACATCCTATCTGCTCATGTTCAAATAAATGCCTCAAAATGTATTGGCCGGCAGTTCAGTCTGCAGCAAAACAATGATTCCAAACATATTGCTGTAGCAACAAAGGAGTTTTTCAAAGCTAAAAAATGGGTGATTATTGAGTGACCAAGTCAATCACCCAATCTGATCTGAATTAAGCATGCCTTTTATATGCTGAAGAGAAAACTGAAATGGACTAGCCCCCAAAACAAGCATAAGCTAAAGATGGCTGCAGTACAGGCCTGGCAGAGCATCACCAGAGAAGACGCCCATCAACTGCTGATGTCCATGAATCGCAGATTTCAAGCAGTCATTGCATGTCAAAGATATGCAACAAAATACTAAACATGAATATTTTCATTTACATAACATTGCTGTGTCCTAAACATTATGGTGGCTGAAATTGGGGACTATTTATAAACACTGTTGTAATTTCTACATGGTGAAACGAAAATGTACAAAAATGGCCTTTATTAAAATCTGACTGTGCATTTTACCCACATGTGATTTTTTTTATTACAAATCTCAAATTGTGGAGTACAGAGGCAAATGAATAAATAATGGGTAATTGTCCCAAACATTATGGAGGGCACTGTATCTCTGCCCAGACTAGACTAAGTAAGAAATACATCCAGTGTTCCAATTCCAAGAATATCATTCTGTGTGGACACTTGGTGAAGACTGACATATCTTGAACAGGTTATCGTGGCATATTATCTAGAATCATAAGATGCCAGAAGATCGTTGTCACATGCAGAATTAAAGCCTGTATTGAATCAGTGTTTCCAGAATTTGCTCGAAACTTTTATGTAAGTGTGCACATCTTGGTCATGTAACAGTTTTTACATTCAAATGTGGCTCGTCACAAATGTCCTCAATCATTTGCATCACCTCCAAGATACAGTGGCTTGCAAAAGTATTCATACCCTTGAACTTTTCCACATTTTGTCACGTTACAACCACAAACGTAAATGTATTTTATTGGGATTTTATGTGATAGACCAACACAAAGTGATGCATAATTGTGAAGTGGAAGGAAAATGATACATGGTTTCCAAATTTTATTACAAATAAAAAACTGAAAATTGTGGCATGCAAAAGTATTCAGCCCCCCTGAGTCAATACTTTGTAGAACCACCTTTCGCTGCAATTACAGCTGCAAGTCTTTTGGGGTATGTCTCTACCAGCTTTGCACATCTAGAGACTGACTTTGCACGTCTAGAGACTGCCCATTCTTCTTTGCAAAATAGCTCAAGCTCAGTCAGATTGGATGGAGAGAGTCTGTGAACAGCAATTTTCAAGTCTTGCCAGAGATTCTCAATTGGATTTAGGTCTGGACTTTGACTGGGAAATTGTAACACATGAATATGCTTTGATCTAAACCATTCCATTGTAGCTCTGGCTGTATGTTTAGGGTCGTTGTCCTGCTGGAAGGTGAACCTCCACCCCAGTCTCAAGTCTTTTGCAGACTGAGCTGTGGATCTCTGCAGCTCCTCCAGAGTTACTATGGGCCTCTTGGCTGCTTCTCTGATCAATGCTCTCCTTGCCCGGCCTGTCAGTTTAGGTGGACGGCCATGTCTTGGTAGGTTTGCAGTTGTGCCATACTCTTTCCATTTTCGGATGATGGATTGAACAGTGCTCCGTGAGATGTTCAAAGCTTGGGATATTTTTTTATAACCTAACCCTGCTTTAAACTTCTCCACAACTTTATCCCTGACCTGTCTGGTGTGTTCCTTGGGATTCATGATGCTGTTTGTTCACTAATGTTCTCTAATAAACCTCTGAGGCCTTCACAGAACAGCTGTATATATACTGAGATTAGATTACACACAAGTGGACTCTATTTACAAATTAGGTGACTTCTGAAGGCAATTGGTTGCACTGGATTTTATTTAGGGGTATCAGAGTAAAGGGGGCTGAATACGTTTGCATGCCAAACTTTTCAGTTTTTTATTTGTAAACAAATTTGAAAACCATGTATCATTTTCCTTCCACTTCACAATTATGTGCCACTTTGTGTTGGTCTATCACATAAAATCCCAATAAAATACATTTATGTTTGTGGTTGTAACGTGACAAAATGTGGAAACGTTCAAGGGTATGAATACTTTTGCAAGCCTCTGCACATCTGCTAAAATCTGCCTGTGCCTTGCATTCCTCTACCCATGCAAGTATTAAGGGCCTGTCCCACTGGGCTGTCACTTACGCGACATGCCGGTAGTGATGGTCGCGCGACGTTCCTGCGAGAGTCGCGCGCATCATCATGTGACCGCACTGCTGTCTGGAGCGTGTGACGTCATTTGAAGCTGGACACAAAATGCAGGAGTAACTCAGCGGGACCGGCAGCATCTCTGGAGAGAAGCAATGGATGATGTTTCGAGTGGAGACGCTTCTTCAGTCTGAAAGAAGGGTCTTGACCCGAAACGTCACCCATTGCTTCTCTCCAGAGATGCTGCCAGTCCTGCTGAGTTACTCCTGCATTTTGTGTCTATTTTCAATTTTCTTGGCCCTGCTCTGGGGGTAGGAGTGGGGGCGGATCCGGAACGGCCGTGAGCCCCAGGCTGACTTCGACGACCGTTTGCCTGCTTCTGCTGCTGTTGGAGGTGAGACATTGCGTTGCGCCTGGGACTTGGGCCTATCCCACTTTGGCCTTCAGTTACGCGACAGGCCGGTCAATTTGGAAACTGAAAACACTTCCACGGATGGGACAGGTGCTGGCTGATGGAGAGAGCCAGTGTGAATTTTGTGAGGTGGTCTGCTCCTCCTATTGCTTATGCAGGCGCTCTGTGCTGGCATTGCATGGCCTCAAGATTCTCAGATCATCTGAATACCCATTCTCAACATTGATTGCTCATGGGCCAGAGTCTCTGAGGAGTCAGTGGGGATGTTGCATTTCTTGGAATCATACAACATGGAAATAGGTTTTAGCCCACTGAATCCATGCCAATCATCAAGTTTATACGAATCTCATTCTTATTCTCTCTGCATTCCCATTAACTCCCCTCGGATCCTATTACTCACCTATAGATCAAACACAATCTACTGTCATCAATTAATTCTTCACCCTGGGAGGGTGCAGCACCCAAAGGAAACCCACATGGTCATGGGGATAATATGCAAATTCCTCTTGTCCTGTGAGGCAGCAGCTCCACCCATGTGTCTCCCATGCATCTTTAAGCACATCCAAGAATATTTTTTTCCATCCGTCTGATAATTTTTTCACCAGTATAATGCTGAAAGATTTACAGGTAAATCAAGAAACTTGGCTGAAAATTAAATATATGGAAGGAAATGGTTGACTAGTTGGTATTGGTAATGTTACATTCATAAGTGTTGTGAGCTAAGCAAAAGCAATTGGTAGGAGGTTTAAGCACGTGTTTCCATGGTAAGACGGGCATAGAAAACAGTGTAAATCTAAAATAATGTTGGTGTAATTCCAATCCAGGAATGCACAAAGCTCACTGGAAAGCAACTTTCCTGATTAAAAAGTATAATTAAGGAGAAAGTTCGATTTTTCTAAATTTATTATGCTTTGAAATACAGTTAAATTATGCGACATTTATAGCATTGTGCAATGTAAGATGAAATGGGCTGTATAATAGATGCAGAACAAGTTACCTTGGTGCGTGACTGCACGTAGTGCTGTTTAGAGGAACATCACAATAGCGATAAAGCGTGAAATTTAACAGACAATATGGTACAATTTGCAGTAACATACTTGTGGGAAGAGAAAACTACTAATTTTTGATGTGAGTTGTTTACATCAACAATACTTGAATATTTTTATTACCCTCCATGTATAGTGCCTAATATGTCTTCAAATTAACACTCGTGTTGCTACAGTGATAAATTGATTTGATTAATTTAAAGGCTGAATATGCAATTGGTAAGCTTGTACATTTCTAACCTCTAGCTAGATATGTAAGACATAGACCTTTGTTTGGATCAAACAAATGATATAATGAAATTAAAAATTAGCTGCCCTGTTGCTGAGTCATGACATTAATAAAACATCTTTTGCTTGGAGCTCAGAAAAGCTACTATTATTTATTGCAAAAGTCAAAGCAAACATTTTATTCATGTGCAGTCTTGAAATACTCTTTCCTTTATATTGCTCCTGATTTATTCTAGAGGGTACCTGACTTAGGAATACTAAAAGAAACATTGTAATTGCATCATACAAGACAGTCGCTCTTAGTCAATTCCATCGATGGCAATATTAGTGTCCATTTCTGATCATTCAACTTTCCAGCAAAATCGCTTAATGAAGTTAGGAGACCCAAGTTCACTGTCATAATTTTGTAATGCAGTTTTGCACAATATAATAATTTATCACTTGCCAAGCAGACAGTTTTAGTTTATACGTTTAATAAGGGCATCCTTTAGTATGGGTAATTAGGAATGAACAGTTTGCATATTTACTAAATGCAAAATGTCATTGCCACCACGGCCTATTGCCTACATGAATTATTTCTCTATCTGTGTTAAACAGCTGTGCAATTATTACTACCATAATCAGATAATTTCCCCTAAGTAAGTTTTCTCTTGTGAGGCAATTAATTTAACCCTTCAGTAGCCAAACTGAATTTTTGCATAAACACATATTTGTGCATGATTGAGGATACAGGGCTTCAGTATAAACAAATGTAATATGAGGAATATTTAAGAACCATATTTTTGCATGCATTTATTTGCTGCAACAAACAGAAATCCATTTTTTTAAATACAATTGTGATTTGTACGTTTTTGAATGGATTGAACACAATAAATACAATCTCTGCAAAACCACAACTTAAAATTAATCATTCAAAATCTCGGTCTATTTCGCACATTAAAAATAAGCATTCAACTATTTTGGGTAATGAAATGCATAAGATTAAATATCTAACAAAGCCTACAATTTTCTAAGAGCAATCTATACTGCCTCATGATCAATGTACTTTTTATGTGATATATCTTAAATATATATTTTCTGGTCAACAAATAATGAACAATATTTTATTTAGCTATGCATATTTAAATATGTATCTCATTTTATATAAAGTGTAAATTAATATGTTTTGCTTGTGTTTGTTGAATGGTGATATATCATGGCAACTATGATATCCATAGCTGATGTAAATGCCACACAGGGCATGTGTAATTAACCAGTAAAACTTGTTAATAGGTGCATAGTAGATGGGAATGTAAGACTTCTTTAATTGAATTGGTGAAGGTATTATTTAATCACTTTTCTTGACAGTCTTCTATCAGATATTTTCAGATAAATCTGCTATTTTTCTACTTTGGAATTGAAGATATCTGTTTATCACTTTTGATATTGATAGCGATGGCATATACTCTGGATAAAATATAACTTGTCATTGTATCCATTGCTATGTTAAGATGGAATGCAGAAATGTATTCTGCAATGGATTAAGTAATAGAGACTTTTTTTAAGGACATGGAGGTCACTGATGTTACAAACACCTTGGGTCTAACTGAAATGGACAGATTTAATGAGGTTTGTTGGGTGACACACAAAGAGACATAGATAGAGATCCTTTTATTGGAAATAAATTTGTTCAGCTTTACAAATCTACTTAACAGTTAATAATAGGTTTGAAAAGCAGGTCAGGAAAGGTCATATTGCCAAGATGCAATACAGTATAAATGGTATTGGTGTCTACAACTATTTAATGTCTAAGGTCCATAAAACTCAAC
This sequence comes from Raja brachyura, assembly GCA_963514005.1. The sequence continues at coordinate 43,557,338 of OY740788.1, forward strand.
AAAAGTTAACAGGCAATTCTCTAAAACGTATTTCATATTAATACATTAATGGGGAAGCAAGGAGGTAAAATTGGGCTATCCGCAAAGTTTATTTTTAAATATTGGCTGAATCCTCTGTATAGCAAAGCAATAACATTTTTTTTCAATTGTAGCTACATTCATTGTTGGAACCACAAGTAAAATATTATGCTTAAAAGTAATTATAAAGGCATTGCTATTAAAACCTAGAGTGCTTGTAAATGTTGCTTTATTCAATTAATCCACATGGTGTAAATCTCTGCTTAACTATAGAAAAGAACTGGAAGAATATGAACAGACAAAGAAGAAAGAACGGGAAAAGAAAGCCATAGAAAAGGAAGAGAGGAGAAAGCGTTACCAAGCCCGAAAGATGCATTACCTCCTCAGCACTGAGCAGGTCTGTGTACCTGTCCTGACAGCTTGCATAGTCGCCTGGGTCCCTGCCTGACAGAGATAAACTATCAGGCTGAATGGGACATGACTTGCTGAAATGATATCACAAAGACAATACTTCGAGTTCAATTTAGCGCTTTTCTATTGTGGAGTGCAAGCACCATGACTACTAGGTGACAGCATCTTCATACTGGCAGCATCAGCATTGTTGGCAGAAAGAGTCCAAGTCAGCAGTTTGATCTGCTGGCAGATAACGCAACAGGAAGGGCATAACCTCAGCCTAACAACTCATTTTGACTGCCTCGTTTTGTGTTGTAATGTTGTCAAACTGTAGCCAACAAGCTGTTAAACTAAGATGGTAAAACATTTTTTTAATTGTCTTATCTTTTCTGCAACTGTTTCAGTAGGGTAGAGTTCCGAAGGGTAGGTTAATTGCAACTGACAGACTTGTTTTATGAAGGCTGCTTTAGGTTCATAAAGCAGCCTCTTTTCAAAATCGTTGCGTCTAGAAATGTCTGGAAGAATGTTTTGATGTTACTTCACGCAAACAAAGCAGCCTTCATTTAAGTAGTATAGTTGACGGAATAAGTAGAAGGATAAAAAAGTAAAATGCAGTGAAATTATTTTTTGTTTGTATCGCTGCTAAACAGTTGATTTAGTGCTGTGTCAAATAGATGTGATACAGAAGTTAATTAAGTTGACACAGGTAGTAACTAAACCTATATTTCAAATATCACATTACAGCATGTAAGATTTTTTTTAGATTCCGTTTTTCACAGTTTTTTTAAATTATTATACGTAGGTAAAATATGCATAGTAACATTAAGCATTAGGCTCATAGCAAGTGTTTGATTTAGCATGTGGTGAGATATGAATTAGGAAATTTATAGAACTATAATATTATTAAAGGAGTCCTAAAAATTCTACACTATCTTGGACAATCCACAAGATTATGTTGTAGATAAAAAGGAAAGGCATTACGGTCTTTTTACATTTTTAGTCTACTTTCTGTACCAGCAGTATTATCGAGCTAGAAATTTGCAAGGAAGATGAAGAGTTTATTGAAGCAATGCAATTTTGTAGAAAAATTTAAGTGATATTCTTCTCATTTATTAAATGATGGAAATATGTTTATTAGTGCTTTTCTGCAGTTTCCTTTTATCCATCCATTCAAAGCCATTACTTTTTATGAATGAGACAGCTGGAAAAAAAACAGATTATTGAATGCGATCAAATAAATTCACACATCTAAGGAAAGGGACTAAATTGAAAACAATAAAGTACCAAAGTTGCTGCAAAATAAAATGTATAGGTCATGTAATAATATACATTTTTGTAACAGGATTTATAAAATAGATTATTCCGTTGTAATTGATCTAATAGCTTAATATTGTTTAGTATTTAACAATTAATATACAAATTTAACTTCAATTTATGTAAGATGGATTTATCCAGTTAATGGCAGACTGTTACTATTGACACTTTACACACCTTGGTGCAAAGGGCCCCTCCCAAGATATCAAACTATGTAGAACATTATATGGAGAACAGTGAATGGACTACAGTAAGACATTTATCAAGATCCCTTGCGGTACGTTGATACAGAAGATTAAGATGCAAGGGATCCATGGTGACTCAGTAGTTTTGATTCAGAACTGGTTTACCCATAGCAGACAGAGGATAATGGTGGAAGGATGGTACTCTAGCTGGAGGTCTGTGACAAGTGCTGTTCTGCAGGGATTAGTGGTGAACATCTATGTTTTGTGATATATATATATATATATATATATATATATATATATATAGCAGGGATGAAAATGTTGATGGGTTGGTTAGTTAGTTTGCAGAGTGATGGACTGTGAAGAAGATTGTCAAAGGTTACAACAGCATATAGAGCAGTTACAGATATAGGCAGATGGTGTCTAACCTGGGCATGTGTGTGCTGTTGCACTTTCCTAATTCAAAGGTAAGGGAAAAATAAACCGTGAACAGCACAACCCCAAACAGCATTGATGTACAGGTGGGATCTTGTAGTCAAAGTCCATAGCTCCCTGAAAGTAGCAACGCAAATAGATAGAGTGGTAAAGAAGACATGTGGCATGCTTGCCATCAAGGTTCGGGGTAATGTGTACAAGAGTACAGAGTCAGTAACTGTTTTATAAAACTTTGGTTAGGCCACATTTGGAGCATTGTGTGCAATTCTGGTCTCCTTGTTAAAGGAAGGATATGGAGGCGTTGGGGAGAGTACAGAAGAAGTTAACCAGGAAACTGCTTGGATTAGAGAGTACTGGCTATAGGGGGAGGTTGGACAAACTTGGATTGTTTTCTCTGGAGCATTGAAGACTGAGAGAAGTGTATAAAATGATGAGATTAATAAATAGTGTAGGTAGTCAGAATCTTTTTCCCCAGGATTGAAAAGTCAAATACTAGAGGGCATGGCTTTAAGGTCAGAGGGTGAAATCTTAAAGGCGTTAACTTTGTGATTATGGTAAATCCGATCAAGTAGATAAGCTGTGTTGTTTACATGCCTGTCACCAGACATCTGAGGCAAGAAATGTACTCAGATCTCCAGAACTACAAAATGTTTACAGAACAGTGCAAATGTTACCACAATATTCTCAAGGACTCGATTTAAAAAAAAAAAAAATCTCACCAACTAATTGGAATGCCTAGCACTTTTAGTTTAGTTTAGAAATACAGTGTGGAAACAGGGCCTTTGGCCCACTGAGTCCATACCGACCAGCAATCCCCGCATTGAGCATTGAAAATGGAAAAGAAACTTCTGGGAAGGCCATTGGCTCTTTACAATGGGACGGTGCAGTGCCCACAGCAAGCAATGGAAAAGTGCACAAGATCTGAACAACTCACTAATCTGACCTGCCAAACATCATTTACCCATTCTCCATCCCCCCCCCAAACTGAGTTTGCTGGTTTCACATTGACCTGCTACTGCAGAATTCTCAGAACTAGAAGCAAGTCATTGACAACTCCGATGGTTAGCCAAAGAAGAAACTGCTTCTGTCATGGAAACTTCAACATAACATCTATAGCATTGTAAAACATTTTAAGGAACAACAGAGCAATGTATTCAAGTCATGGAAGGAGGGTTCATGTTCGTAGTGCATGTATTACTGAATTTAATATGCATCAAGCGATTAAGGCAAACAATATGTTTGCTTTTATCAGAAAAATAAATATATTTTACTGCAATTATTTGGGGTAAAATTATTGGGGTAAAATTGCAGCTGAAATATTGGGTACAGACCTGTCTCCTAATGTAAGAAAATAGATGCTTGTAATAGAGATTGTAAAATAGCCAGATTGAATTTTACTCTTATGGTGGGGTCATTGAGTGAAGATAAGCTGAGGTGAATGGGTATATATTCTCCAGCCTTTAGAAGAGTGAGAAGAATGAGAATAAAAAAATTTGGTGGTTCACAGGATTGATGCAGGAATTATGTTTACTTAGCGAGGGTGTTAGAACCTGGGGTTGGCTGCTCTATAGTGAGATGCCACTATTTGTTATGTTCTTTGTTATTGTTTGAATAATAATCAGTATTTTTCATTTAATGTGTTGGTGCATTGAAAGATTATACAGATTAGAAAAAAACGAGGAATTAAATATTTGCCACCTGTGTCTTAGCTATGTTAACATATATCTTGAGATAAGTAATTGAATTTGTATGATGTCTTTCATAAACCCAGAATGTTGCAAAGTAATTTATAGCCATTGAAGTAATGGCATTAGTTCTGATTTTCATTGAAGTAATGGCATTAGTTCTGATTTTTTCTTTGGCTATCAGAGCAAAAGCAAGTTACAGGCTAAAAATAGATTATTATCGGCCACATGAGGTATGGTTTCTTGATCTGTCAAAATAGAAAAGCACTGGCCATGTGATTTTTGAGGTGTTTCAGTAATATTTCATACATACTTGATAATGCTAGTGGGATCACAGGCATCTATAATAAAATAGCTTATGGAAATTTGGGCACCATTTCAATTCTCCTTCTATTTTGGTTGTAATTGCAAACAGCTTTGAAAGGACTGTGGCTCTATTTAAAATCCCAAAATCGACTATGGATGCATTTTGATGCATTTATGTATCCTGCTGCAAATTATGTGGCTATTAATATGATATAAATTGGCCATTCACTAAGCAGATAAAAAAATTGCATTTTTCGGCAGTTGATCCACATCCAATCCGGCATGAAATAAAGCAATGCTACACCTTTATCTAGAGCTGGCATTTTCTTTCTGACTTAGTTATGGGTCTTCAGTCTGCATTGATTTAAGAGGATTGCAAACATTGTATGGAATAATATATCAAAACTTTTATTATGCATAACTTCTGTCTCCATTTTCATCATAATTTTGATGGTTTGATACTTTTGGTTTCCAATGGAAACTTGCCGACAAATTGGTATCCAGGGAATGTGCAGAATATTTATTTACTTAAGTGAATGGAAAAATGTATTTAAATGATAAAGCTTTTTTTAAAGCTATCTTCTCCTTCGTGTGTAAATATATTCACATACTTTCTTCCATAACATGAGGAATTGTGTAAAATCGCAAGGATTTTAAATATCAGGAGAAAAACCTTGTTGATAAGCCAATGAATTCCACTGTCAATTTCATGTATAATCTTTGTTGTGTTACGTGCATCAAAGATAATGATGTAATTGGCATCAATCCTTTTGGTACAGAATTGTAAAAAAATATTCCAAAATTCCTAATTTAGCATATAATCTTGTGTTGCAATGTGGCACGTTGGATATCACATTGGAACTAGTTGGTTTTACTGTGGGTTGTTTTTGAATCTTTATACTCAATCCTTGAATAACAGTGGCATGGGTAGATTAATAGACCAACTGGTGGTGATGTAGGCATTCATTCCTTGATTTTGATCATTTTTCTCCAGTCAATAAGGAGGTTAATAAATCTTTGTATAATCGGATGTTTGTTGGAACTGGTGCAATGAAGTTGGGATGTTACAGGTTCAATAGTTTCTTAATTGTCACATGTACAGAGATAGGGTGAAATGCTTGTCCTTCAAGTTATTCATCAAATTGTACCATACACTAAGTATGATAGATTCTCTTCTGAAACAGCATCCAGAGAGTTGCATTGTTCCACTGTATCTGCCCACTCACTCAACCTGTCCAAGTCACCGTGCAACCTCCTAGCATCCTCTTCGCAGTTCACACTGCCACTCATCTGCAAATTTGCTAGTGTTACTTTTAATCCCATCATCTAAATCATTAATATATATTGTAAATAGTTGCGGCCTCAGCACCGAGCCTTGTGGCACTGAACTCCAGGCTAACTAGTCTATAATTCCCTGTTTTCTCTCTCGCTCCTTTTTTGAAAAGTGGAATAACATTAGCTACGCTCCAATCCACAGGAACTGATCCAGAATCTATAGAACATTAGAAAATGATCACTAATGCATCCATGATTTCGAGAGCCACCTCCTTGACTATCCTGGGATGCAGACCATCAGGCCCTGGGGATTTATCAGCCTTCTGTCCCATCAGTCAACCCAATACTATTTTTTGCCTAATGCAAAATTTTTTCAGTTCCTCTGTCTCCCTAGATCCTCTGTCCTCTAGTACATCTGGGAGATTGTTTGTATCTTCCTTAGTGAAGACAGAACCAAAGTACCTGTTCAAATCTTCTGCCATTTCCTTGTTCTCCATAATAATTTCACCTGTTTCTGCCTTCAAGGAACTCACATTTGTCTTTACTAATCTTTTTCTCTTAACATACCTAAAAAAGCTTTTACTATCCTTTATATTCTTGGCCAGCTTACCCTCGTACTTCATCTTTTCATCCCGTATTGCTCTTTTTGGTATCTTCTGTCGTCCTTTGAAAGTTTTCCAATCCTCTGGCTTCCCGCTACTCTTCGCTATGTTATACAACTTTTCTTTTAGTTTTATTCCTAACTTCCCTTGTCAGCCTTTGTTGCCTCTTACACCCTTTAGAATATTTCTTCCTCTTTGGAATGAAATGATCCTGCATCTTCTGGATTATGCCCAGAAATTCCTGCCACTGCTGTTCCACCGTCATTTCTGCTAGGATCTTTTTCCAGTGGACCTTGGCCAGCTCCTCTCTCATGCCTTCATAGTCCCCTTCAACTGCAACACTGACACTTCTGATTTAACCTTCTCCCTCTCAAATTGCAGATTAAAACTTATCGTATTCGCCTACTGCATTTAAAATAAGCTGAAATACGCAGATGAGAGAAATAAAATCAATTATGTATTTAATATTGTTGCAAGAGGTCATTTGTTATGTTGCCGTCTACCTACAAATGCCTTTTCCTTAATATTCATTCTGTTGTTATACACTGAAGTGGATTTCTTGTAATCACTCATCCATTTCAGAGTGTAACATCATCATTGTTGACAGTGATCTGGTACTTTACCCAAGTATTATTTTTCACATATAAGCTGAGATAATGTAATCAGCATATTCAGTTATATCACAGCTGAGTTTAATTATATTCTTCATCAGTGCGTGTGCAATAGATATCTGAGCAGATGCATTGCATACATAGGCACCTCAATTAAGTGATTGTTTGAGTTATCGTGGTTGATGTCAATTAATATGTTAAAATATTGTTACAGAATCTCTTGCAGAATTTCAAAGATGGCCATGTTAAAAAAAAACTTTGATTTGGGTTTTAAAAATTAGAACTTAATTTCCGTAAATAGAGTGGAAATATTTCCGGTTTTATGAAGGTGTGATATTTAAACGATTTCCTTGTGTTGTCAAAAATTAAATCAATTTTCAAGCTTCATTGTCAATTCTATTCAGATTAGTTTATTGTCATATACACCAGGCTGCAATTAAATTTCTAGTCATGGAGTAAACAATAAATACAACGGAGCAGCAGAATAGTGCAAAGATTATAGTGCAAACTGAAGTAATACAAAAAACAATACTTTAGTGCAGAATAACCATATGAGGTAGAGTTAAGAATAAGAGTACGTGGCAGCACCAGCATGACATAAGTGGTTTGCGTGCAGTCTCATTGCAGTGGGAAGGAAACTTTTCTTCAATCTGGACATCCGGTCTTTCAAGCTTCAGTATCTTCTCCCAGAAAGTAGAAGAGAGAAAAGGGAATAGCGAAGTTAGTGGGCATCCGTGACAACACTTCTAGCTTTTGTGAGGCAACGCACCATGAAGGTGGAAGGAAAGAACGAGCCTGTGATAGACTGGGCAGGAGCCGAGCCTCGGACGACTCCAGGTGGATTCCTAGGTTCTGTTGTGGGCGAGGGATACCTTCTGTCGAGGTATGACTGCGTTTTCCGGGAGCCCTACATGGCTCACCACATGCATGTGAGGGAACCAGATGAGTTTGCTGGTGATATAAATGCTAAAAAAACTTGCTGTTGTCGATCGTCTCAATAGTAACACCATTAATGTGGAGAGTGTTTTGTTCACCATGCTGCTTCCATAGGTCACAACCAACTCTTTTGCCTTGCTAACGTTAAGGGGCTGTCCCACTGCGGCGACCTAAACTGCGAGTTTAGAAGAGTGTCTTCGACCTTCGAGCTCGCAGCATGGTCGACACGTGGTCCTAGGAGGTCCTATGAGGTCACTGGAACTCTCCTTCATGCTCGAGGGAAGTTCCCGAACACCCACGGCCTCAGCTAGGTTGCGGAAATTTTTTCAGCATGTTGAAAAATTTTCCGTGAGTAAAATTTGATTGACATTGTTCTTTTGAACTCGTAATGCAGTGGAGTAGGGTAGCTATTTTGTTACAGCAGTCGAGGGCAGCCGTAGGCAATCTCCTTCGTTGACCGGGCATTTTGATTGGCTCATTGGAGTTTTCAGGACCAAAGAAACCGACCGATAGGTAAAATGCCCGCTAAACTTTGTTATACTTCTTAAAAGTGTCTCCACTCCTTCTCCCCCTCTTCTCTCCCCTTCCCCCCCCCCCCCCCAGACAGCGCTCCTCAGCTTTCCCTGGCCCGCCTTTGCGATGTGTTTGTGTGTGTGCGGTTGGTCGATCCAGCTCGCGGTTTCAATGAGGACGGTCGATCCAGCTCAAGGTTTCCCAGGCGAGTGCCCTCGAGCTGGAAGGTCGAAGACAGTATTCTGGACTCGCAGATTAGGTCGCCGCAGTGGGACAGCCCCTTTAAGGACTAGGTTGTTTTCCTGCAATCTGGACACGTTCTTGAACCTTCTTTTTCCACTACTCCTTGAACCTTCTCTTTCCACTACTCCCTACTCTCATCTTTGCCGTTCATCCGACTGACAACTATTTCTTCGGCAAACTTAAAGATTAAATTGGTGCTGTACTTGGCTGCATAGCTATGGATGCACAGGGAGCAGAGCAGAGAACGGAGCACACAGTACATGAGGATTGTCAGAGTGGAGGAAATATTATGACTAGTTCTAACCATATGAGGTCTGCCAATAGGAAGTCCATAAGCCAGTTGGTGATGGAGGCTCCAAGACCAAGGACCATAAGTTAGAAGTAGCTTATTTGATATGGTGTTGATAGTTGAGCTGTAGTTGATGAATAGCATCCTGACATAGGTGTTCTTATTGTCAAGGTTTTATGTATGTTATTGCTAGTTAGGTATCCCACATACAATACATACAAAGAGAGAAATTTAAACAACATTTGATATTTATATTATTTGCCTTTGAGCAATGGAGTTATGCCTATGCATTAGTTGATACCGACACAGAATCAGTTGATGTATAAATTATTTTACTTGAGCACTGATGGTATGCCTATGGGATTTACAACCACATCAGCCTTGTTATGTTTGTTACCTTAAAGTCCATTCTGATGTCATTTATTATATCCTAAAAATACAAACTCAGGCTTTACAAATGGTCTTTATAAAATAAAAACAAATCCTATCTAAGCAATTCTTGAGCTTCTGATAATTATACAATTAGCAGTTCTATGGAATTGCAGACATGACAAAGTGTATAGACTGGAGAGCGAAATGGGTGTTTAGGCACATGAATTAAGTGGTAATTTTTGAATATTAATAGTTAAGGCCAAATAGTATGATATATGTACAGAATTTTCAAGTAACACAGTATTATCCTATTCCAAATAATATGTAACTTAACAACCATACGCAGCTGGATAAAACAGTTGATGTGATATTAACCCCATTTAATAGAGTATATACAAACTTTATTTTGTTAATTCTCATTGAATACAATATTAATTGTCGGGCTAAGTTTAGGCATCATCAGACAAAAATAATTTTGTGAATATGAAAACAAATAGCAGAATTATTGGAATTGAAAACCTAAAAATATATACTCTATTCAATCTTTTTAGAAAGCATTTGTATAACATTAATGGCTGCAATGCCATGATGTATATTTGTTGCATTTTCTCTGTAGAATTTGCTACAAGTGTGCGCTGTATGATTAGTTGAGTCATATTAACAATTTAATTAATTATCAGGATTAAACATGTATTTCCCAGATATGTTTTATGTTTTATTTACAAAGTGATGCTTACTCCTAACATTTTAAGCTACCATAGGTCTCTGAATTAATATTGCATATCTTCATTAAAAATATGAGAAGAGTAAAATCAGATAAATCAAGTAATATTAAAATTATCATATATTAAAACTAAAATAAAATGCAGATAACTTTCAAAGCAGATGTTGTAATTTTGACATTCAAAGTATGGCAGCAAATATATCAAACCATATAGTTTAAAATGCTTATCTGGATTCTTGAAAAATAAACTCCATCGGGCTATTTAAAAAAAATACATCATATGCCTTTTCAGATATGATGTACAAAAAACTGGTGAGATATTAAGTTTTTGGTTTCTTATTAAAATGCTTCATATAATTAGCATTTTGAGGAATTGGAATTTACAGAATGAAATACTGATACTTTTTTTTGGAAAATGTCTACTTAGGTTCTTAAACTGTACGTTTTGAGAGTTTGTAAAACTAAAAGTGATGGTTAGCATCAGGTCCTCTGTTTTTCTCAAGTGACTTGTTTGTTAATTGCTTTCAACATTAATTATGAAATTTGTTTAATTAATCTTTACGGAGCTTTTATGTGAATGAATGAATGAATGTACTAAATGGTGGTGTACAATTTCATTTCTCTCAGGAATACCCAACACAGTTAACAGCTATTTGTTTAAAAATAAATTGTAATTGTGCAATTGGCAAGCAGTAATATTACCTTTTGACTTTTTCTTCGAGTGTAATTGAAACTTGAATATCTTACTGAATGTTGGATTAGAACAATGCGTTAACAATCCACCTACTTCTTAACAGCAGGTCAATTATTTGCTGAGTGGGATTTTTATAAATCCCGTGGCAGTTGTATGTCCTGATAATTATGATTAAGTATGGTGGTCAGTGTTGATTCAGCAATTCTACCTACAGCACGTACTTCATTCACTGATCTCCTTCATGCTCTTCTTTACGGTCATTAAACTTCTTGTGCCTTTTCTTGCCATCCCCTGTGGCCCTAATTACAAAAGGCCTTTATGAAAAGCATCTAGATTGGGGAGGAAGCTGACTGATGGATTGATAGCTTTGCAAAAGGGTCCAGAATTTAAATGCTATTCAATGGATGAATGGCCAACAAAAGGCACGTTTGCAGTTGTGCTTGACCTGGTGCAATTAATATTCTAGTTCATGCATGAATTCGTATGATGGAGGGGGACTTAAAGTGCCAAAAGTGTGTCTCTTGCATAACTCATTTCCTTTTTTCATGACAACCCAGAATTTTATACTTAAAAATATCAATGTTGTCACAGCTCATTTGCCCTACTGTGTAATCAGTACACTAGCCAGAAGTAGAACTTGGTGCGGTGAGGTCAGTAGGAAGCTATTAACGGGGTCGCTCTTGAGAATTCACCAGCATTATTGAGTTCAGTTTTAGCATGAATGTACAGAATGAACTCGGGTCCTTTTAAAAAAAAAACAGTTAGCACAGATTTCCCCATAGTCTTTATCAGTTTATAAAATTGCCAAAGATAATGGATTCCCATGTCTGTACAGGATAAGAGGTACTGACGATTGTGATAAACTGAAGTGGTGGGCAGAAAAGTAGGTTACTCACACAAGCTTTTAGCAGATGTCACTGTATAAATGTTGGCACACAATACCAATTATGTTGTTCAATGTAGCATAGACATTTGCCTTTCTGAATCTGTGTAAATATTACTTGTCGAATGTTAAATGGAGTTAATTTTTATTGCAAAATTCTATTATTACAAGTTCACTGAATATCTTAAACTAGTGTAAATCATACATTTAAAAAATGAAGCAAATTTGGAATTGATAATTAATGTCTGCAATGCTTCATGTCATTGAATTGATGTGTTACTTTTTAAAAATCTAGATTCGAGGTATTTACAACTCTCCATACAGACAGTACCCAAGTGAGACTGAGTACAGGTTAAAACACAGTAGTCCACTGAGTCGCACTATACTTCACAAAAAGGATTTTACGGAAGGCCTTGTGGATCCATCAATACCAGGTGTTCCATGCGTCTTTCCTCCCTTACTACCACCCATACACAGAAAAAAACCACAGGTATGCTATTTTTTTGCTTTTGTATATCATATTATATTTTTTACTCATAAAAAAAAAACATTGCAAAGCAACAATGTGAATTTTGGTTGTCTGAAGAAGGGTCTCGACCCGAAACGTCACCTACTCCTTTCCAGAAATGCTGCTTGTCCCACTGAGCTACTCCAGCTTTTTTGTGTCTGTCTTCAGCGTGAATTTTGCATTTATTCCAGTTAAGGTTAACAGTTGTCCTCAATGAATCATAGTATGTTTCTAAATACATATGGAGAGTATTTTTTTAAATACACTTTCAAATCAATTTCTAAAATTGTCAAAGGAAATACTGTAAGTCTGAATTTGTTTAATGTTTCCTCAATAAATTTGATCTTTTTTGCTACACTTGTCAATTGATATATGCCAAAATACAAAATTTACAGACTTTTTTAAGGGATTGAATATTCGTTTTTTTCTATTAAACTGTTTTTGATGTATAAATACCACAAAAATATTATTCATGATACATTTGTGAAAGTATTAATTGGAAATATTGTTGTTACACAATGTATATGACATTTCTGAAAATATTTAAATCCTATACTGAACAATTGTGTCAGCACTTAAATATATTTAATTTTCTCTTAAAATATTGCGAGTCTAATTATGGGATTGCACAACCAAACATTAGTTTGGTTCCTGTATGAACTGTGTCAACTGGTTAGAATGCTAGACAGGAACCATTATTTCAAAATATTTGAAAATACTTATAGTCTTCTCTGTCATATGCAGTCGTGTTAGTCATTTCTTAGTTGTAACATTATTAAATCTGAGTATGAAATGTGAGTTTAAATTGAGCCTGACTTCCACAGAGGTGAGGAGATGCTGCACTCTCAGTGCATTATTTTTTCAGATGAGATGTTAAAACTAAGCCCAGTCTACAGATAATAACTAAATAACTCCATGTAACATGTTAAAGAAATGCCCTGGCCAATACTTATGCCTAAATTAACATTACTAAAATAAGTTACCTGACCATTGTCATAGTGATAATCTTGGTCAAGCCATCAACGCTTTCTGCTCTGAACTACTGCAGTGTTTTGCTTGTGCACAGTTTACTTTGTACAATCTGTTGATTACATTGATCCTTTCCTACAGGTTTTCTGTAAAGGGTCAAGTAATATGGGCAATCAAATGTGTACAGGTGATCTCCACATTTGTGGACTTGCGGGGATGGAGAGGGTGGGATGTTGTAATCCTAGCGATCGGTCCATATCATGATTTTTCATAGCGCTAATCGATATCATTTTGTCATTTATACATGCGTCAAGAAACGCAGAATTGAAAAAAAAAGTTTATATTTCCAACAATATTTTCCAAATGTGAAATGTTTACCATCGTGTGCAGCAAGGGCAGTGGGACCATTGGAACATCACACCTGAGGGTTCTGATTATATTTGCACATTTCCCTCATTTGGAGATGTATGACTTTCCTAATGGAGTTCCTTCAGCAAAAGACTGCAGCAGTTCATTTAGGTGGCTCACCACCATCATGTCCTTGCCAGCAAAGGTCAAATGCTGAAAGATGAATAAATAAAAATATTGTTTGTGGAATCTTCTAGTTATGTTCATCACTCCAATTAATATGCTGGGTGGTCATTGCAACAGATTCACAATGAAGTTTCTGACAATAGCTTACTGCTGAAAAACCTCTTCACTTTTTCTCAGATGAAAATCTGCTATGTTACTTGGTCAAAGGGAAGAAAGAGCTGATAGTTGCAGGCCCATTCAGGCCCAGTAATCTCATGTGGTCTTGGATGCGGAGGGAGTTAGTTCAGATAAGGGGTAGAGGCCAGAGTAAATTGGGTGTTAAAGACATTGGTTATCAACGAGGTGACTTGAGTGAGGGGAAAATATAGGTAAGTGGAGATTTGATGAACTTGGGAACTGGTCAGTCATTGAGTTGGTATACTTGGTTCCTGGACCAATCAAATATACTAGTGGGTGGGGAAACATCAAGATATAGTTTGATCAGGGGTGTCACAGTCCAGTACTACACTGCAAAGTTCTAGTTTTCCTAGGAGTGTGTAATGATGGCCATTCTAGTAACAATGCAGCTTAAATACACCTGCAATGCCTCCAGAAGTAACGGTGCACTGAAAAGGATGACGCAAATGGCTATGAAATTGTGTCAAGAGTGTGTGAGTCATGTGATTCATGCTTTGTCAAATTACTGAAGTCAAGTCAAATGGCCTGAAAATGGTTGTTACTGCATTACGCTTTGAGATAAGCACGTGCTGTAGTTCACTGCTTAGTGCTGAAATTAACAGCATTATGTAATCTGTGCTCAGCCTGTGTTTCTGTATATTGTCCATATATGAAGGCATGTCAAATATATTCTGACTGTAACTCGTGTCACTCTGGATAATGTGCTCAAATCTCAGGAGTACAACCCTAACCCGTAACATTATGACTCTGAGGTGATAATGCTGCCCAGTTAGCTGCAAGAATGAGGATGCAAGTGCTGGAGCTGTGATTTAAAAGTATCTTGGCACTTTTCTTACCTTTTAAGACCTACAGTTAGAATATTGATTTATTTTTTTCACTCACCATTGAAGCTATGATCTTGTGGGCAATAGTTCTGACATTGAAGTTCTTTGTGATTTCCCACTATAATTTACAGTATGTACAAGCATAGAGGACATTGCCGCCAATTTGGAAAAGAACATTTCATGAGCAGGTACTTCATGATATTCAGAGGTCATGAAATTATAAATACAACTCGTTCTCTTTTATCACAAAAGCGTATTTATCAGTTGCCTCTTTCGCATATTTCATCCAGAATTTACTATGTAGTTTTCAGCCAGGATATATTTTCGCTTAAGTGGTATGCGTTGACTTGGAGTAGCCCCCTAGGCTCGGAATTTAGTTTCATTCCAGCTACAGTTACTGCTTTCTAATTAGTGCATGTTGGAATCATTCTAATCATCATCTGTTACAGATATTGTGAGCTTTTGTAACATGTGGCACTGGAATTCGTCAAATCAACTTATTAATACTGAATTGCAGAAACACTGTCCATTTGAAAATAATTAATTTTTGAAAAGTCTCAAATATATTGCATCAGAAAGGAAAATCTGCATTTTTATGTATTTGCTATTGCTACTATCACAGATTTTTTTTAAACCTTTTACACTTGCATATTCTATTAATGTAATTAATTTCCTTTCTTTGTCTATAGTATGGACATGTTCATAATGTGCACCCCTTTTTGACTGTTGAGACTTAAATAATACAGTGGATCAGGGCATTTGGGGCTTGAATGTCAAATTGATTCTTTTTTTTTTAAATGTCTTTGGCAAGCATTCAAACTTAACTCCTTAAACTATTGTAGCATATGGAGATGTCTTTCTGCGTTCTTTAAAGTTTCCTGTAAAATTCTTTTTTGGTTCATTCAGATATGTGCAGTTATAATCGGTCTTTTAGTCTGTATCCCCCAAATTACCTTATCTCCTCCTTTCCTCAAGCAGATAATATTCTGAAGCCCTCCTCTATGTCACCATTCTTAGACCTACAAGTAGTTGTGATGCAATGCAGTAGTTGTGATGCAATGCAATAGTTGTGGCTCTAAAACCTTGCATTATAGAAAATCTTGCTCTTAAAAAAAAATAATTGTATCAACAGTAAAAATGAGATTTGAGGCTAGAGTTTCAGGCTCGCAATAATAACATGTAGGATTTTCAACAATAATGATATTTTTACAGGCTATGTTTTAAAAAATATATAAAACTGGAAACTAAAAATACTAAAGGTTGTACGTTACATTATTTTAAAGAGTATAATTGCACAGGTAATCATCTATCAAAATCACAGGAAACGGACAGACTGTATTCTTAAGAGCCAATGCTACTTGATTACTGCAGGGAGGTTAAATTAAAACAGTTTTTATACCACAATTGTTTTTTCAGGACAGTTTTCTTTTCCACTTGACAATTTCCGAATATATTTTGCAGTGCTTTCCCGGTACCGATCAAAATAAGGTTATAGCCAATTTGGCTTGTGTAATACAAATAGTATCCCTAAGCCAGTCATCACATTATATCCAATTGGTGTTATGGAAATGGACCTGTATCTCTATAGTTAATTTGAAAACACCCTTGTTGTGTATTTTGTGCATTTTACAATATCAATTCCCATTTGCATGCTATTCTTTGGGCACGAGGAGCATATATCATTTTGTTTATTTAGGCATTGTCCATATTAATAAAATTAATGAAACTGTAACCCTAATCATTCCCATCACTTCAGTTTGTTTTCTGTTCTTTGACTAGTCCAGCTGCGGGAGGCGCGGCGCGTGCGTAGTTGGAGGGGGGAAGGGAGGTGAGCCGGGCTGCCAAATGAAGAGAGAGAGAGAGAAAGAAGCGGCTTGGATTGGTCAGCAAGTGGGATTGTGACGTCAGCAGCTCGTGAGGTCCCGTTTAGATTTTAAAATGAGTGAGTGTGGGGGGGTGGGGAAGGATTTTATTTAAAAATGTGTACATAAAAATGTCTAAATGTAATGAGGAGTAGATTTGCGAATGTAAAATTGAAATCGCTAGCGAAATGGAAAAAATCGCGGAGTTTGAGCGTGTGCTTTTGGCGGACCAAGGAATCAAAGGCCAGGAATCTTACAAAAATGTTATCTGAAAATCGAATGTGACATACACTCATAAATAAACACACACACACCTTTAAAAGTATACTAGACAAAGTGCAGACCTGTTGGGTCTGTTCCACCATCACGCGTTTGTGTGGGGGGGGGGGGTGCGGGGCGGCATGTGGCGTCACACACACTAACCACCCCCACACTAACTACCCCCTTGATATTATATTAATATTATTAATTAGATCTTTTTACCCCATAACCGCCCGCCCCCAACTCGCAGGCATGTCTAGAGAGGGCGAGGGGGGTAGAGAGTGAGGGCAGAGAGCGAATGGGGAGAGGCAGTGAGCGAGGCAGAGACAGAAGGGAAAGAGACGGGAAGTGGGGGAGGTGGAGGAGAGGGAGGGTGGGGGAGGGGAGTTGAGAGGGCGGGGAAGGGAAGGCGGGAGATGGGATGAGAAGGGAGGGGGAGAGGTGGGGGGGGGAAGGGATGGGGAAGAGGTAGGGGGGAGATGTGGGGGGAAGAGAGGGGGAGGCGGAGGGGTGGAGGGGGAAGGGGGTTTAGGGGAGGGGAGGGAAGGGGGTTTAGGGGAAGGGAGGGCAGGGGAGAGGAAGGGGGAGAGTGAGAGGGGGTAGGGGGAGAGGGGTGGGGGCAGTCCATCTACTCCCCACTCCCTATCACCCCCACTCCTCTCCCTCTATTCCCACACTCTCCCTCCTCACCTCCCCCATTCCCTCCTCTCCCTCCGTACTCCCTGCTCGCTCCTCTCCCTCAATCCCCCAACTCCCCCTCTTCTCCTCCCACCCGCCCGTCGCCATATCTCTTCTCCCGATCTGCAGAGCATGCCGGTGTGAGAGTGGAGCTGTGGGCTTCTGACCAAAGCTCCTGCTTGTGACTCTCGGGAGCGTGCAGGGGACGGGTGGGGCGCGCAGGCGGGCGCTATTCGCGAGCTGCGCCAGCTTCACAGAAGACATAAGGTGTAAGTTTCGCTGAACTCACAGCTGGAATCGCTCGCCCGCTTCAACCCCCCCCCCCCCCCCCCCCGGTTCTCAAAATGCTCTGCCGATCGGGAGAAGAGATAAGGCGTAAGTTCCGCTGAACTCACAGCTAGCGCTGCTCGCGAAGCCCTGCCTGCGCGCCCCTCCCATCCCCTGCGCGCTCCAGAGAGACACAAGCCCACAGCTCCACTCCCACGCCCGCCCGCTCCAACCCCCCCCCCCCCCCCCCCAATTCTCAAAATATTCTGCAGATCAGGAGCAGATATAAGTCGACGGGCCTTAACCCGCAGGGACCTTATCCATGCTCCAGAAACAAACTTTTGCACCATCAATGTAGCCTGCAATAAATGAATAGCAAGTTGAAAAGTTCTACAACCCAAGTTTTTTCATCTGCTGCATTGTGGATTTGCATTATGATCAAAATTAGTCGTCTTCCCCAGCATTTTCCTTCAACAAGTATCTTTGCCTATGAAGTATCGCTGATTTTTTTCAAAAGGAAGACAAAATTACATTTATTTAGCACCTCTTTCATCCCGAGTGTTTTACACAAATGAAGGGCTTTTGAAGTTTAGTCACTGTTGTTGAGTGAGAATTGTTACAGTGACTTATCGAACAGTTCTAAATATTTTGGTTGAGGGATGAATATCGACCAGGGCATGAGTTAAATTGCCTGGCTCTTCATTGAATCAATGGGGTATTTTGTATTCACTTGGGAGTTTAGTAAGGGTTGTTTAGTAAGGGTGTCAGTGATTTTGGGGAGAAGGCAAGAGAATGCTCTGCCGATCGGGAGAAGTGATAAGGCGACGGGCGGGTGGGGTAAATGCTCTGCCGATCGGGAGCAGAGAAGGCGTAAGTTCCGCTGAACTCACAGCTGGCACAGCTCACGAAGCCCCGCCCGCCTGCGCGCCCCTCCCATCCCCTGCGCGCTCAGAGTCAGAAGCCCACAGCTCCACTCCCACACCGGCCGGCCTGGCCACTACAACCACCCCCCCCCCCCCCCCCACTGTTCTCAAAATGCTCTGCCAATCGGGAGGAGAGATAAGGCAATGGACGGGCGGGGTAAATGCCCGCCCACTCCACCTTCTCGCCCCCCCCCCCCCCGTACGCGGGGTCTGAAGTGCCGAGGATGCAAGGCCTCAGTCTCTCATGGGGCCGCTTTCACAGACTTAACCGTGAGCGCCCCCCGCGTTTAACCAGGGCTCTGGGAACTCGGCATCTGATGGGGACGAGGCTTCCAGAGGGAAGGCAGGGACAACTTCGAATCCAGCAGCAGAGTGGCTCCGTTAATGGATTCTTTCCACACTGAGTTCAGTTCGGTAACAACCACCCTCCCCCCCCCCCCTTCTCCCCCACCATCACTTCGCTCCTCCCATCCATACCCCCCTCTCAACCCTCCCCCCTCCCTTTCCCCCACCTCTCACCCTCCCTTCTTCCCACCTCTCCCCTCCCTTCCCCCCATCTCTCGCCTTCCCTACCCCCACCCCCCCTCTCCCTGGAATTTAGAAGATTGAGGGGGGATCTTATAGAAACTTACAACATTCTTAAGGGGTTGGACAAGCTAGATGCAGGAAGATTGTTCCCGATGTTGGGGAAGTCCAGAACAAGGGGTCACAGTTTAAGGATAAGGGGAAAATCTTTTAGGACCGAGATGAGAAAAACATTTTTCACACAGAGAGTGGTGAGTCTCTGGAATTCTCTGCCACAGAAGATGGTTGAGGCCAGTTCATTGGCTATATTTAAGAGTGAGTTAGATATGGCCCTTGTGGGTAGAGGAATCAGGGGGTATGGAGAGAAGGCAGGTACGGGATACTGAGTTGGATGATCAGCCATGATCATATTGAATGGCGGTGCAGGCTCAGAGGGCCGAATGGCGTAATCCTGCACCTATTTTCTATGTTTCTCCCTCTCCCCTCCCTCCCTCTCCCCCCCCCCCGCCTCCCTCTCTCCCCCGTCCCTCCCTCGCTCCCCTCCCCCCCCCCCCCCTCAACCGCACGTTCCGGGAACAGACCCAATGGGTCTGCACTTGGCCTCATATACTTTTAAAACTCTGTGTGTGTGTGTGTTTATTTGTGGGTGCATGTCACATTCGATTTTCACATTTTTGTAAGATTTTTGCCTTTGATTCCTTGGTCCGCCAAAACCACACGCTCAAACTCGCACGCACGCTTCAACCCCCCCGTTCTCAAAATGCTCTGCCGATCGGTAGAAGAGATAAGGCGTAAGTTCCGCTCCCTCCCCTCCCTCCCCCCCAACCACACGTTCGGGGAACAGACCCAACGGGTCTGCACTTGGTCTAGTATACTTTTAAAACTCTGTGTGTGTGTGTGTGCTTATTTGTTAGTGTATGTCACATTCCATTTTTTTTCAGATAAGATTTTTGGCCTTTGATTCCTCGGTCCGCCAAAACTACACGCAAGTACGCAGAGATGTTTACAATTTCGATAGGGATATCTTATGAGTTCAGAAATCCACTCCTCTCTAGATTCCGTCAATTATTTCCCCAGATTTTGAATAAAATTATTCACAAAACATCAACAACAAAAATCAAACTGCTGCATGAGCCAAAGTGCCACCTCACAGATGTCCAATCACAATGGATCTCATTTACATATATGAGGAAGATTGGAACCTTCACATGGTTCCACTAAAATCAAGCTTCTGTATGAGTCACAGCGCCATCTTGGAGATCACTCCCCCTCCCTCCCTCCCTTTCACAATGCCTTTGCACCTGTCCCAACTGGCCCCGCCTGGCCCTGCCCCCCCCCCCCCCCCCAGCCTGTCTGCTGGCCCCGTCCCCTCAGATGCCAGGTTGTGGATTCCATTGGTTTTCATTGAATTGAATTATTTGTCACTTAACATCACTACTTCTTAACATTAACTTCTAATTCCAAAGACAGTTTTTAAATATAAATGTGCTGTATTCATTGACCGCTTAGATCGGACCCGCTGTGTGGAGGGGGAGGGGGGGATAGGGCAGGAGGGGAGGAGGAAAGTAGGGGAGAGGGTAGTGGGTAGTAGGGGAGAGGGATGGGAAGGGGGAGAGGAGGAGAGGGGGGTGGTGAGTGAGTGTGTGACGTGGCAGGCTGCTCCCCTGCCGCGTCACACACCGACAGCTTTCGTTCATGAGACGCGCACGCTTCATTTCCAGAACATTCTGAACAAGTGACACACGGTTGCATTTCGCTCTCTCTGTCTCTCCCCCTCTCTCCCCCTCTTTCTCTCTCCCCCTCTTTCTCTCTCCCCCTCTTTCTCTCTCCCCCTCTCTCTCTCTCCCCCTCTCTCTCTCTCCCCCTCTCTCTCTCTCCCCATCTCTCTCTCTCCCCATCTCTCTCTCTCCCCATCTCTCCCTCCCCTCTCTCTCCCTCCCCCCTCTTCCCTCCCCCCTCTCTCTCCCCTTTCCTTTCCCCCACCACCCTGCCCACCCCCAACCTCCCTCCCCTAAACCCCTTCTCCCTCCCCCCCACCCTATCCCCTCCCCATCCTCCCTCCCCCTCCCAATCCCTTCCCCTTCCCCCTCCCTGTCCCCCTTTCCCCCCTCTCAGCCCCCCTCTCTCCCTCTCTCTCCTCCCCTCTCTCTGTCCTCCCTTATCTCTCACCCCTCCTCCCCCACCCTCCCCCCTCACCCACCCTCCCTCTCTTCCTCTCCTCCACCCCCCTCTCCCTCTGTCTCTTGCCCTTCTGTCTCTGCCCCTTTCTCTCTGTCTCTCCCCATTCTCTCTCTTCCCCCACTCTCTACCTCCCACCCCCCCTCGCTAGACATGCCTGCGAGTTGGGGGCTATGCGTCAGTGGATAGGGCGGTTATGGGGTAAAAGGAGCAAATTGATTATATTAATATAATATCAAGGGGGGTAGTTAGTGTGTGTGACACCGCATGCCGCCCCCCCCCCTCCCCCGCAACCACACTTTGGGGGAACAGACCCAACGGATCTGCACTTGGTCTAGTAACTATTAAAAGTCTGATCTTGTATGTGGATGTGTGTGTGTGTGTGTTTAGTTGTTAGTGTGTTGTCACATCCTCGTGAAAAAATGATGCGCTAACAGTAAATTATTTATATATTCCGGTAGAGATTTTTCCCATGGATTCCAATATCGCCTTATTCTGAGTCTATTCCATTTAGCTAAATGGCCTAGCCACAGTCAGAACAGATCCACACCTCAAAAGTGGGCACCTAGCTGATACAATGAATAATCAGAAGCAACAGAAATACATTTCACCTTAATCTATAACCTCACTTAACTATAACCCTCAAACTTTGATCAAATTAAGGTCATTGACGAGGTTTATTTTTCACTTTTTATTCATTTTTCAGGTTAGGAGTTAGGCCCGTAGTTGTTGTTGTTGTGCTTCCCCAAGTCCCTGTGTTCCCCAAGTTCCCCAGTCCAATAACAGAATCCCCCTTACATTGTTGCAGGAGAAGCTTCTGGAAGAAGCTAACTTAACTTGAATAATGCAACATTTACCCTGGAATCCAACCAAACCAGCCAGGGGCTCAACACTGGCCAAACAGCAGGGTAACTGTCTAGCAACATTATTTACAATATGTACACTTAGTTTGCAGTTATCCAATCAACTTCATGCATCTCACACATCTTTGGAGCTCCTCTGCAGAAATTACATTCATTCTGTCAATTGATATGCAACATTGACCTGGGCCCTAGACTTACTGGCACCATTTAGAAGCTTGTCTTATTTCTGCAGAGCGCATCAGACTTGGCCAAAATGGCCTAACAATACATGAGTCCTTTACTAAATTTTGGTGGTATGGGTGCTCTGTTTTAGCCAGGATTTACACCCTGAGGAGATGATGGCGAGTCATCTTCTTGACCACTGCTGTCCCCCTGATGAAGATACTCTCTAGTATGGGTGAGGGCAGTTCTTCTGGGTTCCCCCATTTACTGAACCCCAATGACTGCCAGTGTGCAGAGTGGGGTGTCACGGCCATTGTGGGACTGGGGCAGTGACCGGCTGGGGAAAGGCGAAGGCACCTTACACTGACAGGAAAATGCTTAACCCAAACCCAACTCGCCCGTCTTCCACAGCTGCCCACGGCTGGAGCTGGAGCCGCTTTGGGACCGGCTGTGGGCTTCGTACATGCATGTGCGGACGTGGCGCCGACGGACGAGAGACCGAAGCAAAGATGTCAAAGCCAAAGTACGGAATGTAAATAAGGGCGAAACGACAATAAACCAAAAGAGTCTGAAGACGAAACGCCTACTAACCAAAGGGATAGGATGCCTAAATGCAAACTAACCGAATGGCCGCTCTGTTGAAACTCTCTCCCCTCTTCTCTCTCTCTCCTTCTCTCTCACCCCCTCTCTCTCTCTCTCCCTTCTCTCCTCCTCTCTCTCCACTCTTCTCTCTCTCCTCTCTGTTCCCTTCTCTCTCTCCCTCCCTTCTCTCTCTCCCTCCCTTCTCTCTCTCCCTCCCTTCTCTCTCTCTCCCTCCCTTCTCTCTCTCCCTCCCTCCTCTCTCTCCCTCCCTCCTCTCTCTCCCTCCTCTCTCTCCCTCCCTCCTCTCGCTCCCTCCCTTCTCTCTCTCCCCTTTCTCTCTTCCTTCTCTCTCCCCTCTTCTCTCTCTCCTCCTCTCTCTCTCCACTCTTCTCTATCTCCTTCTCTCTCTTCCCCTCCTCTCCCCCCATTTCTTTCCATTCTCTCTCCCTCCCTTCTCTCTCCCCTTCTCTCTCTCCTCCGTCTCCATCCGCGGGAGCGTCCCACCGTCACTGGCCGCGATGCACCGCAATCGGACCCCAACCTCCATACCAGGGTGATTTCTGCCACCCCCCCCCCCCCGCCCCCTCCTCTCCGACCATGGTCAGTGACTGTGGGACGCTCCCGCAGGTGGAGACGGAGGAGAGAGAGAAGGGGGGGGGGCAGAAGGGGAAGAGAGAGGAGAAGAGAGAAGAGTGGAGAGAGAAGGGAGGGGGAGAGAGAAGAGCGGAGAGAGAGAGGGTGAGAGAAAGGGGGAGACGGGAGCGTCGGACCCGTTCGGTTTATTGGCGTTTCGACCTTGTTTCCATTCCGTTCTTTGGCTTCGACTTCTTTGCTTTGGCTTCTTCTCTGTCGGCGCAACGTCTGGGTACCCCGTACGTGTGGCCGCTCAGCGAGTCCACCTCGGCCAGCATGCCCTTCTGGATCATCATGGTGATGATGATGGGGAGCAGCACTGCCCTGCACGCCGCCGGACTGCCTTCAGCACCCTCATAGCGCCGGCTCTGTAAGTCTGCCCGCATGCTCTCTGCAACACCGGACGGTCGACAGCCCGACCGACCCCTCGCTGCACTCACCGACCTACCAACTGCCTGACCGACCCCTCGCAGCATCCACCAGCCTACCGACAGCCCGACCGATCCTCCACAGCATCCATCGGCCTACCGCCAAGCCCGACCGACAGACTGACCCTGACGCTAACCCTAGCTCTACATTTGTTATTTATCATTTTTATTAAACAGTTCACATCATAACTTTATAAAGATAAATCAATTGAAATACAAAATTATCAACAGGGTTAGCATTACCATTATTCCTTGGAAACCACATTATTGTTTTGATATAATTAGGAGGCAGCCATGATCCCAGGGTCCTCCCTGCCCAGTGACCATAAAACAAAGCGCGGGATTGGTCAATTTGCGTTCAACCTCAATGTCAAACGTGCATTGATTGGACAATTACTACTCGGAAATTTTGAATTTTTTCCCATATTTCAAAGAAATTTGCAGGTTTTGGTCTTGACAAGTTTCAGGTATGATTTATATAATATTTTTATACAATATGTTAAAAATTCAGGTAGTTCCATGAGTTGGGTCACGAACTTGAATGAAAAAGCTCCTTGGTCCACAGCCTAATGGTAAAATTGCAGTTGATGGTCCTCAATGGGGAAAACCTATTTGTTGTGGTCATATTGAAGCTGGGATGTAATGTTAAAATTGTACAAGGCATTGGTGAGACCAAATCTGGAGTATGGTGTACAATTTTGGTCGCCCAATTATAGGAAGGATGTCAACAAAATAGAGAGGGTACAGAGGAGATTTACTAGAATGTTGCCTGGGTTTCAACAGCTAAGTTACAGAGATAGGTTTAATAAGTTAGGTCTTTATTCTCTGGAGCGCAGAAGGTTAAGGTGGGACTTGATAGAGGTCTTTAAAATGATGAGAGGGATAGACAGAGTTGATGTGGACAAGCTTTTCCCTATGAGAATAGGGAAGATTCAAACATTCCAGCCCAAGGACATCACTATCCAAATTCATCCAGGCAATTTGCTGGTCCAAATCACCTTTAGATATCTAATCTTTTTACCACACAATATTCAATTTTATTCACGTGTTCTCAACAAATGAAACAGTGGTTTGTCTATATGCAACAAAACATTCAAAGGCATGGCCCAGGAAGTGTCATATGTTTACGTTATAGATGTGTCAGGGAATGACCATGTCTGACCCGTGATCACGAGATTCAATGGCATTACCATCACAGAATCCCCCACTATCAGCATCAATAAGCATATACTCTAATGGACCAGCCACATAATTATGGTTACACAAGCAACTTGGGGGTTGGGATCTTGGTGACTCACATCCTGGTATACCGGAGCCTTTCAACCAAAGCATAATCCAGCAGCATTATGGACTTCACTTCATTTGCTTTGACAAGGACAGGTCCAATAACAGTAAAAAAATGTCTGACATTCTCAGCTGACATTCTCAGCTCAGCTTCGCAGATACTCCCATTGGCACTGATGACTTTTGCCTCCAAGAAGAATAA
This sequence comes from Raja brachyura, assembly GCA_963514005.1. The sequence continues at coordinate 43,582,676 of OY740788.1, forward strand.
GGACATCACAATCTGCAGATTCTCCTCCAAGAAGTCACCCCTACTTGGAAATACATTGCTATTTCTTCATCATCACTGGGTCTAAATTCTGAATCTCCCCACCTTGCTGCAAAGTGGCGGAACTTTCGCCATGTAGACCACAGCAGGTCTAGAAGAGGGATCACCCATCACCTTTGTTGGGGTTGGACAATAAACACTTGCTTTGTTAATAGCTTGCTTTGTTAGCATCAGATACAAATGTCAAACACAATGATGGCACTTTTAAAACTAAACGTTTAACATTTAAGACCAATGCTTTACTTTAACCTTGGTTAGGGAATGCATAGCATTTAGTGAACATTCTTGTGAAAAATTTCAATTTATCTGGATTGAAGATCCCAGGAGTTTAATTACTATTAATGGTTCAATGGTTTCTTTATTATCACGTGTATGCAGGTACAGTGAAATACTTTTTCTGCATACAACTCAGCATGACTATCACTGTACACGAGCACAATCGCCCGGTTAGACTAGATGTACAGAATAGCCCACTGAGTCTGCATGGAAGATGTGCCATTTTACTGTTCCACTTGCAGCTGGCCACAAAGGCCCATTGCAACCACTGCAAACATAATCAAAGACTTGTCCCACCCTAGCCCTTCCTCCTTCTCCCTGCTCCTGTCCTGCAACTGGTACAGAAGCTTGTAAGTGCACATCACCAAGCTCAAGAACAGCTTCCTCCCCTCCATTGTCAGACTTCTCAATGGGTCTTCCATAAGTGAGGGTACTGTTCGATTCAACTCTACCATTGAGGACATCCAACTTTGTCTGAGGAACTGATACAGTACAATGTGCAACAATGCTGAGAACTACATTCTGCACTCTGTATCTTCCCCTTTGTTCCATCTATTGAGTTTGAACTTATTGTATCTATATATGATGTATCTGAAATGTTTGGATAGCATGTAAAACAAAGATTTTCACTGTACCTCGGTGCATGTGACAATAATAAACCTAAACCTAAAATGAAAGTCAATAAAATAAACATTACATCATACTCAGTTGCAGGTTCTGGCCACCAGATGACTCTGCGGAGCAATTTATTTTCTCAACGTGCCCTTGTGTCATCCATGTTGCTTTGCCTCAGCTCTGTAAGAACAATAGGGTTTATATATAAATTAGTTATTCACACTTTTTTGCCGCCTTCCATCGGTTATTGCTATCTCAAGATGTTATTGTCAGCTGATCCAGCTTTTTTATCGATATGTCTGTATCGTGGTCAAATTGTTCTATCCAGCTACCTTCAGCCCATTCCAACTCATTCCTTAGGACTGTTTTATTATCTATATAAAATTTCCAACATATTGCACAACAAATTCTGAGGCGATTCTTTACTTCAACGTTCGGACAATCAATGTCATCAAGCAAGCCAGTTAGTTTTTTCTGTCCCATGCTCTCAGTTCCATCATTCCTTCAGCTGTTGCTTAACTACATCTGTATTGAATGAAACATATAGTTGGTTTGTATGTGCCACAGATTTAAAGATAATTATTACTCGGTATCATTGATCTTTTTTCTCGCCTCATGTGGTCTCTGCTTTCTTTCTATGTTTTTGACAATATCTGCAGTTGTTAGTCATTTTTCATTGTTCAACTTTAAACCCAATTTAATTTCTTTATATTTTCTCTTATTTTCCATAAACCAGAGAAGAAAGCTTTTTGATTCATCGAGTCTATTGCCATCTCTGAAACCAATCCCATTCCCCCACCTATATCCCCGTAATCTATTAGAAACATAGAAAATAGGTGCTGGAGGAGGCCATTTGGCCCTTCGAGCCAGCACGGCCATTCATTGTGATCATGGCTAATCATCCACAATCAGTAACCCATGCCTGACTTCTACCCCTATCCCTTGATTCCGCTAGCCCTTCTCGCATATTCTCTCGCATCATCTACCTATCAGCAGATATTGCTGGAGCAAACAAACATGGACACCAGGGAAATATGCAAATCACCACGCAAGACAATATCAGAGATCAGTATCGAACCTGGATGGCTGGAGCTGTGAGTCAGCAGCGTTATCTTCTCTGCCACTGTGCCACCTTATCACCTCTTCTGTGTCTTAACCCAGAGGTACAGAAGATCATGAGTGGAATAGATAAATGCAGACTGTTTTACCCAAAGTAGTGGAATCAAGAACCAGAGAACATAGGTTTAAAGTGAGGGGAAAAAATTAATAGGAACCTGAAGGGCCAACTTTTTGTATACCTTTGTGATACGTATACGGAATTACTGCCGGAGGAGATAGTTGAGGCAGGTACTACACAACATTTATGAAACATTTTGACAGGTACATGGATAGGATAGGTTTAGAGGGATATGGTCCAAACGCATTCAGATGAGACCTGAATGCATTGGAACATTGCATTGGAAACAGTTCTGGGGGAGGTGGGACCAGTACAAACAGGACGGCCTGCACCTGGGCTTGAAGGGAACCAATGTCCTTGGGGGAGTGTTTGCTAGTGCTGTCAGGGAGGATTTAAACTAATGTGGCAGGGGGATGGGATTATGAGCAGAGAGACAGAGGGATGTAAAATGAGGGTAGAAGCAATAGGTAACAAGGTGAAAAGTAAAAGTGGCAGGCAGAAAAATCCAGGGCAAAAATCAAAAAGGGCCACTTTTCAACATCATTGTATAAGAGGTAAGAGCGTTGTAAAAACAAGCCTGAAGGCTTTATGTCTCGATGCAAGGAGCATTCGTAATACGGTGGATGAGTTGAATGTGCAGATAGTTATTAATGAATATGATATAGTTGGGATCACGGAGACATGGCTCCAGGGTGACCAAGGCTGGGAGCTGAACACCCAGGGATATTCAATATTCAGGAAGGATAGAAAGAAAGGAAAAGGACGTGGAGTAGCATTGCTGGTTAGAGAGGAGATTAACGCAATAGAAAGGAAAGACATTAGCTTGAGGATGTGGAATCGATATGGGTAGAGCTACGAAACACTAAGGGGCAGAAAATGCTAGTGGGAGTTGTGTACAGGCCACCTAACAGTAGCAGTGGAGTTGGGGATGGCATCAAACATGAAATTAGAAATGCGTGCAACATAGGTAAAACAGTTATAATGGGTGACTTCAATCTACATATAGATTGGGTGAATCAAATTGGCAGGGGTGCTGAGGAAGAGGATTTCCTGGAATGTATGCGGGATAGTTTTCTAAACCAACATGTAGAGGAACCACCAAGACAGCAGGCTATTCTAGACTGGGTACTGAGTAATGAGGAACGGTTAGTTAGCAGTCTTGTTGTGCGTGGCCCCTTGGGCAAGAGTGACCATAATATGGTTGAGTTCTTCATTAGGATGGAGAGTGACAATGTTAATTCAGAAACAAGGGTTCTGAACTTAAAGAAAGGTAACTTTGAGGGTATGAGACGTGAATTGGCCAAGATAGACTGGCAAGTGATTCTTAAAGGGTTGACGGTGGATATGCAATGGAAGGCATTTAAAGACTGCATGGATGAACTACAACAATTGTTCATCCCAGTTTGGCAAAACAATAAATCAGGGAAGGTAATGCGTCCGTGGATAACAAGGGAAATCAGGGATGGTATCAAAGCAAAAGATGAAGGGTACAAATTAGCCAGAAAAAGCAGCCTACCAGAGGACTGGGAGAAATTCAGAGTCCAGCAGAGGAGGACAAAGTGCTTAATTAGGAAAGGGAAAATAGATTATGAAAGAAAACTGGCAGGGAACATAAAAACGGACTGCAAAAGTTTTTATAGATATGTGAAGAGAAAAAGGTTAGTTAAAACAAATGTAGGTCCCTTGCAGTCAGAAACTGGCGAATTGATCATGGGGAACAAGGACATGGCAGACCAATTGAATAACTACTTTGGTTCTGTCTTCACTTAAGGAAGACATAAATAATCTGCCAGAAATAGCAGGGAACCGGGAGCCAAATGAGATGGAGGAACTGAGTGAAATTATTGAACAAAGTCAGCATGGATTTATGAAAGGTAAATCATGTCTGACGAATCTTATAGAATTTTTCGAGGATGTAACTAATAGAGTGGATAAGGGAGAACCTGTGGATGTGTTGTATCTGGACTTTCAGAAGGCTTTCGACAAGGTCCCACATAAGAGATTAGCATTCAAACTTAAAGCACACGGTATTGGGGGTTCAGTGTTGATGTGGATAGAGAACTGGCTAGCAGACAGGAAGCAAAGAGTAGGAGTAAACGGGTCATTTTCAGAATGGCAGGCAGTGACTAGTGGGGTACCGCAAGGCTCAGTGCTGGGACCCCAGCTATTTACAATATATATTAATGATCTGAATGAGGGAATTGAATGCAACATCTCCAAGTTTGCGGATGACACAGTGTCAGCTGTGAGGTGACTTGGATAGGTTGGGGGAGTGGGCAAATGCATGGAAGATGCAGTATAATGTGGATAAATGTGAGGTTATCCACTTTGGCGGCAAAAATAGGAGGGTAGACTATTATCTGAACGGTGGCCGATTAGGAAAGGGGAGATGCAACGAGACCTGGGTGTCATGGTACACCAGTCATTGAAAGTAGGCATGCAGGTGCAGCAGGCTGTGAAGAAAGCGAATGGTATGTTGGCATTCATAACAAAATAATTTGAGTACAAGAGGAGGAAGGTTCTACTGCAGTTGTACAGGGTCTTGGTGAGGCCACACCTGGAGTATTGCATACAGTTTCGGTCTCCTAATCTGAGGAAAGACATTCTTGCCATAGAGGGAGTACAGAGAAGGTTCACCAGACTGATTCCTGAGATGGCAGGACTTCCATATGAAGAAAGACTGGATAGACTCGGCTTGTACTCGCTGGAATTTAGGAGATTAAGGGGGGATCTTATAGAGACTTACAAAATTCTTAAAGAGGTTGGACAGGCTAGATGCAGGAAGATTGTTCCCGATGTTAGGGAACTTCAGAACAAGGGGTCACAGTTTAAGGATAAGGGGGAAGTCTTTTAGGACCGAGATGAGAAGATCATTTTTCACACAGAGAGTGGTGAGCCTGTGGAATTCTTTGCCACAGAAGGTAGTTGAGGCCAGTTCATTGGCTATATTTAAGAGGGATTTAGATGTGGGCCTTGTGGCTAAAGGGATCAGGGTGTATGGAGAGAAGGCAGGTACAGGATACTGATTTGGATGATCAGCCATGATCATATTGAATGGCGGTGCAGGCTCGAAGGGCCGAATGGCCTACTCCTGCACCTATTTTCTATGATTCTACGATTCTATGAGACTAATGTGGATGGTGCATGTTGGTCAGCATGGGCTAGTTGAGCCGAAAGGCCTGTTTCCAAGCTGTATGACTCTCTCTACTGAACTTGTTTCCCCATTCCCCTTCTCCCCACTACAGCAATCTTGGAAATCTCCTTTGAGCAGAAAGTAACATGAACCAAATACTAAACTGAGGTGATAGCTATATGTTAGATTTTAACCAATTAGTTCTGACGCTGACCAACTTAGTGAGAATAACTAATAATTTTACTTCGGAGTCAGGTGAGTGACTACGTGAAGAACCCCGTCCAGCCGCACGTGTGTCTTTACATCAGACGCATTGGTGCAGGCCACCGGTTGGAGCAGCAGAGCTCCTCCTGCGGTAAGTTTAAACTTAGGTAAGTTGTATTTCTTAACTGTTTTAGGTCTCCTGCAGGAACCTCGGTTTTCAGAGGTTTTTGCCGAATACTTCGCGACGGCCGACGAGGGAACCAGCTAAGGGCTGTGGGGAAACCCTGGTCCGACCGCGGAAGCGGGGAGCTGGCGAATGTCGGGTTTCGCGATCGGAGTCACTGATAAGACGGTCAGTGAGTCTAGACATTGGGTTCCCGGGGAGGGGAAATCCAATAATATGCAGTTCCCAGACTGCAGTAGTCCCCAGGATATTGGGGATAGACTGACCTGAACGGTCAGCCCGGGTGCCGGGAGGGTTACCGCGGGTATGTATATGGATGCTGGGGTTCCCGGGGAGGGGAAATCCAGCAACAATGCAGTCCCCAAGATATGGGGACAGCTGACAAAAATGGTCAGCCCGGATGCCGGGAGGGTTCCCCTCCGGGAATGTGAAAAATTTTGGATGTTGGCCAGGATGGAGCTCCTAATGGAGAGGAGGCTCCATCTAGATACACTCCTACAGCAGGAGTTGTGCCAGCGCGGGTCAATGTGAGCACCCGCGCCAGCAGCACCTTTGCACAGGGCTGCTTCATGGGGATGCCGAGGCTATGGCGGTACCGGCCTATGCGAGAGGCCGCGCCAGCAGCACCTTAGACAGGGTTGCTTAGTGGGGATGCCAAGTCTATGGCAGTGTTGCCTATGGGAGAGGTTGCGCCAGTGGTGCCTTGTAACAGGGTTGCTTAAGGTTGGAGGCATTGCAGAGCAGCATACCTCAAGGCATGGACACCGCTGGGTCAGTATTAGTCTGACGCCGAGTCCATGGCAAAGTCGGCGTATTGCTGAACCCGCGCCAGCAGCGCCTCATAGCAGGGCTGCTTAATGTCTCCCTCATGTAAGAGGAGGGCATGCCGGGTCAGTGCAATCTAACGCCGAGTCTGAGGGTATAGCCGTGGAGCATGCCGAAGGGATGAAGGGCACGTACCAGAGGTACCATGCCTGGCAGCAAGGTTGCCATCCCAACACATACAGTGGCTTGCAAAGTATTCATACCCCTTGAACTTTTCCACATTTTGTCACGTTACAACCACAAACGTAAATGCATTTTATTGGGATTTTATGTGATAGACCAACACAAAGTGGCGCATAATTGTGAAGTGGAAGGAAAATGATACATAGTTTTCACATTTCTTTACAAATAAAAAACTGAAAAGTGTGGCGTGCAAAAGTACTCAGCCCCCTTTACTCTGATATCCCTAAATAAAATCCAGTGCAACCAATTGCTTTCAGAAGTTACCTAATTAGTAAATAGAGTCCACCTGTGTGTAATCTAATCTCAGTATAAATACAGCTGTTCTGTGAAGGCCTCAGAGGTTTGTTAGAGAACATTAGTGAACAAACAGCATAATGAAGCCCAAGGAACACAACAGACAGGTCAGGGATAAAGTTGTGGAGAAGTTTAAAGCAGGGTTAGGTTATAAAAAAATATCCCAAGCTTTGAACATCTCACGGAGCACTGTTCAATCCATCATCCAAAAATGGAAAGAGTATGGCACAACTGCAAACCTACCAAGACATGGCCGTCCACCTAAACTGACAGGCCGGGCAAGGAGAGCAGTGATCAGAGAAGCAGCCAAGAAGCCCATGGTAACTCTGGAGGAGCTGCAGAAATCCACAGCTCAGGTGGGAGAATCTGTCCATAGGACAACTATTAGTCGTGCACTCCACAAATCGGGCCTTTATGGAAGAGTGGCAAGAAGAAAGCCATTGGTGAAACAAAGCCATAACAAGTAAGGCTTCATAGTTTCAGCGGTTTACTGAAGCTGGTGGCAGCATGAAAGCTAGCCAGAAGTTCCACGCACTCCACCTGTGCTACTCTACAACTAAGGGACCACTTACAAATTGGTAAGATGTACACTTGGTTGTACAATGCAAATGATGAGACATTATCATCAGGCACGTGCCGTCAGGGTAGGCAAGGTAGGCACTGCCTACCCTGACTAAAATTATGAAATGGGAATTATTAAATATAAATAGTAAAGGCATGGGAGAATTATGCCTATGTAAGAGACTGATCTCTTAGGTAGGCATAATTCCCTGTGCCTTTCACCCGCAGTGCTTGTAACACGGGAAGCTCTGTCCAGCCCCCGTGCCGTCAGCGCTGCCTGAAGCCGTCAATTTTAATCGGGGCTGAAGGCAGCAGAAATCCTGCCTTTGTAGCACTGCGCATGCGCAGCATCATACTGCGCATGCGCATCAGTCTACCGCGCATGCACAGCGCAAGTTTATTGGTGGCGTTTTCAGCCATGGTTTGTCGTGTCCCAATGATATGGTAAGTACATTTTGTGATTTTTTTTTTTTAATACCGTATTTGCCGGGGTGTGGGAGTCGGAGTGGGGAGAGAGCTCCTTTCACAGCGTGTGGGGAGTCTGGCCCGGGGTAACGTTGCGGGGAGGGCACAAATGTTATGAATGAGGGGTCGGGGGCATCCACTTGCGACGTTCCTTGCAAGGGGGCATGAAATGACACTGCTCTGAGGCCGGGGGGGGGGGGTGGGGGGGAGAGAGAGAGAGAAGTAGCTCGAGCGGCCGCCAGGCCGGACAGCGGAACCAGCCGCCACCTTAGCTCCAGAACCACCCGCCCACCTCTGGCAGCTCTCCATCTAAAAACCTCTCTCCTGCCGCTCGCTGGCCTCACTCATGTCCTTAAATTCCAACAGCGCGATTGAGGTTACTCGGCTGTGGGAATTTAAGGATTTGCAGGAAGCCACTGACATGAGTGAAGTCGGCGAACGGCAGGTGACAGGTGTTCAGACAGAGAGCACTGCCAAAGGTGAGCGGGCCGGCAGAAGGCGCTGAAGTGGTGGCCAGTTCAGCGGTGGCCACTCCCCGAGCTGCTTCTATCCCCAGCTACAGTCCGTGGCTTCGCACCCGGAGAGCTGCGGCAGCGGTGAGGCAGTGAAGATTCAGCACTTTGTGATAAGTCACTGTTTTTATTTATTTATTTATTTAACGGGGAGAACAATCTGCGCATGCGCGGTTTACATTTTTTTTAAAGCGGACTGAGTGCCTACCCAGAGTAATTACTCACGGCACGTGCCTGATTATCATCTACTTCGAGGGGTCTGACCATGTAAAACTGGACAATACTAGCGTTCCAAGCAGGTTAGAATTGTGCAGGCTCAGTATTATGGCCAGGATTATCTTGCAAGACTGGCTCGGAAATAGGGCCAGAGTTGCCGTTCACGGCAGGCACAAAATGACGGCAGGCATAGCCTGTTCATTATGAAAGATGGCTGATTAACAACTGATTTTATAGTGTATCCCATTTACAGTGATCATGGGGGATATTTGGAGCAGGAATTGCTATGATAAGGCAATATAACATAATGATGACCAGAAAGCATTCAAAGAGGACTAAGAGTTCAAAAACACTGGTTATGTATTGTCTCGATGATATTTTAACGCTGTATTTTGCTAAAATCCACTGTTTAAATCTCAAACTATATTTGAGAAATTGGGATCCTCTATCCAGTTAAGATTAAGTTGTTATCAAATAGACTTGTTGGACATTGGGATTTACCTTTGGCTATTCAATTGGCCGTTGACGCCGGACTGGGCAAAAGATTGCAGTCAATAGACTCCTGTAACAACCTTGTTGTTATAAAGCAGCCTTCTATTCATTAAGACTAATTGGCAATATAATAGATGTGATTCAGCTGTGCAAGTGGGAGAACTGTCATCCTGCTAAATGGTAAACTGTAAAGTGCCATGTAGGTCATTGTTAACACATCTTTGTTATTACCAGCTGAAGCTACCAAAGTCACAATGATGGACAAACAGTATTCAGTATTGCTCCAGTAGTTTGTTCGGTAAATATTTCATTATATTGCAAAATGATGCTAATGGCCCTAATATGGGAAAATGCGAATATCATCTCTAATTTAGAGGTGGAGCAGTTTTGCATGACTTACCAATTCTTCACTTATTGGTATCAACTATCTATAGACCCTACGGGCATTGTATGGGTTAAAGAGTAATTGAGCGAATATGCATATCTGCATGCTCAACTTCATGTTGATATATTATGATGGTGGCATATTTTAGTCACGTGGGTGCAATCAATTAAAGACTCCTGTAATGGTTACATAATCTCGTTTGCCACAGGAGAATCATCAAGTATAGGTCAATGACAACACAGAATTGGTGTTGAATCACACGGTATTTATGAAACTCTGGTTCAATGGAACATCAAATATAGATATGTTTGTTTTCATGCTTATTCACAGGTTGCAAAATACGTGACATAACAGTGGCGAAAGATACATTCTCGCTACAAGGAGAAGGAAGGTCTTTTATGTCTTCCTCCATTGGCTTCATCAATCGGGGCTTCAAATAAAGCCTTTAAGAGCCCGCTTTATGTTCCTATTGTGTGATTGGCTTATGCAACTTTGATTCCCGATTTGTCGGGAATAATAATACAACCTTATATGGTTATTTTAAACGTAACTTTGCTGGTTCAGCCTGAGGCTTGGGAAATCAGCCGTTGCATGATAAAATCAAATTATGTTCTGCAGATTCAATAGACTGCCCTACGGCTTAGGTTGTTACATCTAGCCTTCTGTGTGTTCAGAGTGCTTGGATAGCACCAAAAAGCAGGACTTTTCTTTTCCAGGAAATGAAAAGAGTTTGTTTAATGCTCATGTTACATTGAAAACGGTATAGATTACTGACGTTTGGAGTTCATGTTAAATGATCTTTTGTCAATAATTGAGTTGTACGGCCATTAATTGTGCCAACGTGCCTTCTCATTGAATTGGCTGCAGCAAATGAGACCCGCTCTGTCGGGTTCACCCCGGATATCAAGTTTGTAAGGATATCTTTAACACAAGGTCTCCCAGGACCAGTACAATGCCGTATGGGATGTTGACATTTTGTGAACACAATTTCACCAGGGGGCTCCAGCTACATCCTTAACTTTGGCCAGAGCTCATAAGGTAGTTATCCTTCTGGTGCTGGTTTAGCGCAGCAGGTTCAGTCTCTACATTATTACGACGGTACAGGATGATTACATCTGTAAATAATAATATATAATGTTTTATGTTTATAATTACTTAAACGGAGCAGAAGGGGTGTCAGGTCTCAAAATAGTTAAAGGCATCCCAGGGGACCTTTGGTAATGTGAGCACACACATATACATCAATACGTCAAGGTCACCAAGAGCCTTTGAGGCTCTGAACTAGCAATGTTTGTTAGTCACAAAAACTTAGGAGAACGTATCTGTGCAGGCCACTCCAGATGATAAAAGAGAGTTTGCTTTATGCAGGAGTAGATACTGATTCCAGATCTCATTCCACCAGGGCTGCTACAACATCAGCAGCAAAGGTATTTGCGTCCCGCTGGACCACATCCTTACAGCTGCAGCATGGTCCAACGAACGAATCTCCAAACATTGCTCGACCGGGGTATTTGTCAACTCTATTTTACGGTCTAGTTATAGTTTCCATCTGAGTGAGAGATATGAATATTATTATTACTTCATTTAAACAGCATCAGCATGTTTTAAATCTAAGTCATGAATGTATGCATTATGAATGTTTTTCCCTCATTTGTCAATGAAGCAGTTGTGGTTGTGTAGACTCGTTTCTCACGGCATGAAATCACAGAGCTTTGAAATCTTCATGTAGTCATTCACGTGACTCCGAAGTAAAATAGTAAGATTAAACGAGAACTTACCAGTTTGAAGCTTGGTCTTTATTTTATGAGGAGTTACAATGAGGGACTATGTGCCCTCCGCTCCCAACCCTCACGAATATCATCTGGTAGTTCTAGTCTTCTGTTATCTTACTATTATACTTCAGTCACTATTACCTGTGATTTCACATCGCTGCTTTGAAGATTGACGCACGTGCGGCTGGACGGGGTTCTTCACGTAGTCCCTCATCGTAACTCCTCATAAAATAAAGATCAAACTGCAAACTGGTAATTTCTCATTTAATCTTATTATTAGTTGTCCATACTTGTTTATAGCACATTAATTATACAGCAGGAACAATATGACAGAAAACCATCAAGTTATTGACCTGCACCAAGCAAACTTTGGGCATTTGTCAGACCAGGGATCCTTCAACCTTATCACTTGGGAGAAGCTTGTTTTTTTTTTAACACCAATATGATGCTAGAAAAATTTGCATTGGATACCTCATTGCTTCAGCACATCTTAATTATATTTCTGCACCATTTGAGGCAGTGGGTCAATTTTTGCTCATTGTTTATCAGACAAAAACTTAAATTGGTTATTAACTGTTGCGTTACATGTTGGTCCACATACAGTATGCTTATTATGGACATCAAACCGAGTGATCTCTCCGTTTGATCAGCTGTGGTTACAAGTGACATTACATGATCAACAATGAACTGTCTTGTAGACAAAAGTAGATCAATTACCATCAGTATGCTAAGCCTTGCTGTCAAATAATTATAAATTCTTGCTCATAGAAAGGGTATGACTCGTCAACTTACAAAAGGTCAAGGACCTGAACATTAGGTTGTTTTTTTCCCTCCACAGATGCTGTTTGATACGCTTACTATTTCCACTATTCTGTATTTACTTCATATTTCCAGTATTTTCAGATTTTTGCTTATTGGCATATTGCTAGGAGCCATTAATTTACGTTTGAGTACCTGCCACACCCTAACAGTTCCAGAAATGCATGTTTCAATACTTGCTCCCATTGAAATTGTGATTTACATCAAGTCAAAAAAATGAATCCTAATTATCAAGCTTGTGATATATTTACCTCACTTGATCTAAGAAATAAACATTAGAGGATTGTGAATTCCTTAATTTTTAGTTCCTGACAAAGCCATGATACCATATCTAAGACTGAATCTGGATTGAGGGAGAAGTCTTTTAAAATTCCAAGCCTGTCTCCTTGCTGAAGACATTAATCAATTCTCTACTTCAATTATCCATGGATCGTGCTACAATTTTACATTGACACAATGGCTACACTGAGACACAATTTAAATCAACGCACAGCTCTGTCCTAAATGGAGAAACAAGGAACTGCAGATGCTGGTTTATACCAAAGATAGACAAAGTGCTTGAGTATATCAGCGGGTCAGGCAGCATCTCTGGATAAAAAGGATGGGTGCCTTTTTCAGGTCGGAACCCTGTTAATCTTCTTGTCTGAAAGAGGGACCTGACCAGAAACATCACCCATCATGCTGCCTGACCCACTGAGTTACTCCAGCACTTTGTGTTTAACTGTGTTGTAAATGTCTGGTCTTGTACTGCATTCTCTTGCCCCAAGTGGCAGCAATCTGGCCTATTTGGCTGATGTGCTAAGGAACTGTCATGTTGGGAGTGTGGATGATCTGTCCCAGAGCACAGCAGATTCACATTCTGGAAACCCATTGAAAAGCCCTTGGGATGGGAACCTTGCAAATCTGCTGGAGGATATATCACAGATATGTCCTTGCAATCTCAAAGTATCTGCAAACACTGGAACCCAGCACGGTAATGAAATTAATATATGCTTGATTGGCAGTACACTTGTCCCTTTCCCTGTAGCACTGGAACATTGTGTGGCCTCCATCTGTATTATAATAGAAGCCATGGCCTTTGCCAAATTTTCACTGTACCACGAGAATATACATGGATCTAACCACGCCTTCCTAGAAAGGATGACATTGTGGCTACTTGGAATCACCTGCACAGGGTTGCACTGTCTTTGACATCTTATGTAGCGCTTCTGCCCATTCCAGACAGTGTCCCAAAACTCTTGTGGAAATGCCACCAACTTGAAAGTTTCCCTTCAAATTACACACCATCTGACTCATTGTGAGACATAACTCCTGTAATATATCCTCCACTTTCCCCCCTCACCCCCTTCCCACCGTCGCCCTTTGAACTCTGCAAAAATACCTTCATCAAAAGGTCTGTAGCAGTTAAAGAATATAGCTCACCGCTTAATTCTCAAGGACACTTAACGATGGCATTGTCAGTGATGCCTGGATCCTGAAAATATGTTTTTAAGATCAAATCTGCCTCATATATATGTAGTCTTTGCAGAACTGGCATGTTGTTCGTTTGCTCCTTGGAATAGGTAGATGAATTAGCCATATGGCACTTTAGCCTGGTAAAGTCATACAACATGGAGACAGTCCTCTCGAGCCAACACATTCATGCCAACCTAATGAATTGTCCCACCTAAGCTGGTCCTTTATTATTATTTGCCTTTATTAGGCCCAGATCCCTCTGAGCCTCTCCTATCCAAGTACCTGTCCAAACCTCTTTTAAATATTGTTATTTAGATGCCTCAACTACATGGTATATCACCTTGCAAAGAACCAACTTTTATCTATCCTTTTACTGAACATGAATTTCATGGATTGAGCTTGTGGATGCTGGAGATAGACACAGCGATGGTGTATGTTTTTTCCTTCCTCCATGGATAATCACCTGGTAGGGTTTAACTAAATATGATATTTTGTTTATCTGAAATAAGATGCCACAATTATACGCTCAGAGTAAGGAGAAAGGAGTTGTTATCGGACAGAAAGGATATGTTCAAAGGGAGGTGAGTGGGTCACAGGGTCAGATTCACTTATCAGGTTACAATTAGACTGATGAGATTCTAAGAGGAGGGGTGGCAGAGAATATTAAAAGGGTCCCGACCCAAAATGTAATTTATCCATGTTCTCTAGAGATGCTGCCTGACCCGCTGAGTTACTCCAGCATTTTTGGTGAGAATCTTAGTAGTATTAAATGGAAGGGTCTTTGCCGAAGAAAAATATTGTGAATAAAGTACTGAAAGATGATTTCAGTGAAAATGTTTTGATGTGGAAGAAAATTGTCAGTCTTAACTGGTTCATCGGTTTAGTGACTTTAACGAATATTACATTTGTGACCACCCTACCTGCTTAAATCAAAAGTTATTTAGAGAAGGATTTGAGGGAAGAATGTATAAACACATAGAGCAGTAATTAAAATGTAAATTACAAGGTTTAGTGACAGTGCCCAACACCACATCTCCATTCTGCATTATTTGCAAATATTTTTAACTCAATACAATATTGATTAACAGTTTAAAATTCAAACTTTTTTTCCAGATTTGGACATTTTTTAATTCTCATCTATCAAAAAAATGTTATCAACTTTCATGTTCTTTATAACTGTGTATCAAAAGATATTACTTTTATAAATAATTTACAATCGAGAAGCTTGCAGCACTTACACAGACGCGCAGGTTCCTCAGTCATCAATAATGTGTCAAAAAACATGACAATAAAACATTTACCTTATCCTGTACCTGTCAGGGTCCCTTCCGCGATACTGTTGAAGTATGGCAACAGCGCTACAAGCCTTTGGAGCCATCCGTCCGGGTGGCAACATCAATCACATCAGAGGAGGAGGCCAGGCAGGAGATGAAAAGAGAAGAATGGAGAAATCGTATACATGACATTAAGTAAGTCATTATCTTCAACATCAATGGTACTTATTGTTATGTAACTTGTTATTGTTGTTTTCCTTCATTATTAATTATACCTTAGAATTATTGATTTGTTAAAACAATATTTATTGCATTTCATTAAAAAAATTAAATACTTCCACTTTATATTTATTGATTATTCATGGCAGAACAATATTATATTGTAATTGGTTCTTGGCCGCATGGGGGCATTAGGTGTATGGAGCAGGCAATACACATGTTGAAAGATGATAGCAATAGGAGTATAACAAGTGGACAGCTGGTTTTGTTTATTTATTATGATTAAGCTGTGCATACCTGTTGTGGCACAATTCCAATAAATTCTATACGCAATACTTTCGGGCTGTGAAATCAAGGCATAATGGTTGAAAATGTAATTGGGTGGGTGAATTAATTGGCAATGGAACAAGATGTGGCCATGAAATAACTTCCAGGTATTTTTTATTATGGAGTTGTAAGGAATGCATCTGCTTCTACATGCTGCGCAATTCATCTTTCTGTTATAATATACAGTGCCCTCCGTAATGTTTGGAACAAAGACCCATTTATTTATTTGCCTCTGTACTCCACAATTTAAGATTTGTAATAGAAAAAAATCACATGTGGTTAAAGAGCACATTGTCAAATTTTATCAAAGCCCATTTTTATACATTTTGGTTTTACCATGTAGAAATTACAGCTATGTTTATATACAGTCCCCCCATTTCACGGCTCCATAATGTTTGGGACACATGGCTTTACAGGTGTTTGTAATTGCTCAGGTCTCGGGTGTGTTTAATTGCCTCCTTAATGCAGGTATAAGAGAGCTCTCAACACCTTCAGTCTTACTTTAACCGTAAGGGCCTGTGCCACTGACGCGACCTTCCAGCGACTGTCTTCGACCTTCAAGCTTGAGGGCACTCGCCTGAAAAACATCGAGCTGGAACGACCGTCAGCAATGAAACCACGAGCTGTATCAATCGACCGCACATGCACACACTCAAACACATCGCAAAGGATGCGGCCAGAGAAAGCGGGGCAGCGTGTCTGAAATTCACACCTGCGATGAACAGGAAAATAAAAGACGGTTGCACCTTTAGAGAGCGTGGCGGGGAGGGGGAGAGAACGGGGGAGAAAACAGGGGAGAAGAGGGGGAGAAGGAGTGGAGACACTTTTAAGAAGCCAGAATAAAGTTAGCGGACATTTTACATTACTGGTCGGTTTTCCTTGTTCCTGAAAACTCCAATGAGCCAATTAAAATGTCCGGTCAGCGAAGGAGATTGCCTACAGCTGCCCTACGGCTGCCCTCAACTGCTTATAACTACATAACAACCCCACTCCACTGCACTACGAGTTCAAAAGAACATGCTGACCAATTTTTACTCACGGAAAATTTTTCAACATGCTGAAAATTTTTCCTCGACCAAACTGAGGCTGCAAGTATGAGGGAACTTCCCTCGAGCATGAAGGAGAGTTCTGGTGACCTCATAGGACCTCCTAGGACTACATGTTGACCATGCTGTGAGTTTGAGTCGAGGGTAAACTCGCAAATTTGGTCGCCACAGTGGGACAGCCCCTTAACCAAAATCAATTGTTTGGAACATCATTAAGAAGAAAATGAGCACTGGTGAGCTTTCTAATCACAAAGGGACTGGCAGGCTAAGGAAAACCTCCACAGCTGATGGCAGAAGAATTCTCTCTATAATAAAGAAACATCCCCAAATTTGTCCGACAGATCAGAAACACTCTTCAAGAGTCAGGTGTGGATTTGTCAATTTCCATTGTCCGCAGAAGACTTCATGAACAGAAATACAGAGGCTACACTGCAAGATGCAAACCACTAGTTAGCCACAAAAATAGGATGACCAGGTTACAATTTGCCAAGAAGTACTTAAAAGAACAACCACAGTTCTGGAAAAAGGTCTTGTGGACAGATGGGATGAAGATTAACCTATATCAGAGTGATGGCAAGTGCAAAGTATGGAGGAGAGAAGGAACTGCCCAAGATCCAAAGCATACCACCTCATCTGTGAAACACGGTGGTGTGGGTATCATGGCCTGGGCATGTATGGCTGCTGAATGTACTGACTAACTTATCTTCATTGATGATAGAACTGGAGATGGTAGTAGCATAATGAATTCTGAAGTGTATAGACACATCCTATCTACTCAAGTTTAAACAAATTTCTCAAAACTCATTGGCCGGCGGTTCATTCAGCAAGACAATGATCCCAAACATACTGCTGAAGCAACAAAGGAGTTTTTCAAAGCTAAAAAATGGTCAATTCTTGAGTGGCCAAGTCATTCACCCGATCTGAACCCAATTGAGCATGCCTTTTATATGTTGAAGAGAAAACTGAAGGGGATTAGCCGCCAAAACTAGCATAAGCTAAAGATGGCTGCAATACAGGCCTGGCAGAGTATCACCAGAGAAGATACCCAGCAACTGGTGATGCCCATGAATCGCAGATTTCCAGTAGTCATTGCATGCAAAGGATATGCAACAAAATACTAAACATGACTACTTTCATTTATATGACATTGCTGTGTCGCAAACATTATGGTGCCCTGAAATGGGGGGGACTATGTATAAACACTGCTGTAATTTCTACATGGTGAAACGAAAATGTATAAAAATGGCCTTTATTAAAATCTGACAATGTGCACTTTAAACACGTGATTTTTTTCAATTACAAATCTCATATTTTGGCATACAGAGGCAAATAAATAAATGATGGGTCTTTGGCCTAAACATTATGGAGGGCATTGTACATCAGTTAATGTCAATAAATAGTTTTCTAGATGTGATGCTGCAGATAAATACATACAGTTGCTCAGGACTGATTAGTTCACTTAGCTTTTTGAGTAAGATGATGAAATAGGGAAATGATTTGCAGAGATAGAGAAAGCTGGTGAGTCTGTGGTAAAGCATAACTCGTGTCAACAGATTGATATACAATCTGAAAATACTGAGAAGGTTTAGGGACAATGATTTCACGAATGTAAGCAATGGTATACTGTCGTCATTGGCATGACTGGCAGGTTTTGCTCCAAGTTCACCAAATGAATGTTGATTGTCAGAAGGTCAGTCACATGGTGCCATTTGGGGTCTGACTAGATCATGTGCGATAAACTAGGCTAACAGTGAGATCCATTTTCCGGTAGTTATCTAACTTTGCTGAGTGTGCCAACTATTAAGACACGGGAGAAGATGAATGTCTATTCTTCTCATATGTTGACAACATTTTTGATTCCAGCACCATCAGTGAATAGGTCCCCATGTTGCTTGTCTGCATGCCAACCTAGACTCCTGCAGTCATGTCAAGAAGTGGCAGCCTGAACCTAGATCATCTATACCCAGAGCTGTTTGAGATTCTACTCTCAGGCCTTTTGGTGTTTCTTCCTTTGAAGATGAACCATTCTTTCTCTCCAGAGATGCTGCAGACCTGCTGAGTTACTCCAGCTTTTTGTGTCTTTCTTCTCCTTCTATCCCTTAATTCAGTCAATATCAACTCCAGAAAATCTGAGAATCGGTCACATCCAATGAAAAATGCATTGTTAGTAATCTTCCCCTTTCCACGCCTTTAACTATTTAAAATGATATCTCTCTTTCATTGTTTCCTGTGATCAGTTCAGGGTGACCACTCCAAACCTCACCTGCGTCAATGTTAATTCTCCCACCCTAATAGAGGTCAGTGCATTTGTGTAAAAGATAGAATTCACTTCTGTCCAATGAGAAGAAAATGTAGTCCAGCATATGTTCCTATCTTTTAAATTTAACTGCCTTATACATTGCTCCCCTTCATTTACGTTGCTCGCACTTCTTTACAATTGTGTTCCGTATGAGTTTCAGTGTTGTTCCTGTTGCAGTTTCTTTGAATTGTAGGAGAAAGAACATAGATCTGTATGAGATCTCCTTTTGATGCACCAGAGAAACCAGTTCAAGTTTGTCCACACTCTCCTTATAGCTAATACCTTCTAATCCAGGCAGGATTCTGGTAAAAACCCCGTTCTCTTGTTTCAAAATGTTCCTTTGGTATTTATCTACTCTTGTCTGCATAATTTCTATTATTTCTACGTTTAAATACTCATCGGAGTACCACAACCCTTTTTATTCCATTTTTAATCTTCCTCCTTTTTGTACCTCTTCACATTAATGCTTAGTATAATTAATAATGTTTGTTATCTCTGACCCATATTATTTACATTTGTTTAAACACTTCTATTATTAAAGATTATACAAATAAATGGAATAGCAAGTTAATAAATAATATACTGAAAACTATGATAAATCATCAATTATAATTTTTATAGCTTTTCAATAACTTCCCATCAGAAGCTATCCACAATTTGTATTATAAAATGAGACAAATTTGTTGTTGTTCTTCTTCTTCTTATTAAGCCCTTTGCTCCTCTGGGGAGCATAGGCCATTGACAAATGCCCTCCACCTCACTCGGTTGTTGGCTGTTCTTTCGAGATCTCCCCAGTTGAGCCCACTCTCAGACATTTCTGTCTGGACACCTCTTCTCCAGCTGTTCCTGGGGCAAGCTCTTTTCCTTTTGCCTTGGGGGTTCCATTTCAGGGCTTGCTGGGTGATGTTTGTGGCAGGTTTCCTGAGGGTGTGTCCAATACAACTCCATTTTCTCCTTCGAATTTGTAAGTCAATGGGCTCCTGGCTTTTTCTTTTCCACCGGTCCACATTGCTTACTTTGTCTCTCCACCAGATGTTAAGTACTCTCCTGAAGCAGGTGTTAATGAATGTTTGCAGCCTGTTTGCAGTGTGTTTTGTTGTTTTCCATGTCTCTGATCCATATAGCATCACCTGTTTCACATTTGAGTTAAAGATGCGTATTTTGGTGTTGATTGAGATGTGTTTTGAGCTCCAGATCTTCCTGAGCATGTTAAACACCACCCTAGCCTTATTGATTCCACTTTGTATGTCTGCCTCTGCCCCTCCGGTGATGTCCACACCTAGGTACGTGAATGTTTCTACCTCCTCTAGAGCAGTGCTGTGCATAAAGATTGGGTTGCTGGTTTTGGAGTGGATCCTCATCACCTGTGTCTTTGCTGTATTGGGTGTAAGATCAAGTTTCGGTGCAGCTTGTGAGAGTCTGTCCGTCTTCTCTTGCATTTGTATCTGTGTGTGTGAAAGGAGACCCATGTCATCTGCAAAGTCAAGATCATCTAGCTGCGCCCACATTGGCCACTGAATTCCATTTATTTTCCCTTCAGTTGATCCAGTCAATTGCCAGGAGGAACAGGAATGGTGACATTAGACATCCCTGCATGACGCCGGTCCTGACAGGAAAGCTCTGAGAGAGCTGGCCTGCATGCATAACTTTGCATGAGGTGCCATCATACGAGTTCTTGATTAAGTTTATGATCTTGGTGGGATTCCATAGTGGTCCATTAGGCACCATAGTGTTGTCCTGTCTAAGCTATCAAACGCTTTCTCAAAGTCGACAAAGTTGATGTACACGGACGCGTTCCATTCAATAGACTGCTCAATGATGATGCGTAATGTTGCTATGTGGTCTGTGCATGAGCGATCCATCCTGAATCCTGCTTGCTGGTCCTGTAGCCTCTTTCTACAGCTTCCTGAAGACGGTTGAGGATAACCCGGTTGAGAATTTTACTGGGTACAGAAAGTAGGGTGATCCCTCGGTAGTTGTCACATTTTCTTAGGTCACTTTTTTTTTGGCAGTTTCACGATGTATCCCTTTTCCCATTCTGTGGGTGTCTTTTCTTCTTCCCAAATTCTCCCAAAGAAGCCATAGAGCATGTCTATTGATGAGTCTATGTCTACTTTCAGGGCTTCAAGTGAAATATTGTCAGGGCCAGCAGCCTTGCCAGTTTTCTGTTGCTTGATTGCAGCCTTTATTTCTGATTTTGTTGGTCTGTCACACTTAATTTGCAGTGGTATCCTGGCTTTGGGAATGTACAGCCGGTGGTGGCCTGTTTAGGACTTTTTTGAAATGTTCTACCCATCTGTGACGACTGCGCCTTCTGGGTTGAAAGCAGTTGATTGTTTTTGTCACTGTCTTGTCAAATTGGTTTATTGCAGATATGTCCCGGACAATTTCCTTGTGATGGTATATAACTCCCTCATGTTCCTTTGAGTCACTGCAATTTCTGCCTCTTTGGCTAGCCTCTACACCTGTGTTCTCTTGTCCCTCCTGATATTCTTTCGCACTTCTTTGTGGCATCTGCTGTACTCTTTTGGGCTAAAGCCTTTTCAGCTCTTGTTCTTGAGTTGTTCATTTTCTCCTTTAACTTTCTCCTCTGTTGGATTGTGTGAAGGGTTTCTGGTGTTATCCACTCTTTGTGCTTTTGGGTCCTTCTCCCTAGAGCCTCCTCACAGGTTGAGCTCCAAGCAGCTTTTAGGTGTTCCCAATCCTCATTTATTGTCCATCCTTTCTTCCTCCTCCGCTGTAGCTCTGTGTTTTCCCTTGAGAGGGTATCTTTGAACTTCTTCACCACTTGAGCACTACTGAGGTATTCAATGTTGTATTTAGCTCTTTGGCTTCGGACCTGGTGGTGTCTCTTCAGCCTTAGCTTGAATGTCCCGACCAGGAGGTAGTGGTCTGAATCTGCGTTTGCTCCTCTTCTTGTTCTGACATCTTCCATGGAGCTCCTGACCTTTTTACAGATACAAATGTGGTCAATTTGATTTTATGTGACATGATCTGATGACACCCAAGTTGTTTTGTAGATTGTTTTATGAGGGAATACGCTTCCCTCAATCACTAGGTTATTGTTAACACAGGTCTCAGCAAACATCTTGCCATTTTCATTCATTTTCCCTACTCCCTCCTTTCCCATTACTGCCTCATATCCCTCATGTTGGTCTCCAACCTTAGCGTTGAAGTCGCCCATCAGGATAATGAGGTCTCTGCCTCCAATATTACCAAGTAATTGGTTCAAGCTGTCATAGTACCTGCCTTTGCCCTCATCCTCTGTATAATTGGTGGGTGCATAACATTGGATTATGTGGGCTTTCACTCTCTTGTTGATGGTTTTGAAGGTTGTGGAGATGAGGCGAGAGCTGATGGGTTCCCGTGCCGTTAGAGCCTTTCTAGCACCCTTCGTCATCCCTCTGTATGATTCGCTCCTTCCTCTTCCTCTCTGGAGTAGATAATGGACTGCCCGCTGAACATATTGATCTCCCCTGACTGTCCATCATGTGCACCATTTGTTGGCAATTGTGGCAGCCTTGCCAGCCTGGAACATGATTCAGATGTTCCATGTCCCCACAAGGATGGATTTCTTTGGCGTCAGAAGGTATGAAACCCCATGCCCAACCCCCAACCTGGAGGACCAGGGACTGCTTTGTTTGCCTCCTCGCATTTTGTTGCCCCTCGTCAAACTTAAGGTTCAATGTTTGTAATGATGGTAATTCATTTGTAAGTTACACAAAATTAAGGAGGGAAAAGATGTATTCAAAGGTTTTCTCTGCAAGTTAAAAATGTTTCCTGCTGTAATTGTTATCTATTGCTCCCAATATTGTCTCAATCCTGTGAGACGTAATTTCCCTAAAATAATCGGTAAATGCACGTGTTCTTCAAGAAGTATAATTTGAATGCAGCCCTATCAAATAGGTTTCTTACTGGGAACATTATACCAGTAATGTTACCAGATAGAACCCATCAATATGGCTCAGTTAGACTTTAACGTGAATGACCTTTGTTAAGACAGTTAGTATGTCGCTGTGGTGTTTTGAATATTGGCGAGTAATTTTATTTGTTAGTCCTCAATATTATTTTAGATTTTCATTAACCCACTTACCTATTACATATTATAAAATGGTAGGGAGAATGTTGAAGTGTTTTGTTTCATGTTACAGCATATTAAATATGATTTCTAGAGTATTTGTAATTCCTACATATATGAAACATGCAGAGAACTTAGTCAACCTTTTGTCTTTACTATTTCAATAAACACACATAAGCTAAGCTTCTGAACTTCTGAAATTCATTGTAAGTAGTCCATTTTCCTCTAATTTAGTGGGAAGCCAGTTATCTCAGTTTCCAATTAAATAAGCTGGAGTAATTTTAATTTGTATAGAAATAGTTTTCGCTTATTCATTTGTAATTCATTTCCGTAAGGTTTTTAGCTGTTTGGTTAAAACCATTCTGGGCATAGGTCCAAACTGAAAAATCCATTCCAAAGAACTAATAATTTTGGTATTACTTATGCGACGGATGAAAATTAATTTCATATGACAGCTTTACTCATTTCAGAATCATTTTTGTAGTTGTCAGGCAGAAAATCCACATTCAAAAGATAAATCCTATCTTGCGACAAAATACAAAGAATTCTAATGCTACCATTTAAAAGTTTGAAAAGGATCCCAAGGGATAGCTTCTTACTAATATAAGCTACTTAAAAAATTAAGGATATCCTTTTCATATAATAATAATTTTTTGACTGCAAAGTTATTTTACTATCAAACTAAATTGCTTCATTTATGGATCTGTGCACAGCAACAAGATCATTTTATTTTTAATATTTTAAGGTAATATACTCATAGTTAAATCTTATTTATAATCATTAACTATAATCATTCTTATGTCATTACAACTATAACATTTCTTTTTCTATTTAATTGAATATAGAAATAGTCTATGCTAACAATATCACCTTGGAAACTATTTTTTCATGTATTATAACCCTTAATTCTTGAATAAATCACTCCTCAAGTAAATGGTGGAGAATATATTTGTCTTTGAGATAATGGAAGTAAAATTATATAAATTATACCTTATTCTAAAAATAATATTCATGTTCTTTAAAAGTAAAATGTTGCAGAAATATGAATTATTAATAATTAATTATTATCACAAATTTCAGCTTTACAATAGTTATTGAAGTTGAAAGGTTGCATGATTTTTTCATTGGTCATAATCATATGTAATGTATTCCTGGTTGGCTTTCTTTATGTATCTTTATGTGACAAATGATAACCACTGTGATACCTAATATGAGTAATATTCCTTTCATAAAAGTGCTTCTGTGTAGATGAAAGCATATATTTTCATGGATCTTGCATTTAAATTGTTTACAGAAAAATGTTTTGTTTAAAATCTCAAAATTGAAGTTATTATACCAGTAATTAACCCTGAATTGGTGTGCATAGATACAGTGGCTTGCAAAAGTTTTCATACCGCTTGAACTTTTCCACATTTTGTCACGTTACAACCACAAACGTAAATGTATTTTATTGGGATTTTATGTGACAGACCAACACAAAGTGGCGCATAATTGTGAAGCGGAAGGAAAATGATACATGGTTTTCAAATTCTTTTACAAATAAAAAAACTGAAAACTGTGGCGCGCAAATGTATTCAGCCCCCTTTACTCTGATACCCCTAAATAAAATCCAGTGCAACCAATTGCCTTCAGAAGTCACCTAATTAGTAAACAGAGTCCACATGTGTGTAATCTAATCTAAGTATAAATACAGCTGTTCTGTGAAGGCCTCAGAGGTTTGTTAGAGAACATTAGTGAACAAACAGCATCATGAAGCCCAAGGAACACACCAGACAAGTCAGGGATAAAGTTGTGGAGAAGTTTAAATCAGAGTTAGGTTATAAAAAAATATCCCAAGCTTTGAACATCTCACGGAGAACTGTTCAATCCATCATCCGAAAATGGAAAGAGTATGGCACAACAGCAAACCTATCAAGACATGGCCGTCCACCTAAACTGACAGGCCGGGCAAGGAGAGTATTGATCAGAGAAACAGCCAAGAGGCCCATGGTAACTCTGAAGGAGCTGCAGAGTTCCACAGCTCAGGTGGAAGAATCTGTCCACAGGACAACTATTAGTCGCGCACTCCACAAATCTGGCCTTTATGGAAGAGTGGCAAGAAGAAAGCCATTGTTGAAACAAAGCCATAAGAAGTCCTGTTTGCAGTTTGCCACAAGCCATGTGGGGGACACAGCAAACATGTGGAGAAAGGTGCTCTGGTCTGGTGAGACCAAAATTGAAGTTTTTAGCCTAAATGCAAAAAGCTATGTGCGGCGCAAAAATAACACTGCACATCACCCTGAACACACCATCCCCACTGTGAAACATGGTGGTGGCAGCATCATGTTGTTGGGATGCTTTTCTTCAGCAGGGACAGGTAAGCTGGTCAGAGTTGATGAGAAGATGGATGGAGCCAAATACAGGGCAATCTTGGAAGAAAACCTGTTCGTCTGCAAAAGACTTGAGACTGGGGTGGAGGTTCACCTTCATATACCCTAAACATACAGCCAGAGCTACAATGGAATGGTTTAGATCAAAGCACATTCATGTGTTAGAATGGCCCAGTCAAACTCCAGACCTAAATCCAAATGAGAATCTCTGGCAAGACTTGAAAATTGCTGTTCACAGACGCTCTCCATCCAATCTGACTGAGCTTGAGCTATTTTGCAAAGAAGAATGGGCAAACATTTCAGTCTCTAGATTGCAAAGCTGGTAGAGACATACCCCAAAAGACTTGCAGCTGCAATTGCAGCGAAAGGTGGTTCTACAAAGTATTGACTCAGGGGGGCAGAATACTTTTGCACGCCACACTTTTCAGTTTTTTATTTGTAATAAAATTTGAAAACCATGTATCATTTTCCTTCCACTTCACAATTATGCTCCACTTTGTGTTGGTCTATCACATAAAATCCCAATAAAATACATTTACGTTTGTGATTGTAACGTGACAAAATGTGGAAAAGTTCAAGGGGTATGAATACTTTTGCAAGCCACTGTATATCTAAAATGCATTAGACAGTTGACAGCCGATTGTAGGCAAGATATAGATTCAAATACCTTTATGGTATTCTGGAAACAGGAACCGGTCCTTTTTTAAAAACAAAAAAACTATGATTCATTATATTTCTCAGTTCCACATGTCAAAAGTTAATTTGAGAAATTGGATCATTTAACAAAATATAATGTTCATCCGATTACGGGCAGAATATGTGAAGTATGCTAAACAAAACCAGCATTTATGCCTGCATTCTCTTTGTCATTCCTAATAGGCTCAGGGTGCTTAAGTTGTCCTGCAGTTTAAAAATGCTCTCTGTTTTGGTTTACTAACACCTTGCTCAATGTCAAACACTGTCACAGCTTGTGGAGTGGAAGTGGAGCAGGAGTTTGATTGCCAACTCGATCAAAATCATACTGTGTTTTTACTCCACTCGTGGTTTGTTCCTCGTTCACTAGCTCAGCATTAGATTATACAGATAGGTAGATGTGGAAGGGCCCAACATTTGCCAGAACTTTCTTACCAGCTTCACATCAACTACCTATAAGAATTTGTTTGTAAAAAAAAGTTTTCAGATTGTAGGATCCTTTTTTTTACAAATCAACCCTTGGAAATCATCTTCCTTCAACATTATCTCCTTGCTGCTGGCAAATCACAGTTGTTACTTCCAGTTTGATCAGTCCTTAGTACTTTAAAGTGACACTAGAATGCAAATTACAGTCACCCATTGCTACTAAGACCATGTTCACACTCTAATATTAAAAACGTTATGGCCTGAAAAAGTTGATGGATTTTATATTATTTCACTAAATAGAGGCAAGGCAGTGTTTCTGAGTTGGGAGAAACGCAGAATTTAGAGGTATGGATATAGATATAAATTATATGAAAACATAGAAGACACTAACTTAAGATGAGGCTGATATCTTGAACACACAAGAAAGTGCAGATGCTGGATCAGATGCTGAAATCTTGAACAAGTAACAAAGTGCTGGAGGAGCTCCGCAGGTCAGGCAGCATCTGTGAAGTGAATGGGCAGATTATGTTTCAGACTGTCTAGATTCCAGATTTGGATCCATAAAGATCATGCATAGAAATGCTCTCCCCACACAAGGAAGTATGGACTTGCAATAGTAGGAGTTCAGCAAAGGTTCACCAAATTGATTTGTAGGAAAACAGCTCATTATATAGAAAGAGTATTAGAAGAATTGATGCGATGGAAGGAACTGCAGATGCTCGCTTAAACTTAAGATAGACACAAAAGGCTGGGTCAGGCAGCATCTCAGGAGAAAAGGAATAGGTGACGTTTCGGGTCGAGATCCTTTAGACTGAGAGTCAGGGAATATGGAAATGAGAGATCTCAATGGTGATATAAAGAGATATAGAACAAATGAATGAAAAATATGCAAAAAAGTAACTATGATCAAGGAAACAGTCCATTGTTGGCTGTGGGTTTGGTGTTAATTAGTTAATCGGACAATAAAACTCGCCAGGATGACAGTGAAACTAGTACAATGACAAGGGTCGAATTGACATGTACTCTCAAGATTTTAGAAGAATGGAATGTGATCACATTGAGACGTGCAACATTCTTACAGAGTTGGCAAGGTAGATACAGGCATGATATTGCCACCAGCTAGGGTATCGAGGACCATGAGGCACAGTATCAGAATAAAGCCTCAGGCTTTCATGCTAGGGATGAGAAGAAATGTCTTTGGAATTCTCTGTCCCAGGTGGTTTTGAAGGCTCAGTTTATTTGACAGGGAAGGATGGAATTTTGGATGTTTGGGTATTAAGGCAATCGATGGCTATGTGATTCATGCAGGAAGGTAGCAGTGAGGTAAAAGATAATTCATGATCTTATTGAACGGTGGAACATATACGATGGACTAATGACCAACTCTTGTTTCAACTTTTTAAGTATAATGGAGCAAATGGCCTGCTTTAGCATATTTTGGGGATTTTATGATACTGCTGAACCATAACAAGTCATACAAGTTCATTTCTCAGTTCTTTTTTAAAATTAACATATGAATTATGTTTGAATTTCTAACATTTCTTTTGACACAATAGTACCTATTTCTCAAGGAACCAATTCAATGTGAGATTAGCTAATACATAAAAAAAAGAAATGCAATCATTGCAATTCAGCCATCATTCTGCAATTCTATCTATTTTATACCATACTTTGAAAGCAGTATGCAAAATGATGGAAGTTAATCATTTGCTGTGAACAGGGAAATGTTATCAGTACTAAGGGATAAACTTGAGAAATACATTAAAAAAAAAATTCAAACATGGCAAGAAAATTGATCTCATATTGATTTGGCATATTTGAGTTATCCCACAATCATTTGTATTTAAATGCTGTAAAGGAATAGCTTACTGTCTCATGCGTTTCTCCATATCTGTGGTCCACCAAGGTTCACTAATCCTGCCAGCCTTGCTCTTCACGCTAACAGAAACATGCTGTCCCTGCGTGCGCACACACACACGCACACTTTTTTTCTCTTTTCCAAGGGCTTTATGCAGCAAAAATGTATATATGCACATCAAAAAAACACATTCAGAGGTTGCAATACATCAAGCAATCATTATAGTACAATGATGCAGTCATTATTTACAATGCTCTCGACCCCAATGGGCAACCAGCATACAAAGAAGGCCTCCAGAGTCTCCGTGGACACTGCATGTTCCTTCTCCAGTGACACATGAGCACAGACATAGTCCCGGAAGAGGGGCAGGCAGCCAACTCTGGTGCGACCATCGACCGCCCGCTGCCTGGACCCGCGAATCTTAGTCAGGCCCAGGAGCAAGCTGACAGGGAGTTCCTACCCCCCCCCCCCCACACTCGATCGTCTCTCCCCACTCCCTGCCTTGTGTCCATACACCAGGATTGTAGGACTAAAATGTAACCAAAACTTGAGGAACAACCCCTTCAGATATTGGCATAAGGGCAGCAACCTCACACACTCCATTTAGGCATGGAACACAGTCTCTTCCTCGCCACAGAAAATACAGGCGGCCGGTGAGCCCGAGAACAGACTCAAAAGCTTATTACAAGCCACCACTCTGTGCAACACTCTCCACCCCAGGTCCCCAAAATAAAGAGGGACGACTCCCTTGTAGAGAGACCTCCACTGGGGACCACCTCCGCCTCCAAGTGGTAACATGGACTGCCAAGGCGGGTCCAGACGGAAGACAGGAGGAGGCAAGGAGGTCCATAATATGCAGGAGCATTCTGTACAGTATGCATTTCTTTGCATCAAAAACGGAACGCTGAGCATCTCCGAATGGCGGCTCAAGTTGTGCGGAGCTGGCGCCCGAGAAATATCAGGGACCCTGAACCCTATGAGTAAATCCGACGGAGCGGGGATAAGCACAGTCAGAACCACTCCAAGCACACGCCTCTCCTCGACACCTGCCATGACTGGGTGAGGACCGCAGCCACAACACCCTTCTCCCCCTGTGGAGAAACACGCTGGCTGAAAACAAACAAATTCCTCACTCTTAGCACATCACGATAGAAAGGAGGCAAACCCCGTAAGGCGGGTCGACTGATGCCCGCCACCGGGAGCTGCGGAGCCCCCCCTTAGGCAACGACCCCGACGGAAAAAATATGTGGCCAGAGCGTGCCATCTGGAGGGGTTCTCCACATACATATACCTCTGCAGAGTCCTGAGATGGAGAGCCGCCACCTGGTAATGCACGCATACCAAGGACTGGCCGTCCTCCTCTAACGGGAGACTCAGGATCGCTGCGGAAACCCAGTGCTTCCTATCTCCCCAAAATAAATCCACCAGCTTCTTCTGTACTACAGTTACAAAGATCGAGGGCGGGACAAGAGTAGCCAGCCAGTACCACAACATGGAGGCCACCAGTTGGTTTATGAGCAGCACCCTACCCTGGAAAGAAAGAACTCCAAGCAGGCCTGACCAGCGCCCCAGCCAGGCGACAACTTTTGTCTCCAGCTCCAGCCAGTTCTCCGGCCAAGCATCCTCAGTGGGACTCGGGTAAACCCCCAGGTAGAGGAGGTGCTCCACGCATACAATGTCATCTCCTCCGGCAGGGAGTCCATCTGCCACTGACCCACTAAAAGTCCAGAACACTTACTCCAGTTAATCCTGGCAGATGATGCAGCCGAGAAAATCTTCTGACAATCACGCATCCTCTGCAGGTCACCAGGGTCAGTGAACGTAAGGAGTACATCATCAGCATAATCCGAAAGAACCACCTCCACCCCCGGTCCTGGTAGAGCCAGGCGCCTCCGAAGAAGACACAGGAACGGCTCCACACAGACCGAGTACAACTGACCAGACATGGGACACCCCTGATGAACCCCCCTTCCCAAAGTGAATGGGAGCCAACAACACACCACTAACCTTCACGAGCCACTCCGCTGCAGCGTACAAAAGCCGGACCCGGGCCACAAAATGCGGTCCCAATCCGAAAGCTTGCAGCATCCCAAAGAGGTAGTCAAGGGACAGAAAGGCAGCTGACTGACCAGTACCCTGTGACAGATGATTCAGATCCCTAACCAGGTGGATGTTATCCTGAATGGACCGGCCAGGGACTGTATTGGACTGGTCAGGGTGGATCAGTTGAGACAGCACGGAGCCCAGGCGATTTGCCATTGCCCGTGCAAAAACTTTATACTCTGTACAGAGGAGAGAGACCGGGCGCCAGTTCTTCAACAGGCGGAGTTCGCCCTTCTTGGGCAGCAGGACAACAACTGCCCTACGCCACGAGAGGGGCATCTTCCCGATCGCCAGGCTCCCCCCAGGACCTTCATGTAATCACCCCCCGGGATATCCCAGAAGGCTTTAACAAACTCTACCATCAGCCCATCCAGCCCAGGGGACTTGCCCCTCCGGAGCTGGTGCAAGGCACGAGTCAACTCATCCAATGATAAGGGGTCCTCAAGAAGTTCAAACATCTCCCTGTCTACAGTCAGTAGACCCTCCCACGGGACCCGCTGGGCCTCCCCGTTGAGGATGGTGGCCAAGAACTAGTGTCCTCTGGGCCGGAGGTTGGGCCTCTGATTCAGGGACCTTCTGTGGGTGATACCATACCAGTTACTGGGGTTGACATCCCTGGAAATGTGTCCTCTGGGCCGGTGGTTTGCCCCTCATCTCAAGGACTTTCCGAGGAGTGTTATCTCAGCGGTTATTGGGGTTGGCTCCCCTGGAAATGTGTCCCCTGGGATGGGGGATGAGCCGAAGGGGGAGTCTTGGGAGTAGAGTAGTTTTTCAGTCTGTGCTCCTTATTTGAACCACGAGAGTTGCTGTGGGGTGTGCTGCCCCACCAGCTGAGGTAGTAGGGGAGACTCCAGAAACACCGGCTCTTTCGGTGGGCCCTAGTGAGGTTACTCCCTTGGTGGTGGAGGGTAGAGACTCTCTGGGTGTTGCCGGTGGAGCGGGTACCATGGGTGCGGTGGGGGTCGGGGCTGTTTCGGGTTGTGACCCTCATTCGGATTCCAGGGGTGCCTGCGTTCCACGGGTCCTGTGGATGCCTCTTGTTTTTTCTTCCCCAGGCCCAGACGTAGGGGGTGGTGGGAGAGTGCAGGGGCCTGGCCTTTCACTGGACAGGTCATTGCTGTCAGGGGTATCGGGGCCCTCCCTCTAATGCAGGAATTCCTCACTAGATGGAGAAATCCTTTAACAAAGGAAAGTTTCAACAGTCCAACGCTGTCAGACTGTCCCCCCCCTCTCCTCCCTCCCCCCTCTCCTCCCCCCCCCTCTCCCCCCCCCCCCCCCTCTCTGTTCCCCCCCCTCTCATTCAGTAATGTCAAGGATTCATTAGTTAGATTGTCTCTTGTTGGAGACGATTACCACTTTGCACATTTGTGTCACAAATGCTGCTTGCCACTTATACATACTGTATACACATATACACATACACAGATATGACTCCAACCATTGGAATGTTTTTACTTCACATTTTTATCAGGACATCTTAATACCGCACTCTGTTAAACATTACCTTAATTTCAAGGACAGTCATTTTTACCACAGATCTGGAATTCAACTCTTTGAATAAACCATTGGACAAAGACTGTGAATGAGGTCGGGAGTCAAGTGCACTTGATATCTCTACTTCCTTTTCCCATCTCTCTTCCCCATTTTTTATTCTATCCCTTGAAATCTCTCTTAGCCACGTTCAGTAGCGTGATTATAGAATAATTAAAATGAAGTCATTAAGTTATTGAAGTGCAATACACAATGTTTCTTAAACAATATGATTTTAACCAACTAAACATGTAACGTTGACATTAATTACTATCTCAGTATGGTGCATTTATCATCTCCCCTTCTGAGTAAAGAATACTGATTCTGCTTTGCCTAATAGCACTAAACATCCCAAACAACTAATATGAGAGACAGTTACTGTGCAAATCACATTATGCATGTGTCTGCTCTAGGGCACAGTTAAGCATGATTAGCTTCCTTTGATCCAGTGTTCCTTTGCTCCAGCTGGCTAATTTTCAATGGAAATTTTCAAACAAGCCGTTTACTTCTTCCAGTTTGTTTTTTTTCTTATAAAGTCTTACCACTTTATACCATTCCGTAAAGATTATATCTTATGCATGACTGTTACACAAAAGAATAAAACTATACCCCTGTGAAAATTTAAGATGCTGTGCCAGTTTCATGGTATTCTGAAAGTTGTGGAAATGTATTGATAACTTGCTCTTTTATCGTGATAAAGTGAAAGAGCTCTTAAAAACTGAGAATATTTTCCAATAGAATCTGATTATAACTGAAATCTTTATCAACTAATTGTACAATATTATTGATTAAAACTCAAGATCATAGGGTCTGAAGAAGGGTTTCGGCCCAAAATGTTGCCTTATTTCCTTCGCTTCATAGATGCTGCTGCACCCGCTGAGTTTCTCCAGCATTTTTGTCTACCTTCGATTTTCCAGCATCTGCAGTTCCTTCTTAAACACAACATCATAGGGCAGTAAATAGGTTTAGACATATACATTTATTAACAATTTGTAAACTACAGTACAATATACAACAGAATTTCCAAGTATGCCATAAAATAAAGTTAGTTTTATCAAAACATTTGATTATAAAACATAGAAGAGTACAGCACAGGAACAGGTCTTTCGGCCCACCATGCATTTGCCGAACATGATGCCAAGATAAGCTTATCTCATCTGCCTGTACATGATCCATATTGCCTCTGCTCACTGTATGTCTATGTGCCTAACTAAAAGCCACTTAAGCGCCTCCGCATTTAGTATCTGCCACCATAACCACCCCTGGCAGCACCTTCCAAGCTCCCACTATTCTCTGTGCAAAAGAACATCTGATTTCTTTAAACTTTGCTCTTCTCAATGCACTTAATGCTGTGCCCTCTAGTCTTTGACATTTCCACCTTGAGAAAAAGATCCTAACTGTCTACCGTATCTGTGCCTCTCATAACTTTATATAGTTATATCTGTTTTCCTTCAACCTCTGGTGCTCCAGAGAAAATAATCCAAGTCTGTCCAACCTCTCTTTGTATGTAATACCCCATAACCTAGGCAGCATGCTGGTAAATGTTTTCTGTGCTTGCAATGTTCCCATCATATGAATGTTACTAGCCTAAGCAGAAGTGAATGTACACTAGTATGGGACAGCGAGGCACACTGATTGGAAAGTGGCTGGGCTGTTAGTACAATGGAAATGTTAGCATTACAACAATATTGGTACTTTCAGCCAGAAGCTAAGATAATTATTTAATCGTACAATATTATTTTTAACATAAATGAGATGGATTACATGTTAATTAACCTGTTGTAGATAACATGTTAGATTTGATGTGCTGCTAACGTTGTTTCTAGTCCACTGTACCCACCCACGTATCTGAACCTACCTTTCCCAAGCCAACTGATCCTAAGCACTGCAGATGTGAGGTTCCTAATGAGCCTCAGGCTGTCCATTGTTATGATCCCCTCCCTTCTTACAACTTCCAAAGACACTTCAGAACAATTTTGTTTTAATATTTAAATTAATATCTTAATATACTAAATTATATGTAATTGAATAAAATATTAAAACTTACTTAAAATGTAAAACTTCACGTAAATAAAGCTAAATAATTTAAATGAATGCATTTTTATAGGGGGTTGCAAGTCTATTCAAATGAATAGATTCACTAACTGTGTGCCATCTAGTTCCAGCACTGCAGTAGGAAATCCAACATTGCCTCTGGCCCCCAGCTGTCTTTGAATTTTGAGTTTGGGCAAGTATGGGTGTAAGTCCAAAAGAGCTGATCCTTGAATGGGTTACAGCTGCCAGTTGTCTATTAACTCACCAGCTGTTGGCCAGCTAAATACAGCACAATATTTTGTTTAGTTTCTATTGAGCATGACTTTAATGCCTTTAAAACGATTCCACATTTCCTATAAAGTATCATAACATACCAGTATAATTGGACGGATAATTGGTGAAATTATTTTTAAAAGGCAAATTTTAAGAAAAAATGACGTATAAATTATAATATTAAGGTGAGAGAGCAAGCTATCAAAAAATGAATGATGGCTTGAGTTAAATTAGTGCTTCATCAATGGAACAATGGGATCTGATTGAAAATCTGCCCAATTGCATAAACTCTTCCTTTCTTGCTGATTGTGAATTTGGTTTGGAAAGCCTAAATCTGTTTAATAGTACATGTGAACTGAACCATCTCTAATTTGCTGCTAAATGGCAAAATCACTTAGAAGCCAAATAATATGTAGTGACTCATAAAGTAACAATAGGTCATATTTGGGCTATTCTAAAGTTTGAACTGAGGGTTGTATTGGATGAGCTTTACTCTGTGAAGTATGTTGTACCTAACAAGTTAATTTCACGTTTACAGTAATTGATCAAATTCAGAAGAGTTGTATTTCCTAACCTTAACATGCATCACACTGCAAGTGCAATATTATGATGTGAAATGTTGTTACCTCGACTCTTTATGCACATCAGTTGAAAGTAGCTCAGATGGTTTGGTCCTTCGGGGATGCCAAGAACAAAGGGGGACCCCAAGAACAAAGAGAGACCCAGCGGGGCGGAGTGGGGGGTGGGAGGTGCCGAGAACAAAGAGGAATCATTGGGAATCTAATGAATACTCTTGTAATTGTGTTGGCGCCAGATACGTGGCGACTCTTTGCGTACTTTGTACATTGTATGCAAAAACAAAGAATTTTCACCGTCCCTAGGCACATGTGATGACAAAGTATCATTGAATTGAATTTCTATTAATTGTGTAATAGGCTCATTAATGCCCTTGTTTTTATATGAAAAAGTTCCTAAGAGCTACAAAATTAAACTCTGAAGAGAAAACAGCAACATTTGTGTAAAACATTGCAATTGCATCCAGGATAAGCGCACAGATGGAATTTATCCAGGAGTAATAATGGTGATATTGCAAATGAATAAAAGAAAGAAAGGTTTTGTTTTATATCAGTAATTATAATAGACTGAATCAGTGATGGAATCTCACTATAACTAAATGAAATAATAGCAATAAAGAATATATTGCAGTAAAATAATGTCAAATCTCAACGATCAGACAGAGTCCCTCCCGGATTTTAGAACATCGTTGAAGCCCTAACAATAATCTAAAACTGTTCAATTTTTCAACTCTCCCATAAGTTTGGGAAATTGTTTTATTCCCTCTACAACTTGGGAAGGATTCAGGAGGGAAGCTAATAAATTAAAGACCTACTTGCCCAATATCTATAATCATGAATTTAACAGAATCTATAATTATGGTAATAATGAGCCTGAGTAATAATGATCACAAAACTACTAGACTGTTGTTTAAAAGCCTATGAACATGAGGGGAGAAAATGTCCATACTTACCCACTATGGACCGCTCTCTTGTCACACCATCTGTGAAGCACAAGACAGGCACGTGATGGAATACTCTCCATTTGCCTAGATGAGTACAGTTCCATCACACTCTAGTATCAGAACATCATAAGGTCACAAGAAATAGGAGTAGAATTAGGTCATTCGGCCCATGAAGTCTACTCCACCATTCAATCATGGCTAATCTATCTCTCCCTCCTAACCCCATTCTCCTGCCTTCTCACCATAACCTGACACCTGTACTAATCAAGAATCTTTCTATCTCTGCCTTAAAAATATCTACTGACGTGGCCTCCACAGCCTTCTGTGGCAAAGAATTCCACAGATTCACCATCCTCTGACTAAAGAAATTTCTCCACATCTCCTTCCTAAAAGACCATCCTTTAATTCTGAGGCTATGATCTCAAGCCCTAGACTCACCCACTAGTGGAAACATTCTCACCACATCCACTCTATTCAAGCCTTTCACTATTCTGTCTGTTTCAATGAGGTCCTCCCTCATTCTTCTAAACTCCAGCGTGTACAGGCCCAGTGCTGTCAAACACTCATCATAGGTTAACCTACTCATTCCTGGGATTATTCTTGTAAATCTTGATCCACACATAATCCACCACCCTAAACATTCATTCCCTTCACTTTCAGTGCCCATCACTAAAATGTCTACCATTTATAAAATGCGTGTTGTTTTCTTAACTACTGTAAGCTACTCTGAAAGCATTTCCCTAATAACTTGACTACCACCAAGAAAAATGATTGAAGCTCTTCCATTGGAATACCACTGCCTGCAGGTTCTTCTTACCTACAGCGACCAACACATCAAATCTACACTAGTCCCACCTGCCTATGTTTGGCCCCTATTGCTCTAATCCTCTCCTATCCATGTACCTGTCTAAATGTTTATTGAACATTGCGATAGTAGAGGGCCTGTCCCACTTGCTGATTTTTTTTCAGTGACTGTTGGCGTCATATCAGTGTCGCCAAAAGATTTTGAACATTTCAAAATCCAGCGGCGACAAAAAAATGTTGCGACACTTGATAAAACATCGCGTGTCATATGTCATCACGCTGCATCAAGTTGCAAATATTTTGGTGACCTGATACGTCAGTCACTGATTAAATCGGCAAGTGGGACAGGCCCTTACCTGCCTCAAATACCTCCACTGACAGCTCATTCGATATACCCACCACCCTTTATGTAAAAAAAAAAATACCCCTCAGGTTCTTATTGCATCTTTCCCCCCTACCCCCCCCCCCCCCCCCAACATAAACCTATATCCTCTGGTTCTCACTTCCCCTAGGTAAAAGACTGATTTACCTGATATATTCCTCTCATGATTTAGTAGACCTCTGTTAGATCACCCTTCATCCTGCTCCGTGCCAAGGATTAGAGTCCTAGCCTGCTCAACCTCTCCCTTTAGGTCAGGCCCTCAAGTCCTGGCAACATCTTTGGAATTCTATAATATGGTGCCCAATACTGAACACAATATTCTAAATGTGGCCTCACCAACGTCTTGTACAACTGTAACATGACCTCCCAATTTCTACACACAACACTGACTGATGAAGGCCAATGTGCTGAAAGCCTTTTTGATCACCCTATCTACCTGTGATGCAACTTTCAAGGCACTATGTACCTGCACTCCTAGATCGCTAACACTCCCCAGAGCCGTACCATTCACGGTGTAGGTCCTGCCCATGTTTGACCGCAAAATGCAACACCTTACATTTTTCTCTATGAATTCCATTAACCGGTCCTCAGCCCACCTGCCCAATTGATCAAGATCCTGCTGCAATTTTGACAACCATCTTCTCTATCTAAATTACCTACCCACTTTAGTGTCAAATTAATAAATGGAATAAAGATGGTTGTTGTACTACCACTTTACAAACTTCTAGCTAGACCATATTAAACGGATGTAGTCAGATAACGATCAAGCAACCTTCAATATTTTGAGCACTTGTTGGAAGGATCAGTTCACTTGGAGGAATTGTAATATTAATTTACCAGAAAGATCGCAAGGGTTAACTTACAAGGAGAGATTACACAAACTAGAGTAAGTATATTCAACCAGAATTTAAAAGGTTGAATACAAGTATTAAAGAGAACTGATAGATCGATTCCAGCTGATCGTAATTTCTTGGACAAAATAAGATAACTAAAAACTTACAGCAAAACGTGCAAAGGGTAGAAGTTTGGAAAACTGATGCAGATGGCAATTGACTTAAGACTGCTGTGAAATATGAGAATTAACTTTTACTAACTAAAGGTATTAATCGGTCTGATACATGACCCAGTATGTAGTTTAGATAATAATAATAAATCCTTTATTTCGAACAGACTAAAAAATAAAAAGCAATTATGAAACAGCATTAAAAAAAAAACAAGAATATTTATAAAGTGTCATAAACAATTTTTATAAATAAATGAATCGTATGTGTCCGAAAAGGAGCAGGAAGAAGCCAAAGCTTATTCATTCCCATCCCTTATTCAACTGCTTATAATTATCTTATACAAATTTAGCAGCTATAAATACCTATTTCCGTATGTACACCAAATTATTTACATTTATACACTAATCAAATATTTGCAAAGCCATACAAAAAAAAGAGAAAAAAATAGAAAAGAAAAAACAACCATAATTTCACTGAAAGGCACAACAGAAGAGCTACTGATCCTTTTCTATGTTTGGAAGTATGAATGATACATTCTGTATTTCAACAGGTTACAGAGTTCTGTTATAGGACCCAGATAGACTGGTTTTCCATGCAGCATTTCTAGGGAACATGGGTTAGGTGGTTTCGAGTAGGGAGCGTTCTTCAGACTGAGAAGTGACGTCTTAGGTCAGGACCCTTTGGTAGACTGAAGAATGGTCCTAACCTAAAACATTGCCCATCCGCGTTCTCCAAAGATGCCATCTAACCCACTGAGTTTCTCCAGCACTTAGAGTCTTTCTTAGTGTAAGCCTGCATCTGCAGTTCCTAGTACCTGGGATTCTATGCACTGCATTTGAAGTCCTGCAAGCTCATATCAACAGTTAATGGAGGCCTCAATCTTCATCTTCTTAATCCTAATGGGATAGATGACAGATTGTGTTCCTCTAATGATTTGTGGTTACTTCTTATAGCTCCTATCTTATTTCCTCTCCAGATACACCAGCCAGCAATATACAAAGTAATGAGCTGGATGAATACTGGAAGAAAAGGTTCTTGGTGGAACCTGTAAAAGAATAAATTGCCAATCCAAGAGTCAGGAAATTTTGCAATTATAATCTACAGGTTCTGCATGCAAAAGAAGGATTCCTGCAGGGCATCAAATATATGTTTAGACGTTGGGGATGTGCAGCAGATGGTGGGTCAATTGGAACAGTCCACGACCTGCATCCTTGACATTATGATAGATGGCTTCCCAGGACCACAGCTCCCCAAGAGCATGTGGCCAATCTGCAGCTGTGACCCTCACAGTAGAGACCCTCAAGGCAATCACAGCTTCTGCTAGGATGTTCAAATTGCAGCTGTAGAGGCCTAAGGCATCAGAGTAGAGAAAGCAATTGTACTTTACAGCTTCTATAAGCTTGGAAAATAATTGCAGATAATCATCTTACTGAACTTCATTAATCTGATTTGTACCATTACGTCTGTCTCCCTCCAGTTCAGTAAACCTGCTGAGTGAGTCTTTGCCCACTACCAATGTCACAATTAATATATGGTGATTGTCTTTGAGGAGTGAAATTTCTGTGGTTTTGTGGTATGCAAGTTCTTTGATACATGCATACATGTCTGTGAGAAAACAGAATAAGGCTGCACATAAAGCATTTAAGACGGCTCTAATGTAATGTAAATCAACATCATCGATATTAGTGCATAAAGAGAAGGAAAACAGATAGTACTAGAAATATGTAGCAGGTCATGCAGCATCTGTGAAGATTGAAGCAGAGGTAATGTCAATAATTGTTTATCACAGCCAGGAAAGTTCATCATCAAATGTGTTTTAAGTTGCAGAGGAAAGGGTGGGGTGGAGATAGCAGTTGGAATGCCTGTGGTAGACTGGAGACCAAGGGAGACAGAATCCGATAAGTGGCGGTAGACCAATGAAAGCTTGTTTATCACAGCCACTCGTCAGAGGAGAGGAGATTAATGAAAACATAAAGAAAATAAACAATGTTGTGCATCTGGGAGATGCAAACCACGGCAGATATTAGAATACTGAAATATAGACGAATACCAAAATGGTTCTGCAACTCCAACGGAATCTGTGCAAAGAGGAAAAACAAAACACACTTTACATGTTAATGACATTTTATTAGAACTGAGTGATGTGATCTGCAGAGAAAATGCTAGACATCGTGCCCTCTAGTCTCCAAAACCCCAATTGGTATGCAGCTCCAAATGTTTGGGCACTTTGATAATAATATGGCTATAACAATATGTTACTGGTTTCTGACTGCTTCCATTAATCAGGGATTTTCCCGTGTTCATCTATGGAAGAGATAGATGGCATCAGAATTGACCCCAGGATGATTTATGATTTGTACAGCCTAACTCTACGGCTTATCTTTGATTATTGGAAGTTCTACATGCATCTTCTGAATCATTGAAAATGTAGACTGCGCACTTGTTATTCATGATGACGTCCACTGGCCATTGCTTAATAATCAATCCAACTATAAGCAGAACAAAGTAGCAGCCTTGCTGGATACTTATGCTTTGGGATAGAGGGCAAACGTGACATACTTTCATGGAAGTGAGTGCAGAAAAGGTTCACTGGGTTGGTTCCTGGGATGAAGGGGTTGACAAATAGAAAGCTCCCGCAAAGTGCTGCGGAGCCGAACGATGACGGACCAATTGACCCGCCGAGAACAAAGGCGTACCCAGCGGGCCACCCGCAGCCATATGCAGCGGCAGGCCAGGTTCACCGCCGTGAAGTGGACCTGGCGGGAGACTCAGAGACTGTTAGCTCAGGGAGTTAGCTCAGAGTTAGCGGGAGTTAGCTCAGAGACCGTTGTGCTCGGCCCTGTAGACCGGTGAATCAAGGGGGAGGGAGTTACAGGTGACGACAGATGCGAGGGGTTGGCTGGAGAGGGCCTCCAGTGCCTTCAAGGTTGGCTGTGGAAGGTGCCCCTTGGGATGCAAAGGCGGTCAGACGAGGAGAGGAATGTTGGTTTTCAGGCCGAGCCAGTCGAAGGCGACGGAGGAGGCTTTGCAGCAGTTTGGGGCTTACCTGGGCTTACCTGGATTGGGGAGCATCCAGTACATCCAACATGTGGACTTTGGACTTTTTCTTTTTGTAGATGCCGCCAATATATGGTGACTGTGTATGTGTAAGCTATGCAAAAAAGAATTTTGCTGTGCAGTGCATATATGACAATAAAGAACCATTGATCCATATATAGAAAGGATAGATAGATTGGTCCATATTAATTGGAGTTTTAAAGGGTATGAGATGATTTAACTGAAATATTGATGTCCCTGCGGGGAACATGGGGAATATTGATAGAATGTTTCCCATTTACCTGAGATCTGGGGCATAGTTTGATAAAATGGGGTCAGCTATTCAAGGCTGATGTGAGAAGGAATTTGGTTTCTCAGCGAATCCTGAATCTTTGCAATTCTCTCTCAGATAACGAAGGAGATGAGTTATTGAATATATCAAGGAGGGATTAACAATCATTTAAATTACAGATTGTCGATGGGAATGAAGAAAGTGTGGAAAAGTAGTATTGAGCTGAAGACTGGATCAGCCATGAATTTATTGCCTACTACTCATGTTTTATTTGTTCTTGCGTTCTGTGTCATTTGTTCTTATGTTCTTGCCTCTTCTACTTCAAACATCCTCCAATTTCTATTCTCCCTCTAAGTACAAAATTGCAAGGTAACCCACGTCTGAAGAAGGGTCCTGACCTGAAATGCCACATATCCATTGCCTCCACAGATGCTGCCCTGACCCGAACAGTTAGTTCAGCACTTTGTGTTTTACTCAAGTTTCCAGCATCCGCAATTCCTTGTGTCTCAACTCTACTGCTTTCAAGATGCTTCCCCTCTGAATTGCTTGCTTAAGCCAGATCCAGTAGATAATGATAATTCTCCAGCCAACTGTAGTGTAATCTCAATTCAAGTTTACTAGCATATGTACAAGTACAGTTAAATAGAGGTACGATGAAAGTATTACTTCCAGCTGCTTCACAGGAATATAGACTTAGACAACACACAAAATATAAATTACAGGTAAATTACACAAGACAGTAAAAGGAACAAGACTGCACAAATAAGATATTGCTTCAAAAACGCAATAAGAAATAATATCCATTGCAGTACAAGAGGTGGCCTGTTCGCTCCCCGTCAGATATTAAGCCGAAAAACAATCTGACACCGAAAGCACATGAAGCCGAAATTATAACACAACGGTGATCAGGCTGATCACCAACGCTGACGAAACAAACTACAGAGCGGAGGTGCAGAGCCTGGCAGACTGGTGCTCACGGAACAACTTGTCACTAAACACCTCCAAGACCAAGGAGCTGATTATTGACTTCAGGAGGTCGCAGAATGGGGAATATGTCCCAATCTCCATCTACGGGGACAGTGTGGAGAGAGTGTCCAGCTTTAGGTTTCTGGGCACTCACATCTCAGAGGATCTCACATGGTCCACCAACACCACTGCGCTGGTCAAAAAGGCACAGCAACGACTGTTCTTCCTAAGAACATTGAAACTCTTGTTCTTTGTTCTGGTCTGGTCTGGTCTGCCCCAACAGCTGCTGATGACCTTCTCCCGCTGCACGACAGAGAGCATACTAATGTATAGCATCTCTGTGTGGTATCTCAGCTGCACGGAGACGGAGAGGAGAGCTCTTCAGCGCGTCGTCCACAGAGTGCAAAAGATAATTGGGACACCGCTATCAGCCTTGGAGGGCATCTATCACACACGGTGCCTTAGGAAGGCCGTCAGCATCCATAAAGACTCCTCTCAACCTTGTAATGGACTGTTCGAACTACTCCCTTCCGGCAGACGCTACAAGGCCTTCTACCCCTGCACCTCCAGACTCAGGAACAGCTTCATTCCCAGAGGTATAGCGGCTCTGAACCGGCCCTGCTGAGTGCCCCCCACCCCAATGGACTGTCTCCCTCGGATGGTCACGTCACACAGACACACCTGCACTTGAGTCTGTTTTGGTTTTAACTGTTTTACTGTTCTAATTTTCTTTTCACAAATCTTGTTCTCGGGGTATCTAAATCTAAACCTACATTTTATTAGTTGTTTAAATTATGACATCGGATGGAGTTGCAAACCACACAGACATGGTTACATAGAAATCTATCAGCTGAAATGGTTATATCTATTTCAACATGACAAATATGCCTTTGATATTCAGGTGGTTAATATGCGCTAAGTTTTAAATTATTTTACCCTCTGGTAATTTCTCACTGGTTATAATAACGTAGATTCCATGGATGGCTCACTTTTATTGCAGCCAGCTACTGAGTGTGCCCATCTCTTGAAAAGTGCTGGCACAGTGGATCGCACAAGAAGAAGCCACTGTTGCTATCGTCGGATCATAAGGATGGAATAATACATACGAGTACCATTCACAATCACCATGAAACTGGCACCATGTAAACTACCAAAGACTTCTGTCGAGTTGCTTTTTGTCTGTCGCATACATCAACCTTTCCTATGAAGTTTTGTTCCTGTGGTCCACTGCCACCCAAGCATTCTTGCACAGAAAGCATTTTGTAAATATTCATAGTATGTTGCCGTTTGGGT
Source organism: Raja brachyura (assembly GCA_963514005.1). The sequence continues at coordinate 43,626,126 of OY740788.1, forward strand.
GCTTTGATGGGAAAGTCCTCTTCATCTGAAGATGATTCCATCCTGTTGAAGTTGCAACAAGATGGTTGTCCAGTATAACTCTTCTTTGCACCATTTCCAGAGCTCACCATTGCTCCATCTATGCAAGAAACGGTGGCCAATTTTAAAGCTGCAACTAACGTTTTGTGTCACTGCATGTTCCAGTCCTATGTTTCATGTAGGAAATGTCAAGGTTCTGGAACTACCTCACAAATAACAGACATATTAAATACACATGAGCATACATATATGTCCTTAAAATGCCTTTGATTATGTGGAGTGGAGGACAGGTTCATATTCTTATCTTAGTTTGTGTGGTACTATTAATGGTGTATCTGAGGAAATATGCAACATTATTGTTTGTGAACTATTCACATATTGTTACCATCACAGATTTGCATTTACTCTTTGTGAGGATGTCATTTCCATCAATATTACAAGATAATTTAACCTCTTTCTACAAAAGTGTGGTGGTACCACAACATGGTTTAGCAATGTTACAAAATTTTGAGATTTTAAAAATCAAGTCTGCAATTTATCCCATCAGATAAAGCATAACAAGAAGTTTAATTTGACACCTAATTTACTTTCATATCTTCAGTATTAAGAAAGTTATGGCCATTTTCATGCTCGGAAATGAGTATCTTGCTTCCCATTGCCTTTCAATTGACTTAACTCAAAAGCTGTGATCTGGAAAAATTAAAAGCCCATAACTTTATTAAAAATTAAGAGAACTCAATGAAATTTTCAGTCATTATAGATTGAAGCATTCTGAAACAAATATTAAACAATCTTACTTGGATTACCTGAAATTAAAGTATATAATTAGTTAGTTATCTAATTGTAGCTAATTACAAAATTCAATGAGTAGATCTAAACATCTATCAATTTCTTAAGAAAAGATAAACTTTTTTTTAATTGCCTAAGTGTCCAAATAACATTCACACAATAATCCACAATATAACATAATTTTTAAATCTCATTTTCATGAATTTCTGGGCCAAATGGAAGGAATTTAGTGTTTTATGCTGTAAATAAATGGCCATTTAAATCAACTAGCGAGTGGGTTTTAGCGGAATGCGGTGGATTAGAACGTTGCGGTTAGCGGTGAAGTCGGGGGGGAAAATACTGGGGGTTCATACATTTTTTGGGGACCCCATTTCGCAACATGAAAATAGTATTTATGCCTCCCAAAAAACCAACTTTTAATAAAAAAATAAAGTATTTACCTTTTTTTCTCCCCTACGCAAAATGCTTCCGGTGGTCTGCGGTCACGGCTTTTGAAGGTGATTTTTAAATTACTCTAGTTAACAAATAACTTAGAGTAATTTAAAAATACCTTAATGGATGAAATGTCGGAGCGATTTTTCTTCCGCAATTAAATCGCCCGACATTCATCGATTATCCTGGTCTGGTGAAAATCGGCACTTTAAGCCCGCCCCCCTCTGACAGGCGCTAAAGTCGCGCACACGGGGAGCGGCAGAAGTGCAGCGCCGCTAAAGGTAAGTTTTGTAACATACCTACATGGTTCAGGGGCATACCTGTTCTTAAGCTATCTCTCCAAAGACTCCTTTACAGGTTCTTCTCTACATCTAAATGCATCAGTTCAGCGGAAAACCATTGGCAATCTTTTAGTTGCAGTCATGGTTCAGGACACTAGTGTGATTTATTTTGAAATAACAGTCATGGAAACCAAAGGAAAAATTAGAGCTTCATACAGCAATGATTTAAACCCACTTATTTTAACATTATGTTGTTTTTTAGATCAATTGCATCTAGTCATGATGGATTCTGTCTTCTGTGAGCGGTTTGAAACCGAGTCCTGCATGTCTCCACAGTATGAGACTGTCTGAAGGATGTGTTCGTGTCGCATAGATGCGATTGCTCATCACCCGTTCTAGTCAATTAAAATCAAAGAACAATATTGCATTTGCCAGTTCCTTTCATGTTCTCAACCTTTCCCAATTTCACAGAAAAACAAATAGTTAACCTGCTGTTTTTAGTGATGCTGGTCAGGGATCAATTTGGGGTAGGTTCTAGGGAGAACCTCTCTCTGTTCCTCTTCAGATTATACCATGAGATATTTTACATCCACCTGGATTCAGTTTAATAACGCATTTGAAAGCCAGCAACTCTAACAGTGCAGTATTCCCTCAGTACCACAATTATGTGTCAGCGTAAATTATGCGCACAAGTCTCTGGAAACAAAAAAACTTCAAATGGGCAAAAAAAAGACATAGATCCGTGGTGACTGTTCCCTGCCAAATTTCACACATCATTACATCCCATCGGCAACCATTTTTAGATTATAATGAGTCTGAAATTGCCCCCTCTCACTCAAACTACAGTACTAAAATAACTGGATTCAAAAACAATAATAATAATAATAAAATTATTATTTACCTGACAATCTAACAATTCATTTTTTCAGGTGATAGACCAAGGCACTTATGTTTCAATTCAGCAAAAGTTATGTACTTTAGTGTCTATGTTCTTGATGCTTATTTTGCTGAATTACCTACTGTATTTGTAGTGTAAGAGACCAGAGTGGTAGATTTGGGTTTTTTGAGAGAGGTTGGCTGATCACATTTCACTTGAAGCTCTGCACAGCTGTCTGGAAGAGGTGACCTTTGTCACCAACTCCTGGGTTAGATGCAAACCTACCCCTTTGCATGTGAACAGCAGTATCGAACCATTTTCCATGGGTAATAACACCGAGTAATCCATGGGAAGAACAATGCACTGTTTTAAATATAGCTGAAAATAAAGAAAGATAAACTGTTCTGATATGCACAGGATGGCAACTGCTATCAGAGCAGCCGGCTCACAGCATCAGTTCCATATATTCTGGGAGATTGGGGGCCACATTAATTTTTGGTGATGTCTGTCCCATGTGAAAATTAGCAGTCCTAGCACTGTAATTTGTCTTGAGTGAACACTGTTTTCCTCAAGAGTATTTGAACACCTATATATTCATCTTGTTTTAAAATGGCAATGCACAAATTCCGTGAGATTTTGTTTACTTTGTTCTTTTCTAAAACAGCTTACTGCAGCAAACATTTAATCAGAAAATCAATTACAATCATTTTTAGTCCGAAAGCATATTTATTAATTAATATTAATTTGATTTCACTGTTAGTTAATTTGGTGTGCCCCACAATTTGTCAAAAAATATTGTGTATAACATAAAATCAATAAAAAATAATTCTATCGTAATGTCCAAAATTAAACATTGGTAAAGCTGACAAATTAAGCTAAATATTTTTCCCAGATTAGGTACAATGGTAAAGAAATATTAGAGTGATAAAACTCAATTTTAAATGTGCTTTTGTTTTCTTAAAACCATTAAAAAAAATGTTTATGGCATTAATGTTCTGGAGTAAAAATACAATTGCACAGCTACTTTTTTTTAGTACTGACTTAACAAGAGAAAATAGAAGTCTAATTGCATATCATATAATTCAGAGAGAAAAAAGTAGGAAAGTGAAAAGATAACTGATAAAACCTTAATCTATTTATGCAGGAACAATGATGCACAGCAGTGGCCTGTGTTTTACATAAGGTATTACTTAGATTGGAAACATGCTGATATTGTAACCATGGAAACAAACCAATTTCTTCCAGCTTACAGGCAGAAGCAGGAGGTAGAAGGCTGATACTTGCCAACTCATGCTGAGGAGAAGAGAAAAGGTCCAAATGTAACAATCAATGATATCTGGGTCCAGCGGTTACCATATTCTTATAGACATTGGCAGAACATTCAAATATTGCAGTAGGAACCATAGATTTCCATCAGTAAAACCAACTGGTTGTGTAAATACGTATCCATAATTATTCATCTTGAAGAAGGGCATTCATGATAGTCTTTTATCTTCAAGCATGGAATTACATCATCCCATTACAAGCTGTTGGTTTAGTTTAATAAAATAACTAACAAAGTAATTTATTGTAGAACCATGAGCTGATTCTTATCTGTTATAACTACTTCAATATAGATTTTTCTATTGATTTTTTAATTTGTGAATATTTTTTAGCAGTAGACCTTGATTATAAACATTGCATAAAGTGTGAGTTAAAGGTCAGAGGTAAAATAAATACTGACAAACCTTTGTCATCAAACATCTAAATCAAGGCCTCATGCACATGGTTTATTAACACCTGTTGCTAGATATTTACATAGTAACACCGAAAATAGGTGCAGGAGGAGGCCATTTGCCCCTTCAAGCCAGCACCGCCATTCACTGTGATCATGGCTGATCATCCCTTGATTCCGCTAGCCTCTAGAGCTCTATCTAATGGGCCTGTCCCACTTAGGCGACTGCAGGAGACTATACAGTCGCCACATGGTCGCCACATGTTCGTGGGTGGTTGCCGGGGAATTGCCTTTGTGGTCGTGAAGAGTTCCTGCATTCTGGGAACTAGTCGCGGCCTCATTATGGTTGCCGCAAATTTTTGAACATGTTGAAAAATTAGCAGCGACTAGAATGAAGCCACCATGGAGAGTAGCAAGAATTCCCGTGCAGTAGGTGTGTCGCCAGGAGGTCCTAGTGGTTTGCCAGGAGGTTGAAGTAGCAATGTTACAAAATTTTGAGATTTAAAAAATCAAGTCTGCAATTTATCCCATCAGATAAAGCATAAAAAGAAGTTTAATTTGATACCTAATTCACTTTCATATCTTCAGTATTAAGGAAGTTATGACCATTTGCATACTTGGAAATTAGCATCTTGTTCCCCATTGCCTTTCAATTGACTTAACTGAAAAGCTGTGATCTAGAACCGTTAAAAGCCCATAACTTTCTTAAAAATTAAGAGAACTCAATGAAATTTTCAGTTATTATAGATTAAAGCATTCTGAAACAAATATGAAACAATCTTACTTGGATGACCTGAAATGAAAGCATATACTTAGTTAGTTATCTAATTGTAGCTAATTACAAAATTCAATGAGTAGATCTAAACATCTATCCATTTCTTAAGAAAAGATAAACTTTTTTTAATTTGGCTTAGTGTCCAAATAACATTCACACAATAGTCCACAATATAACATAATTTTTAAATCTCATTTTCATGAATTTCTGGGCCAAATGGAAGGAATTTAGTGTTTAATGCCTGTAAATTAATGGCCATTTAAATCAACTAGCGAGTTGGGTTTTAGTGGAATGCGGTGGATTGGAATGTTGTGGTTTGCGGTGAAGTCGGGAGGGAAAATACTCTTGGTTCATACATTTTTTTTGGACCCCATTTCGCAACATGAAAATATGATTAAAGCCTCCATAAAAACCAACTTTTAATATAAAAATAAACTGTGTACCTTTTTTTCTCCCCTACGCAAAATCCTTCCCGTTGTCGGCGCTCACAGCTTTTGAAGGTGATTTTTAAATTACTCTAGATAATAAATAATCTAGCGTAATTTAAAAATACCTTCATTAATGAAATGTCGGAGCGATTTTTCTTCCGCAACGAAATCGCCCGACATGGATCGATTTGCCCAGTCTGTAGAAAAACGACACTTTAAGCCCGCCCCCCTCTGAAAGGCGCCAAAGTCACACACACGGGGAGCGGCAGAACTGCAGCGCTGCTCAAGGTAGGTTTTGTAACATACCTAGTTGAAGGTTCTCGAAGGGTCTCTTAGGTTGTAGCTGATGCTGCCCGGTGAATTTCATTGGCTCATTGGGAAAAAAAGGTAAGCAGTAGTTTTCAGAACCAAGGATAACCGACTGGTAATGTTAAATATCCGCGGCGCTTCACAGCCGTGTATCTCTGGCTTCTTAAAAGTTGTCTCCACTCCTTCTCCCCCCTCTTCCCCCCTCTCCCCCCCCCCCCCTTTAAAGGACTTACCGTACACTGTGCTTTAGCCATCTTAATTACAGCACCAACCTTCCTGTTCATCGCGGTGTGTGTCTATATCACCTTGACTTTGCACCGTGGGAATTTCACTCAGACAGCGCTGCCCCCGCTTGCCCTGTCCCCCGCCTGCGTAACGGGCTGGTGAAGGAAGCAATCTGTGTGTGTGCGCGTGTGTTCCACTCTGACTGTCGCCAGCAGTCGCCTGAAAAATTGCCTAAGTGGGACAGGCCCATTACTCGCTTTTAAATTCATCCAGTGAATTGGCCTCCACTGCCTTCTGTGGCAGAGAATTCCACAAATTCACAACTCTCTGGATGAAAACGTTTTTTCTCATCTCAGTTTTAAATGGCCTCCCCTTTATCTTTAGACTGTGGCCCCCTGGTTCTGGACTCCCCCAACATTGGGAACATTTTTTCCTGCATCTGGCTTGTCCAGTCCTTTTATAATTTTATATGTTTCTATAAGATTTTTTAATTTTATATGTTTCTATAAGTTCTATTGAGAGTTGCATCATTTGTAAGTTTAAGCATTTGTGAAAGTCACAATCAAGATTTACAATATTCTTTTTAATTCATACATGGTTGTGACCATTACTGTGCAGTGACTGTACTGTATAATATTGTATTTTTTCATAATCTTCAGTTCTAAGAAAATACAGTGATTTTTGTTAGATTTGAAAACTGTATAACTAAAACAACCCAAAACCAGAATTCAAAGACAGCAATTTCATTTTTGATTCCTCTGAAAGAATACCCTAAATATGCACAGTGATGTTGAATACATCCAGACACTACCTTGGGATTTTCAACTATGTATAACTGTCCGTACATACTGTCCATATGAAACTCTTCCAGAGGCAAGAGTGCCTGTGAGGGCTGCTTCTGCATGGCTTAAAGGGACATTCCTGAGCAGGACCAAAGCTGTTGCTGTACATAGGTCCTCTTTTGGTTTTTGCATTTTCTTTACAATCGGAGTTTCAACTAAAACACCTTCCAGCTCAAAATCCGCATCCAAATCCCACCCACCAATCAATTGAACCAAAACGTCAAATAAACAGCAGACATTGGGAATGTACAATAAAAACTGAAAGTGTTGGAAATATTCAGCAGGTCAGGCCACATCAATATGACATGTAACAGAGGTAATGTTTCAGATCAAGAGTCAAGAGTGTTTTATTGTCATATGTCCCAGATAAAACAATGACATTCTTACTTGCTGCAACACAACAGAATATGTAAACATAGTACACTGTAATCAAAAACCCTTCATCAGAATTGGGAAGGTGAGAAAGGAAGGGATGTCTCTCAAATATAAAACCAGGATGACTAAAGCAGAATATATCATAAAAAAGTTACCTGGCCAATGAGTAAATAGGAGCAGTCAGAGAGTGAGAACATTTACAAAGAGCATACACAAGATAATGTAGGAGTTGCAATATCCAGAGTGGAGGGCATGTCCAGCATGTCATGCTGAATATGTCCTCCAATTCCAGAGAGATAAATAGGGAGTAAAAGGTTTTGTTTTTTTTAAACAAGTGTTACAAGTGCAGGGTATTGCATTTTGGTGAGTTAAACCAGGTCGGGAGTGACACAGGCAATGACATGGCCCTGTGGCGTTTTGCAGAACAGAGAGACCTTTGCAGAGGGGTGCAAATACATTGTTCCCTGAAGGTGGCCTCACAATTAGGCAGGGTGCTGATTCATCAGTGGGAGCTTTGATAGAATAATTTGGACATTACATTACAAGCGTTTAAGACATTGGTAAAACTGCACTTGGAACATTGCGTGCATTTCTGGTCATGTTGCTCCAGCAAATTATGTGATTAAAGTAAAGAGGGTATGGACAATATCCAGGAGTGTGTTGTCAGAGTTAGAGGGCTTGAGCTAAATGGGGAGAGTAGACAGTCTTCCCTGTAGTGACAGAAGCAAAGAGGTTAACGTACAGAGGTTTACAAAATCATTGATAAGCCGTAGTCTTTTCCCCCGGGTAGGGAATCCAAAACTAGAGGGCATAGGTTCAAGATGAGAAGGAAATAATTTAAAGGTGGCCTGAGAGACAGCTTTTTTCACATAGAATAGTAAGATTGAACGAGAACTTACCAGTTCGAAGGTTGATCTTTATTTCATGAGGAGTTGCGGTGAGGGATTTCATGAAGAGCCCGCCGGCACGCATGCGCGACATTCTTCAAAGTAGCGGTGTGGAATCACAGAAACAACAACAGAAATGATTTGGCATAGTAAGATTAAAGAGACTCTAATTACCAGTTGAGTATGATCGAGGGTTGGGAGCAGAGGGCACGAAATCCCTCACCGCAACTCCTCATGAAATAAAGATCAACCTTCGAACTGGTAAGTTCTCGTTCAATCTTACTATTTCATTTCGGAGTCACGTGAGTGACTTCGTGAAGACTTCAAAGCTTCTGTGATTACACGCCCTGGACCACGTCCATGCTGACACACCACTAGCAAGGATGGATGGGAGTAAACAAGTTGATGAAACCAGGTTATACTGAAACACAAAGAATATTTATTAATAACACAGCAAAATCCCCTTATTCGGGGACATCCCCACGTTCTTGCCCGGCGTTCAGCACGGCCTCCGCGAACTGTAGGGGAGCAGCAACAGGCTTATTATAGAACCGCTGGAACACAGCTTCGTTCGCCCATCCTGCTGTGGCGAGAATATGGTCCATGGGCACCTCCATGACCCTCGCCGCCGACGTCGATGCAGCCCTGGTGGAGTGAGACTTGAACACATTAGTGTCAATACCTGACTTACCCAAGACGATCCGGAGCCACCTGGATATCGTCTGGACTGTCACTCGATGGTGAGGTCTTTTATGAGTGACAAGCAGGTATTGCTCCATTCCTCTGATGCTCCTCGTCACCTTGACGTAGTAACGGATATGAGTGGCTAAACATAGCCGAGCATCTGCGGGGTATGCCGGGAACTTCAGCTGCAGCCCTGTGCACCCAGGTCTATGCTGCTTTAGTAGCTCATCAATGAAAAAGACTACTTCTCCAGGGGTAGACGTCATCCTATCAATACGGAGTTTGTGGAGCGTCTGAACCCGCTGTGCTGAAGTCAGCGCTAGTAACATCACCAGTTTCATGGTGAATTTGTCCAGCTGTAACCCTTCCATGTGTGACCACGTCCTGAGCAGGGTAAGTACATCCCTGACATCCCAGGTGATGTGATAGCGTGGTGTAGGCGGATTCAAATTGAATATACCCCGCATTAGTCTGGACACTAGCCTGTTTGATCCTACCTCGATGTTGAGGTAGAATGACAGCGCACTCCTGGCGCTGTTGATGGCACTGTAACTTAAGTGTTCATCGTGGTGCAACCCCGCGAGGAATTCCAGGACGTCGGCTATGGAGACATCATCATAGGCGATGCGAGAGCGGCTGCAGTAGGCTTCCCACTTGGCGATGTGGGAGAGGTATCTTCGCCTGGTTGACTCTCGACATGATGCCCCAATGGTGTTCATGGTTCGGGTGGAGAGGCCATACTGCAACCATGGCCTGGTCAGAACCTGCAAGCCAGTAAATTTAAATAGGCATGGCAGGGGTGTGACTCCCCTGAGACAGGGTGAGAAACCAATTGCGGGCAACCCTCTAAAGGGACCCAGGGTTGACTAATCATGTCAAAGACCACCGGATACCAAGGCTGTGTGTGCCAGTCGGGTATGATAAGAATGCCCCGAGCGGCATCCATCTTGATTTTTTGTAATACCCGACTGATAAGGCAAAACGGGGGGAATGCGTAGAAAAACCAACTCCCCCAGTCTAGCGAGAATGCATCCATCGCTAATGCCCCAGGATCTGGTTCCCATGAAACGTATGTTGGTACCTGATGGTTCAACCGTGACGCAAAGAGGTCAATATCCGGTTGACCAAATTTGGCTGTAATTTTGGCAAATATTTGAGGATGCAACATCCACTCAATATTATCGTTAAATTTGCGTGACCTGGTGTCTGCCACAGTATTAAGCCTACCTGGCAAATAGGTGGCTGAAATCCAAATATCCCGATCAATACACCAGAGCCAAATGGTATTAGCCAATTTGTCACATGAGACTGACCTGGTACCGCCCATATGGTTTAAATATGCCACCGCCGTGGTGTTGTCTATTTGGATACGGACATGAGCTCCACCGAGATTGGAACAATAAGCCCGAAGTCCGTGAAATGCTGCAAGCAGCTCCAAATAGTTTATCCCTTGCGATAGCAACATGCTAGCTTCAAGGGTGTCCCACCTACCCCCACAACTAGAACAGCTGTCCGTAGCTCCCCAGCCTTGGGAGCTTGCGTCAGTTTGCAAATATACCACCGGATTGGGCACAATAATGGGTTTGAAGGACCTGCCAATATTGGACACCCACCATTGTAGCTCAATCTCAGCATTAGGAGGCAGCCGCATTGGTCTGTCGAAATGACCAGCGTTCTTTTTTAACGCGGCAATCTTGGCTCGTTGCAAATTTTGATAATGCAAAGGCCCGAATTGGGCTGCCGGAAACAACGCTACGATTTTGCCAATCACCTTAGCTGTTTGCCGGATAGATGGTATACTGGCGAATGCAAGATCCTGACATGCTTGGGTGACATCCTCAACCTTGTTAGTTGGTATGGTGGCCCTCATCCGATTGGAATCCACCGTGAAGCCCAGATAATCCATAACCTGGGACGGGTAGAACTTGGACTTGTCTGGATGGACAATAAACCCCAGCCGCTGAAATATTGTGACAGTGGCCGAAACTGCCCTCTCAGCTGCCTCCAGGGTTTTGCCAATAATCAGGATATCATCCAAATAGGCCATTACAATATGTTGTTGTTTTCTTAATTGGGCCATAATAGGCTTGAGCAATTTAGTAAACAGCCTGGGGGGCGGTTGTAAGCCCATTTGGCAAAGCCCTGTATTGCCAGAGCTGATCCATCCAAACAAATTTCAGAAACTTCCGATGATGTTTCCGAATGGATACTGAATAGTATGCATCTTTTAAATCAATACATGCCATAAAGCAACCATGCGAAATCAGTGATTTGGCTGTCTCAAAAGTGTCCATTTTAAAATGGGTGTATGTTACAAAAGTATTCAGCTGGGTCAAGTCAATAATCACTCGACAACCTCCATCCTTTTTTGGTCTAGTAAAGATATTGGAGACAAATTCAATAGGTTCGTGCATAGTTTTCTCTATCACGCCTTTTTGTTCCAAACGAAAAATTTCAGCTGTGCCTGCTGCCTGTTCAACGGCAGACAGCGTAAACTTCCATTTAGGCATATGCTGGGATGGAGGAATGTCCCCGTGAATAAATTCAATAGTATGACCCCGAATATTCTGCAAAATAAACTCATCTGAAGTAACAGTCTCCCATGCCTCAGAAAAGAGCCGGAGTCGCCCTCCAACATGTGATGTTAAAGGAACAGGAAAAAGAAAACCAGACCGCCTTACCTCCATGGTCACCGGCGGTCCTTGACATGTTTGGTTGGCCGCGGAGGTGCTGGGTTGGGTTGATGGTGGGGTGGCTTCATTTTCCACTGGGGTCGTTGTGGACCTGACCCCAAAAAAGACCGCTGCTGCTGGCCCTGTTGATATCGGTGTGGTGTCGCAGCATATGGTCTGGCTGCTGAAGCGGCCGAGCTTCGCGGTCGAGCAGGTGGAGCTTTTGGCACCGACGGTCTGGGGGCGATCTGAGACCGCATGAGTCCCACCGTCTTGGCTACCGCGTCAAGCTCTTTGACTCTCTTCGGAAGGTCCTCTCCGAAGAGTTGTCGGGGCGGCGGTGGTTTACACAACCCAGCGAACTTAGGGTTGATGGATGGACGGATGCTGTTTTTTCGGAAGGCATTGATTTCGTGTTGAGTGGCACACAAAAGTGCCAAAGCATCCTCCTGGTCCAACGAGAGATCACCACCATCAACCGACCGCGCAAAGGCGGTAATACCGGCTGTGAGGAGTTTTAAAATCCGCTGGAGCTTCAGCTCCTGATGGCGGATTGCCACGCCGATGTTGCCCCATATGGGCGTATTGACCACAGGCACATTAAGGGCATTGCAGTTGGAGGGAGGTTTGTGGCGATGAATAGCCTGCGAGAGGACTTCCTCCTGGAGCTGGTGGTTCGTAAGGAAGTCCACCGTGGCCCCCAGCTTGGGGTGAAGCGGAAGCCCAGTTGTGACCGGGGCAGCGAATTTTGCCGCTACATCCAGTAGATCTTCTGTCGGTGGCTCCGATAGAGCTGGTGTAGGGTCAACAAATCCTTCTTCCTCCGGTAGTTCGCTGACGATGGAGGCTGGTGAGACGGCCCTGTGCCTGTCGATGTTGGTGGACGCTTGCTGCTGTTGATTATGCAGCAGAAGCTCCAGCAGCCGCTCCATATGGTCAATACGCCCACAACCCTGAACACTCGAGTGGTCGGAGTCCTCTGGCTCAGGAAAATTGCCGGGGCTCCTGTCATCAGCCCGCACCTCGTCGAGGTGATCTCGGTGCCGGTAGTTGTCGCTGCCGGCCGCCGAAGCGAAACCGCGCGATTCCCGCGCGGGAGAGGTGTTCAACCGCCTCCGTTTGGCGGGAGCGGAAGCCGTTGCCACAAAGGGCCCTGACGGCTGGGGGTCGGCTCCGATGCCGATGCATGGTCTCGTCCTCCCATCCATGGGGGACTCGGCGACCGAGGCGGGACCGTACCCAAGCCCCCCGTCCCGGCGGCGGGGTTTGGGAGTTGGGTAGCAGACCTCACAGACCCAGGTCCCGCCGTTGCACCAGACCGCAACTCGGCGGCAGGTGAAGCCTTAGCCCGTACCGGGTTAGGCTTACGGGCTCCTCCCCTGCCCTCCTTCGAAGGGCTAGCGGAGGGGGGCCGTGCAGCCGCACGAGACCCCTTCCCCGTGGTTGCCGCTGGCGACCTGAATGTGGCAGGGTCCACCTGTTCGGGTGGCACCCCGTTGTCGTCCTCCACGAACTCCTCCTCGGAGCTGTGGCGAGTCAGCAGGTCCCGACCTGCGGAAGCAGGAGGCATCGGTCTCCCCGCCTTTCTCCCGGCCCCAGGTGTAAACGATGATGAGGGCGCCGGGCCGGTCGGTCGACGACTTCGACCAGACATACTGACGAAACTCCAATCCACGCCCTTACTGAAAGACAAACAGACAGCAAGGGCCAACCAACTTAAGGTTAGTTTCACTTACCTAAGCGGTCCCTTATGAAGGGCTGGCGGGGAGCGCACCCCACCGCCAGCTGTCGGCAGCAATGCGTTGCGACGATATGTCGCGCATGCGTGCCGGCGGGCTCTTCACGAAGTCACTCACGTGACTCCGAAATGAAATTTCACATAGGGATAGGTGGGGAGCATAGGTTTAAGGAGAGGGGTGATAGATTTAATAGGAACCTGAGGGGCAACTTTTTCACGCAAACGGCAGTGGGAAAATCAAACAACCTGCCAGAGGAAGCAGTTATGACAAGTATAATAACAACATTTAAAAGACATTTGGACTGGTATATGGACAGGGAAGATTCAGAGGGATAAACGTTGGAAAATGGGACCAGCATAGATGGGGCACCTTGGTCAGGATGGGTGAGTTCAGCGAAAGGGTCTGTTTCCAAACTGTATGACTGTGACTCAAAATCAAATTACCTGAAGTTGGAGAATTCAGTATTGAGTCAAGAAGGCTGAAACATGCCCAGACAGAAGATAATAATGAGACTTTAAATCTCCATCCCACTCTCATTTGACTTAATCGGTCAGTGGCCCCTTGTGCTGTAACAATGATTCCCAATGCAACCTTGAGGAAAAGCACCTCATCTTCTCTGCCTGGCATGTCTTCCTACACAGCATTTTGTAACTCTTACATTCATTTCTCAATTTTTTTTTCCATACGTTCTCACTCTCCAACTATCCCCATTCTCTCATTGACCAGATTAACCTTGGTTACATCAAATCCTCACAGTAACCCCTGTGTTACCTTACTGGAGACATACTCCGCCACACATCTGAATAAGCTTATTTTCTCTCCTTCCTTGTCCATTCACTCCATAGATGCTGCTTGACCCGCTGAGTACTTCCAGCACATCGTGCTTTGCTAAAAAAATTAGCATCTGCAGTCGCATACGTCTTCATCCAGATCTTCCTTGACTGATGCACAACGTTTGTCCTCAACACCTCCCCCCTCAAAACTGTCAGGCTCTTTCAATCCTCTATAACCATTCCGATTTCAGCTACAACTTTAAAGTTAACTAAGTAATATCACACATGCCATGGACCTCTGGTGCTATTGGATTAATAAAGTATGTGCCCATAATCAAAATGTTTGTTGTTATGTTGCTGAGCAACTGTTTTCATATCTCTGTAGGATCCAAGAAAGCTCCAACTCTGCAAATTTTATTTTATTTTGCTTCAATAGTAAATGAATGGAATCTAAACTGCAGTTACTAATGCTGTATTTTCTTCATGTATTCCTCTTACATTCTTACACTGGATTCTTAAGGTTAGTTCTGGATAAAATATTTGAAGAGTCAAATTGCCAGGTATAGACAAATTGCTAGGAACAGGAAAAACATATATATACACAACTGAAACTGTAATAGTCTGTTTTTAGAACTTTTCGGGATTAAATATAAAATATAGTTTAGTTTATTGGCATGTATACCAAGGTACATTGTTTTTGCAAATAAACACTGCTGTTAAACATTTATACTTTTCAGTACATTTGCAACTTTTAAATTAAAAAAAATATCTTGGCAGCTTGTTCTTGTCCTGCTAAGAAGCTGGAATGGAAGAAAACAACCAGATCCTATTGTTTCCAATCCTTTCAAATAGGATTTTATTTTTGGTTGCCTGATTTATTTACTAATGTTTCTAACATGACACCATAAAATAATGAGACTTTAAATCTAATCTGTTAGTTAGTTTAATAAATGTAAGTTGCTTGGTTAAATGGAATATATTTTATATGATATAACAATTCAGCTTTTTCTAGCATTTAGTAAAAACATTTGGAAAGTAAGCAAAAAAATCAATCTACCTCATGAATCTTACAACTTTCTAAGATAACACAACCCTGTTTCCAATTCAAAATATTTAACACACGTGAGTGTTTGAAGTAGGTTATTTCTGCATCAACATCGGCATCAGCAAGCCCAATGGTATTTAAAACTCCTCTGACGCTCCACCTTTTCATGTTGGTTAAATCTGTTTATAGAATACCCCCAGCTAAGTGTCTGGGGTGTAATTTGAAAAATCAACATACACTTTAATTAACATTTGGCAGTCTTCCTAGAATTATATTGTTTACACAATACCACACCTTTATGTCATAACCCTTCTGTTAAATTCCATACATAATTTAGAATCTTATATTAAAACATCGCAACTTGTTCAGGGTGTTGGGTGGCATCTGCAACATGTTTTTTTTAATTATATTGCAACAATTAACCAAAACTCAAACCCATGCTCTTCTTTTAACATCTATTCAAGTAAGTTTTGCATGTTTATATTTGGTTCTATTCGTATCCTGAATCTTAGAAATAATATCCCCTCACTCCTCTCTCCAGAATACAAATCTATTTCTGGAAGATTGCGTCTTTTTGGCCATGAACTGATTGCCTAATAATCATTAATCTCCAATATTCCTATATCATTGAAATAATTTCCCTTGGTTTCTGTTAGTTTTTATAAACTACTATTGTGTCTATTTCAGCAAACCTAATAAATAGAGAATACACAAGAGGGACAATGAAGTAGCCAGTTTATTCCACGAGTGAGAAAGACCTAATAACTCATGAATGACAAAGTCACTAGTGAATTATTAAAGGTCTTCTCATGGGCCCATTGCATCCGTCAATGTCGCACGGGCAGCCTGTGAAATGGGGTCAGACTGTTGGTGGGTGGGAAAGTGCAACCACACTTACTCATCCCACCCACATTGAAAATGGCACCTCAGGCAGGATGGCAGGTATGGCTTTCTGCTGAGTATAACAATTTGCATTTATGTAGAACCTTTAACATTGTAGATATCTCCAAGGTGCTTTTGAATCATATTAAATACACAGCTATAATTATTAAATTATGTTGTCTAGTGGGAAGATCTATGTACAGGAATTGTTTGCTACTACTGGCAAATATTTTTCTTTAAAGTATATACTTTTGTTTAGGGTATAATTTGATAAATTAATAGGCTAGCACTACTTAAAAATGCATAATTCACCTCCAAATTTGTAAAATGGTAAAACCAGCAAATAATTCACATTCACAAGTTATAGGAGTAGAATTAAGCCATCGAGTCTACTCTGCCATTCAATCATTGCTGATATCTGCCTCCAAAACCCATTTTCCAGCTTTCTCCCCATAACCTCTGACACCCATTTTAATCAAGAATTTGTCTATCTCTGTCTCAAAAGTATCCACTGACTTGGCCTCCAGAGCCCTCTGTGGCAATCAGTTCCACAGAAAAACTACCTTCTGACTAAAGAAGTTCCTCCTCACCTCCTTTCTAAAAGAGCCCATTAATTCTGAGGCTATGACCTCTGGTCCTAGAGTCTCCCACCAGTGGAAACATATTTTCCACATCCACTTTCTCTATGCCTTTCATTATTCTGTAAGTTTCAATGAGGTCCCCACTCAACCTTCTAAACTCCAGCGAGTACAGGCCCAGTGCTGTCAAACGCTCATCACATGCTAGCCTAAAAACTCATGCTTGGAATAATGACATTACATGCAGGGCGCAGCTGTGTCATGCTGCACTATCAACTTAATGCAACAGGTCTAATCAAAAGATATTATCACTCTTCAGTTTGAACCACAAAACTCAGTTTTGTCGTCTTTCCTTCATTTCTGTTCAAAAATATCAGCTATTGCTAGCAAATAAAAAGCAGAATAAACTACTATTACAAGCCCTCATCAAATATAATTACATGTATTTTATGAATTGACACATCAAATTTCACATTCATATTGAAAGAAACTTGCATATATACACCATATATGTTTACTGGATAAATTATCCAGTAAACTCGGTGAGTTTAAAAGGAACGCAGTTTTCCCAACTACCAATTATCATCTGTGGATCAAGCTTATTACTGATCTGTCAGTGGGCGATTAATGAATCACGAGATTCATTCCATTTGTTTTCTTACCTGTGCAAAGTAAAAAAAAGTGGGATTATGTTATATCGTTCGCTGCAAGATATCTGGAGCCGCAGTAATTATGTGTCTTCAGTTATGTTTTAATGATGAACATTGGGATGTTGATGTTGGGGGTTTCAATGTGGGCAATGCCATTCAAACGCAAAAGCAAAACTCTTGTTGAAACAGATTAATGCATATTTCTTACATGGTGTAACTGCTACTTGCTCTGTATCAATTCATTTTTGAGGTTTGCAAATTATCTCCAGACATCCCCACTCATGATGAAGGGTACATTGTTGCTTTTAAAATAGTTACCACAAGGATATTGTCATGAGGAGATTTCAAAATAATGAACTAGAGCTGAGATAGTTGACGTCTGACAACAACAACCATCTTTTCTTACGATGGCAGAACTCAAGTCAATGAAGAGTTTTCCCCTGGTTTTCCATCAGCTAGAGTTGTGCTCACCATTCTCAGTCATATGCTGCCTTGATGTCAAGATCAATCACACTCTGGGATTGAGTTCACTTGTCCATAAAATCATGGAATCATAGAAGTATTGGGATTTACAGCACAGAAGAAAGGCAGTTGTCCAAAACAGACTTTGGGTTAATCCTCATCCCTAGTCTGCAATTTATAATGTTGCATTGAATACCTCTTCAAGTGTTCACCTAGGTACTGTTTAAATATAATGAGGGCTTTGGCTTCCATCACCTTTTCAAGCAATTAGTTCCAAACCTAGACCTTTAGTTGAGTGCAATCATTCTTTCTCTACTCCCTTATAATCCTTCTACCATTTAATTTAAATCTATGCTCTCTAGTTTTGGGTTTTTTTCTGCTCAGGGAAATAGGACCTTTATATTTATCCTCCAGAAAAGATGTTAAGAACTAAAAGCAGGTAGGTCTGTAATAATTTTGCAAAATGGTGAGCATAAAGTGGACCTTCCTTTCTCTATGAATCAAGTGATAATCAAGCTATCATGTGCAGTGTGTGTGCTTCAATGGCCTATACAGATTGCGATTTTCAGATAGATATTGTTTACCTGGATTTTTGTAGCATGGTCTTGTCACACACAGTAATCACCCACAATAACTCCACACCCATGCTTGCTTTGTCCAGATACAAAGAGCCTATCTGAAGCAACCAGAGTCCTGAGATAAAGGCCCTGAGCAGTTGGACTGTCCAGAACAATTCAATGGTTAAACTTCATTCTTAAACTCCCCTGATACCATTAATGGCTGGTATTCAGAAACATTAAGAACAATTAATTAAAAAGTTAAATTATTAGAAGCATTTCTACACTTTGTAAAAAAAAAGTAAAATACTTAAAATCAATTATAAATTCCAATTGAAGAAGGATCTGAAATATCATCTGTCCACTTCCCTCCACAAATCCTAGCTGGCCCAGAGTTTCTCTTACTTACTTTCTTCTCATCTTTCTTCCCTGCAGTCGTAATCCCTGTTGAAATCATCAGGTCTAAACAGATGCAAACACCAAGAACCAGTGCCCCCATTTAAATGCCAGTGTCCTATCTGTTCGCCTTTACCAGTAGTACCTAGGCTAATTATTTACTGATAAAGATATTAATAGTTTAACTCTTGAGTATTCTATATACGGTCAATATTTTTATCTCTATTCCTTATAGATTTTTGCCATTTAGCCATCCAACCATATTTAAAACCTATGAGCCACTTCTACATACTAGCACCAAATATGGACCCATTGCTTATGGAACTAAGCATTTCAGAGCAACAGAAGATACACCAACCGTGAATAAGGTAGGCAAGCAACAATGCTTCACCATTTACTTTTTATGTATCTTCCAATGGTGGTGATGATTCTTAAGATAGAGTTCTTAACATCTATATACATCATTAAAATGAAATTTAATAGCATTTTTGAAATGTAAATATGCTTTAAAAATCAGTAGATAAGTATTATGTATTGTAATTTCAAGTTAATTATTGGTTTATTGAAAAATATTTTTTGCTAGTAATATCCATCATTTTAAAAACGTGAGTTAGAGAAGAACTCGTACTTTAAAGTTGAATTTATCCATCTATTGCAACTCTCAACATTAGCAAAATACATTTTGACAGTATTTATAAATTTGATATTTAACAACTAGCATCATTTGAATTGTGCATTTTCGTACAGAAAGAAAATATGTAATGTGCACACATAGGCAGGTATGTGTGTATGGGTGTAGACTAATTAACAAGATTTTGGAGCATTTTTTAAAACAAATTTTGGAAAGAATGAAATAACCCAGTTAATTACAATGTGCAGATATTCATTTCACAGCCTCACCTTTACTTAGTGACATGAATGACGTTTCACACTTAGCTAACTTGGTGTTTAATTGACACTTTCAATATATATTTGATTCAATTCCAGTAATCATTTGAAGAAAGGCACACAAATGAAAGTCATCTTTTAGTTAAACAGAAATTTACATTCCTGATAGAAAACATTTCACGAATGTTCTGTTGAGAATATCTTTCAATCTGCAGCCATTCATTATTATGCCAGTGAAATGGGGGTTTCTCAATTTAGAGCATTTTGTGTTTGATCTTTGCAAAAATATACCTTAAATATTTTTATCTGTTAACAAATTCATTTGCACCTGCTTTTCTGATTGAAAACAAATGCAGAGAAGATACATAAACAGTACACTTAATTTGCCACAATTGTTATTACACATCACTATTGTTAGCATTTCACCTAGCATGATACACCAAAGCTCCACATAGTATCTTGCTTCATGGATACCAAAGATCCACTGTATTTGTGTAAGTGAGATGTTGCTCACAATCTTATAAAACTATGGATAAATATCGTTCAGGTGTTGCAACTTATAAAACCAATTCCTGGGGTTGCATGTATCTATGAAATCTTATACTTGAATGATGAGAATGGTAGCGGTGGGGCAGCATAGTGGAAATCCATAAAGTATTTGGTAGAATTTCATTAATTTATTTATTTATTGAAAAACTCAGATTAATTTGCGGTGATCATTGTTCAGAAATTATCAAATTAATATCTATGAGCAAAAATTATTTACATTAAAATGCTTTGATAATTAGCAGTGAATTGTATAACAATGTACAAATATAAGTTGGAAACTTTTTTTCCCACAAAGTATTGAAATTGTTACATTTAAACTTGATTTTAACAAATAAGCAATTCATTTTATAATGCCAGAAGCTGCTTACAATTCTCATATTTCTATCATTGTATTTAAATTAAACTATGTTTCTTTGAATTGTATTAGTTGCAACCGTAAACTTCATGTCTTCGTTTTTAGTTCTTTGCATGAAAAAAATAACTGAGATTATAGAACAGTGGCCAATGTGATGCAGAGAGTTGTGAATCTGTGGAATCATCCAGAGAGTTGAGAATCTGTGGATTACTCTGCCACAGAAAGCAGTGGAGGCTAATTCACTGGATATATTCAATATATGGCTATTAGGGCTAATGGAATCAAGGGATATGGGGAGTAAGCATGAACAGGGTACTGATTTTGGATGATCAGCCACGATCATATTGTATGGGGGTGCTGACTCGAAGGGCCAAATGGCCTACTCCTGCACCTATATTCTATTTTTCTGTGTCATTGATGACTAAAATATACTGGTGCAAAGTTGGCTGCTTCACCTAAAACATAAAGTTCTGTAAAAGTTTTATTTTAAAACCAATCTTTTCTCACCAGCATCTTTTCTTACGAAACTCTAAACTCATGAAACATTGCATATTGAAAGATTCCAGTTAACCATTCGCTGAGGGAAAAACATAAAAACAAATCAGTAGAAAATGATCTCAGTAGATAATGTAGAACATTAAGTCAACCTTTCTTCCTCAATAGTTCTAAAATAGAGTGGGAAGTAGAATTGATCATGGATTTAATGTTGCAAATCCCTGGGTGCAGAAACATGGGTGCAACTATGACTGTCTGCCCATTGCAGCCAATGATTGAAACTGCTGTCAGTAGCATCCTGACAATAATGAACATTCGGCTTAACGACCGTGATTATGATTATCAGAATTGATGTGCAAGTGCAATGTGCAGGGATCATTACAGCTGAACTTTACAGCTGTGAAGCAAGCTTTGGTTATGGATAATTGTACTTTTACATGTTGATTGAGATGAAATATGCTTTCAACAGACAACATTATATTATTCTTCAAGGCCCCATTCAGATTTTAATCTTTGCAATTGTCCAGGTAAAACGACTATTACTCTAACACTTATTTTGACCTGCAAGCTCAAAGTCCTTTAAGCTATTCCTTTGGAGCACTAAGCAAAATGGCTCTGTAACATTTACCCTTCATCCAGTGTAGTAGAGACACACACTACTATTCAGATGTTGATTTTGCTCTGACTGAGTTTTAAATTGCTCCCTCTGCATAGTACACTTTTGGTTTTTACTACAACAGTGGTTCAAACACTTTCCCTAAGGTACACCAGTTGCATATGATTTCTAACAATTCATATTGAAATAATCATAATTGCAAGCAATGGCTTAGAAAGAAAAAGTAATTTAATGCTGAACTACATTGTTCTGTGCGTCTGAAGAAGGGTTTCGGCCCGAAACGTTGCCTATCTCCTTTGCTCCTTGGATGCTGCTGCACCCGCTGAGTTTCTCCAGCCTTTCGTGTACCCTACATTGTTCTGTGCATATGTTTAGTGTAGTATCTCTAAAGTCTAAGTCAATTGCCGTTTTTATTCGTCAACACAAAGGTGACAGTGATGATATGAAAATTCAATTTAGAGTTAGGCACTGTTTCATTAAAATTATGGCTTTCATTGAATTTTGTACGAATGTTAATAAGGAAATGTTAATATGTTTTCTTTTTGTTCCATGATTAAGCATTACATGTTTATTCAGCAAAGAGAGGAGACATCTATATTAGTTTAAGCTGTTGTCAAAGTACAAATGTTAGCTCAATGGTTCATGTGGGATAGTATCATAATGCAGTATATTTTGTAAGTATTGACAGTGTGGTCATTGGACACATCGACAGGTCAGATTAAGTAAAAATCCATGAATTTGTTTCATAAGTTACACTTTCAAAAAGCCTGCATTTCTAAGTCTTAATTCACACACAAACAATTATTAAAATATGTGGATGGTGAGGAGTTAATTTGAAGCAGCCGCATGAATTTTGGAATCTTTGATAGGGGCAGAAAGTTTATGTTGCACTGACAGATCAATGGATGAGCAAAACCTTTCAGAAATAAGGCACGTAATTTTTCAAAAAGAGTGTTAAAACATGAAGGAAAAAGTGATTATGGAGTTGCATTTGGGGTTAGAAGTAGAGAATAACAAATTAGTTAGAACCCTGGTTAGGAGAGACGAAGTAGAGTGGGAACTAAAGGGTACCCGGACGGGACGTCGAAGGACGCGAAGCCGAAGCCAAGAAGTGGAGGCCAAGATACCGAATGGATATGATGCCGAAAAGCCAACATATCGACGGACATGACGCAGAAAAGCCAAGGTACCGAATGGGCACGATGCCGAAAGGATATGAAGCTGAAAGGACACAATGCCAAAAGGATACAAAGCCAAACAGACACCATGCCAAACGTACAGGACACAGAACGGACATGACATCGAAAAGCCGCTGAACGGACATGACGTCTTGGATGACGGGATTTGTCCGAAACTTTGTCCGTGATTTGTATAGACCCCCGCGTCCATCACATCACTGGCCGGGAGGGAAATGGGAGGGTGGGGGGGGGGGGGAGCTTAAGCTTGCATTTGTAAAATGGTGGCAGTGACTCAAAGCTGCTGCGATTGCCTCAGAGGCAGTGATGTGCATCACTGGCCGGGGGGAGACGGGAGGGTGGGGGGGAGCTTGAGCTTGCGTTTGTAAAATGGTGGCAGTGACTCCAAGCTGCCGCGATTGCCACAGAGGCTTTTCCAAGTCATGTTCGTTCCCCGTCAGATTTTAAGCCGAAAAACAATCTGACGCTGAACGCACATGAAGCCGAAATAATAAACAGGTATGAAACACTAAAACACTTTTAAAAATCTACATTTGCTGCAAGAATAGACAACCAAATTTATTATTTAACTGTTTTAAAATGTAACAAGGTACAACAATTTAACTATTTACGAATATGACGCCGAAAAATCTCTGTGGCAACCGCAGCAGCTTGGAGTCACTGCCACCATTTTACAAACGCAAGCTCAAGCTACCCCCATCCTCCCGTCTCCGCCCCGGCCAGGGATGTGATGGACGCGGGGTCTGGACCAATCGCTGCCAAGGTCTCGGACAAATCCCATCCCCGGATACGTCATGTCCGTTCTGCGGCTTTTCGATGTCATGTCCGTTCTGCGTCTTGTCCTTTCGGTGTGGTGTCCGTTCAGCTTCGTATCCTTTCGGTGTGGTATCCGTTCAGCTTCGTATCCTTTCAGCGTGGTGTCCATTCGGTATCTTGCCTTTTCAGCGTGATGTTCGTTCGGCATCTTGGCTTCCACTTCTTGGCTTCTGCTTCTCATCCTTTGACTCCCTGTCTACACATGAACTAAAGAGAGCTTATCGTAACCTCTAGATTACTTCCAGTCCCATGAGCAAGTCGGTATAGGAATAAAAGGATAAATCCAATGGTGGCATGGACATCGGGATGGTGCAGGGGAAGTTCTTTAAGTTCCTGGAACATTGGGACAGCGTCAGGGGAGAGTGACCTGCACTGGAATGGGACCAAAATCCTAATAGGGAGATAGACACAAAATGCTGGAGTAACTCAGCGGGACAGGCAGAATCTCTGAAGAGAAGGAATTGGTGACGTTTCGGTTTGAGACGCTTCTAGTAGGGAGGGTTGCTAGTGCTATTAAAGAAGGATTTATGTATAAACTAGACAAGCTTAAGCTTAGGGCCACGAGATCTAGGGGGCCCTACTCACCTCGCTGCCTCACCGGACCCGTCAAACCTCGCCGCCCGACCGATCATCCACCCACCGGGACCTCCTACTCTTTGCCCGCTGACCCTGGCCACTCCACCGCCCTCCAGCAGCCCACAGCCATCGCCTTACCTGCAGCCTGGACTCAGCACTGGGCATGAAGCTTTCACGCTGCAGACTCCAACTCCCCTGAGTTTGAGTGCGCTGGGTCCTAGTACTAGTCCACTCACCCTGGTAACCTCAGTGGCTGTTCCACTGGGTCTTCCTCATTCATTCCCCTCAAACCATGTGACCCCAGCTCTTCCCCACCCACACTACAGTCCTCATACCCCCCTACCCCCTGACCACCCACCACCCCTCCACCAAACATCGCCTCGGTCTCAGTCCACTCACCTGCCTTCCTCCGGCCCCAACCCCCATCCCTGCCATGTGTTCACCAACCCCGCTGACCTCCCCCTACTCAGATACATGGTCTGCCCACAGCTGAAGCCTCACCTTTGTCCCCCACCACCCTCACAAGTGAAGTAACTTAGGGCCTCTTCCAGCCTTGCTCAGAGTAGATGTTCAGATGGGAAGATTCAGTCACCTAGAGAAAAAAATTTTAGTAACTAGAGACGGCAGAGCAGGCTAGTAAATGCACATGGGAGAATACTAAAACTAAATTGCTTCTATTTTAATACAAGGTCGAACTAGTAAGGTGGGTGAACTCAAAGCTTTAATTGAAACATATAACTGAACTTTGTTGCCACTACTGTCCTTGTTGAAAGATAGGCGGGACTGATAATTTAGTATCAGTAGGTTTGAAGTTTACAGGTGAGATACAGGAGCATTAAAATGGGAAATGGCATTGCACTTAGCCAAGAAATGCATTATTTCAGTAATGAGGGAGGATTACCTTGACGGCTCCTCAAATGAGGCTATGTGGCTAGAGATTATGAACAAAAAAAGGTATTGTCACTTAGTTGGGAGTGACCAACAAACAGTTAACAGGAATATAGAAGATCACATACATAGGTAAATTACAGAGAGGTGCGAAAAAAGTAGCGTGATAGTACGAGGGGATTTAAATTTTCCAAATATTAATAGTGTAAATGGCTCAGAAGTAGCAAAGAAGAGCTTTTTGAAACAATATGTAGTTAAACCAATGAGGGAAGAAGCATTATAGGATATTATCTTGTGAAATGTAACCGATAAGGTGAAGAGATTGTCAGTGAGGATGCATTTTGGACATACTGACCGGCACTCCATATATTTCAATATATTTATCTATCCTTTAACTGGCTTAATGTTAGATAAAGAAGAATCTTTCAAATGTTACATATATTGCTGATCCTATATTGCCCTTGAGAAAATAGTAGTGAGCCACCTTTTGACTATTATTGAAGGTATTCCAAAAGCACTGTTTATGATTGCATCAATGTGCTGGGTCCAGGACAGATCTTCAGGAATTTGAAGCATTTGACTCCACCATTGTTCAGTCGATCCTCATCCTTCCACTTCCAAAGTCCACAATCAGTTCCTTGGTCTTACTGATGTTGAGAGCAAGGTTGTTGTTCTGGCCCCTTTTTGTCAGTCGATTGATCTCCCACCTATATTCTGACTCATCATCATCTGTATTTCGTCCAACAATGATGGTATCACCAGTGAACTTGAAGATGGAGTTCGAATTGTATCCAGCTACACAGTCGTGACTATACAGTGAATAGGGGTCTGAGTACACAGCCTTGGGGTGCTGCCATGCTGATATTGATCGAGGAAGAAGTGTGCCACCAATTTGTATAGATTGTGGGTCTGTTAATGGGGAAGTTGAGGATCCAGTTGCAGAGAGATAAGCAGAGACCAAGTTCCATGAGCAGTAACCAGTTGGAAGGGGATGATGGTTTTAACACCGAGCTGCAGTCTATGAACAACAGCTTGATGTATATGTGTTTTATTGTCAAGTGGTCCATTGCAGAGTGGAAAGCCAGTGAGATTGCATCCATTATTGACCTGTTGTGGTGGTAAGCAAGTTGTAAGGGGTCCAGGTTCTTGCTAAGGTAGGAGTTGACATGTGCCATAACCAACCTTTCAAAGCACTTAATCACCTCAGACTTAATGCCATTGGTTGGTAGTCATTGAGGTGCGTCACCTTATTCTTCTTGGGAAGTGGTATTATTGATGTATTGAAGCTGGTGGGAACCTCAGACCTCTGTAATGTGAGGTTGAAGATGTCTGCATATGCTCCAACCAGTTGGTCTGCACATGTTTTAAGAACACGACCAGGCATACCATCACATTTCTTTTAGCCTTTTTGATGACCTTATCAAGGGTATATCTGGATTTTTTATATAACTGTATACCATTTTGTATAACTTATGCCATTCAGAGATCTTTGTGGCAGTTTAAAGAAAAATATATGTTGTCAAAGCTAAATCAGTACTTCATTGAGAATCACCAGATTTGGAGAGAACCCAAATCTTTGGGTCCAATAATTAATACCCTTGCTTAAGCTTTCTGAATGATTTGCTATTTTTACTTTTATTTGCTACATTCTGATGTTTAGAACCTCAGACATAGAAATTTTAATTTTTCAACGTACATCTTTTTGTTTGAAATTAGTAGGGCAGTACAGTGGTGCAGTTAGTAGAGATGCTGCCTCGCAATGCCTCAGACCCAGATCCGAGCCTGAGCTCACATGCTGTCTATGTGGAGTTTGTACGTTCTCACTGTGACTGAGTGAGTTTACTCCAGGTTCTCCAGTGCCTCCCACATCCCAAAGACATGCAGGTTTATAGATTAATTGGGCTCTGTAAGGTTTTCTCTAATGTGCAGGGAGCGGATGAGAAAGTGGGATAACGCTGAACTTGTGTGCACAAGTGATCGAAGGTCAACAAAGACTAGATGGGCTGAAGGGCCTATTTCCATGCTGTGTCTCTAAACTAACCTAAACTAATATAATAACAGGTAATGTAAAATAATGTTTAAGTATGGTCTTAAGTTTTTACTTCAGAAAGTTGCTTGAGTTTTTTGATGAATGTCCAGCATTGGTATATTTCACTCTAATAAATCAATAAGAGTACTAGCTTAGGAATCTGGACCAATCTAGGTACAAATGCCATGTCCACCACAAGTCATGGATTGGTCAAATTGACTGTTCCTCTGTTGCTGCTACTGACAAATGAGTAAATATATAAATGTAACTTTGGTAGTGTGACTAATTATGCTGGTTGAGTAAAGATTTTGAAGATCAGTGACAGGAGCTTCACTTTCTGTACATATTCACAGGGGTGATAATGGACCCCTGTTTTAAAAAAAATCCTATGCATTGTACATCTTATGAAATACTGTTTTTCAGCTAATTCAGTGAAGCCCAAGTCCCCAGGATCTATACTGCAGTTTAATAGCAAAAAAAATGACTTGAGTAATTAAGTGATTGTTATTATTTCTTTACTGCACTGTCCTGATAAGATGGCTGAGGGCCAACAGGAATTTAATATTAGTGATTGGGCACAGGAATTTGAATTATCTGACCAGACTTTAGTAGCCCTTAGGGAAAAGGGGTTCTCTTCAAAATGAGCATTTTCTAAATTGACCCGAGAGATGATTAAAAATGAGTTTATTAAGTCTATTACGCTGGCACAACATATGCTGTTGATTGATGTAGGAGTTGCTTCATGATCTGTTAGCCAATTACCATTGAAGCAGATTGTTGAGGCAGGTGTTTCCTTCATTTCTGTGGGGATTTTAAAGGAGCAGTTATATTCTACCTTCAAGTTTTATTGAGATTTTTTAGTAACACTTTTCAATTGAATCTTACCCTGTTTTAATCAATGGCCAAATATATAGAAATCATTGTCATATTTATTAGACAACCAGATTCAGTTCCAACATACTTCAGCAATCTGGCTCCACAAATCCATGACAAACTAATTGATCTACTAGATGGGCAAATAAATCACTTTATTCCTGATGACTGGAGTTGCAAATATTGTAAATCTACTGTCTTTAAACATATTGGAAAATGCTGAAACATTGATGTAATTATTGTAGAGGTTGTAATGTGCTGAAGATTGTTTTATATTTGCCAAAAGGATTTTAAATGTGCTGCGATCAAATAAGCACCAATATAACTCCTGCCTTGCCAACCCTCTCCCCATCCTCCTTCACTTTTACCCCAACCAAAAATCAATTAACCATGCCATATTTGTCTTAAAGCTGTATTTTGCCCCATGATTTTATAAAAAAGTACTATTATAATTCTAAAAAAATTACAGCAACAAATTATTATCAACACTTAAACATTTTTTATCTTGTTTAAGATTTAATGCAGCATTGGCAGCATTAGATATATCATGGCATAAAAGTCACAGATTTAAGCAAATAAGGCTAATATTCTAGATTAACTTGATGTAATTATAGATTTTACTCATATTGCTTGTGCTTGCTGTTTGAGGGCCCTACCAATTTGAGTACAATTAACTTCTGTATTCCGATTAATTATCAGGAGCAGAATTTTGAATTCAGCTAACAATGATTCATATTGCCTCATTCCAATTAATTTTTTAAAGACATATTTATGCACCTTATTCTAATTAATAGATTTAGTCATAACTTTCAAAAGGGAACTAGTCAGGCCAAAGAGCTAAAGCAAAATGTAGGAATAATGTGATCATGTAAAAATGTACTGATTATCCAGTAAAGTACAATTGTTAAAGTGCTTTAATAAATGCCTTCAAGTAAGTAATTGGGACACACAAGAAGCTAGTTAAAATTAAAATGACTAATAATTTAAGTTAGCTAAAAAAACACAATTTACTTGTTATTATTTTTTTAAACTGCTAACAGCTAAAGGCCAAGTCAAAGTCAAAGAAGGAATCGTGTAATTCGGATAACACCTGAAGATGAGATGTTTGTAATGCATTTGATAAGACTTGTAGGTGAAATAGGTCAAAGAACCTCCTTTATTTATTTCCTGCGCATGCTGAAAATTTACCAATAGTACGAGGATATCATGGGATTAAGAATTTAATGAAAGTGGAAACAAAATTCGAAGTCAAGGGGATCAGGAGTGAACTTCTCTAGGTGCTACATGCTCAAGATTGCATGGTACTCAACTGCAATTATTGAGTCATGAGGTAGTCCCATACCTAGCAAGATCTGCACAATGTCTAGGGTTGGCAGAATAATAGCAAGTAACATATGTATAAAGAAATATCAATGTCCGAAGGAGAAATCCTAACCATCAGTTTTTGAAATTCTGCAAACAAACAGTCGTAAATATCAATCAATATTTTTGGGATGGCCATTGATTAATATCACATCTATATTACTAAAAGTCTGATCTTGACCACTTCCTGTTGTTCTGTATATTGATTTTAGAAAAAACACTGCCACTAATGGCTGTGATTTTTGGCCACCTTACTCCCCCTCCGCTGCGCAGGACAAGAGGATTTTTCCCATTGATGAAAAATAAAAATGTTATTAGTGTTTAAAAAATGTTGAGATTCTCTCTCCTGAAGGCCACGCCCATTCTGGAGGGACTATAAAACACGGAAGTGTTGAGTGCCTCAGTCTCTGCAAGATGGGGGAGCGAGAGGGTCACGTCTCTCAGTCTGAGCTGTGAATAACACTGAACATAAGTCTACTAAACTGTGAGTGGTTTTACTGACCTGTCAGTGCTCTTAATGTGGTTTGAAAATATAGTTTGGAAATGCTAAAGCTGTGTTGCCTTTGGTTTGGAAATGCTAAAGCTGTGTTGCCTTTGGTTTGGAAATGCGAAAGCTGTGTTGCCTTTGGTTTGGAAATGCTAAAGCTGTGTTGCCTAATAAATGTTGCCTTGCCTAATTAATGTTGCCTTGCCTAATTAAAGTTGCCTTGCCTAATTAAGGTGGACTTGCCTAATTAGAGTTGCCTTGCCTAATTAAAGTTGCCTTGCCTTCTATATAATTAAAAGTCTAATCTTGACCACTTCCAGTTTGCGCTTTATATAGATTTTAGAAAACACGCCACCACGTATGGCTGTGATTTTTGGCCATATTCCCCCTCCGCTCATCAGGTGCCGAGGATTTTCCCATCGATGAAAAATAAAAGATTTATTAGTGTTTTAAACATGTTGAGATTCTCTCTCCTGTCAATCATGCCAAGAAGGCCACACCCCTTCTGGTGGGAGGTGGGGGAGTGACTATAAAATCCAGAAGTGTGGGCGTGGTTTAGTCTCTGCAAGATGGAGGAGCGAGAGGCCACAACTCGCTGGCTTTAGTGGCCTTGCACCCTGCTTGAAATGGTATGAAACTGCACTTGAATTTGGTGGCCTTGCACCGTGCTTGGTAAGAAACTGCACTTGAATTTGGTGGCCTTGCACCCTGCTTGAAATGGAATTTCAAGGAATAGCCGTGAGTCAACTGCTAGCCCACCAGCCGTGAGTGAGTGAGCTGCCAACACAACAGGCTTGAGTGACTGAGCAGCAAGTCCAAGAATCCATTCAGCCCACAATGTCCATACTAGCCCTCTGGAA
This sequence comes from Raja brachyura, assembly GCA_963514005.1. The sequence goes on from OY740788.1 coordinate 43,656,506, forward strand.
ACCAGTCCCTTCAGCCCACAACACCCATACTAGCACAGCAAAAATCCCCCCCACCCCCACTGGCCACCAATATTGGAATTTGTGGAGAGATGGAATATTGCATTGGGGGACCAGCCCTCCCGTGTGATGTTGGGACCCAACGAGTTCCACTTAGCTAGTTACTAACTATTTTCTTCTCTGGACCTGCTGAATATCTCTAGTATTCCCTCTCAGATTAAGTATCCAACCTGGTCTTTCTTCAAAACATAACGATCCTGCCTCCTCTTAACAAAACTCCATCATGAGCTACAAATACATCTTCCCCTGCATTCCACAGTACATTGTGTAACATTTTTTTTATTGTCTCCCATTTACGTTTGTGTTGATAGGGTATTAAAGATTGTATGGAACATTTTGCTTTCTTGTCTACTTCATCAATTGTTAGAACCTCTGGGAGTTGCATATTGTGCAGTGAAGCTGATGAGCTCGTTCGTCAAGTTTAAAGAAGGACTCCCAACAGAGCCTGGGTTTGGACATTGTGACACTTTATCTGATGGATTTTCTTTTCCTGCACAAACCTATGCAGTTGAAATATCAAAAACTACCTTTGGTTCTGATGTAAAGGATTTGACGTTGGCTTTCAAAGAAAGCAACAGACAAATTCAGAGTTTGTGGTCTTTACAAATGTTGATGGATTGTATTCTCCATGTTATTGCAAGTGCCTATCATTTAACCTGATTATAAAGCTGCCTCAGTTGCTTTGGCTCAGTATTCAGTTCCTGTTTCTGAGTCAAAAACATCGTAAATTAACCTACTGTACCCATGTTTTGAAGGCACAATCTACGGTATTACTCTATGATAGTGAACAACTGTTGCCTTGGTGGTGCTTTAATCCTTTGAGAAAAACATAAAAACAAAGTAATTATATCTATTCAGGTGGGTATTAAATGATTTAGAAAATATTCACAAAACAGAAAGGGCTTTTCCAAGTTTGGGGTCAATATTGTTTCCTCAAATAACAATTTAAAAATAGATGACTTTTGTCACCTGCATACTCACTTATTAATAATTGGTAGAGCATAGTGTATACAAAAGGCCATTATACTCGTATACAGTGTCTTGCAAAAGTATTCATACCCCTTGAAATTTTCCACATTTTGTCACGTTGCAACCACAAACGTAAATTTATTTTATTGGGATTTTATGTGATAGACCAACACAAAGTGGTGAATAATTGTGAAGTGGAAGGAAAATAATACATGGTTTCCAAATTTTATTACAAATAAAAAATTGAAAAGTGTGGCATGCAAAGGTATTCAGCCCCCCTGAGTCAATAATTTGTAGAACCACCTTTTGCTGCAATTACAGCTGCTAGTCTTTTGGGGTATGTCTCTACCAGCTTTGCACATCTAGAGACTGAAATGTTTGCCCATTCTTCTTTGCAAAATAGCTCAAGCTCAGTCAGATTGGATGGAGAGCGTCTGTGAACAGCAATTTTCAAGTCTTGCCAGAGATTCTCAATTGGATTTAGGTCTGGACTGGGCCATTGTAACACATGAATATGCTTTGATCTAAACCATTCCATTGTAGCTCTGGCTGTATGTTTAGGGTCGTTGTCCTGCTGGAAGGTGAACCTCCACCCCAGACTCAAGTCTTTTGCAGACTCTAACCGGTTTTCTTCCAAGATTGCCCTGTATTTGGCTCCATCCATCTTCCCATCAACTCTGACCAGCTTCCCTGTCCCTGCTGAAGAAAAGCATCCCCACAGCATGATGCTGCCACCACCATGTTTCACAGTGGGGATGGTGTGTTCAGGGTGATGTGCAGTGATAGTTTTCCGCCACACATAGCGTTTTGCATTTAGGCCAAAAGCTTCAATTTTTGTCTCATCAGACCAGAGCACCTTCCTCCACATGTTTGCTGTGTCCCTCACATGGCTTGTGGCTAACTGCAAACGGGACTTCTTATGGCTTTGTTTCAACAATGGCTTTCTTCTTGCCACTCTTCCATAAAGGCACGATTTGTGGAGTGCACGACTAATAGTTGTCCTGTGGACAGATTCTCCCACCTGAGCTGTGGATCTCTCCAGAGTTACCATGGGCCTCTTGGCTGCTGCTCCGATCAATGATCTCCTTGCCCGGCCTGTCAGTTTAGGTGGACGGCCATGTCTTGGTAGGTTTGCAGTTGTGCCATATTCTTTCCATTTTCAGATGATGGATTGAACAGTGCTCCGTGAGATGTTTCATGCTTGGGATATTTTTTTATAACCTAACCCTGCTTTAAACTTCTCCACAACTTTATCCCTGACCTGTCTGGTGTGTTCCTTGGGCTTCATGATGCTATTTTTTCACTAATGTTCTCTAACAAACCTCTGAGGCCTTCACAGAACAGCTGTATTTATACTGAGATTAGATTACACACAAGTGGACTCTATTTACTAATTAGGGGAGTTCTGAAGGCAATTGGTTGCACTGGATTTTATTTAGGGGTATCAGAGTAAAGGGGGCTGAATACTTTTGCACGCCACACTTTCAGTTTTTTATTTGTAAAATAATTTGAAAACCATGTATCATTTTCCTTCCACTTCACAATTATGCGCCACTTTGTGTTGGTCTATCACATAAAATCCCAATAAAATACATTTACGTTTGTGGTTGTAACGTAAAAAAATGTGGAAAAGTTCAAGGGTATGAATACTTTTGCAAGCCACTGTACCTATGCACACCAATTCAGGGTTAATTGTGGAACAATTTCCTCACATTGTCCTCACCAGGAGATTCTGAATGCATAAGTACAAGATTTGTAGTCTGTACGTCCTGCCAATATAGAGAACAATGAAGTCCCTGGAAATTAAATAATTAATTACTGCCAACTTTAATTTCCTACTGGATGTTTGCATTATTTACAACCAGTGACTGCACTGCTGTCATGATAATAGTGTTGAAATATCCTGTGGTTGTGTTCATCCAAAGCAAAGTTCTCACTTACCTGATCTCTTCTGAATGTGTCTGTAATACCTCTCCTCTGCTTTATTTGAAGGCTGTTGGTACTTTATGACTGAAAAACAGACCAAAAATAAACAAAATGATTTGTGGTCGTATTGATAGCAAAACTGTCAACACTTGTGATCATTACTTTGTCAAAGTGACAGCAATGTGAGGGACTGGAAATGCATTCAAAAGGTTGATGTGATGTTGAAATACAGGCTTACCTACAGCAGAGAATTTTCCATCAGATTTCTGGATCACTTAATGCCCATGAGGAAATTTTCTTCATTTTTCATTGAATTAGATAGATCTGTAAAAGGCTATCAGGGTCACCAAGAAACAATTCTAGACCAATCCAGAGTCCCAGCCTAACCATATAGAAACCTGTCAATGGTGACAAGGCTATGTCAAGCTACAAAACAAAGTTGGGCAAAATTACTGGCAACAACATATCCCCCCCCGACAATCTCAATGAATTCTATTATCGCTTTTAACGGAAGGTCAGTAGTGTGATGTCATTAGGGCGACACAGTATTGCAGCGGCAGAGTTGCTGCCTTACAGCATCAGAGATACGGTTTCAATCCTGACTACAGTTGCTGTCTGTACATAGTTTGTATATTTTGTTTGTGACCACATAGGGTTTCTTCGGGTGCTCTGGTTTCTATCCATAGTCCAAAGAAATACAGGTTTGTAGGTTAATTGGCTTTGGTAAAATTGTAAATTGTCTCCAATGTGTAGGAAAGTGCTAGAGTAAGATGATCGCTGGTCATTATGGACTCGGTGGGTGTAGATTGGTAATTGTAGTCATTAGTAGAAGCTCTGCCCACCATGCGGTTTATATTATCAGAACTCAGCTCATGCTGTTAGTCGAATAGCTGCTATGCTTGTTATAACAACATGCAGAGGTATACTGTAAGTTAACTTTAATAAACTATGTTGTACCATGTTCTGCGAATGACTGACTCATTTACATGGTGGCAGAAGTGGGATCTGCCAAAATGAACTTTTGGCATCCAGAACAGAGAACACAGGTGCACTGTCTATCTGAGCAGCAACTTCCTCTACCGTTTGCATCGGGTAGTGTGGGCATTTGATCGCTGAGTTTAGGTCTCTGGGGTTGATGCAGATTCGGATTTCTTCCTTGTTTTTCTTTGTTGTAACCACCATGGTGGGATCCCAGTCGGACGGGTCAGTAACCGTAGCAATGACACCCAGGGACACCAGCCGCTTGGGCTCATTGTAAACTCTGTCGCGCATAGCTTGCGGGATGCGGTGTAGTGCCCGGACCACAGGTGTAACATTTGGATTAGTGGCGATATTGTACTCGATGGGCAGCTTTCCAACCTTATTGTAAAATAGTTCTTTATATTCTGAGAGTATCTGCTGAGTGGAGCCCTCAGTGGGAGAGAATTGATGGACAGCAGGCCGAAAGGAGACCAGGCCTAGATCCTGGCATGCGTTGATGCCAAGCAGGGTTGCAGATTCCCCCCCGAACAAAGAAAAACTTCAGTTTGTGATCTTGAGAGTCCACATTGCAATTCAATTCAGTTTCTCCAAGTGGCAGCAGTACCTCTCCCCCATAGGCTCGTAACATAGCCGCAGTGTTTTCAATATGTTCACTGCTACGAATTTGTTTAAATTCAGATAAAGACATGACATTACATTATGCACCAGTATCAATCTTTGCAAGCGCAATGTTGTTGTTAACGAGGAGAGAGACTTCAGGGTCAAGTTGTTTGTTTGTGAAAGGAAGCATGGAGTGAATGTCTGAACTGTTAACTTGACTCGCTGGGAGGAGAGCGGGGGATGGCGCTCCCAGCTCTTGGAACTCGTTATCAGTAGGTTCATGTTTTAAGTGGTCATTTTGTCTTGGGAAAGATTGAGCCATGCGAGAGCGGCAACATTTCATGGTGGTTAAATTTCTTACAATAGTGGCAAATTTTACTGTATGCAGCACAGAATTTGCGACCTGGAGCGTGGGAGCCATTACAGTTGCAACTTAAGGATTTCAAAAGCTCTTTGGTGCTGTGGGTACCAGGACCAGGCAGTGTCCTTGTGAGTCAGTTCCCACAGGGGGGCAGATATGTCGCTGAGGTTGGGAATGAATTTCCCCGGGTAGTTGACCATTCCCAGGGCTTGTTTCCGTGCTGTATCTCTAAAGTCTAAATCTGACCCAATACATGGTCACCATCTCAATTATCAGATCAGTCTTCCTGGAAGTGAACCCATGGAAAGCAACTGGAGTCCTCGGCTGTGTCTTTAGAACTTGTGTAAACCTGCTAGCGGGAATATCTTTTACATCTTCCTATCCTAATCTGAAGTTCTCTCCTGCTTTAACAAGAAAACTATAATCCCAGTGCCAAAGTAAAACCAGATAGCATATCTTAATGACTACTATTTAGTGGGTCTACCTACCACTATAATAGAACATAGAGCAAAAGAACAGGCCTTTCGGCCCACAATGTCTGTCCAGAACATAATGCCAATTCCGACTCATATCTGCCTGTACATAATCCATATCCCTCCATTTCCTGCATAGCCATATGCCTATCCAAACGTTTCTTAAATGCCACTATCATATCTGGCTCAACACACCTGGCGGCGCATTCCTGTCATTCATCACCCTCTGTGCAAAAAAACTTGCCTTGCACATCTCCTTTAAACTTTGCCCTTCTCAACTTAAAGGTATGCCTTCTAGTCTTTGATTTTTCTCCCTGGGAAAAAAGATTCTGGCTATCTGCTCAAGAAGTGCTTTGAGAGGTCACAGCACAGAACTCAGGCTTTCCAGAGAGCCGAGATCCACTGTAATTTGCCTATGGCTACAACAAATGCACAGCAGACATCATCTCCCTGGCCCTACACTCATCTCTAAGAAATGACTCCTACGTCAGACTACTATTTATTGACTATAGCCTCAACACCCAAATGGGCCTGTACCACTTAGGCAACTTTTAGGCGACTGCAGGAGACTATGCTGTCGCCACATGGTAGCCACATGTTTTTGCGGGTGGTTGCCAAGGAGTCGCCTTCATGGTCATGAAGAGTTGAAAAATTAGCGGCGACTAGAATGAAGCCGCCATGGAGAGTAGCGAGAATTCTCGTGCCGTAGGTGGGTCGCCAGGAGGCCCTAGTGGGTTGTGAGGAGGTCAAAGTTGCTGACCGGTGAATTTCATTGGCTCATTGGGGGGGGAAAAAAGGTAAGCAGTAGTTTTCAGAACCAAGGATAACCAACAGGTAAAGTTACTGTACGCCGAGCTTCACAGCCGTGTATCTCTGGCTTCTTAAAAGTTGTCTCCACTCCTTCTCCCCCCTCTCGCTCCCTTCTCCCCCCATCTCCGCCCTCTTTTAAAGGACTTACCGTACATTATGCTTTTTAGCTTCTTAATTACAGCACAGCCTTCCTGTTCATCACGGTGTGTGGCTGTATCACATTGGCTTTGCGCCGTGTGAATTTCACTCAAACAGCACTCCCCCCACTTGCCCTGTCCCCTGCCTGCATATTGGGCTGGTGAAGGAAGCGATGTGTTTGTGTGTTTCACTCTGACAGTTACAGTTCTTGTTGCCAGTTTTTCAGGAGACTGCCAGCAACTTGACAGTCACCGACAATCGTCTAAAAAATCGCCTAAGTGGGACAGGCCCATTAGTCCAAGCAAACTCATCTCCAAACTCCTGTGCCTGGGACTCAGCAACCCTTCTACAACAGAATTCTTGACTTCCTGACCCAGACACTGCAGTAAGGACTGGGGACAAAACATCGCCCACAATAATTTGCAACACCCGTCCTGCATGGCTACATTCTCAGCCTCTTACTAATCTCTTTGTACATTCACAACTATGCAGCCAAATTCTGCTCTGACTCCATTTACAGATTTGCAGAATACACCACGTAGATCTCAACTAATCAGGAGACGGTGTACAGACTGGAGCAAGAGAGTTTAGTAGAGTCATAGAGTCTAAACAAAACTATTTAGTGATACAGTGTGGAAACAGGCTCTTTGGCCGAACTTGCCCACACCAGCCAACATGTCCCTGCTGCGGTAGCATGGTGTCAAGAAGCAACCTCTCTGTCAATGTCAGGAAAATGAGGGAGCTGGTCATATTCTTCAGGAAGCAGGATGGAGCACATGGCCCAAGCTGCATTAATGGTGCTGAAGTAGAAATGGTCGTTACTAGGTGTAAATAACACTAACAATAACACTCCAATCATATTGATGCTATAAACAAGGAAGCACACCAACTCATCCACTTCCTCAGAAGGTGAAGGAAATTGTACAGATACACCACATAAAGCATCCTCTCCAGGTGCATCACAGATTGGTTTGGCAATTGTTCCTCCCAATTCTATGAGAAAATGCAGAGTTTTGTAAATGCAGCCCAGTCCATCATCAAACCAGGCTCTATGTCCCACTTAATCCCCCGCCCCCACCCCCCCCCCCCCCCCCAGCCCCCCTCCAATCAATGTTTTCTTTATTTTATATTGCCACAGGAAAACATCCAACATAATCAGACCACTCAAATCCTGGTCATTCTTACTTCTCCCCTCACCCTCTAGGTAGAAAATTAAGACTTGAAAGCACATACCGCTCCATTCATCTCCTCTGATGTTAACAGACTCTTGCACTGACATTTCTTGTGCTAAGTATGAATTCCCCATCTTCCAATCTCCCTTGTTGCACTCCTTGCACTTTTTAAAAATTATCCACTCTTTCTCTGTAGCTGCAACACTACATTCTGCACTGTTTATTTTTTTCTTTTGCACAACGATATATTCATGCAAGTCATAATTGGTCTGGACAACATGTGAAACAAAGCCTCTGGACTTCAGGACAATTGACAATAATGAACCAATACCAATACCTGGAAGTGTTTCTTAAATTGTTAGCTATAGCTAGGTGAGAATGAAAAGCTGGTGTAGGAGAGGGATGAAGAGAGAGGGAATGCAGGGGTTACTTGAAGTTAGAGAAATCAATACTCATACTCCAAGCAAAATATGAGATGCAGTTCCTCCAATTTGCATTTAGCCTCACTGACAATGGAGGAGGCCGAAGACAAAAAGGTCAGTGTGGGAATGGGAAGGAGAATTAAAGTTTTCAGCAACCGGGAGATCAGGTAGGTCCAGTGCAGACTGTGAAGGTGTTCAGCGAAACGATTGCCCAGTCTATGTTTGGTCTCACCGATGTATAAGGGTCCACATCTTGAACAATGGATACGGTAAATGAGGTTGGAGGAGGTGCAAGTGAACCTCTGCCTAACCTGAAAGGGCTGTCGAGATCCCTGGACAGAGTCGAGGGAGGAGGTATAGGGACAGGTGTTACATTTGCTGCAGTTGCAGGAGAAAATACCTGGGGAGGAGGTGGTTTGGGTGGGAAAGGATGGAGGTGGACCATTCCCTCCACATTTTCTCCTGCAACTGCAGCAAATGTAAGTTCATTGCGTAGGAAGGATCTGCAACTTCCTACACCAAAGTTGTTGGTTTACACCGAAGATAGACACAAAATGCAAGAGTACCTCAGTGGGTCAGGCAGTATGTCTGGAGAAAAGGAATATGTGACTTTTTGGGTCAAGACCCATATCAAAGTCAGCTTTATACAGGAAACCTGACAGTGCAGTAATGCGAACCGCACAACTGAAGTTCATGATTTTTTGCAATTTCGGTCAACATTTGGCTGACCCACAATTCAATTTTGATGTCAGAAATGACACTGAACAATTTCTAAGCCTTATCATCTGCACAGAAGAGGTTAGACAATGAAATCCAGATAATTTCAGCGATAGCTTAGCCATCTCTTAGATGCTCAGCTGTAGTTTTGGCATATGGAATCAACACACAATCAGTGAATTAACTTGAATGTTTTATGCACTGTACTGAATATTAAGCCTTGTTGAATGAGACGAGTGTTTCAGTGGCATACTCAGAGATGATTATTGTTGAACAAAGCACAGAAACCAAATTTTAAATGCATGGATTCTCAGTCCATCAGATTAACTTGTGAACATTACATTGTTTTTAAAATAATAACTTAGATTTTTAAGATTTATCTAATGATATATCAGCTTGCATCTTAATCCTTTGTATATTTCCCAATCACTATTTCACTCATTGTAAAATGTCTCACATATTGTAATAACCAAATTATTTTACCTCCTTACATGCTATCTGTAAAAATATGATTAGCTGCTACTTGACTTGTTGTCAGACCATGACAGGAAGATGGTGTGATTTGCCCTGCCATCTAAGAAAAGGGAGTCTGTATCACACAGCAATTAATCTTTGAGGACAAGTGATTTTAAGGTCAACATTGAGTACCATCTTTCACCACCAACTGGAAAATCTGGGCTACATTTTTGTTTTTGAAACATTAGTGAAATGCTAATTTCTTGTACAACTTCTAACCCTGTAACAAAATTATCGCAGCATGCACTTAGAATTATGTACTTCCTGTGCATGTGATTTTGTTAATACTCATTAAAATTGTCAAAGTCCATCAATCCTATTGCACAACGTACAATATTTCAGGTTAATGGATTAAGCCAACAAATAAAAAAATCTTGATGTAACAAATCAGATTCTTCGAATTCTGCTCATGTACAGTATGTTATGCCCCTGTCCCACTAGGAAACCTGAACAGAAACCTCTGGTGACCTTGCCCATGGCGCAAGGTTTCCTTGAGGTCGCCGGAGGTTTTGGTCACTCACCTGGAAAGCCTTGAGCTGGCTCGACTGTAGCGCGAGCTGCAGCTACAGACCACTCACACATACACACACACATCACGAAGGTGGGGGCCATGGAGAGCAGAGAGGTGCTGTTTGCGCGATAAAGAGGAAGGCAAACGACTGCCACAGAGCACGATGAGTCCTTTTGAGAGCCCAGGGGGGTGGGGGAGAGAATGGGGGGGGGGGGGGGGGAAGTGGAGACAGTTTTTAGAAGTTTAATCAAGGTTAGTGGGTATTTTACCTACCGGCGGGTCTTCTGGGTCCTGAAAACTCCAATGAGCCAATCAAAATGGCCAGTCAGCGAAGGAGATGGCCTTCGACTGCCTAGTAAATAGCGACCACACTCCACTGGCTTCGACCAAACAGCAACCTATTTTTAGTTGAGGTCGGTTTTGATTTTGTTGAAACAATCGAAGCAACCTAGAAAAAGCCTCGACCACACGGAAACCACTTTCGACCATTAGGGAGAGTGACCAAAACCTCCGGCGACCTCATGGAAACCTTGGGTCGTGGGCAAGGTCACCAGCTGTTTCCGTTCAGGTTTCCTAAGTGGGATAGGGGCATTACAGCGCTTGCAGGGCCAGAGCCCCGGGTTCGATCCCAACTAAGGGTGCCGTCTGTGTGGAGTTTGTATGTTCTCCCATGACCGCATGGGTTTTCTCAGAGATCTTCGGTTTCCTCCCACACTCCAAAGACGTACAGGTTTGCAGATAAATTGGCTTGGTATAAGTGTAAATTGTTGCTAGTGTGTGTGTAGGATAGTGTTAATATGCAGGGATCGCTGGTCAGTGTGGACTTGGTGGGCTGATGGGCCTGTTTCTGTGCTGTATCTCGAAACCAAACTAGACAGATATCATAGTAATTAAACAGATACAAACCTAGGCCTCAATTTATTTATTTTTGCTTTTGTTTGGTTCCTTCATGGCTTTGTCCCTCGTTTCTGCCCAGCCCTGCACGTCTGTTTCATTATATCATAGAACCATCCTTTAATTTTTTACTTCTTGCGTATGGAGTGCACAGCCTAAAGTTGTAAGACAACTTGTTCTATTTGATCTTATTTAATCGTGCACGCAGGGCTGATTGCATTCGTCGAAAGAGGGCGGACCACGCAAAGGTTGCAATCTCCCACCCCATCCTTTAACCTGAATTATTTAGTCACTGACATTCATAACTTCACAGATGCAAGTTGTTTGTTATTTAAATTTCAGTTTGAAATTCATTCTAATTTCAGTCACTGTATATGACAAAACCTTAATCAAACTGGGGCAATTTTTAACTGGGAAGTTCTCTGTCCCAAGGAAGGTAAATGTAACAGAATCAATGTTAATTCAGAACTGCTGCATTGATTTTGAAATTAATTGTTGGTCACTATGTTACTTCTGACTCAGCAGAATACATACGTAGCTGCATGCTATATTTAAAACTAGAAAAATACGTATTTAGTATCTGTTCAAACATAAGAACATATGAATTAGAAATCGGAAATTGCTGATAGATTATTTCTAAGTTTGGGGTTGGAAAAGGAACAAGATACTTCACAGCAGAAAATATGTTTCTCCACTACTCAAGGGTACCTGTGTAGACAATTATATTTTAAACGGTGGGAAAAGTGGGTATTAGCTTGATGGGATGGATTTTCTTTTTGCAAAGGCAGGCACTAAGTGCACCTAAGGAACCAGTTGAATATTGAAATAATGATATGCATTTAATGATGTAACAAAGTAAGGGGCAAAACAGTTGACACAGAATGTCAACTTGTTTTCACCTCATAAGATGTAGAAGTGGGAAAAGCTGACAACTTTGGTGGATTCACGGCAAAATTAAGCACCCATTCCCAATTCAAAAGTGAGATACTAAACATTAACAATGTGCAATGGTAGGAGATTGGAAAATTTCTCCAGGTTTTGGCATATTCAGTATGCAGATTATTAGTGATCACCTCATGCCAATGGATTAGCAAAGATTATATATGGCTTCTTAAATATTCTGGTCTGCTCTTTCTCACAGAAGCATATTCATATTCTTCACTTCACCTTAGTAAGAAAGAAGGGAATCCTCATGTCGCTAATGGTGTATTTCTTAGATTTTTAAAATAATAGTATATCTTTATTCAGCAGCAAAATTCATACAGCACAGAAAATGTCCATTCGGCCCAACTTGACCATGCCGGACAGGTTGCCCTATCTACGCTAGTCCCACCTGCCCGTGTTTGGCCCAAATCCCTAAACCTTTCCTATCCATCCAAATTGGATCTTTTAAACCTTGTTATAGTACCTGCCTCAACTACCTCCTCTGCCAGCTCGTTCCATATACCCACTGTCCTCTGTGTGAAAAAGTTGCCCCTCAAGTTCCTTTTATATTTTCCACCTCTCACCTTAAACCTACGTCCTCTAGTTCTTGATTCTCCTACTCTGGCTAAAAGAATTTGTGCATTCACCCTATCTATTCCCCTCATAATCTTATACACATCTATAAGATCACCCCTTACCCTCTTGTGCTCCAAGGAATATAGTCCTGGCCCATCCAATGTCTCCGTGTAGCTCAGCCCATCAAGTCCTGGCAATATTCTTGTAAATCTCCTGTGCACTCTTTCCAGCTTAACAACATCCTTCCTACAGCAGGATAACCAAAACTGAACACAATACTCCAAATGCAGCTTCACCAATGTCTTGTGCAACTTGATTAGTACGGGTGTTCGAGTTTAGGGGGAGAAGGCAGGAGAATGGGGTTAGGAGGGCGGCGACGTCATCGCGCAATGCCACACGCTAGGCGTACGCTGTCAAGATGCTGCGTACGACATCAAGACGCTGCATATGCTCGTCGAGACGCTGCGTACGCCCTCAATGCGCCTGAGGGCCGACAGGCCATTGGCGCGCAGGATTTTCGGACAGTGTCAGTTTTTCAGAGCCCCGCGCGATGTTGGGACCAGCCCCACATAACTCCATACGCCTCCACCGATCGAAGTGGGACTGGCCCCGCGAGGCCGTATGCCTCAAGCAACCAAGTTTGGTCGCGCTAGACGCGTGCAATCGCATGCTGGTGGGACAGGCCCTTTACAGGACTGCTTTGAGTGCACGGACTGGGACATGTTCAAGAAGGCTGCAACTGACAATCAACACACCAAGCTGGAGGAGTATGCTGCGTCTGTGTCTGCTTACATGGAAATGTGCATAGAGGATGTCTGTGTCACCAAGATATCACTATAGAAACCCAACCAGAAACCCTGGATGACCCCCGAGGTTCGTGGAATGCTGAGAGCACGAAATGCCGCGTTTAAAGCTGGTGACTTGGTGGCACTCAAATCCCCAAGAGCCAACCTGAACCGAGTCATCAGGCTGGCAAAGCGTGCCCATGGTCTGAAAATCCAGAGCTTCTTTCATGACCCCATGAACACCAGGCGCATGTGGCAGGGAATCAAGACAATCACGGACTATAGACTGCTCCACTACCCTGTGAAGAGAACATAAACTTCCTCAATGAACTCAATAAATATTTTGGACGGTTCGAGGCATTCAACAACACACCTGCGAGGAAAGGTATTCCTCACTATGATGAACAGGCACTCAGTCTTGATACAGTGGATGTCCAGAGGACCCTACATGGAGTGAACACATGGAAGGCGGCAGGCCCTGATAACATACCAGGCCGGGTGCTCAGGGAATGTGCTGATCAGCTGGTACATGTCCTTACTGACATCTTCAACACCTCGCTGAACCAGGCTGTTGTTCCATCGTGTTTCAAGACTGCCACCATCATACCAGTGCCAAAAAAATCGGCGATAACATGTCTCAACTATTACCACCCTGTAGCACTCACTCCCATAATGATGAAGTGCTTCGAGTGGCTGGTTAGGGCCCATATTACCTCCCGACTCCCCTCCACACTTGACCCGTTCCTGTTTGCTTACAGGCCAAACCAGTCCACAGAGGACGCCATTTCCTCCGTACTCCACATGAGCCTGGAACATCTAGAGGAGAAGAACACATATGTGCGAATGCTGTTCGTGGACTTTAGTTCAGCATTCAATACAATCATCCCTCAGCACTTGGTAAGCAAATTGGGTTCATTGGGCCTCAGCACCCCCTTGTGTAACTGGCTACTGGACAGTCAGACCCCAGTCAGTGTGGGTTGGAAACAACACCTCCAACATGATCTCTCTGAGCACCGGTTCCCCTCAGGGCTGTGTCCTGAGTCCACTGCTGTTTACCCTGATGACTGTTGTGCCAGGTTTAGTACAAACCACATCATGAAGTACGCAGATGATGGGCCTTATCCGAGACAACAACAAACTGGCTTACAGGGAGGAGGTGAAATAACTGATGGACTGGTGCAACACGAACAATCTGATGCTGAATGTTCACAAAACAAAGGAGGTCATCGTTGACTTCAGGAGAAACCGGCACAGTCACACACCACTACACATTAATGACATCGATGTGGAGTTGGTCAGTAGCACTAATTCCTGGGGGTGCAGATCACGAACAGTCTGACCTGGTCACAAAACATCGCATCACTAGTTAAGAAAGTGCAGCAATGTTTGCACTTTCTGCGCCAGATGAGAAGAGCTCAGCTCCCCCATCCCGTCCTCACCACTTTGTACAGAGGCACCATAGAGAGCATTTTGACCAGCTGCATCTCTGTCTGGTTTGGGGACTGCAAAGCCTCCGACTGGAAGTCCGTGCTGAGAGTGGTGAGGACGGCTGAAAAAATCATCGGGACTTCTCTTCCTTCAATCCGGGACATTGCGTGCAAACGTTGCTTGTCCAAGGCCAACAGCATTATATAAGACCCCACACATCTCCATCACGGACTGTTCACTCTGCTGCCCTCGGGCAAAATGTATCGTAGTATAAGGAGCAGAACGGCCAGGTTTTGCAACAGCTTCTTCCCCCGAGCCATCTGACTTGAATTCCATATAATGTGCTGCCACTATTATCTATTTTATCTTTTTATCTATTTTACCTTTTTATCCATTTTATCCTTTTGTTGTTTTATGTTCCACGGTGAGCCAGATGCAACAAAATTTTGTTCAGACTTGCATTTGTTGGTATATTTTTGAATGATAATAAAGTATTTGATTGATATAAGATCTGTAAGTTTGCTGATGATACCACTGTTTACAGCCAGATCAACAACAACAATGAGACAAAGTACAGAAAAAAGATCATGTGTCATGGTGTCAGGACAACAACCTAGCCTTAAATGTCCTTAAGACAAAAGGGTTTGTTGTTCACCTAAGAAAGTGAGAACAAACACAATGTTGTCTTCATCAACAGGGCTGCAGTAGAAATGGTGGACAGCTTCAAATCTCTAGGTATCTAAATAACCAACAACCTAATCTTGTCCCTTCGCACTGATGCTCTGATTATGAAAGCATATCAGGAAATTTAGTTTCTTATCCACCAGAGGAAATTTGGCATGACAACGCAGATTCTCTTGAGCAATAGTAAATTCAGACAGGATGCATCTCAGCCTGGTATGGCATCTGCTTTACTCTTGATCCCCTGAACCTGCAGAGAATGGTGAACACAGCCCAATGTCACTTGTCACTTCCTTCCATCCACTTCATCTTCACAGTGCATTACATAAGGAAAGCTCTAAGTAACATCAAGGGAGTCCGCCATCCTGGCTATTCTCTTTTCTCCCTTCTACCTTTTAGGAAGAGATACAGGAGCTTGAAAGCTTGAATGTCCAGACTTAAGAAAAACTTCTTCCCCACTGCAATCACCTTTTTCACATTTGCTTAATCGTTATTCTGTTATTGTACTTTAATATATTTTTGCAGTACTTCAGATTACACTACATTCTCACAGCATACTGCTGTTTTGCACTCGTCTTTACAATTATCATTGTATTTATCACTACAGATGCTCCCCAATATACACAATAAGTTACTTACGTAAACTCGCATTCACGCAAACAATTCTGTACTCAGTCCCTAGTACAATCAAGGGAGTTTGTAATTTTCACAACAGTGTACGATCATTCAAGTTTACATTAGAAACAAGCCAGCAATGCAGTTGTGCTAACCCAGCAGGCTGAGCACTGCAGAAAGTGCCCCAACAGCAAGACGGGACTCGGGTCTACAAGTAACTTGAGTGAAACACAGTGTTGGTTTGAGTGAGGAGAGATTCCGGTTTTGTCAAGCATGCAGAGAGGGATTTCTGCTGGATTTCAATTCATAATCTCAGTGAGTTAT
This sequence comes from Raja brachyura, assembly GCA_963514005.1. The sequence goes on from OY740788.1 coordinate 43,672,386, forward strand.
TTTAGGCAGGGGATGGAAACACACACAGAATTGGTGATTCTGATTTACGTAAAGTCCGACATGTAAGTGTTCAAGGAACGTAAAGGGCCAGTCCCACTTAGACGACCTAATTGGCGAGTTTAGAAGAGCTTAGGAGAGTTTGAAAAAATGTAATGTAGAAGACCTCCTTCGACTATGTTGAAGACCAGTTTCGACTAGCTACGACTAACTTCGGGAAAATTGGACACCGAATAGTGGCGAGGGAAGACAACCTCCTTTGATCTCCTTCGACCTCCCTTCGACTATGATGAAGACCACCTACGATTACCTTTGACTACCTTCGACTACCCACGACTAACATGCCGACCTACTACGACTAAACCTACGAGTAAAAAAGTATCGATTTTTTTCCATGGCGACCTTTTTTTACTCGCGAGCATTTTTTTAACATTTTGAAAAAAGCGCCGTGACCTAGCTGAGACCTCGAATACGCGGAAACCACTCTCGAGCATGAAAGAGAGTTACGAAGACCTCCTACGATCTCGTACCGACCATGCTGCGAGAATGGGTCAAGTATGGCTCTCCAGAACTCACAGATTAGGTCGCCCAAGTGGGACAGGCCCTTAACCTTTACGTAAGTCAGGGAATGCCTGTACTATATATATAGAGTTTGCCGTTTCGGTGCACAAGGAATGTCATTGCACCCTGGAGTCTTTGAAAATAAATTGACCTGTATCTGAACCTGACAAAAATTTCCTAGCGTTTTTATAACATTTAACCCCAACCACAACTTTTAAAAGTATTTTCTGTATGACGTATTGAACTGTATTTTTAAATTCAGAGCATTCTCTTGGTCTCTTGCACAATGCAGTGTGAAAAGATTTGACATAAAATATAAATTGAAGAACTGCAACTAATTGATTCAGTCGATTTATAGCAGATACTCATGCAAAGGTCCAAGAATCATAAACAAAACTTTTTTTGTTTTTGTTTTTGCTGCAGCACAAAAATTATCATCCCTGTTCATAATTATTTGCTACATATCTATCAGGAACTAGTTGGAGATGTGAAAAATTCAAATTCTTGGTTCTCTAATTTCTCAGCAGGCAAACAAAACCCCTTGATGATCATCATCTACAGCTTTAGAAAATAAATTGATTTCTAAAGAGAAAATTAGATGGTACTTATTATACTGTCTAACTAGCAATCCAGTGTCATTTATCTGTCGTGTGATGAATGCCTTTCTTTTGTCTACCTTCCTCATTTAACAATGTGTGCCGTGGATTTGTGGCACAGAAGGGATGTTTAGTTTTAATGAATGTGCACTGACTGTCGCTCAAACCTCTACTCACAGCAAAATGACAATGGGTTGAGTTTTGTATGGCTGGTTTTAAAAGGAAAACCAACAATGATTTTTTTGAATGCCTTTTAGATTAAGAGCACCAAGCACTCTGCTCTTCCCATCTACTCATAATAAAGAACCTGCTGATGTTGATTATGTAGCTTTCATCATTTACTGAAGGTTTATTGTACATTACATATTTCCTTCAATAAAACACCAACAGCGCCATTACAAGGAAGGTCAACAGATAGCTAGCTTTGTAATAGATGTTATAAATGGTTTCTCAGAGTTTTCAAAATAAATATTAAGACTATAAGCATTTGCTTCATTAGTTTGTTGCAACAGCATCTTAGAAGTGTAAAGCACTGGAACAGGTCCTTCGGCCCACAATGTCTGTGCCAAACACGATTGGAAGTTAACCTAATTTCATTTGCCTGTACATGAACCATTTCCCTCCATTCCCTATCTACGTGCCTATCTAAAAGCCTCTTAAACACCACTATTGTACCACCACCACTACTCCTGGCAGTGCATTCCAGGCACTCACCATTCTCTGTGTAAACAAAAGTTGCCCCATACATCTCACAACTCTCACAGCTTAAAGCTATGCTTTCACCTTAAAGCTATTTTTTTTTTTACATTTCCACCCTGGAAATAAAATTCTGACCATCTATGACCTAATTCGGTCAGGTCTCCCCTCAAACTCTGGCATTCCTGAGAAATTCCTTTAGATTATGTGGCATTTCTCTTATACTTAGAACATTTTCACTAAAATAGTATTTTAATTTGACTGGCAAGCCAATTAATAAGTGTTTCAACATGAGAATGAATCAAGTATCTGCAAAGGGTTTTATGCCCATCAGTAAGTTATTAAACAGGAACAGCCACAATGAGAATAGAAAATGCTGAAAACACTCTGCAGATCAGGCATCATATGTGGAAAAGAAACAGTTAACATTTCAGTTCAGAGATTCCCAGTTTAGTTTAGTATAGAGATATAACCTAAACAGGCCCTTCGGCACACCTAGTCCGTGCTGACCAGCGATCCCTGCACATTAACGCTATCCTACACACACTATGGAAAACTTTACAATTATACCAAGCCAATTAGCCTACAAACCTGTACGGCTTTGGAATATGGAAGGCAACCAGAGCTCCTGGAGAAAAGCCATGCAGGTCATGGCAGATCGTACAAGCACCATACAAACAGTACCCTTAGTCAGGATCGAACCTGGGTTTCTGCCGCTGTCAGGCAGCAACTCTACCGCTGCTCACGTGTATCGTTCCTACAAAAGATATCCAATCTGAAATATTATCTTTGTTTCTGTTTCCACAGATACTGCCTGTCCTACTGACTTACTCCAGCTTTTTGTGCCTATCTTCGATTTAAACCAGCATTTGCAGTTCCTTCCGACACAACAGAGCTAACATGTCAGGTTAAAGCCTCTTCATCAGAACAAGGATCTCTCTCTCTCTCTCTCTCACACACAAATAATTAGAATTTATTGCTTAGCAAGAGTTTATTTGAATTTTAATGCTGAAAGCTGTGAATGCCCAAAATGCAGGCTGAGTTATCCACATCACATAAACAAAAATAGATCTGGTGTGTATATATATACACGTAAAACCCGTGTATGTGTATATATATAATTATATATATACACATACACGGGTTTTACGTGTATATATATACACACCAGATCTATTTTTGTTTATGTGATATGGATAACTCAGCCTGCATTTTGGGCATTCACAGCTTTCAGCATTAAAATTCAAATAAACTCTTGCTAAGCAATAAATTCTAATTATTTGTGTGTGAGAGAGAGAGAGATCCTTGTTCTGATGAAGGGGCTTTAACCTGACATGTTAGCTCTGTTGTGTCGGAAGGAACTGCAAATGCTGGTTTAAATCGAAGATAGGCACAAAAAGCTGGAGTAAGTCAGTAGGACAGGCAGTATCCCTGGCGAGAAGGAATGGATAACGTTTTGGGTCGAGACCCTTCTTCAGCTCTATTTTTCTTTCAAATATCCAATACTTAAACGTGTTTTTGATTTTCATTTTGCAGAGCTTGCTCAGGCTTTCCAAGTCAGAGTGAACCGTGCAAAGTTTAAACTGATATATTGAAAAATAGCTGCATTGTTCTCTGAACCAAACGCTGTACAAATTTAAAGATAGATGGGGAAGTGTAATTAATAATGGCTTAGTCCATATAATTTGAATTTACAATGAATAAAATGTTTAAATTTGCAATTGTTAATTGGAAGAACTGGAGAAAAAAAGGTGTGTTTTAATTCTCTTGATGTGAAACCTCACACACATTTACCTATTTTGTGGTAATTTAGAACATTAGTATAATTCTAATTACACAAAAGGAAGAAAACAAATACAGGAGCGTTTTTCTTAAAGTCACAGACATCTGAATGCAAAACTCTACACACCAGATTTAAAGATTCACTCAATTTCACACAGTTTTGCTTACAGTTCCAATATCTACATTTCACTGCTGATGTTAATGAGGATTCAAGTAGCAATTGCTATTAGTTTATGTCAGATACCATAATGGCACATTGCACTACATGCATTATTCCCTTCATTGGTCTTTGAATTGAAAACGTTGTAAGGTCTAGACTTCCAACTGTTAGAATTGGAATTTGTGCACTTGGAAATATTCTGAAATTGTATGCTGTACATTACAATAATGATTCAACAAATTTCCTTTACATTATATTTTTATTACTCATTTGATCAAAACCTACTTAGAATTATTGGAAATTATTTTTGAGCATTATTACTTTCAATAAATATTTTTGTGAAGAACTTATTTATCTGGGTTGCAGAAAAGCGGAAAAGAAAGGATAAATCAGGAGGCGGTGATTTGTTGGTACACAAAAGGCTGGAGAAACTCAGCAGGTGCAGCAGCATCTAAGGAGCGAAGGCGATAGGCGACGTTTCGGGTCGATACCCTTCTTTGTTGGTGTTTATTTTGGAATTTGAAAACATTAAAGCTGAGGTGGAATAAGTTTCATAGGTTTGAGATTCTAGAAAGAAGACCTTAAAACGTCATTGTTAGCACATATTGTTTTATATTTCTCAAACAGTTAGAGTCATAGAGAGACATAGAGTGATACGGTGTGGAAACAGCCCCTTCAGCTTAACTTGCCCTACCGCCCAAGATGTCCTAGTTACACCAGTCCCACCTACCCACGTTTAGTCTATTGGCCCTGTCTCACGATGTGAGTCCACCCAAGAGTGACCCCAAGTGAAAGGAAAAAAACGGACTCGTGGTTATGCACGAGATTCAAAGTTTATGGTCAAGTGTTTAACCGAGTTCCCACGGGCATGTTATTTATGCGATGTTCCAAGGTGCTCTCCCGAGTTACCAAGTTCCTCTCCCGTTACACTTGAGCCAACCGTGAATGAAGGTCTGTTTTAATAAAGCAACAATGTTAAAGAAAACATCTCCATCCTGCGGCTTTGAGTTAAAGATAGAAATCAGCGCGGCTGCATCTATTAATATGACCTGCAGAGGGAAAATGCGCATCAGATTGTTGGGAGACGGAGCTCAGGGTTCGCCTCCTGAGCTGCTTTGGTGCCCAGGAATGAGGGAGGTTGGGGAGGGGGGGGGGGCATCATTAATCTGTCTAGGGTGACAAGGTTCTTGGGTTAGGATTGGTGTGCAAGGGAGTGGTGTGCAGGGGAGGCTTAATTCTCTCCGATCTCTCTGAAGCCCCGGACGAGAACAAAGGAAACCTATCTTGCCAGCGCGTACAAGCCCATTGTATATAAGGGTCTCGACCCGAAAGTCACCTATCTCCTTCACTCCTTCACTCCTTAGATGCTGCTGCACCCGCTGAATTTCTCTTAAGGAAGAAGGGTCTCGACCCGAAACGTCGCCTATCTCCTTCGCTCCTTAAATGCTGCTGCACCCGCTGAGTTTCTCCAGTCTTTTGTGTACCCCCGTTGTATATAACTTTGCTGCTGACGCGCACACGCACTCTCTCTCCCTCTCTCTCTCTCTGCTCTCTCTCACTGCAGCTCAGAGCCCAACCTCGCCATCCTATAGTGGTAACATTAACATCGGGTCCCCTCCACACCCACACCCCCTCTCTCCGACACACACCCCCCACAAGGCAACAGGCAGCGTGAGAGACGGAGAGTTTGTAGGGTGTTGGTTTTGTATAAGGATTTATTTTAAAATTATTAGCCAAGGTCGCATTTACTTATTTTAAATAAAGTTTGGAGCGCTTGACAATACTTTTTTTTTCTCTTTGCACTCGTTTTCAGAAAGGGTTCAGACCCCGCTTGGCTCGTTGCCCCCTTTGAACCAAGCCCTGCGAGAGGGAGGGAGGGAGGGAAGGTGTGAGTGAACAAGAGCGCCGAGGAGGAGAGGGAAATAGGGGGGGTGGGGGAGTGGGTGGAGGAGAAATAGGGAAGAAGTTAGTTGTTCAGATCAGAAACCTGTAGGCTGGGAGCCATAATGGTGAGGAGCACACCCAGTTCTTCTGAGGAGTGCATAAAGGACATCGATCCGAAGCAATGTTCCTCTAGAACTATAACTGAAACCGTGTCCACATCACCTCCTCTTGGCCGGACCGCAAAACCAAATCTGTTCATTGATTCAACTCCATGGTTTTTATAGCTAATTTTCCAATAAATAACTGCAGTAATCACCCCCCGAAAGGGTAGGATAGGGCTGAAGCCCAGTGTTTAGACGTTGGAATGGGTTTTTTTTATCATTCTAATAGAATGATTTTCCAACTCCTGTGGAAATTAAACTTTTTTTTCACTCAGTTTTTTTAACATATTTTTAGGATGTTAAAGCTGAATAAAATAAACACTTACGAAATGAGTTCATTCATGTATTTTGCTCATGTGACACAAATACATTATATAAAAAATTGTACACATGGGAAAATAAGACGAAAATGACCAAAAAACAAGGAATATTTAGTCGAGGGTGAATTAAATTTTGTGATTAGAACTCGAGAGTGAATGGCACTGAACTAATTTAAAGAATTCCCACGGTAGACTCACGAATCACTAAGTTAAACGCACGGGCCCTAAGTTATTACAACGAGTCTAAATGTTTCAATTTTAAACTTGAACACTAAATTTGACTCGTGGAAAAAGTCAAACATGTTTGACTTTTTTCACGAGTTCACAAGTTTCGCGGGTACCTGCCGTTAGCGCCACGAGTGGACAAGTTGATCGCACGAGGTCCGACATTCCCGCTACGTTGCCTGTACGTGATCACCACGAGTGAAAACTCGGGGTCACTCGTGGGCCAACTCGCACCGTGAGACAGGGGTTTATCTCTCTCCAAACCGGTCCTATCCATGTACCTCTCTAACTGTTTCTTAAAGTTGGGATAGTCCCTGCCTCAACTATCTGCTCTGGCAGCTTCCATACGCCAACCACCCTTTGTGTGAAAAAGTTACCCCGCAGATTCCTATTAAATCTTTTTCCCTTTACCTTAAACCTATGACCTCTGACCCTTGATTTACCTACTCTGGGAAAGAGACTAAACAATCTATTCCTCTCTTGATTTTATACACCTCAATAAGATCACCCATCATCCTCCAGCACTGCAAGGTATAAGGTCCCAGCCTACTCAACCTCTCCTAGAGCTCAGATCCTCTAGCCCTGGCAACATCCTTGTAAATCTTCTCTGTACCCTTTCCAACATGTTTTAATGTATAATTAGCACCCGATAAGGGGTGGAAGATTGCAACCTTCACACAGTCCACCTTGTTTCGACGAATGCAATCAACCCAGCATGCTCAATCAAATACAATCAAATAGAACAAGTTGTCCTCCAACTTTAGGCTGTGCACGCCATACACAAGAAGAAGAAGCTCCCAATAGTAATTTCCTGTTTATTTTATATTTATAGCCCACTTTTAAATCACAGTGATAGAAATAAATAATTAATGATGAACGTCTCAGGGTGAACAACTAAAGACATGCAGTCAGTATCCATGCAGTTGAGGTGCTGATTCCCCCACCTGTTCTGTCGAGTGCTGGCGATTTAGCAACAGGGTCCTATAACAACTGTTGAGTACATTGTACATGTACGGGCACCTGTATGGGGCAGCCCAGTGATAACTGAAAAATCACTCAACTTACTCTAGGCTAGATATTTTCAAGAGATCCTTGGCATACCCTCAGAAACATATGCATTTTGACGCAAGTTTCCAAGCATACAAAGATTTGAAATTAACTGTTTAATCAACTTAAAACACAGAACTTTCAATGAAACAGCTTCTCTATTTTTACAGATGAGGAACATTCTGCAAGACCCATCATTTTGTTTTAAATTTTTAAAATCTGTATCTCCCATGTTCTGCACCACCATTTATTTTTATTTTATTATATGGGCATTTCTGGCAAAACAGAATTTATAGTCGATCGCCAGTTAACTGGGAGGCATTTATGCCCCTGTCCCACTTAGGAAACCTGAACGGAAACCTCTGGAGACCTTGCGCCCCACCCAAGGTTTCCATAAGGTTCCCGGAGGTTTTTGTCAGTTTCCCTAATGGTCGAAAGTGGTTTCCGCTTCTTCTATAGAACATATGTATGGAACATAGAAGAAGCGGAAACCACTTTCGACCATTAGGGAGACTGACAAAAACCTCTGGGAACCTCCAGGAACCGCACGGAAACCTTGGGTGGGGTGCAAAGTCTCCGGAGGTTTCTGTTCAGGTTTCCTAAGTGGGACAGGGGCATAAGGGATCAAACAATTGCTATAGGATCAGAATTACTTGCAGCCGAGACCGGAATAGTTATAATTCCCTTCTTTGAAGAACATTAATAAACCACTTTGACGTAACTAATTCTATTTTTTCTGGTACTAGTGCACAGTGAAATCTTTTGTCTGAAGAAGGGTCCTGACCTGACCTATGCATTTTCTCCAAAGATGTTGTCTGACCCGCCAAGTTGTTCCAGCACTTTGTGTCAATCTGTTAATTTTTTTGTTCAGTTCTTAACTGCACAATTTGGGGATCATGAACTTACAAGTTTATATCAGTTTTTATTTGTGTCTTTACAATGAGGTCTCCCGACATACCTATTGGTATTTTCAGTCGGTAACATTAGATAAATATCATATTTTTTATTTGTAATTTTACCACTTTTTTTTGACTGTGCACCATATCATTGAAGTTCTTGTATGAATAAAACAGCAATTTTCACAGTACAAAGCAGGTGTGCTGGAAAGCCAATTAGTTATTGTATAATCAGATAATCAGCACACTCCAGCCTGAAAACTATTTTCACAGACTTCACAGTCCACCATGTCACAGTTCTAGTACTTTATGTAATGTGGGCAGACAGACTGACAATCACTACGCAGGCTCACATCTACTATAATTAGCCTTTTTGTTAATGTACACTAGATTAAAGCCTCTCATCATTGCTTTTCAGAAGTCTGAGGGCCTGCATTTTGATGTTTGTGTTCTAAGAGAATTGTCAGCACCAGCTCTAACAAATTGAAACACCAGGCTAATTATGGTACCTAATGAAGTGTGTGGAGTGGTTACAGCTCACTGCAAAACTGTTCCTTCGGCTTGGATTAGACTTTCATCAATCACTTTTTTTAACTGATCCAGAATTGCTTCTGCTGCACTTGGCATTTTAATGCTGTTTCTATAATTGCTTTCAGAGCTAAAGCTATTTTGAAATATTATGTGTGCAGACCTGTATTTGGAGATTCTAATTTAAAATATCATTTCATTATTACTAACATCGGCTGATCAAGTGGTGAATGATTCATGAAAAAAGTATCAAAATTAAATAAAAGCTGTTTGATATATTGCCTTTTTACGCACTAAATATATTTCTTATTCTTATATAAGCATTTTAGCTGCAGCACTTCATAATTATCTTAATGGTACAATTTAAACCTTACTATCTATCAGCTACAGGGGAAAAATGACTATTTCAAAGTTGCCAAAGTGGATTTGAAAATAAATTATTTTAATTCAATATGATGCAACAACTATTCATATTGTTTGTATCACGGATTTTAATAGCAGCAGTTTTGTCATCATCTCCATAAATGGATGACAAACCAGTCGATAATTATTATTTTATGTGATTTAGATGACTCAGGAAAGTTATTATCATGGCCCAATCTCATAACAAATTAGAGTTGGTGGTTGTGGTATTATATGACTTAGCAACTTGGAAGTAACATACAGAAAAAACTTTCAAGGATATTTGTATAAATAAAGCACTTGAAATATAATTTCTAAGAACCTGGATTGTAGCATTATAGAATAGTACAGTGCTGAAGGTCTATATGCTTTGATGACCAATTCACTTCATTTCACTCCCTTTCCTTTAGTTATATCTCTATCGTGTTTCTCCTTTAGGCATTTTAAAGCCACTGTCTATATTCACCTTACTATGCAGCACATTTCAAATTTTAGCTACTAAGTGCCATCAAATTGTTACAGAATAAATAGAGGCCATGATGTCATACATTTTATATCAGCCATTTCAATATCAATCCAACAATCCCATTTTGCTGGTCTTTCTTGCATATACATCTTGCATATGTCTTCCCACACATATACTTTCCAATTACTTTATGAAAGTCGCAGTTAACTCGGTATATAGTTAATTTTAAATTGAATTAAGGTATGTCTTACATTGATCGAGCATTTGTGTACATATTTGCTATATGTACACAAATGCTCGATCAATGTAAGACATACCTTAATTCAATTTAAAATTTTACATAGATTATATTACTCGAAAACTAAACTGAATAAAATGTTTCCAAATGTTTCTCCCATCTGTGATAAATGCTTATCTCAAAATGCAACCATAGTACAATCCTTTGTCTCCTGCATAAAACTCCATAAATTTTGGAATGAAATTTTTTAAATTTTCACAAAATTATTTAAAATAAAATTGAACCCCAACGCAGAACTGAGTATCTTTGGAACAATGGAAGTCGGCTTTGAGCTGACTTCATTCCAAAAGAGTTTCCTTAACTATGGCTTAATAACGACAAAAAACTCTAAAATTATGGAAAAATGCACCCACACTAACGCTTAAAATGTGGATTTCAAATATGTCTGAAATGTTACACCTCGAAGATATGAGATTCGTCCTAGCTGGCAAATCAGACCAATTCTTAAAGATCTGGTCTCCCTTTATCGACTTATTACAAACATATGGTGCAATATAACCCTGGAAATGAACTGTTTCGGAACCGGGTGAGGAGTGTGTAAAGATAAGAAGCAGGTATATCCCTTTTATATCTTCTTTTTATTTTTTCTTTGTTTTGTTTTCCTATTTTATTTTTTTTCTCTCTTTCTCTGCTTTACATCTTTATGCATTCTTTCTCTCTACTTTTTCACGAACTATCAATATAACTACCTTACCTAACTTTCTCTTTCTCTCTTTTTCTTGCTTCTGCTACTTTTCTATTATTAAATTTTAAAACAAGAAGTTGTACATGAAATGTATTATGTTATTCTTGGTTTATAATACTGTACATGACTTCTAATTAAAACATTTTTTTTTTTTTTTAAACTCAGTATTCACAATAGTTTCAAGCAGTGTATTCAAGCTTATGATATTCACTGCTTAAAAACGTTTTTTCTTGCAACGCCCCTTGATGTTTTGTCAATCCCTTTAACTCTGGTGTCCCGTGGCCTTGACCTCTCTACTAATTAAGCAGTTTCCCTCTATCCTAACTAAGCACGCTATGGTCTTTTCACATCCATGTCAAATATCCTCTCAAGTCTCCTCTGTAAGGGAGACAATCCCGTCTTCTCTAGACCATCCTTGTACCTGAATGTCTTCAGCCCTGAAACCATTCATGACCGTCCACCACAGAAAAAAGGTCTTCCTGTGAACTCTCGATATGAAAAAGTTGCTCAAAAGTGTCCAGAGTTGTGCACAATAACCCAGAAGCAGTTATTACCATGGTTTCCCAAAGAACAAATTATAGGCACTCCATGACTTGCATTACAGGTGACTAACGTAAACTCACACTCATATAAACAAATCGTGAATCCACTGCTTTATTTCCGCGTTGTCTGTCTCAGTAGTCTTGGTAGCAATGTGCTACTGCCGTTACATGCAGCCGTTTTCACGTCAGATAGTTGTTGTCGCGGATGTCCCACGTGGTCTCCATGTGGCAGCTCTCATGTGGTCTTACGATTTACATAACATCTGACTTATGCAAGGGTCCGCGGGACGTAACCCTTACGTAAGTCGGAGAGCGTCTGTATTTTCAATTACTATACATGGCATCTATATTGTGACCTGAACTGACCTAATAGTCTGAAGAAGAGTCTCGACCCAAAACTTCACCCAGAGATGCTTCATTCTCTCCAGAGTTACTACAGCATTTTGTGTCTATCTTCGATTTAAACCAGCATCTGCAGTTCTTTGCTACACATGTGCTTCAGAACATTTGCTTTCAGTGGTATAACTATTACAGCCTAAAGATGGCTCTGCTGAATGGTGGTCCTTCTCAATACACACCTCAATTAGGATCAGAATGTTTAACAAGATCATTTGTTCAAGGTGGGAAATGTTTCAGTAAGTCTTGGCTTAATGATAGAATGAATTTAGTAAATGGCACACAACACTACCACTGAATGCTGTTGATAGAAAAAATGTGTTTTAAGTTTGATGGATTGATTGCTGATCAAATAGGCTACGTTGTCCTGAATGATGTCAAATGTATTTGGAGCTTCACCTTAAGGAAGTAAGTGGAGTTTTCCATCACAGGTAATCAGGATTAATTAATATCAATGGGGCAGTTCGCATAGTGGTCCCATCAAAGCTGAAGTCAACCCAGTTCTTATTCACCATTCACATGAATTTGCAAGAATGCTTGTTAGTATGTGATCAGGACTGGAATGTTAGTTGGTATTCCCACAACAACAATTCAAATATACTTGGTGTGAATGCAGCACCTTTACCTGCGCTCCAGCTAAAATTGGTTAACCCAGCATGAATTGAACCTGGGATCATTCTCATTAAATGGTATGTGCTTTCAAAGGATCTTAGCTAAAGTGATGAATGATTATACAAATTAGTTTGTTATATATCACTTATTTTATCTTTGTTCCAACACTGAATACAACATCTTTGCATTCTTTAAAAATAAAACTTCAGTTCTGTGCCGCACTGGAGGCCAACACAAACTCTTTACAAGAAATCTCCTACATCAAGCTTACATATAAATTTTGTTTACTTTATACAACTTCTTTAACCGGATGTTTTCAACAGAATATCAGGTTTCTTGGGATCTGTCATGAACTTAATGTAGAAAAGTATAGGTATTGTTATGGGGAAGTCACACACACAAACATGCTTGCACCTTATGTCATTAGATTAGTATGTAGGCTTTTACTTTTTACTAACTATCCTCTTTTTCTTTGAAGATGTATATTTGAAGATGGAGATGTAAAAATAAAACCAGAAAATGCTGGAAATACATCAGGTCAGGACGCATTTGTGGGAAGAGAAACAAAGTTAACATTTCAGCTCAAAAAGACTTCATCAGAATTTGTTTTAGCTCTCCAGCAGTTGTTTTAATTTTCATTGATATGTATATTTTCACCATCTGTACATTCATTTTACTCTACCTATGTTTGCCATTTCTGAAATTACATTTTCCTGATTTATGCTACTGCTCTCCACATTTCCAGGCTTTTTGTTATCTATAAACCTCAAAAATTATGAAGTTAAGGCACACATACATATATATATATATATATATATACACACATGCACACACACACACACATATATATGTATATTTGTGTATATTTATATGTGTGTGTCACCTGGTCTTCATAATTTATGAGGTTTATAGATAACAAAAAGTTTGGAATTGTGGAAGTTAGCAGCGGAAATATACGCACACACATATGTGTAAGAAAGAACTGCAGGTGCTGGTAAAATGGAAGGTAGACACAAAATGTTGGAGTAACTCAGCGGGTGAGGCAGCATCGCTGGAGAGAAGGAATGCGCAACGTTTTGGGTCGAGACGTTTCGGGTCTGAAGAAGGGTCCATTCCTTCTGTCCAGAGACGCTGCCTCACCCGCTGAGTTACTCCAGCATTTTGTGTCCATACACACACACACATAAATATATATATATATATATATATATATATAGAGAGAGAGAGAGAGATCTTTTATCTTAATCCATTCTATCTTATTTGTGAAAATTAAATTCTGAGCCATATTAATGCGCAGTATGCATAGACGGTTATCTTTTAACATTACTAGTTTTATAGCCATTGACAGGATTCATTCCACGATAGGGATAATATAATACACGTTTAAGCAAAAAGGAAATAAGCAGTACATAATAAGTTACTATGCTACATCAGGAGTAATGAGTAATGATAAATCCTGTTGCTGCTTTAAAGGAGTGCATTCACTACTGTTTTCAATCTTCAATCTCTGACGATTCATATGAAGGGCAGAATAATTTTGTGACAATGAAAGGTGCAATTGATCAAGGAAATTTGCACAGATATTTTGTGAACAAATAAATATCTGCCCTTTTGTGTTGCTTTAGCAGCCCCATGACTTCCAATTCAATAAAATTCTTATGTATTAATGTAAGAATAATGGAAATCAATTTGTGGGCATGAAGATTCCATTAATCACAATTTAATAATGATAGGTTAAACTGTTATTTGTTGATCCTTGTTGAGGGATAAATGTTGGCTAGAGTACCAGGATAACTCCTGACCTTTGAGAGAATTCAATGAAATTGTCTTTCATTCAAGATATAGCACTCTAACTGTACTGGGCGCCCACTTATAACTCCTGACCTTTGAGAGAATGCAATTAAATTGTCTTTCATTCAAGATATAACACTCTAACTGTACTAGGTGCCTACTTCAATGTAAAGTTTGTTGTAATAACTTGACTAGAAACGGTAATGCTGTGAACAGTCTAGGTTTTGATGCCTCCATCCTGTGAATGTTCTACGACATTTGAGTGAATCAATTAATACTTCATTACTTCCTACAGCAGCTGCCTACTGCAGCTCTCTGAGTGAAGCTAGCGTGGTCTTGGTCATTTAAACAGATTCTCATTTGTGCTGTGCTTGATCTCCAAACTAGTGGAAGGATGATAGGAAGAACATGGGTTGACAGGCACCTAGTATTTGACTTGAACTTCACATGCTGATGTGTTTTGCTATTCTTCTGGAATCAAGTATAATCCTTGTTTTGAAACTCCTCTCTCCTGTAGAAGTTATTATTCTGCTCATAATGACTCACACTCCCCATATAACTCAAATTCCACTCAATGCACATAACACGCCCTTCTAATTATCCAAAAAACAAAATGTAGTGCAATTTGCTCATTATCATGGTGACCTTATATTGCTTCTTCTGAGCTGCAATTCGTGGTAAAGATGGTCAAAGAACAAACTAGCATGGCACCAGAAAAAACATACATTGCGCTAGTGTGAGGGGTGCAGCTGCTGTGTTTAATGTCCTAATGGGTACCATCTCAACAGGAGTGCTGGCACTCTACGCAAGGTTAATATAATTTTGCATAAGTTGCCAATAAAATGCAGGCATTAAACAATCCAATTTCTGAGTTTATAAATCTGAAGCCCTTTTCTGAAGTTAGTCACTACTGAATTAGGCAGATGCTGGGTGTCTTTGAGTGAACCCATAAAAATAGAAAATGGATGCTTCAGCCTGTGCTTTTGTAACATAAACAAAGCCATTATGGTGGTGAAATGTGATACATGGTGTATGGCATGAGTTCCAGCATATTCAATGGCATTGTTTTTTCCCTTTGAGTTTAGGAGATTGGTGGTAATATTAAATGATTTAAAGTTTGCTTTAAATGATTTTAAATGATAGCAATGTGACATCAAAATGTAAGACTATCTGTGTAATATGTGTACATAGAATTGAAATAGAGCTAAATGTGTACATAGAATTGAAGTACATATAAGGTGAATATACATTAAAATAACTATTCTATTTAAATTGATGTTAATTCCTTTACTCCCTTATTGTGTCCTGCAACTCCTCCTGTCATCTATGCAAAATGTTGAAGAACAGTTGTTTCCACGTCAATAGCACAGTCAGAAAAATAGCTGTGCTAATGATTGTTAAAATAAATATCTGAATAAAAGTGGATGAATGGATGATGTAATGGTTTAGCATCATTTTTTTAATTCTGGCACGTCTGGAGTTTACTTTAGCCTTGACAGACAGAATAAACATCCTCTCAACTTGTCAATTCTCATATCCTATACCTTTAACAGATTGCTTTAACTTCCCAATGAAAACCCAAATTAATTGTTTGCAAAAATATGTTCTCATCAGTGGTGTTTACTGTTTATTAGCTGATTTGTTGACATTTTTGACATTTTAGTTCACCATTTATAGTTGCATTATTTGAAAAGATATAGTGCATTGTGATGGTACTACCGTGTAGTGGATAACGTTGGTTTGCTCGCACAGCTCAGTGTATGATGAATGCACTGTGAGTTCAACGACTCTGTTTCATTGACTACTCAGGGGGACATTGTGAGTCTGTGTGGTTAAATGGATTTGGATTTTATCCTAAAGCACGCTTGAGGTAATATGCTATTACTAACTAGATTGTTTCCTTTTAAGCTGGTCTACCAGTTCCTTATGTGGAAAATGGTGTTTTCAGATTGAATGTTCACAATTAGACATTTATCAATAAATAATTTATCATCCCTTTTGTGTTTTATTTCTCTTACGAGTAAAATTCAGAAAAATATATATTTTGTTTGTATTTTAAGTAGTTACAGACATAGTAAGAACCAAGAGATCTCTCTGACCTCCACTTACTTGTAGCTGTTAAAACTGAGGTCTGGCTATGATTTCTGTGAATGTCTGGTCAAACATGGAAGCAGTGAATCTCTGAACGTTCTGCAACACAGGTCCAATAACAATGCTCAGTATGACAAAGACTTCTCAGTATTACACTGGGAATTGCCAAGTGGTGCCTGAGGCAGATCTGATCTAGGGCAGGGTATAACACAAACGTTATTTCATTTGGGATTATAGAGCACATGGAAGAGCAGATCAAAAACAGAATTTTCTTGTTCCTTACTTTCCACGCCTCCTGG
Source organism: Raja brachyura (assembly GCA_963514005.1). The sequence continues at coordinate 43,688,821 of OY740788.1, forward strand.
ATCATCCTGCACAATATTGCTCAGCTTCAACAGATACCATCATGAGATACATTTCCCTACTTTTCCCTTTCAGCATTTGAATGAATCACTCGCTTCATAGCTTCATGGTCCCCCTTGCGTAGCATGTTCCCATGAAATTGCAGCAGATGCAACACCTCTCTTGTAATTTCTTCCTTTCCCTCCTTCAAGGGACTCAACAGTTTCCCCAGGGGAAGCAGTGATTCACTTGCACTTTTTACAAATTAATGTACTGCATTTGGTGTTCAAAATGTTGTCTTCTTCACATAGGGGTAACCAAATTCAGAGTGGGCAATCACTTAGCAGGAATCATTCAGAGCTTCCATTTACTGTTTTAGTTCATCATTAGCTCATGTTCCGACCTTTCTGTCTATAGCCTTCTGCACAGTTGCAATGAAGACCAATGCAGATCTTTAAATTACTTTATGTTTGGTAGGTTAACTAGTTACTGGAAATTGCCCATAGTGTGTAGGTGAGTGGTAGAAACAGGGGGGAGTTAATAATAATACAGAGATAATAAAATTTGATTAGATTAGAATAGGATTAGTGTAAATAGGGTTGATGGTTGATGTGGACTCAGTGGGCCAAAGGGCCTGTTTTCCAATCTGCATTTGTTCCGCCCATTACCTTCCCCATTTTTACAGTTACCTAGAATAACTTGTTCTCTCTTTCTCAGTTTTGAAGAAGGGTCTTGCAACTAAAACATTCACTCTTTCTCTTTGTGTATGAAGGAACTGCAGATGCTGGTTTAAACTGAAGATAGACACAAAATGCTGGAGTAACTCAGCAGGACAGGCAGCATCGCTGGAGAGAAGGAATAGGTGACGTTTCAGGTCAAGACCCATCTTCAGACGAGGGAGGGTCTCGACCCGAAACGTCACCCATTCCTTCTGAAGAAGGGTCTCGGCTTGAAACATCACCCAACTCTTTCTCTTTCACAGATACTACCTAAAATTAAGTTGTTTTAAATTATAGCATTTGTTGCGTTTATTTTAGATTACCAGCATCTCTAGGTTTTTTTTTAATTACTAGAATATTACCTGGGATGGAGTGTTTAATTTATTGGCAGGGACCAGTTAGATGATTTTTGTTTACCTTGTAATGGAGGAACCTGATAGGAGACCTGATTATATTATACAACATTTTGAGGGGCATAGAAATGATAGATAACAAAACACTTTGCCTCATAGAAGAGGTTTCTAAAAGTAGAAAGCACTGGTTTAAGGTAAGGGGTAGAAGTAGAGATGGAATCTAAGGAAGAAATGTATCATCCAAAGGAATCTGCAATTCACTGCCTGGGGCTAATTCATCTTTAATTTATCCCCAAATATGATGCTATGTCTCGGGAATATAAATTGGAGTAATGTCTCACAAATAGTATTGTTGTTCCACATCTTGTCAAATTTGGGACCCAGCAGTGCAGTTGGTAGAGCCACTGCCTCACAGCACCAGACACCCAGGTATGATCCTAAACTCAGGTGCTGTCTGTGCGGAGTTGTCACGTTCTTCCTGTGACCGCATGGGTTTACCCCGGGTGCTCTGATTTCCTCCCCCATCCCAACGATGTGTGGGTTTGTAGGTTAATTGGCGTCTGTGAATTGTCCCGAGTGGATGAGAAAGTGGGATAACATAGGATTAGCGCCAACGGGTGATTGATGTACGGCCTGAACTCAGTGGACCAAAGGGCCTACTTTCATGCTGTATCTCTAAATTGAAAAAATACACAATATATAAAAGGAAACAAATAAACTAAGCTCTTTATATTTTTGCAGGAGGAAAGGACATGTTCAAGCATACTACAGATAATCTTTATTTTCCATTTCTCTAATTATTCTTGCAAAACAAAGCAATTGGTGGAAATCAAAGTCAGGCAGCATCTATGCAAGAGAAACGTTAATGGCTCAAGTCAATGACCTTTCTTCAGAACACTGAGTTCCTCCAGCAATTTGTAGTTTTTTACTTTGTGCAGTCTTGTGTGTATTTGTTCCGCTCTAGCTGTTTGCTCTTATAACTGGTAGAATACAACAATTGATTTTGGATTCTCTGATTGCCTCAATCCAAAAGCACCTTGGGGACTTCATTCTTACACCTGACATACAATTGTAGCTCAGATGCAAAGAATTGCCAATTTTGCAGCCAAATCATTTACTTAAACGACCCTTTGTAAAATGGTGCAAACAGAATTATAGAGTCATAGTGTAATGCAGAACAGAGACAGGCCCTTTGGCCCAACTCATCCATGCCAACAAAATGTCCATCTCAACTATTCGTATTTGACTGTGTTGGACCCATCTCTCTAAACATTCATATCATCTACCTGTCCAAATGTCTTTTCAGTGTTAATGTAACGACCTCAACCACTTCATCTGGCAGTTTGTTCCATATTCACACCACCTTCCGAGTGAAATAAACTGTCTCTCAGGTACCTATTAAATTATTCTTTCCCCCCCCCCCCCCCCCCCCAATCTTAAACCTAGTTCCTGATTCCCCAAAAGTGGGGAAAAGACTGATTCCTCTATTACCCTCCTGATTTTATTCACTTCTACAGGATCACCTCCCAGCATACTGCCCTTCAAGAAATAAACTCATAGCATGTCCAACCTATCCCTCTAACTCAGTCCCTTGAAGTCCTGTCAACATTCTTGTGAAAGTTTTCTGCACTTTTTTTCAGTTTAATGGCATCTTTCCAAAAGTAGAGCGATCAAAACTGAACATAATATTCCATGTGTGACCTCCACAATGTATTGTACAACAGCAGCATAACATCCCAACTTCCATAATCAATGTCCTGACTGATGAAAGCTAGTATTGCAAAAACCTTCTTTACCACCCTATATATCAGTGACTCTGCTTTCAGTAAGCTATGTACTTTTACTCCAAGATCCCTCTGTTTATTATAACACACTCCTCTTGCCTTAAGCCTATGCCTTTTTGTTCTTAAATTCCCAAACATGGGAAAAAGGCTGTGTGTATCAAAATGTTATATACCTATATAAGATCAGTTGGAGTATTGCATTCAGGTTTGTTCAGCTGATGTGCTCATGTATAGAATTGATTGTAATCATGTATTGTGGGTCCAAGAGATTACCTCTCTTGGACCCACAATACCTCTACACTGGTCAAGAAGGCTCACCAGCATCTCTGAGGAGACTAAAGAAGGTCCATCTGTCTCCTCAGATTCTGGTGAACTTCTACCGCTGCACCATCGAGAGCATCCTTACCAACTGTATCACAGTATGGTATGGCAACTGCTCTGTATCTGACCGGAAAGCACTGCAGAGGGTGGTGAAAACTGCCCAACGCATCACCGGTTCCACACTCCCCTCCAGAGCAAGTGATGTCTGTGAAGGGCGCGCAGCATCGTCATGGACTGGTCTCACCCCAGCCACAGACTGTTTACCCTCCTCCCATCCGGGAGGTGCTACAGGTCCCTCCGTTGCTGGACCAGCAGGTTCAGGAACAGCTTCTTCCCTGCGGCTGTTACAATACTTAACTCTGCATGTCGGTGATTGCCAGTCACCCCCCTCCCCCGGACACTCCTTCCCCCAGAATAATTACACTACTGATACTGTTTCTACATATATATATATATATATATATATATATATATTTTACCGTTCATTATTCTAAGTTCGCTCTTCTGAGGAGATGCTAACTGCATTTCATTGTCTCTGTACTGTACACTGCACAATGACAATTAAAGATTGAATTGAATTTGAATTGTATAGATGCATTTACCTTGATAGAATGCAAAAAGTTCTCAGTCGACATGACAATAATAAACCAATACCAGTACTCTAGGGCGCTTACACTAACTGTAAAAGCCTTACTTCCCAAAATGCAACATTTAGCACTTATCTAAATTAAACAGCATTTGCCATTCCTCAGCCCACTTACCCAGATGCGATCAAGATCCTGTTGTAAGTCTTGATAACTTTCTTCACTATCCATGAGACCATGTACTTTAGGGCTATCCACAAACTTACTGACCATCCTTGGCACATACTCATCCAAATGATTGACATAGCTGGCAAACAACAATGGACCCAGTTGCAACCCCTGAGGCAAACTACTAGCCTTGGACCACCAGAACGATAAACAACCTTGCATCATTACTACTGTTTCCCACCATCAAGCCAAATATGTATCCAATTAGTAAGATCTTCATGGATTCCATGTGATCTAACCTTCCAGTGCAGCCTGCAATGCAGAACCTTGGAAAATGCCTTGCTGAAGGTCCTATAGACTATGTCTACTGCCCTGAACTCATCGACCTTCTTAGTTACTTCTACAAAAAACTCAAATTTTGTGAGATATGATCTCCCATGCACAAAACCCATGCCTTTCCAAATACATGCATTTGTTATCCCTCAGAATCCTCTCCAGTGACTTACCACAGTTGTGCGACTCGTGTAGATGGAACATGTTTGTCGATGTGGGCAAGTTGGGCCGAAAGGCCTGTTTCCACGCTCTACTGGTCTAGAGTTCATATGCTTTTCTTTGTAGCCCTTCTTAAATAAAGGCACAATATTAGCCAACCCCAGTCTTCCATCACTTCTTCTGTGGCTAATGATGATGATGCATACCTTTTTAGCCAGAGCTCCCACAATTTCTTCTTGAAGATCTTCATTAATTTTTTGAAATTCCCTAGTCCTCCTGTTTATCTCAATGATAAAAACAGGAGAAATATTAATTGAGAACTTCACCCAACTCCTGTGGTGCTACACAAACATGTCCACTTTGGCCTTTGATGGGGTATAATTTCTCCTCAGTTATTCTTTTTTGCTGAATATACTCAAAATTATTTTTGGATTCTCCTTAATCATATATCTGACGGAGCTCTCATGCCCCTTTTTTGCATTTTTGATTTCCTTCTTCAGTAGATCACTGCATCCATTACACTTCTCAAGGAATTCACCATCATAAACTGCCTGTACTGGACTTGAGCCTCTTTTTTTTCTGACCAGGGCCTCGGTATCTCTTGTCATTTAGGATTCCCTGCTTCTGCCAGCCTTGCTTTGCTCTGCAGGAACATGTAGACCTTGAAATCTTGCTATCTTACATTTTAAAATCCTCCTGCCTGCGAGACTACCATTTGCCCACAAACAACCTATTTCAATCAACTTTTGCAAGCTCTTGTTAAATACTGTCAAAATTCACCTTGCCTCAATTTAGAACGTTAACTTTGGGGCCCGTTATGTTCCATTCCATTGCCAATTAAATCTAATAGAATAATGGCCATTGGCCCCATAGCGCTCCCCCATGATAGCTTAATCAGTTGCCCTGTCCTACTTCCCAAGAATGGGTCAATTTTGCCTACTACGTAGTAGCGCCCTCTATGTACTGCCTGAGGAACCATTCCTGAATTAACTTTGCATTCCACCCCACTATACACTTAGCATAATGGCAGTTCTCCGTCTACATTAGAAAAGTTAAAATCCTCTACTATGACAGGCATATTATTATTGCAACTACCCATAATCTCCCTGAAAATTTGTTCCTCGAATTCTTGTTGATTATTTGTGGGCCAATAGTACAATGCTTATTTCTCAACTCCATCCATATAGCTTCACCGGATGATTCCTCTGTAATTTAATTTCCTCCAACTGTTGTGATGTTCTCCTGAAGTTAAAATGCACCTACCTATTCTCTGTTCTCCACCTCTAACCTGCCTGCAGCACTTCTAGCTTGGAACATTAAGTTTCCTGTCCTGTCACACCCATAGCCATGTTTCTGTAATGGTTATAACATCCCAGTCCCATGCCCCAAATTCATGCGTCTTATCTGTTGGTTACTATTTTTATATACATATCGGCACTGATTTATATTTTTCATTGTCGATTTTTATTTGGCAATCAACTCTTCAGGCATTGCTTTCTCACATTCGCTAAATAATATCTGAGTCTGTGACATACTTTGGTTTTCCAGACAATTTTGTATTGTCAGCAAATTCAGCTATTCTGCTTGGAAACCTCTCAAGGTCATTGATGATGATTATGAATAGTAGAAGCGTCGGGACTAATTCCTGTGGGACCCAACTAGTTGTAACCCTTTGATCATGTGTTTGAATCCCAAGCCTAGTTGATAACATGAACCTGCCAGCCACACTTCTGGTGTGCTATTTTTAAGAAGGAAATTTTGAGGGAAAACATTGCCGTGCCTATAAATGTATAGGTAAATATAGGTTCACAAGTATACTTTGAATGAGGGGTGCAGGGAGGGAGGGTAATAGTGATGGTTCAGGGAGAACTAAGAGAGGAAGGTAGTGTGAAAGCCAAAGTCGTAATTAGAAATGATTTGGAAAAATTAAAAAAAATTCAAACAAAACATTTTCAAAATTATGTAATACATAGTTTTAAAAAAGGGTTATATGGCGTTTGATTTATACATGGACATGCTTATGGGAATTTTTAGCTACTTGATTGGTTTTATTCTGCCTGAGCAAAAAAAAGATGGTAATAAGATAAGCACAAGGTGACCAACATTATATGCAGGTTAGCTCACTATTCAGCGGAGATGACCCTGCCTCCCATGTAGCATTGTATTTGCTTAATCAGCTTTGTCACACATGGCAGTGGTTGAAGAAAAATGGCCATAACAAGTAGCAAAAAAGGCAACTTCAGATGGGTATAAATGCAGGCCCTACCAGTTTTATAAACAATTCAAAATGAAGATATATTGAAGTCTCCAACTATTTTTTGTAACCAGATCAAGTGTTGTTAATCTTTATTATCCTGCCTTACTCAAATCTTTCTCTTCTTTGTTCCTTAATAATCTCCATAAAACACAAAATAGTAAATAGAATGATTTACTAAGAGAGACATTTATACATAACGGCTAAAACAAATGAAAAATGAAAATATGTAGATGATGTGAACAAGAATAACAGACAATTTAAAACACACAAAATCAAAGTACAGCATTTGAGAAATTACAGGATGGAGATTAAATAATTGGACTAACTTGAAAATCATCATTTTCATTTATTTTTTATTGTTGCTAGAATTGGTCATATTCACCCTGTCCTTATAAGTGAGAGAGGTTTTGTATGAAACATTATCACATTTGTTTTTTTAGTCTTTGGTAGTTCAGGAATTATTTTCAGGACAGTGAGTTTAATTTCACATTTAATATAATTCTCAAAAATTCCAATTTATTTGAAGTTCTAACTTGTAAACCTGTCAATATCCAGAAGGCTTTCTGTGTAACAATGGTCATGACCGGTATCAGCCTGCTAATCATAACTTTTCAGTTTTTAGGTTTTGCTGAAAATGTCATGAAAATACAAAAATGAGTGATGCAAAAGCCTGATAAAGCCAAAGTCTTTTATCAGAATACTACCAGGTGCAGGTAGCCATTGTATAATGTAGCACAGGATGTCCAACTTGACAACGTAAGGTAATTAGCATGCAATCAATTCTTAAGGAACTGTCAAAAATGTCGACGTAACTCTAATGAACATTTTTTTAAACTTCATATCCTGGAACTCCGAAACGAAAACAGAAAATGTTGGAAACACTCAGAGGGTCAGGCAGCATCTGCGGAAAGAGAAATAGAATTAACATTTCAGGTTGAGATTAATTCTCATTCCACAGATGTGATATAAAATTCTAGTTGGGAATGAAACAAACCATTTTTTTAATGGATGCTGCCATGTTTTGTTACCTTTATAAATAGGGTATGAGTAAAATAAGGAAGATGGCTGAGGATTGCACTGGAAAAAGTGAAGCAGCCAATAAAAAGTGCAATTCTCAGGATTTATTAAACAAAAACCTGCTCTCAAGGTGTTTATTTCTTAAATAGTTTTGAGCTATTGATCTATCTGTAGGTAATTGATAATATTTAGGCTGGGATCATGTTTGAAGGCAGGGATCATCTTTTAAATAAACATGTACACATTAGCCAAGCATAAGATATGGTCCATATGTTATTGTTGGAAATGCTCTGTAATATTTATCTTTGACTGACATCATAGCTGAGTTGGGAAATAGGCAATCAGGCTGCATAGCAAGATAACCTTTAAACCATTAAGTCCAGCAAATACTATACATGAAGGCAGTGGTGTGCCCTTTACTCTATGTTGTGGCATTGTACATGTAGAATTTGTGCTGAAAACTAATATTTATACCTATTATGAATAATATTCTATGAATGTACATGAAAATAATAGCAAATATCATCGCAACCAGCCTTAGCAAGTTTGAATGTATTTACAGTGGCTTGCAAAAAATTTCATACCCCATGAACTTTTCCACATTTTGTCACGTTACAACCACAAACGTAAATGTATTTTATTGGGATTTTATGTGATAGACCAACACAAAGTGGCGCATAATTGTGAAGTGGAAGGAAAATGATACATGGTTTTCAAATTCTTTTACAAATAAAAAACTGAAAACTGTGGCGTGCAAATGTATTCAGCCCCCTTTACTCTAATACCCCCAAATAAAATCCAGTGCAACCAATTGCGTTCAGAAGTCATCTAATTAGTAAATAGAGTCCACTTGTGTGTAATCTAATCTCAGTATAAATACAGCTGTTCTGTGAAGGCCTCAGAGGTTTGTTAGAGAACATTAGTGAACAAACAGCATCATGAAGCCAAAGGAACACACCAGAGAGGTCAGGGATGAAGTTGTGGAGAAGTTTAAAGCAGGGTTAGGTTATAAAAAAATATCCCAAGCTTTGAACATCTCACGGAGCACTGTTCAATCTATCGTCCGAAAATGGAAAGAGTATGGCACAACTGCAAACCTACCAACACATGGCCGTCCACCTAGGCCGGGCAAGGAGAGCATTGATCAGAGAAGCAGCCAAGATACCCATGGTAACTCTGGAGCAGCTGCAGAGATCCACAGCTCAAGTGGGAGAATCTGTCCACAGGACAACTATTAGTCGTGCACTCTACAAATCGGGCCTTTATGGAAGAGTGGCAAGAAGAAAGCCATTGCTGAAACAAAGCGATAAGAAGTCCCGTTTGCAGTTTGCCACAAGCCATGTGGGGGACACAGCAAACATGTGGAGGAAGGTGCTCTGGTCTGATGAGAACAAAATTGAAGTTTTTGGCCTAAATGCAAAACGCTATGTGTGGCGGAAAACTAACACCGCACATCCCCACTGTGAAACATGTTGGTGGCAGCATCATGCTGTGGAGATGCTTTTCTTCAGCAGGGACAGGGAAGCTGGTCAGAGTTGATGGGAAGATGGATGGAGCCAAATACAGGGCAATCTTGAAAGAAAACCTGTTGAGTCTGCAAAAGACTTGAGCCTGGGGTGGAGGTTCACCTTCCAGCAGGACAACAATCCTAAACATACAGCCAGAGCTACAATGGAATGGTTTAGATCAAAGCATATTCACGTGTTAGAATGACCCAGTCAATGTCCAGACCTAAATCCAATTGAGAATCTCTGGCAAGACTTGAAAATTGCTATTCACAGACGCTCTCCATCTAATCTGACTGAGCTTGAGCTATTTTGCAAAGAAGAATGGGCAAACATTTCAGTCTCTAGATGTGCAAAGCTGGTAGAGACATACCCCAAAAGACTTGCAGCTGTAATTGCAGCGAAAGGTGGTTCTACAAAGTATTGACTCAGGGGGGCAGAATACTTTTGCATGCCACACTTTTCAGTTTTTTATTTGTAATAAAATTTGGAAACCATGCATCATTTTCCTTCCACTTCACAATTATGCACCACTTTGTGTTGGTCTATCACATAAAATCCTAATAAAATACATTTACGTTTGTGGTTGTAACATGACAAAATGTGGAAAAGTTCAAGGGGTATGAAAACTTTTGCAAGCCACTGTACATACTTAAAATGTTGGGATGGGTTCTGATCAAATTATTCTTTGATCTTTCACTGCTACATGATTAATTACAGGGCAGTGAGAATCAACGTATGTTAGACATGCCTTCACAAACCACATAAACAAACGACTGACACAAGTAAGCCCCAAATGCTATTTAGGATTTCCTTATTTTTGTAATGTTAAGTAATGAACAGGCCACATGCAGAGATTTCCTCAAGAAAGTTTTGAACTTTGACGGGAGCCAAACTATGTTAGGCAAGTTACATCAAGTTACCTGATTAGCAATTGCAAGACTTAAGGAGCAAAGAGTTTAGCCTCATCTGTGGGCTTCTGAATTCAGTTACACAGTTGTTGTGTATCAGCAGGCTTCAAAACACCCAATTGACACAGAAATGGAGGGACTCACTATTTCTTTTAACCAGACTTTTAGTTTTTGGAAACAGGCTGTTTACAAATCTTGCCAAGAAGACTGCACCACTCAGTTCATGAGAGATAATTTTTCAACTAAACTTTATTCTCATCAATGGAAGCTTAGCGGTGACAAATTAAAAAGGAAAAGCTCACGCCCCTTGGCAGAATGAACAGACGTAAGCATCAGTTTCTGTCAATAGAACACAATCGTTAGTCCAGCATTCTGCCTCACTGCACTCTTCTAAAAAGATTGATTTATCTGCTCTCACATTTCTTTGGGGCAAACTTTTTTTTTGCAACTGAAACCAATTAGTGGGCACGGCACTTGTAGAGCAGAATGTAGGTCAACATCAAGTAATAAAAAAGTATCGACTTTTTTCCATCTGTAAGCAGCATGAAAGGGGTGCCATGGCCTTGTCTTACATGAAAAGAGGTCCATTAATTTCACTTATTTCAAGAAAGCCTGTCAAATACTAATGCTTCCATTGCACTTTTCCCATAAAGTATATTGACACAAATCCCAGCCCCAGTATAACAGGTTTACCATATTTCAGCTTGGAAAATGTCTGCGTAATGATTTTTAATTCCTGCCTGCACAGAAATTGCCATTTAGATGTCTTTAAGCTGCTTTGCTTTGGAGACATAAATGCACCTTTATTAACACAAGAGAGACTGATCTCTTCATCATCACGGCTTATGGAATGAGTGGAAACGATAGCACTTGCATGACTTTCCTGCAGCTACCTGGATTCATAAGTAAATGAATGCAGTGAAAGGATTAGATCCTACACACACAATGGAGAATTGAAACTTGCCATAATTCAAGTCAAATTCCAAAATGGCAGTTCACATCACATACACAGTATGTATGTTATCGGCGTTTATTTCCTCCTTCATTGGAGAATCAAGCACCTATTTTACATTTAAATTTTAAATGTTGGCCATGGTTAAATTTAAAAACTGTGACAGTCACATTTTAAAAAATACTTTTAAAAAATATATCAGCCCACATGTATTTCAGAGTAAAAAAAGTTAGGAAGCAGGAGGGTGAAGGAGATCTGTAGTCAGATGTAGAAACCTCATTGAAAAATTGGGATCTTTCTTTCTTTGGAAGTTGCTTTTACAAACCTCAATGGTGAAGCAGTGTTAGAAACTTGAGGTGAGTTCAGGTTCACATCTTATTAAAGAAATGTTGTCTTGTTTTCTATTATTGCAATAAAAGCCCCAATGAATAACCATGCTACAAAAGAACAGGCTTTCGGAAAATAATACATATATTGCAAAGTGAAAATACTGCACATGCCGGAACTCATAAATTAAAGTGAAAATGCCGGAAATATTGAGCAGGTCAGGTGGTATCAGTGAAGAAAGATAGAGTTAATGTATCAGGTCAATGACCTTCCATCACAATGGTTAACCAAAGCATGGAAATGCTCCATGTTGCAGTTTTACAAATGTTCTTCTATGTTAATGACCTGAAAGTGGGTTGTAAAAATTGAATGCCGTCAAAGTTGAAGAATTTGTTTGACACTTGTGGAGATTCTTCCCGTCTTCCACAATAGGCCACCTACACTTGCAGTAAAGTGGTCGTGAAAAGACAAGCTAATGTCCTGTGCAGGTTATTGATCCTGTGCTTCATGCCTGAAACAAATGAAGTGAAGAAATGTGAGGATATGATCATTTCCTGAGATATCAATTCAGGACCTTACCACAAAGGCCACTTCTGGTGTAGCAAAAGCACTGCATTCCTGTAAAAGTGAAGGGTTCATTACTAATAACAATAATTCACTGGCTGTCCTTTTTGAAACATCAGCCATTTCCAAGTCTGTATTGAAGAATGGAATTTCAGACCGTGTTTGGTAATTGCTACAACATACAAGCTTAAGTACTGATTAGCAAGGTTTGACCTTATAAGAGGGCATGTTATGTCAAGCAACAAGATACAGCTGATTTAAGTAACTGCTTATTTACATAATGCTGTAATGTAGAGTTGTCAGTACTTATCAACGCTGATTATTGTGCCTTTTCTACCCTGTCATCATACACAATTCAACAATATTCCATATTTTCACCTTTCCCGAGGTAATGAAATGCTGCTAAATTATTTATTTGATCATTTGATGGCTATTTTCTATCTTCATTCCCCTTGTTATTTATTTCTACTATCTACACTATTTTAAAGACTTTTATTGGGCCTTCTTTTCAAAGCAGAGAAACTTCGAGTTGCAATGAAAGGTGTAGGATTTTTTTTCTTCATATACAATATTGAAGTTTATAAAGCAAAATTGCTGGGCTAACGTAGGAAATTATGCTGTGAGTCTGAATGAACTACACAGAGACCTGAATTTTAAATGTAATACCACAAACAGATATGCAGAGGAGACAGGGTGGGAGAATTTCCTGGGAGTCCTGAGCTCAAAGCACCTTGTGTTGTTATATGCTCTAAACACAAATATAACAACATATGATTAAATTCATTTTGAATAGTTTACAATTTACCTCAGTATGTGTGTAGGCATGGCATATGTCTTACATTTTGGAGATAGTTCCACCGAGTAACATAAAGTTATATATTTAAAAATAGGAGCTCATCTATAATTGACAAGATCTACTCTGCACATACAACCATAATTGATATTGGTATTGGTTTATTCTTGTCACAAGTACAAAGATGCAGTGAAAAGTTCTGTTTGCGTGTTATCCAGTTAACTCATACTGTACACACGAGCACAATCAAGGCATACACAAGCCAACATAATGAATAGGACAAAATATTTTGTATAGATGGACAAAAAGTGTTTTGGGCCAAACAACCAGAAAAAAATATGGTAAAGACCAATTTTGATCTGTTAAGTTGCAAACTGACCAATATAGATCCTTCCTTGATCCCAGTCACAACAGTACAAAATATCTTGGTTCCATATAGTCTAATTAATATAACCCCATTGTTTGTACGTTTGGGCAATACGTACAAGAATGCTTTGCGATCTAGTAGTTATTGTTAGTCAAACAGAGAACACAGGCACTTAGGAAAGGGAATTGTATCCGGTTTCTAATGAGAAAAGAACAAGATTATTCCGGCATCGGCGAAAGTTGCACTTTATTAGATTTGTCTTATAAAACTTGCAATTGGGTAATGTACTAATGGCTGAAGAATCAAAGGAAAGGGGGAAGAGGTGGAGCTGGATGTCTTCAACATCCACACACAGCTTCTTGCCTGGGGATGACTTCGCTGTGAGGGGCATGTTAATGAGGAATAGCAGGGGGTTATATACTCAAAGGAGAATTATGGTGTATTTTCCGCAGATAATATATATCCTGGTGTTATGTTGTTCTTAGTTAATTTCATAATAATTAATGCTGCTTTCACATCATTACATTTAATCTGGCGTATTTCTTTGGAGAATGCTGATTATGTGTACATTGCCTTATTCACAACCAGTACAAAAATTCGTTCAGGGAAAATAAGCAATTGATTAGGTTTGGTGAATAAAATATATGATAATTAACTATGGCCAAAGTAAACATCATCAAATTATTCACACAGCAGGGAATCTGTAGAAAATGTTTCTCTAATCTGGTTTCTTTAAAGCATACTATCTTTCAAGCACAAAACTATAATTACAGTTTCATATATATGCAATTAAAATTTGCACATTTTAATTAACTTTGAAGAATCTGTGAAATGGGATCCTAGAGTCTTTGATTAGTTTAATATATTTACCAAATAACATCTGGAAAAATATTACTCGCCATGATTTACAGAAAATGGATTTGAGCTTTCAGAGGCGATATTTTTGGCGAAAGTGAATTTAAAATTGCAGACAGGAAATAAATCATGTTCTAATGATGATGTATATTTACATTGATTCATTAAAATATCTGTAAGAGTCCATAGAAAAACCTTCAAAAATGCAATATGCAGTTTTATGATTGCTTAATTTGGTCCCATACATTAAAAGTTTGAAATAGTCTAAACAAATTTGTGAATCTGTGTCTAATATCAGGACAAAGGCTTCATTCTGTAGTTACGTTACAACAACGGCTGCTTTTCAAAAATGCGTTGGGACATCGTCACCTAAAAAAAAAGACCTGTATAAATGCAATCCAGCCTTTTCTTTAAAAAGCCACCAAGTCACCTTTCAGAATTCCTCTCTGCCCTTTTTTTTCTCTGCCCTTGTAAATTCAGTGAGTCTTCAGACTTTAAAGATACAGCATGGAAACAGGCCATTCGGGATGAAGGGTGACCAAGTCTGTCCGCAATCACCCCATACACTAACACTACCCTACACACTAGGGATAATTTACTATTTTACTGAAGCCAATTAACCTACAACCTGTACGTCTTTGGAGAGTGGGAGAAAACCAGAGTTCCCGGAAATAATCAACACGGCTACAGGGTGAGCATACAAACTCCATACAGACAGCACCCGTAGTCAGGATCAAACTTGAGTCACTGGTGCTGTAAGGCAGAAACTCTATCACTGCACCACTGTACCACACCCAAGTCAGAGTTTTCTTGCACCAAAGCATTGTTCCATCATCAACCAGCTAATTTAATCAATTTCATTTATTCTCTCCTAATTTCCATCAACAGCCCCAGATTTGACTTACACACAAAGGTCAATTTACAATTAGCCAATTAACCTAACAAGCTGCAGGTCTTTGGAATGTGAAAGGAAACCAGGGCATCCAAAGAAACCTCATGTGGTCACAGTGGAAACGTTCAAACTCCACTCAAATTGCAATGGAGGTCAGGGTTGAACACCAGTCGCTGGAGCTACAAAACTACAGTTCTATCAGATGTGCCCTTTAGTTATTTATCATCAAACTTATGAAAAGACTAAATTTTCCAGGTTTTGACCTGTTTATTTACCTTAACCCCTTATTTTTTTAATGTTTTCTAAATAGTTTGAAATGCTGAAAAAGGACAGTTGAGGCAGGGAGATAAGATTATATCTTATTATGTTTCTTTTTTTGTCAGCATATGAGATAATAATTCATACCCTTTCCACACATTTGCATATTTGGAATTTCTAAACAAATGGGGAATAATCTAAACAAGGTTAGTAATAAAGCTGAAAACAAAGTGCTGCTGGAACTTAGTGGGTCAGGTAACATTAAGTTAGCATTGGAAGAGTGGATGGACAGACAGCATTTTTGGCTGAGACACCTCTTCAGACTGAAGGAGTAAGCGGGAGAAAGCTGGAAAGGAGAGGTGGGGTGGATCTCAAACTCCCTCCTACAGTCACGTGTCTTTCCTCAGCACTTACTTTTGCCACCAAAACTTTACCCCATCTCTCTTTTCCAGCTTTCTTCTCCCTAATCCAGTCTGAAAAAGAGTTCTGGATCAAAATATCCAAAATGTCATCTGTCCATTCCCTCCACCGATGCTGCCTGACCTGCTGAGTTCCTCCAGAATTTTGTTTTTTGCTTAACATTCTAGCATCTGCAGTTTTCTTGTCTCCATGAATAAAGCTGCCTTTTTTTCTAATGCTAAAAATGTAACAGAATAATACTCACACATGATCCCTGACTTATGCTTTTGATGGTCTATTCCAAACCTGCTAGAACAATACGTTGAGGGCATATGCCTTTTTTTAATGTATTCCTCTACCAAAGAAAATACTTTTTGACCAGGATGTTGAAACTGAAATATCTGGTTATATCTGCACAGAGTGGCTTTGTCAACATGTAAGGTAATGCCTAGCCATGACCACCAGTTGTAGACTCCCACAGGTAAATACCAGTTACAGTCTATTTGCAGAAAATCAATTGTATGCACATTACTGAGAATGCACTCATTTGTTTACACCCTTTATTCAAACAGCTGAGTTTATTGAGTTAACTGAAAAGGTAGTTCAATAAATTACAAAAGCAGGAATCCATGTGTGGAAGATACAAATGAACTATTTCTCTTGTGAACATTTGTAAATCATTGAAGTGATAAGAACAAATGGAGCTCTAACTGTTGAAAGAATTTTATGGATCTGCAAAACTCAAATCATTTTCCTATATTTGACCATTAATCTCATGGGAAAGAATGGTTGAGCCAACTTTAGTTCATTTGTGGTTATCCTCCACTGAATTATTTGCCCAATTGCCGTGGACAAAAGACTTTGCACTGGACATAATTTCCCTTAGTTCTTGAAAACTTCAATTAGATCACCATTTTAACCTTCTGAGTTTGATTGAGTAAAACCCTGGTTGGTGTAATTTTTCCTCTTAATGTAGCCCTTTTTGTCCAGTTCATGTTTCGGTAAATCTGTGCTTAAATCCCTCCCGTGTTCAGATCTATAAAAGTCTGTAGAAGGCACAAACCAAAATAGTTTTATCTCTGTCGTACACCCTATACATTCAATCTTATATCTGTGCCTCTCCAAGCAACTCCTTAATTTACTGGAATCAGCCTGCATCTGCCAACATTTAAACACCATTTGCCTACATTTTTCTAAATTTTTTTTTTGTAGGTCTGAACATCCTCATAACAACTATCATCCTAATGAGTCTGCACTGTGTTCTCACCATTTCCTCACTATCTTTTCTACGATTGGAGTATAAACAAATACACTTATTATTACTGTTTTTTTCCAAATGTCTTAACATAGTGTACCAGTTTTAAGGTGAGGACTTTCCTAATTAAGTTAAGAAATGCTGAGAGTTCCATAGTAAATTGCCTATAATTACCAAATGTGAGCATCTTTGGAATTCCAACATGACTACAGAAATCCTGACAATAATAGCTAGTAGTTTTCCAGAAGCAATCCAGTTTTTGGACTGTACACAGAACCTGGTCAGAGTCAGTACATAAACTGGTTAAATGTGTTCATTGATCCTGCACAGATTAGCCCTAGCATAAGAACAGAAGGATTATTCATTTGAATGGACCAGAATGGCGGAGCAGAAAAGTGTTGTTTCTTTTTTGATTAATTGAATTTTCTTTATTGTTTTAATTATTTAAACACATGTTGTGATTGTAAAAACATTAGTTATTTATTTTTGTTAATTGTTTAATTGACTTTTTAAAACAATGTTTGAACTTTTCCTGAATGTTAGGGACTTTTAGAAACATTCAAAAGTGAAAAATGGCAAGACTGGGGGGTTGGCTTTACCTGTATCAAAGGTTTTAGGTGTTTCACAGGCTAGGTTTATTCTGGGTCACCCACGTGATAACATAACATGTGCCAATGCCCTGCACCATGCAAGTCTCACTACTTGAGGTCTGGAACTTCCAAATAAAACATTCCAATTCTGGGATCTCCAAAGGTTAACTTTATAGTTATTCCACACGTCAGCAAGATCACAGGCAGATTTTTGCAGTCAAAAAATTCCAGCCCCATCAGTTATTTGTCTTTGTAGCTATTAAAAGGAGCTCAATGCTGATGTAAATTATTAAAATATGCATTTCACAATATTACCTTTGATTTCCTTTAGAATAAACAATAATTATAAACCTTGGAATAATTTTCAGAGTCTTCTTGATCTCCAACAGGTGTTGTGCCTAATTAGATTATGAACTTTTATTTTCAACTCAAAGAAGTTTCTGTTTATTTATAAGAATTTCTAGGTCTTGGTACTTCACTTCCTGAAGTCTGTACTGCAAATAACTCATGAACAACTTTATGTTCATCAGATTTGGTTTATCTCATACAAATCATTTGACTGGCTCCTGTAATGTTAAAGGATTACTTGGGGATACTGTCCAAAAAATGGCATTATACAATTCATTGATTCCATCGCAGTGTTTTTTATCGAAGGTAGACACAAAATGCTGGAGAAACTCAGCAGGACAAGCAGCATATCTGTAGAGAAGGAATGGTGACGTTTGGGTCGAGACCCTTCTTTTATCATTAGAAGCTCACTGAAAATATTTTTTCTTGAATTGAAGTGCTATTATCATTCTGCAACCCAACTTAATATTTCAGTTCCTCATCAGTACATTCCGCAAAATATTAGTATTGGTGTATTATTGCCATTTGGACTGTGATACAATGGAAAACATTGGATTGTGTACTATCCAGACTAATAACATACATCAGGTAAAAAGTGAAAAAATACAGAATATAGTGCAACAACTTCACAGAAAGTGGAGTTTAAAACCAGTCCCAGGGCTACAACAAAATAGATTGGAAGATCATGAATTCATCCTTAGTACATGAGAGGTCCACACAAGAGTATGATATCGGCAGAGAGGAAACACTTCTTGAATCTGACGGTACGTGCTTTCAAGATGTTGTATCTTCTGCACGGCAGGAGAGAGGTGAAGGGAGAATAACTAGGGTGTGAGTGGTCAATAAGTCTGTCATTTGTTGCAATCTTGGACAGAGTAGTTGTCATAGCAAGCTGTTGATGCATACAGATGAGATCGTTTCTACGATGCATCTGTGGAAATCAATTAGATGTTTGTTAAGAGATCCTTCCTGAGTCATATGTACAATTTCAGATGTAGTAACTGGAAAGATAATTGCAATTGTATTCGATCTGTATCCTATCTGCACTTACAACAGATAAGTTGTATTTTTTAGTATTTGGTGAATTGGTAATGATCCTTTATCTTTATTGTAGCTTTCAAAACGTTACAATACTTCTCCATGAATAAAAGAAGTATGAATTTATTTTCACGTGTAATTAATTTCCGGAATAATTCCTCCAAAAATCGGAAGCCTTTACTCTTTTGTACCCGTGGCAATTAACAAATCATTTTGATTACACAAGCAATGACCCACTCCTTTCAGATGTTATCCAATTTGACCTTGAAAAGCTTGTGGAAGGGTTGATTACCTGAAGTAATTTTGTACATGAGCAGGCCCTTCTGGGTGTGCTGATGTTCAGGAACCGCTGGCTATTTTTGTCAATATATATATGAGTATAACCATAAGAAACATTATATTTTGTGAATACCTCTGATCCTGCTAACTCCATGTTTGAGTACAGTAAGGTAGATAGCAGATATTGAGCATCTACTGGAGGAAAAAGAATAGGTGACATTTTGGGTTAAGACCTTTCTTCAGTCTCTACTGAAGAGAGAAAAAGGTTACGCTAAAGCACAAAGTGTTCGAGGAACAGTGGGTCAGGCGGCATCTGGGGAGAGCATGAACTGACGACATTTTGAGGGGGGATCCTTCTCTGGACAAGTTAGGCTAGTCTATAATCGAATAAGTTGCTGCAGCACATGAGATAGTTCATTTAGCCCAATGTAGAGCAATTCCGAGCTATTCTCATTACCCTGAAAATGATTTTATATTTATCCAATCTCCATTTTAAAAGTCACTATCAAATCCCTCTATTTGCACTCGTTGAATGTGTCTGGATTCTGCACAGCGCAGTAGCATTTTTCTCAGTTTTCTATGCTCCAAGGAGAACAATCCAAATTCTCATATCCAATTTTGTAACTGAAAACTACCATCCTCCTACCATTTAGGAACACAACAACAGCAATGCTGGAAGAACTCAGCCAGTCGAGCAGCACCTACATGTCAAATCCTTAAGGGACTGGACAGGCTAGATATAGGGAAAATGTCCCTGATGTTGGGGGAAGTTCAGAACCAGGGGTCACAGTTTAAGAATAAGGGGTAGGCCATTTTGGACTAAGATGAGGGAAAACTTTTTTACCATGAGAGTTGTGAATCTGTGGAATTCTCTGCCACGGAAGGCAGTGGAGGCCAATTCACTGGATATATTCAAGAGAGAGCTAGATATAGTTCTTAGGGCTAACAGAATCAAGGGATATGGGGAGAAAGCAGGAATGGGATAATGATTTTGGATGATAGAAACATAGAAACATAGAAAATAGGTGCAGGAGTAGGCCATTCGGCCCTTCGAGCCTGCACCGCCATTCAATGTGATCATGGCTGATCATCCAACTCAGTATCCCGTACCTGCCTTCTCTTCATACCCCCTGATCCCTTTAGCCACAAGTGCCACATCTAACGCCCTCTTAAATATAGCCAATGAACTGGCCTCAACTACCTTCTGTGGCAGAGAATTCCAGAGACTCACCACTCTCTGTGTAAAGAATGTTTTCCTCATTTCGGTCCTAAAGGAATTCCCCCTTATCCTTAGACTGTGACCCCTTGTTCTGGACTCCCCCAACATCGGGAACAATCTTCCAGCATCTAGCTTGTCCAACCCCTTAAGAATTTTGTAGGTTTCTATAAGATCCCCCCTCAATCTTCTAAATTCCATCGAGTACAAACCGAGTCTATCCAATCTTTCCTCATATGAAAGTCCTGACATCCCAGGAATCAGTCTGGTGAATCTTCTCTGTACCCCCTCTATGGCAAGGATGTCTTTCCTCAGATTTGGAGACCAAAACTGTACGCAGTACTCCAGGTGTGGCCTCACCAAAACCCTGTACAACTGCAGTAGAACCTCCCTGCTCCTATACTCAAATCCTTTCGCTATGAATGCTAACATACCATTTGCTTTCTTCACTGCCTGCTGCACCTGCATGCCTACTTTCAATGACTGGTGTACCATGACACCCAGGTCTCGTTGCATCTCCCCCTTACCTAATCTGCCACCATTCAGATAATAGTCTACCCTCATGTTTTTGCCACCAAAGTGGATAACCTCACATTTATCCACATTGTACTGCATCTGCCATGCATCTGCCCATTCACTCAGCCTATCCAAATCACCCTGCAGCCTCCAAGCATCCTCCTCACACCTAACTATACCCCCCAGCTTGGTATCATCTGCAAATTTGGAGATGTTGCATTGAATTCCCTCGTCCAAATCATTAATATATATTGTAAATAGCTGGGGTCCCAGCACTGAGCCTTGCGGCACCCCACTAGTCACTGCCTGCCATTCTGAAAAGGACCCGTTTACTCCTACCCTTTGCCTCCTGTCTGCTAGCCAGTTCTCTATCCACATCAATACTGAACCCCCAATACCGTGTGCTTTAAGTTTGTATGCTAATCTCTTATGCGGGACCTTGTCGAAAGCCTTCTGAAAGTCTAGATATAACACATCCACTGGTTCTCCCTTATCCACTCTACTAGTTACATCCTCGAAAAATTCTATCAGATTTGTCAGACATGATTTACCTTTCGTAAATCCATGCTGACTTTGTCCAATGATTTCAC
This sequence comes from Raja brachyura, assembly GCA_963514005.1. The sequence continues at coordinate 43,710,148 of OY740788.1, forward strand.
CACTTTCCAAATGCGCTGCTATCCCATCTTTAATAACTGACTCTAGCAGTTTCCCCACTACCGATGTTAGACTAACTGGTCTGTAATTCCCCGCTTTCTCTCTCCCTCCTTTTTTAAAAAGTGGGGTTACATTAGCTACCCTCCAATCCTCAGGAACTACTCCAGAATCTAAGGAATTTTGAAAAATTATCACTAATGCATCCACTATTTCTGTGGCTACCTCCTTGAGTACTCTGGGATGCAGACTATCTGGCCCTGGGGATTTATCGGCCTTCAATCCGTTCAATTTACCCAACACCACCTCCCGGCTAACCTGGATTTCACTCAGTTCCTCCATCTTATTTGACCCCCGTTCCACTGCTATTTCCGGCAGATTATTTATGTCTTCCTTAGTGAAGACAGAACCAAAGTAGTTATTCAATTGGTCTGCCATGTCCTTGTTCCCCATGATCAATTCACCTGTTTCTGACTGCAAGGGACCAACATTTGTTTTAACTAGTCTCTTTCTCTTTACATATCTATAAAAACTTTTGCAGTCAGTTTTTATGTTCCCTGCCAGTTTCCTTTCATAATCTATTTTCCCTTTCCTAATTAAGCCCTTTGTCCTCCTCTGCTGGATTCTGAATTTCTCCCAGTCCTCCGGTAGGCTGCTTTTTCTGGCAAATTTGTATGCCTCATCTTTTGTTTTTATACTATCCCTGATTTCCCTTGTTATCCATGGATGCACCACCTTCCCCGATTTATTCTTTTGCCAAACTGGTATGAACAACTTTTGTACTTCATCCATGCAGTCTTTAAATACCTTCCATTGCACATCCACTGTCAACCCTTTAAGAATCACCTGCCAGTCTATCTTGGCCAATTCACATCTCATACCTTCAAAGTTACCTTTGTTCAAGTTCAGAACCCTTGTTTCTGACTTAATGATCAGCCATGATCATATTTTAATTGCCGATGCTGGCTTGAAGGGCCGAATAGCTTACTCCTGCACCTTTTTTCTATGTTTCTACTCAAAATGTCACCTATTTCTTTTCTCCAGAGATGCTGTCTGACCTGCTGAGTTACTCCAGCTTTTTTGCGTCTATCTTTGGTTGAAACCGGCATCTGCAGCTCCTTCCTTCATATTGTTCATCTACTGTTTGGTTCATGTAACTATCGTCTTCACATATCTACAATCATATGTGTGTTATAGCACAGTCACCATTGGTGTTAACATGCTCAGTCTGGTCAATCTTCACAAGCTCATGATTTAGTCTAGTCTAAGTATTTTTTTCTTAGTCTAACTCTTTAAAATGCTATAGTCCAGCGACGCATTTTGTCTGATGTGAGTGTCTATGCTGTACACTGTTATGCCAATGTAGAAATTCACTAACATATCATTGCACCTTCCTAACAATGTGATAAATTAGGACTTCCAAACTTCGACACAGCCGATGAGAACACTCATCTTATCCATCTTGAGTTGTCTCAGCCTTTCTCCGACTAGCTGCATCCAGTCATAAGTGCAACATGTGCATAAAACCTGGTCATTTCACAATTTCACTGTGTGGGAAGAATCAATGGCATATTGTAAGTGATTTTTGCATTCCAATCACCCGCATAAAAAAGTGCTCTCCTTTTGAATTTTCATGCCTATGAATATAAAATTCAAATTTAAAGTAGTGGACAAATTGTTTGATAAGTATACAAGTCAAATTAAATTAGAGTTAATGGGAATGTTCAGAATATCAAGCAGGCTAATCAACATTTATGAAGAGGGAAAACAAGTTAATATTTCATCTCCTCAGATGCTACCTGATGAATTGAGTATTTCCTGTTTTTCTGTCTTTTCAGCATCTGCAGATTACATAATACTACTCAGTTCAGGGAATATTTTAAACATGATTTTAAATCTTTGCTAATCGATATCAAATGTAAACAGAGGCAGATGAATTTCCCACATTGAATCTGAACATCAGCAGGGCGTTCAAAATAGATTACCTTACTAAATATATTTCCGAGTCCTATAAAGCTCTCTTGCTAGGTTTACATTCTATACTGTTCTGACTGGCCTGTGACCTGAGCACAGGCAACCATAGTTACAATACTTAGAATGTAATTCTCTGCTACTACAATAAGAGCCCTCTGTCAAAATCCAAAAAGGATCATGACCTTGCTTTGTTCAGAACTGTCTGAAGTCATCAATGCAGACAACACCTGTCAGTCAAACCTATTTGTTTAAAGAGATCCCCAAGGTGTCAATCACTTAGGAAGTTTGAATTGAATAGCATGACATGCAGAACCCATTGATCAGTTGTGAAACACTCAATGATCTGTGAGACAGCCTCCATCCAAGGGCACTGCTCACAATCAACCTGGATTATCTAGACCTGGTCCTGTGGTGTGTATCAGTTAACTGTTCTGGCCTTAACCTTGCACCGATGACCCATGAGAAATAATTGCCTTAAACTTGCACAGATAACCCAGAGGAAATAATACAATCTAATCAAAATGCTTGTATTTTTGCCACTATTTAAAATAAATATATTACCAGAACAAAAAAAAACTGGTTTTTTTTTTTTTTTGAATAATTTTTTTATTAGCAATAAACAATTCTCAATGTTTAAAACTGAGTTATAAACATCAACTTAAATCAATATTTGTACTCTAATGATTATTATCTTATTTTTTTTTGAAAATAAAAGTGGGTAAAGAGAAATACCATTATTAATCAATAAAATTATAATTCCTTAATAATTATTTGGTATAAAAGAAAAAGAAAAAATGAAGAAAAAGAAAAAAGACATATTATGTATATATATCAATTAAAAGCCACACAATATATTGTAAATGAAACAACTACAAATAATAATATCAGTAAAGACATGCATATATCCTGGTATACCAATACATTATTTTCATCAAATCCCGCAGGGTGCCAGTCGAGCCGTGATGCCAAGAACAGCTACTTCTCTAAATACTGTATATATGGAGACCATATCTGTTCAAAAGAATTATACTTGTCCAAAAGGACAAATCTGATTCTTTCCAACTGCAACGTCTCCAACATCTCTGATGCCCACATTTTAATTGTTGGGGATAATGTTCCCTTCCAAAATTTCAATATTATTTTTTTCCCTAATATCAAACAATAATCAAGGAAATTTCTTTGATCTAGTGTAAATATCAAATTAGCCTCTGGAATTCCCAGTATTATTAGCTTTGGGTCAGGTTCTAATTGAACTTTAAGAACTTCAGAAATAACTTTAAAAATTTCTGTCCAATAATAATTCAATTTAGGACATGTAACAAAACTGTGTGTTAAATTTGCTTCTAAATTCTTACATTTATCACAAATAGAGGAGAGATTAGGAAATATACTATTTAATTTGGTTTTCGAATAATGTAATCTGTATAATACTTTAAATTGTATTAATATATGTCTAGCATTTAACGAGCACCGGTGTATTCGTTGTAGACTTTCTTCCCAATTTTCTTTGGTTATAGGTGATCCAATTTCATTTTCCCATGCTTGACGATATGTTTCAGTTATTGGATTCTCCTTATCCATAATGATGTTATATATATAAGCTATTAATTTTTCTGTGGTTGGATGCCAGTTAAACGATTCATCTAATAATCCTGGTTCTTTATTTTTAAAATCCTGTGTATTAGATTTAATATAATCTCTAATTTGGAAATACCTAAACAAATGCTGTGAAGACAATCCGTAGATATCTTGTAACTCCTGAAATGAAAGAAATTTTCCATTTCTATAGAGGTGCTCTACCCTTGTAATTCCTAAATTATCCCAATGTCTGAACCCTCCATCCAATGTGGAGGGCTTAAATAATGGGTTATTCATAATTGGTAATCTAAATGAAAGATTGTCTAATTGTAAAGTCTTGACTATTTGTTTCCAAATACGTCTATTATTATAAATGATTGGATTGTCCCTATAAATTTTTTTTTGAACTTCCTTTGGGGCAAAAATAATTGAATCTACGTTGAAAGGCAAACAATCTTCCTTTTCTATCTTTAGCCACGTTGGTTCCAGGTCCGTATTTACCCACCAAAAATTCATATTCTTAATCTGTACTGCCCAGAAATAGTATAGAAAATTTGGAAGTGCTAATCCTCCATTTATCTTTGACTTACATAAATGTTTTTTACTTATTCTATGATTTTTATAATCCCAGATAAAACTATTAACAATATTATCAATTTTTTTAAAAAAGGTTTTCGGAAGGAAAAAAGGGATAGCTTGAAACAGATATAATAATTGTGGTAGAAAAACCATCTTTATAGCATTTATTCTACCAATCAAAGATATAGGCAGTGTTTTCCAATATAAAATATTTTTTTTAAGTTTATCTAATAATTGAGGATAATTCGATCTAATTAATGAATTGTGAGATTTAGATACATTAATTCCTAAATATTTAATTTTGTCAGTAACTATTGATAATGGATATTGTTGTAATATGTTTAAATTTATATTAGTTATTGGCATAATATCACTTTTATTCCAATTAATCCTATATCCAGAAAATGTACTAAATTTATTTATAACATCAAACAACATTGGAATACTAATTTCAGGTTTTGTGATGTAAATCAAAACATCATCTGCATATAACTGTTTTTACTGAACTTGCTGCAGTGTTTGGAATTTAAGAATGCAGGTGGGAGAAAAAATAGAAAATCGGTGCAGGAGTAGGCCATTCGGCCCTTCAAGCCGGCACCGCTATTCAATATGATCATGGCTGATCATCCAAAATTAGTACCCCATTGCTGCTTTCTCCCCATATCCTTTGATTCTGTTAGCCCTGAGAGCTATATCTAACTCTCTCTTGAAAACATCCAGTGAATTGGCCTCCACTGCCTTCTGTAGGGAGAAGGGCTATCTAAAATTAGAGAAGTCAATGTTGACACCGCTGGGGTGTAGACTACCCAAGCGAAATACTCAAACTTGTCTCCTCACTACATTTACTGGCGGCACCAGTCGCAAATCTGAATTTTCAAGTGATTTGTGCAAGGCATTCATTGATGCTGGAATTCCACTGTTGAAATTTGAAAACAAATCTCTGAGTTTTTTTAGAGAAATACACAGAGCAACCTATATCGAGCCAGTCATCATTATGGAAAAATTATCTTGACAGCAACTTCAACATTGTGGTGCAGAAAATTAGAGATGAAGTTACATGCAACAAAATATGGATCCCAATAGGCTAGACAACGGATGCTGTGGGCAGATATATTGCCAATGTGGTGATCGGTATACTGGAGGCAGGTCAACCATCAAAGGGGTATTTGTTGATATCAGATGTATTGGGGAAGTCAAACAGCTCAACTATTGCTCAGTTGTTTACATCTTCACTTGCTGTACTTTGGCCAGAAGGTATAAAACACGAGAATGGGCTTCTGTTTGCGATTTAAAGTTCCCCAAAATGTTGCATTTGACATGCTTAGCTCAAGGACTTCATAGAATTGGCAAGCACAGACGTAACTTGTTTCCAAATGTCGATCACCTAGTTTCCAATGTCAAGAAAATCTTCCTCAAAGTGATCAAGAGGTGTTTTTCTTAGATTTAACTAATACGTGATGAAAGAATAAAACTACAATACAATACAATACTGTTTATTTGTCATTTGAACCTCACATGAAGTTCAAACAAAATTTGGTTTCAAAAATAAAACTAAAGAGAATATAAAGCAGTTGTGTAATTGCATCCCAATATTCTCCAAACATCAGCTGCTCATGTCCTTTTTTCTGAGTTCCTTCATAGTATTACGTGCAGATTAATTTGGGAATCAATGTTGTGCCCATCATTACCTGTGTAATTTCTGATTACTGAGTCTTTGCACCATCACTATTGATCAACCCATCGAGTACTCCCATGGGATTAATCCCGTAATTCAGCTGGAAAAACAGTAATGTTTCAGATGTCCACCTGCTACATGGCTCCTGAAGGATGTTTCAGCATGTTCAGGCAATAGCCAATAGGCAATAGTCAATAGACAATAGACAATAGGTGCAGGAGTAGGCCATTTGGCCCTTCGAGCCAGCACCGCCATTCGATGTGATCATGGCTGATCATCATCAATCAGTACCCCGTTCCTGCCTTCTCCCCATATCCCCTGACTCTGTTATTTTTAAGAGCCCTATCTAGCTCTCTCTTGAAAACATCCAGAGAACCTGCCTCCACTGCCCTCTGAGGCAGAGAATTTCACAGACTCACCACTCTCTGTGAGAAAAAGTGTTTCCTCGTCTCCGTTCTAAATGGCTTACTCCTTATTCTTAAACTGTGGCCCCTGATTCTGGACTCTCCCAACATCAGGAACATGTTTCCTGCCTCTAGTGTGTCCAAACACTTAACAATCTTATATGTTTCAATGAGATCACCTCTCATCCTTCTAAACTCCACAGTGTACAACCCCAGCTGCTCCATTCTCTCAGCATATGACAGTCCCCCCATCGCGGGAATTAACCTTGTAAACCTAGCTGCACTCCTTCAATAGCAAGAATGTCCTTCCTCAAATTAGGGGACCAACACTGCCCAGAATACTCCAGGTGTGGTCTCACTAGGGCTCTGTACAACTGCAGAAGGACCTCTTTGCTCCTATATTCGATTCCTCTGGTTATAAAGGCCAACATGCCATTCGCTTTCTTCATTGCCTGCTGTACCTGCATGCTTACTTTCACAGACTGATGTACAAGGACCCCCAGATCCCATTGTACTTCCCCTTTTCCCAACTTGACGACATTTAGATAGTAATCTGATTTTGAGAATGGTTTTGAGGCCTTTTGAGAATTGCATGACCTATGCTCCACCAAAACGACATTGAGAAAAGTTTTATTGCAAATCATAGACATAGGAACAGGTGAAAGGTGAGTAATTATATTATCTTCAAATATTAGTAAGCAGGTTTTGTGGGGGTTCAGTATTGATGTGGATAGAGAACTGGCTGGCAAACAGGAAGCAAAGAGTAGGAGTAAACGGGTCCTTTTCACAATGGCAGGCAGTGACTAGTGGGGTACCGCAAGGCTCAGTGCTGGGACCCCAGCTATTTACAATATACATTAATGATATGGATGAGGGAATTGAGGGCAATATCTCCAAGTTTGCGGATGACACTAAGCTGGGGGGCTGTGTTAGCTGTGAGGAGGATGCTAGGAGACTGCAAGGTGACTTGGATAGGCTGGGTGAGTGGGCAAATGTTTGGCAGATGCAGTATAATGTGAATAAATGTGAGGTTATCCACTTTGGTGGCAAAAATAGGAAAGCAGACTATTTTCTAAATGGTGGCCAATTAGGAAAAGGGGAGATGCAGCGCGACCTGGGTGTCATGGTACACTAGTCATTGAAAGTAGGCATGCAGGTGCAGCAGGCAGTGAAGAAAGTGAATGGTATGTTAGCTTTCATAGCAAAACGATTTGAGTATAGGAGCAGGGAGGTTCTACTTCAGTTGTATAGGGTCTTGGTGAGACCACACCTGGAGTATTGTGTACAGTTCTGGTCTCCAAATCTGAGGAAGGACATTATTGCCATAGAGGGAGTGCAGAGAAGGTTCACCAGACTGATTCCTGGGATGTCAGGACTGTCTTATGAAGAAAGACTGCATAGACTCGGTTTATACTCTCTAGAATTTAGGAGATTGAGAGGGGATCTTATAGAATCTTACAACATTCTTAAGGGATTGGACAGGCTAGATGCAGGAAGATTGTTCCCGATGCTGGGGAGGTCCAGGACAAGGGGTCACAGCTTAAGGATAAGGGGGAAATCCTTTAAGACCGAGATGAGAAGGACTTTTTTCACACAGAGAGTGGTGGGTCTCTGGAACTCTCTGCACAGAGGGTAGTTGAGGCCAGTTCATTGGCTATATTTAAGAGGGAGTTAGATGTGGCCCTTGTGGCTAAGGGGATCAGAGAGTATGGAGAGAAGGCAGGTACGGGATACTGAGTTGGATGATCAGCCATGATCATATTGAATGGCGGTGCAGGCTCGAAGGGTCGAATCGCCTACCCCTGCACCTAATTTCTATGTTTCTATGTTTTCACGTTATCTCAGCAATCATTTAATGCATTATCAAGTGATTTTTTATTTTTATTCTTATTTTTAATTTTTTCGGGATAGACAAGCGTGTAGAAACAGATAGCAAAAGAAATAAAGGACAAAGATGAGAAGGTAAAAAGATTGAAAGAGAAGGAGAAAATAAAGAAAAGAGATATCAGGAGAGATCTACCTATTTCGTATTTTTGACCATCCGTCACCCGGTTCTAAACCATTTAATTTTTAAGGTTATGTAAAAAGTTGATAAAAGGAGACCAAGTCTTTAAGAATTGGTTTACTTTGCCTAGTAGGAGGAATCTCATTTCTTCAAGATGTAGCGTTCCAGACATGCTTGACATCCACATTTTGAATGTTGGCGTGGCTCCAAAATTTGAGTATAAGTTTTTTTGCTGTTATTAGACCGTAATTAAGAAAAGCTTATTGGAATATAGTTAGTTTACTTCCCTCTTCCATTGATTCAAAGATAATCAGTTCTGTATTGGGGTTCAATTTTGTGTTAAATAGTTTTGTAAAAATTCCAAAAATTTCATTCCAAAATTTATACAGTTTTGTACAAGAGACAAAGGAATGTGCTATAATGGCATTTTGAGTTAGACATTTGTCACAGATTTGAAAACATTTGAAAATATTTTATACAGTCTAGTTTTCGAATAATATAATCTATGTTAAATTTTAAATTGAATTAGGTTATGTCTTATATTTGTAAGACATTTGTTTACATATAATAAATTTATTTCCCATCTATCGTTCGGAATTTTTATCAATAACTCTTGTTCCCAGTCCCTTCTAATTGCCTCTGTCATTGGTGTTTCTATATTTAGAATTATATTATTTAAGTATGATATTAAATTGCTTGATTCTGCCTTTCTATTCATTCCTTCCTCCAATAAATCTGGGGTTAAAGTTTGATATCCTTGTATATATTTTTTCAAATAATCTTGAATTTGAAGATATTGATTGATTTTCAAATTATATTTTAGTTGTAATTGTTGGAATGATAATAGTTTTCCCATTTCATACATATCTCCCATCGTTTTAATTCCTATTCTTTCCCAATGGATACACGTTTTATCAATAATGGATGGTTTGAATGAGGGATTATTAGGTATTGGAGAAAGAAGCGATAATGTTCTTAATTTTAAAGTTAATTTTATTTGATTCCAAATTTGTATTATACTGTGAATAATTGGATTCTTCTTACATATTATTATTGTTCACCGGGGAAAGAAGGATCACTCCTATATTATAAGGGGAACAATCCTCTTTCTCCATTCTTATCCAATCTACCTGTTGGGCAGAACTGTCCAACCAATAGATTATATTTTTAATATTCACTGCCCAATAGTAATACAATAAGTTAGGGAGTGTCAGTCCCCCTGATTCTTTAGATTTACACAAGTGGTTTTTTTTTAATTCTGTGTGATTTATAAGCCCATATGAAGTTTATAATATCAGAATCTACTTTTTTAAAGAATTCTTTAGGTAAGTATATTGGTATTGATTGAAATAGTTACAATATTTGTGGTAAAAATATCATTTTTATCGCGTTTATTCTGCCTATTAAGGACATCGGCAGTGTTTTCCAAAATTTAATCAACCCATTTAATTTAGTTAATAAAGGCATATAGTTTGCGTTGAGTAATGATTTATATTTCCTAGTAATTTGGATGCCCAAATACCTAAATTTGTCTGTTGCAATTCTAAAGGGGAATTGCAACAGATGTATCGGATCTTGAGGTTTTATCGTCATAATTTTGCTTTTGTTCCAGTTTATTCTATATCCTGAAAAAGAACCAAATTCCTCTATTAAATTTAATATATTTGGTATGCTAATTTGCGAATTTGTAATATATTATAATATGTCGTCTGCATATAGTGAAATTTTATTATTTGAGTGTTTGGTATTATATCCATGAATATTCGGATGACTTATACTTTCTGCTAAAGGCTCTATCACGAGTGCAAATAGCAGGGGCGATAGTACGCACCCCTGCCTATTGTCCCTTGCTAATTGGAATTTCGGGGATAATATATTATTAGTCAGTATTCTAGCCGTCGGCTTATCGTATAATAATTTTACCCATGAGATAAAGTTATCTCCCATGTTAAAGTTTTGAAATACTTTGAATAAATATTGCCATTCTACTTGATCGAAAGCTTTTTCTGCATCCAATGAAATAATTGCTAGTTCTTCTTCAGTATTATGTGAGTACATTATATTAGACAACCGTCTTAAAATTATCGAGTGATTTTAACCTCAAATATGGAAAATATTGGTTTGAGGTAAAATATGAAAACATTTAGAATGAACTGAACTTATTGTAGATGCACTCACTTTTTGTAATAATGAAATTGAGGTAATTCACAAGGGACCAAAGAGCCAGGACAATTGGGAGAACTATTTACTGAGGTAGTATGCTGTGATTATAAAATTATTTTGATGCTGAAAAGGCTCTCCTGGAATTAGGCAACAAGGTATATGAAAAGAGTCAAGAACATTTTTAGTAGGTGTGTTTAGTGCTTTTACAGCATGGCATCTAGATCAAGAGAAACTAGAGCATCCAAAATTATTTCTGTCTCACCTTATTCCATTTCCAACGTTGTCAATCTCTCTTAAACTTCATGCTAATGGTCAATGACTGACCACAAATCCGTGATCATGAACTCTCTACTATGATACCTTCTCCACAATCTCGAACAATCCGTTTATCCTCCCTTCGACTCTCTTTGTTGCTTGCACCCTGCTCTATCCACCCCAACTCACCACTATAACCGGAGCTACATGTTTCACAGATTCAAACCAACAGTTTCAAATGCAGAGGTGAAAGTGAAAACGTGTCCACCTGTTGAACCTGGAGTGCAATCATACTCCTGGATTTCCCAGTCATGTCTGCTAAATGAATTAATCCTTCAGATAAGATCAAATTTATTATATGGGGAGATTACCTGTTCCTGGGTACTTTTTGGAAGCTCTTCTTTCAATAGAAAGATAAAGAACAGATCATAGAACAGTACAGTACAGGACCAGGCCCTTCCGTCCAAGATGTCTAAGATGAACATGATGCTAAATTAAACTAATCCCTGCTACCTGTGCATGATCAACATCCTTCAATTTCCTGCATATTCACATGCTTTTCTAAAAGCTTGTTAATTACCACTATCGTATCTGCTTCTGCCATCACTCCAAGCAGCTTGTTCCAAGCACTAACCAGTCTTGTGTAAAAAATACTTGCTTTGCACATCTCCTACTTTCCCACTCTAACAAAGCTATGCCCTCTTGTATTTGACTATACCCTCCAGTAGTTGAATAGATTGATAGAAAAATAGATGAACCACACAAGTATGCAGGCAGTCAGGCCTAGCAAATGTTACAGGTCTGATCATGTTTCTCAACCAGACCTTGTAAGGCAATATGGCCCAGCAAAGATGAAACAAAAGTTAGAATACATGGTAATAGTTTGAAATTATTTTGTTTAAGTTGACCAAGGCATCGCTGATGTGGAAAAGCGTATTGCTTTCATTATTTTGTGTTATTTTACAAAGTGAGCTGTACTAATGGAACTAAGTGAATCTGATCATAACAGTTGCACTGAATGTTCATTCACTGTGAAATAACATAGCTTAATGATTCGTATCTAGCCTCATCTCACCCTGTGTTCGGTTCATTGTCAGGAAGATTGAGGGAGCACAAGGGGATATTGTTGTTAGATTCTTGGTTTCTGCAGTTAAACATGGGTACATGCTCACATGGATGCCCACTTATAGAGTGAAAACATTCAATGTACCTGAGACAAGCCACCATGGGCGAGAAGTGAGATGCCAAACTTACAAAAGGATGGATACGTTGAAATAAATTGAGTTCTAGTGATGTGTGACCTGATACATTCTGGAAACAAACAGAAGAATTACATTGTAAAGAGTTGTAATACCAAAAATTATTTTATTTTTTTGTCAATGGTACCAGCATTAAATCCTCAACCTATTCAGAAGTGGTCTGTCATTGTTTTATCAATACTGAAAGTGTTGCAAGAGCAGTGATTCTGTTCTGATTTCAATATGAATTTATGTTGCTGCTATTTCTGCACATAAGTGTGAATCTATTTAGCTATTCATAAGGGTCTGTGGTATTGCAGTGCTTCATGTATTTTTAAGAATATGAAACACCTATGAAAAGCTGTTAGAATTGAGTATTTCCATTGCATGGGAGACACGGCATTGAATATTAAGAGTGGGAAAATGCTATGCACATTTGGCTTGGCACAGAGATCCCGGTCTCAAAGCTCCCAGCTTGATTACTGCTGGAGAAGTGATGAAAATAGCAGGCTCAATCTGGAGTGTAGATTTTTTTGGTGAATTTGTTTGTAAAATTGATTTACTATGCGGTGGAACTCTAAATGTTGAAACAAGCGAATAAATATTCAACTGCACCAAAAGCAGTCCTCAGAAGACCACTTGTCAGATCCCCTTCTCTGACTATTTCCAACCCTACTGTTTCACTTATCTAACAGAACATGGAGCCTGGTGACTCCTACAGAAAAAAGAGAATGTCAATGATTTTAAAGAGGTGCATGCTCTCCACTAGATAAGTGATTATGGCTTTCAAGAATCTAACTGCACAGAATTGCGGCCCTTGGAAACAATACTTTGAGTGTTCTTCTTTATAGAGTTTCAGCATGGATATTTTTATAGAAGGCTGAAGCGGTTAAATAACTTTTGAAAAGGTCCTTACGAAATATAGAAATGAAAAAGGAAATTATGTCAGCTTTGTGCGATTCGGCACCAATATAATTTGCAGCTTCTAAGTTAATAATGTGGGCATTGACTCTAAGGGATATAGGCAGAACTTCTGCTTTAATATAAAGAACTATAAAGTATAACGGGTGTCAGGGGGTATGGTGAGAAGGCAGGAGAATGGGGTTAGGAGGGAGAGATAGATCAGCCATGATTGAATGGTGGAGTAGATTTGATGGGCTGAATGACCTAATTCTGCTCCTATTATTTAAAAAAAAAGGCATAAAAGATTGTCAAAGAAGATGGGCTTCAAGTGATGAAAGAGACAATAATGCTCTCAAAATGACCAACTATTGTTTGGACAAAATATAAAAATCAGGGTGGACATTCCTGCTCCAAAATCTGACTTGCTTTCCCACTATCTGAACCATTCCACCAAATACAACTTTTAAAATCTAAACCGAGATGCAAAATGTATGGCTGGGAATGATATATGAGAAAGGACATTCCTGTTCAGCCCAAGGCTTTTTCATGTTCCTAAAAGGAAGTCTATATTAGTATTCATCCTGCATTCTCAGTACTTTCTTAAGCACTGATTCATTGATTGATAGGTTGACACGATATTACCCAGAGGGTCAATGATTTTGAAGTATTGAATGATTAATCCAGCATTTCCCTATTGAATTTAAATAGTGTTGTATGGAATACACAGCACAAAATACACCATCCGACACCACTGATCTATGCTAGTGTTTAAAGTCCACAGAAGCATCCTGTCATTATAATTATTTCTTCCCACCCTACCCTACCATCTCCCAAGTCCCTTGATTCCCATGTAAGCATGAAGCCTCCCTTTAACTGTGTTAATGCTGTCAGCTACAAACTCCCCAGATGATAGAGCATTTCAGATTCTCACCACTCTCTGTGTAAAGAAGTCTTTTAAAATATTTTGTTTGATCTCTTAGTGGCCATCATATATTTATACTCCCACTGGAAGTGGGAGAAACAATTGACCTAAATCATTTCTATTGAACTCCTTCGTAAATTGACAGACCTTTTCAGGTTATGTTACAGTCTTCTCTTTCACAGGTAAAAAGTCCCCAGCCTGTCTGGTCTTTGTTGTTCGCTACACTCCTTCAATTCCAGTAACATCCTGCAAATCTTTTCAATATGTTTTGATGCATGCACTCCAAAACAACATTACTTTAGTTTAGTTTATTATTGAAAAGCTTTTTTGTTATGAAAGTCAGCGAAAAGACTACACAGGATTAGAATCACGCCGTCCACACTGTACATATACAGGATAAAGGGTATAATGTCTGCTGCATGATAAAGTCCAGTAAAGTCCGATTAAAGATAGTTCTAAGGTCTCCAATAGGGTCGATGGGAGATCAGGACTGTTCTCCAGATAGTGAGAGTTCCCTGATCACATTTGGGATGAAACTGTCCCTGAATTTGGAGCTGTGTGTTTTCACACTTCTCAATCTTTTGCCTGATGGGAGAGGGAGAACAGGGAGTGACTGGAGTGAGACTGGTCCTTGATTATGCTGCTGGCCTTGCCAAGGCTGCATGATTCCTGGATGGAGTCAATGGAAGGGTGGTTGGTTTATGCAATGGATTGGGTTGCATCCACAATTATCTGCAATTTCTTGCTGTCTTGGATGGAGCTGTTCCCAAGCCATGCTGTGATGCATCCTGATAAAAGGTTTCTACGACGATTCTGTAGAAGTTGGTGAGGGTTATTGGGGACATTCTGAACTTCCTAAACCTTCTAAAGAATTTAATACTTTGTGTGGTTTAATCAAGATATCTATACATTTATTATTTTTATCCTTTTGAATTTTGTACTCAGCACTTTATGTGTGCTCTTCATTGCATTATCATTGTTGTGTTTGCTGCTTTTGGCAATTTATGTTTTCCGAGGTCACTTTGTTCATTACCCTGAAGATAGACACAAAATGCTGGAGTGACTCAGTGGGTCAGGCAGCATCACTGCAGAAAATTAATGCGTGACATTTTGGGTCTTTGCCCTATTTAGTTTGCTATACTGTATATCAGGAAATGCATGGCATCGTATGTGCTACATGATCTTATGCTGCATTAAGTTTTTCTTCCCTTTTATTTATTCACATTACTAGCCTCTCTATTTGGGTGCAGTTGGTGATATGTATTTTACTTCGGAGTCACGTGAGTGACTCTACACCGCAGCCCGCGGGGGACACCGCGGGTTGGCGGCGTCCATGTAGGAGTGGGGCTTGCAGGCTCGCCGTTCAAAGTTAGGAACAGCAGAGTGGCAGCCCTGACTCTACACAGCAGCCCGCGGGGGATACTGCGGGCTGGCGGTGTGCATGTGGAATAGGGCTTGCAGTGCTTGCCGTGGGCAGCAGCCCGACTCTACACCGCAGCCCGCAGGGTTCACTGCGGGTTGCTGGCATTCAGGAAGGAGCAGGCTTGCAAGCAAAGATAGCCTGACTCTACACTGCAGCTGCAGGGATACTGTGGCCTGTCTACATTCAAGTGCCCTGCTACTCCAGGGAATGCGTTGTCTTCAAGAAGTTGAGACTGCCAGCACATAAAGTTATTAAAGCATGAGAGGCTGGTCACCATACTTCTTAAAGACCCTCAGGTAAGATACTTACCTTGAATAGCTAAGCGTCTGTATTAGAGTTTGCTTACAGATGGATGGAGACCAGAATGAAGGCAGCGAAGCAGGCCTCCAAGGGCCATGCGACTTCAGATGGGAGTCAGCGGCCACCATTCCAGAAGAACGCGGAGGTCGGGGACCCCTGCGCAGCCAGGACCCATCTCTCCACCACGGCTGACCATGGGCCGCAAAGTGGTGGAGCACCGCGCGGGAGCAGGTTAGGCAAGACCTTGACTCCCTACCACTGTCACCTAAGCATAGTGACAGTGGGGCAAAGGTGCGTAAACATGTGACCCGCTCGGCGGCTCGTTTTGTCTCTCCTACTATGCAGGCACCAGAGCAAGGGGAGAGCTGCGCACAGGTCATGCCCCGCTGTAGCGGGAGGCATCGACATACCGCCAGGGGTAACCTGTTAGATTGCGGGCCGGTGATGGATCTGCTGGAAGTCGGGGAGCCCTGCAAGAGCAGGAGGTACCGGTGTTCCACCGGAACAGGCTGCCGGAGCGCAGACCGGTGGCAGCAGTTTACGGCTAGGCATCCCCGTTGCTACGGGTAAAGCCGGCTGTGCGCCGTCACGGACCCGTGTGGTTAAGGGTGACGGCAAGCCTGCACGGACAGCGGAGCTGGTAATGAGGACCGGTACCGATTCCTTCCCTCTGCCTTCCCACCAGGCAGAGGTGCCGCTTAGGTCCGAACGAGGGCGGACTAGCGGTATGTCCGTGCAGGAGTCGTACAGCCCCGGAGGAGCAGGAGGTACCGGCACTGCACCGGAACAGGCTGCCGGAGAGCAGACCGGTGGCAGCAGAATATGGTTAGGCAATCCCGTTGCTGCGGGTAAAGCCAGCCAAGCGCCGTCACAGACCCCTGGGGGTGAGGGTGACGGTGTGCCTGCACGGACCACGGAGCCGGTATTGGGGACCGGTTCTGACCCATTTCCTCTGCCTGTTCATCAGGTAGAGAGGCCGCTAAGGTCCGAGAGACACCAGGCTAGCAGATTGTCCATGCAGAGGTCGTTCAGCCCCGCAGGAGCGGGTGCTGACGAGTACCTGTCAGCCAATTCGTAGAGGTGTGACCTACTGGCAGAAGCCCCAGCGACTCAGCAGGGCCTGGGGAAGTCAACCTGTTGTCCATGTGTAGCGGCAGCGGTCGAATGGCTAGGATGGAGCTAATGGTGGAGCAACTATATTAGCGGGACCTGGATCGGCAAGAGCGGGAGTCAGCTGTCTGGGAGTCGGATCATGCCGCCACCTTCAATCTCACCTTCGTCTATCGGCAGTGCTAGGAGTCAACGGATGGCCAATTTGACGAAGAAGCGGCAGCAGAAGAGCCTGTATTTTCAGGGGAACCGCTGCACCCTACATTGGGAGTAAGTATTAATTTCCTGACGACACACCAGCTCCAAGACCAGGTGCTTTCAGAAACCATGGAGAAGTTCAAGGATCCTGGAAACTGTGTTACCCTGAACGTTCCGAGGGTCAACTCAGCCATCTGAGGGAACATCAGTTCCAATGCAAGGGCACAAGCATTTAAGAAGCAGGAAATTCTGAAGCTGTTGACGTCGGGCATCACGGCACTCGTCAGGACCCTCAATGGGGCAGGTGTAGCCGCAGAGCAGCAGGATGCTCTAGCCCTCCTGTGTAGTACACTTCAGAAAATTGTTTTAGTCAGAGCTCCATCCGGCCTGACCTTAACCCTAAATTTGCTGGGTTGGGTCGTACCTCCACCACACCACCAAGGCAGCTGTTTGGGGAGGACCTGCCCAAGCAGGTGAAAGAACTTGATGAGGAAGCCAAAAGGGGCTGATGAAACCACCAGCATCGTCAAGGGTGCAGAAGACAGCCTTATCCTCCCTCCAAACCTCGGGGCCATCAAGAACATGCCCGCACCAGCTCCCCAACAGTTACGCTATCAAAGCTTGGGGAAAATGCAAAATCTCGGCATTTAAAGCGAATGCTGGACATTTACGAGCTTATGCAGCTGCCAATCGAAGCATAAATTGAGCTACAATGGTGGATTAGCAATGGCTGTGATTGGTAAATCCCATCATTACATCAAACCCATTAGTCGCGTTACAAACCGATGCAAGCGCGAAGGGCTGGGGAACTACTGACACCATTCCAGTTGGGGCAGTAGATGGGATTTCCATGAGTCTACTTCTCTTCAATCACAAGGAATAAACTGTTTAGAAATGCTGGGAGCATGTCAAGGGCTGCAGGTTTAATGCACTAATCTGCAGCATACATATGTTCGTCTTCAAAATGATATCACTGAAGTGGCATATTAAACCTTATGGGTGGTGTCAAATCAATATCTTGGGATGAATTGGAAGCATTAATTTGGCTCTGGTGGATTGAAAGAAATTTGGGTTCAGCTATGTACCTTCTGGTTAAGCTCAATATAGTGGCGGACACCAGGTCACAAGTATTAATAACGACATCAAGTGGATTTGAACCTCCAAATATCTGCTAAAATTATAGCCTAATATGGAACACCAGATATCGACCTCTTTGCGTCCAGGTTGAGCCATTGGATACCAACATATGTGTCTTGAGAACCAGATCCTAGGGTCAGTGGCGATGGACTCGTTCTCACTACATTGGGTGGAGGGGGGGGGGATGCGTTTTCTATGCTTCCCATTCTGCTTCATCAGACAGGTGCTGCAGGAAACACAATCAGACTCTGCAACATAAAGGACCTTGGACGTCAAACAGCATCGTGCAGAGAGAGTCCACTAGGAAGCAGTACCTCGCCTACATAAGGATATGGGAGGTTTTCTGTCATCGGAATTAGATCATCTACATGTCTGCTACACTCTCCAAGGTGCTGGAATACTCACGGGTCATGATTATGATGAGTCCCTCAGTTACAGTGCTGTATACTGTGCCAGGAGTGCACTGTCATCCTATCGCAAGATTGGAGTTGGATCTCACCAGCTGGTGTCCAAACTATGAGGGGTATGGTCTTTCCATCCCTCCCCGAACATAATGTTATATTACCTGAGATTGGAGGTAGTGTTGACCCTACTCAGGAGCTGGTCGCCTATGATGGACTTACTCACTTTCAAAGTGGTTATGGTAATGGCACTAAACACAGCACAACGGGCCATGACTCTACAGGAATTAAACCTGGATAGAATGACCGGACCATAATAAAGTAAGTTCTTTATAGAAGAGTTGCTTAAACTACATAGACCTGGGACTACATGTCTGAAAATGGGCGTCAGGTATTTGGAGACGGGTCTGTTTCAGCCATGGAAACCCACGTCACAGGGTGATCGTGCAGACTATCTCCAGATGACTCAAGGTGGTATTCGGTGCAGCAGGTAAGACACTAATATTTTAAATGTCATTCTACCAGGGCTGCATCCACATCAATGGCAAGGACCATGGCGGTGTTCATGGATTATGGCCTCGCAATAGCGAGTTGGGCCAGTGAATCTACATTTCAGCGGTTTTATAACTGACTTATAACCGCTCCCGCAATGTTGGCGGATTCAGTTTTAAGTGCTGTTCCCTAAACGTTTGTCCCTGAGTTCAGGGGGTTATTGTTGTATTAACAAATGTTATTATTTTTCAGCTTGATCAAGTCTGAAATACGTTAACATACTTCCTCCATCAGAATTATGGCAGTGTGTGAGCATGGACGTGGTCCAGGGCATGTAATCACAGAGCTTTGAAATCTTCACGAAGTCACTCACGTGACTCCAAAGTAAAATAGGAAGATTAAACAAGAACTTACCAGTTTGAAGTTTGATCTTTATTTTATGAGGCGTTGCGATGAGGGATTTCGTGCCCTCCGCTCCCAATCCTCTATCATAAGTTCAACTGGTGTAGTCAAGTTTTAATCTTACTATCTTTAGTCTTGTGATCTGTGATTCCACACCGCTGCTTTGAAGAATGTCGCGCATACGTGCCTGGCGGGGTCTTCGCAAAATCCCTCATCGCAACTCCTCATAAAATAAAGATCAAACTTCAAACTGGTAAGTTCTTGTTTAATCTTACTATTCTCTAACATTGCATAATCTTCAAATTCAATCATTACAGCTCCAAATCAACTATATGCTAAACAAAGCAGAACCGGGACAGTTTTGTGGGACAGCATTTATGCTCGTATCGAGAAACCCTCTTTGGCTTTTATGCTCTACCTTCTGTTTTGGACACACTTCTCAATCAATTTAGCAGACTGTACCCAACTCTACATTTTCTGACCTGTGTCACCTGTCTGTTACATTATGGTTTTACCAAAGATCTTCTGATAGTCTTTCTTGTCTTCTTGAAGTTCAGCTACAGGAAACCTCAACGCATGTGCTGCCGCCTGTCAAACAAGCAGTAAGACAAATTAGAAAGAGTAACGGGATCAAGAGGAATGCTGCTGAGGTGGAACTGGGTTCTGCCATTGCGCGTTTGAAAATTGGTAGTATTTACCGGTGACGTTGCTCAGAAGCAACATGTAAATGGGATAAAAGGAAATAACCAATAATATATCCCTGTGGGACATATAACTGAGATAAAATATATTTTCATTGTCCCTATCATTTCAATGTCAGCACCTGAGAGACTTGTCCTTCTCATCCCTTGCTGAATATATCCCTAGTTTTTTTTTGTTATTTATATAACTGTATAATGCTGTACTTTATACATTCTTTAACATTTTCATATTGTGATTCCTCCTTGTCTTTTTAAATGGCATTTATGATCTGACTTTCCTCTCTCCATACACCTACTTGCTCTGATCAGTTTAAGATATTTTTCACTAAATTTCTGTGCATATAAGCCAGCACTTTATATTTTAAAAACTTTAGCTGGAGTCAATGATACTCCTTCCATAAGCAAATGTTCAGTGGATAATAGTATTATTCAGTGAATAATACTTGCTTTATATGGCTTAATAAATTCAGAGTGTTTTACTAATATGCTATTTATACACTGTTCAGCAGCGATATATTAACATTTGCTTGAACTCACAACTAGATAAAAAAAGACTACAATTAAGACTAAGATCTTACACAAATTTTTGATTTTATTATGCTTTATAATTTATGTTCAGAGAATTTTTATCAAATTTGTATACTGCTACAAAGTGTACATTTGGCTGGTCTGGAATCTGCAGTATTTGAAAATATATATTTTCTTCTTTCCAATCAACTTTTGCTCAAATGTGTTCTCCACCAGCTCATCAACATATGCCCTGACATTTAATTACTAGCCTTGCAAGGGTTGTTTTTTTTTTTAAATCACTCTCATGAGTGGCCATAATGTAAGCCTCACACCAAGGGAACACCAGAAGGCCCTCAGTTTCCATAGCAACCGTACCAGTTATAAAGCATGAATCCAGTAAAACTAAAAATATCTAGATTTCCAAACGGAACTAGAATGAGGTCATGATTGCTGTTGTGCTACTTGCATTTATCATTAATGGTTTGACTGCACTTTGTGATAAATGTGATTAAAAGCCTTGTCGGTTCCAGACGCAACACCCTGATTTAAGCTGTCATGGCTTACAAGAACATTCCTCAAACACACAACACAAATAGCTTCGACATAATATTCTTTTTTCTTTTTTTAATATTTTTATTTATTAGAGGCACAGTAAATTACATCAGTGTACATCCCATATATATTATTACAATCATTGTACCCCTCAATTTTTAAGGCTTTTAGAGAAAAAGAATAGGAACAGAGAAAGTAGGTATGTTACAAGACTAACCTTTAGCGGCGCTGCAGTTCTGCCACTCCCCGTGTGCGCAACTTTGGCGCCTTTCAGAGGGGGGCGGGTTTAAAGTGCCGTTTTTCTCCAGACAGTTCAAGTCGATCCATCTCAGGGGATTTCGTTGCTAAAGAGAAATCGCTCCGACATTTGGATTATGAAGATATTTTTAAACTACACTAGATCATTTATTAGCTAGAGTAATTTAAAAATCATCTTCTAAAGCCGTGAGCGCTGACAACGGGAAGGAATTTACGTAGGGGAGAAAAGAAGCTACAGAGTTTATTTTTACATAAAAACATGGTTCTTAGAAAGCATTTAATCTCATTTTCATGTTGCGAAATGGGGACAAAAAATATATACGAACCGGCAGTGTTTTTCCTGTCGACTGTAGGTTAAATTCACCGCAAACCGCAACATTCCAATCCACCGCATTCCCTTAAACCCACTCGCAAGTTGATTTAAATGGCCATTAATTTACAGGAATTAAACGCTAAATTCCTTCCATTTGGTCTATAAATTCATGAAAATGAGATTTAAAAATCATGTTATATTGTGAATTATTGTGTGAATGTTATTTGGACACTTAGGCAATTTAAAAATGTTTATCTTTTCTTTAGAAATGGATAGATGTTTAGATCTAGTAATTGAATTTTGTAATTAGCTACAATTAGGTAACTAACTAATTATATGCTTTAATTTCAGGTCATCCAAGTAAGATTATTTCATATTTGTTTCAGAATGCTTCAATCCATAATAACTGAAAAATTCATTGAGTTCTCTTAATTTTTAAGAAAGTTATAGGCTTTTG
The DNA here is from genome assembly GCA_963514005.1 of Raja brachyura. The sequence goes on from OY740788.1 coordinate 43,732,093, forward strand.
ACTGTCAGAGATCACAGCTTTTGAGTTAAGTCAATGGAAAGGCAATGGGGAACAAGATGCTAATTTCTGAGTATGAAAATGGCCATAACTTTTTTAATACTGAAGATATGAAAGTGAATTAGGTGTCAAATTAAACTTCGTTTTATGCTTTATCTGATGGGATAAATTGCAGACTTGATTTTTTAAATCTCAAAATTTTGTAACATTGCTAGAGAAAGTAGAGAAAGTGAAAAGGAGTTGTGAAAGTGAAGAAGCGTGGCAAAGGAAAAGAAGAAAGAGCCCTTGGTCAAAGAGTTAGAGAAAGGAGATTAAGAGATAGACCCGAGAAAAAAAAAAGAGAGAGAGAAGAAAAAAGGAAAAGCCAGTTACTTTATCATAAACATCACGCAAAGGGAATTTACCAACTCAACAGTTTTTCATCCCCCTTTACCAAGACACGACGCCGGTACCTTTTTGAGGTACTCTTGCACCCTATCCTTGTAGTAGATTTATAAATGCAGACCACGTCTTATAGAAACAATCTGATTTTCCTGCCAGACGGAGTCTCATATCTTCCAGATGTAGTGGTTCAAACATAGTTGAAATCCACATATTTACTGTTGGAATGGGAGCATTTTTCCAAAATTTTAAGATTAGCTTTTTTCCTGTTATTAAACCGTATTCAAATAGATTCTTTTGAAACACATTTAATTCAGGGCTACTTTCCGTTGTTCCAAAAATAATCCAATCTGCCTTTAGTGTCAATTTTATTTTAAATAATTTTGTGAAGATTTCAAAAATGTCAGTCCAAAATTTTTGAATTTTTGTGCAAAGGACAAATGAGTGCACTATAGTAGCTTCTTGAAACTGGCATTTATCACAAATAGGTGAGACGTTGGGAAAAAGTTTACTTATTTTAGTTTTTGAATAGTATAATCTGTGTAAGATTTTAAATTGTATTAAAGTGTGTCTTACGTTAATTAAACATTTATGCACATTTAATAATCAACATAATATTCAATAATGTTTTATCAACATCTTTTCTCAGAACACTAAATGTTTTTTTAAATATCTAGGCAGACCGGCTGCTATGTCATTTTATCCCTTGCATGTCTCTCGCGATGGTGTTCTTAGGATGCCTATTCCACCTGAGAGAACAAGTTAGTCCCCTCTGCCTATTCTGCTCTTCATTTAAGTACAAAGTGCAACTATAGGGTGAAGGATCTGACAAAGGGTCTTGACCTGAAACGTCACCCATTCCTTCGCTCCATAGATGCTGCCTCACCCACTGAGTTTCTCCAGCTTTTTGTCTACCTTCAATTTTTCCAGCATCTGCAGTTCTTTCTTAAACTATAGGGTGGATCACTTGGTAATTAACCCTCCCTAATGGCAAAACGCACAAGCTCCTAGTTAGTACCTGTCCTCAAAAGCATGGGGAAGATTAAGAACTCAAATTGATATAAAATTAGCATAACACCATAGTCTTGCAATCTGAAACCCAGTGCATCATTTTTCAAATGATCTGATCAGGACTTCAAAGATAGATAAAAATGCTGGAGAAACGCAGCGGGTGAGGCAGCATCTATGGAGCGAATGAATAGGTGACGTTTCGGGTCGAGACCTATCTTCATACTTGTGATTTGATATTCAAAGTTAGATTATTAATCTTGCTCAAATTTAAACTGTGGTACCCACAATCATTTTCCTATGAGTTACTTCTTATCTTTACGTATGGAATAAAAATTATTTTCCACTAATTTGTTATATTTATTTTCTTTCCAAAACATGTATCTCAAACTTAAATGTCTAATTGAGATATTCTACAGTCAAAGTCACACAGCATGGAAAAAGGCCCTCCAGCCCAACTCTTCCATGCTGACCAAGGTACCCCATCTCGGCTGGTTGGTCACCTTTGCCTGCATTTGGCCAATATCCCTCTGAAGCTTTCCTACCCATGTACATCTAAATGTTGTTTAAATGTTGTTAATGTACATGCCTCAACTACTTTCTGCAGCAGCTTGTTCCATAAATCCCCCCAGCCCCTATGTGATAAAGTTGCCCCTCATGTTCTTATTAAATCATCCAATTCTCACTTAAACCTATGCTCTCTACTTCTTAATTCTCCTTTCCTGGGATAGCATTTACCCTATCTATTCCCATCATGGATCTATAAGATCGCACTTCTACTTTCTGTAGACCTTACCTTATCTTGTCATCGCCTTCTTCACATCCTCCTTACTGAAGCCACTGTGCCAAGGCCTCAACACTCACGCTCAACCTCTGCACTTGCACCTCAAAACAAAGCCTCTCCTAAGAGGCTGCTCCACTCATGCCTTCTTTTATACACCAATTACAGCAGTTACTCCGACTCTAATGGCTGCTTTTTAAATCTTCCATGCGGCTCCTCCTCAGCTGCTCACTTGCATACTATTTGGCTTCTTGAATCAGGATTCCTTCCCCTGATTGTCCTTGTCATTAGTCGTTAGTTTACTGTCATATGTACTGAGGTACAGTGAAAAGCTTTTATTCCATGCTTACCAGTCAGCAGAAAGACAATACATGATTACAATCGAGCCATCCGCAGCATAATACATGATGAAAGGAATATCGTGAATGACATTTAGTGACAGATAAAGTCAGTAAAGCTTGATCAAAGATAGTCCGAGGGTCCACAATGAGGTAGATGGTAGCTCAGGACTGCTATCTTGTTGGTGAGATGACATCCTCAGCATGACATCCTAAAACATTCTGCCAATTTAAGTGTATAGGTAGAATGGGTTAACAGCATTTGGCTGTGCCATCTTTTAAAAGTCTAATATAGTGTTTTTGTTAAACTGAAGGCTTTAGCTTTCTAAATTAGTATCTCTTGTGGAATAGACAGCAGCCGAGCAACTTTATTTATTATTCAAGTTTCACTGAAATATCGTGCAGTTGCTTAATCTCAATGTTCAAGGATGCTTTTATTGTCATGTGTGCAAACGTAGCAAAATTCCTTTCCCAAGCACTGTCCAATACAGTACACTCTGACATACCGAATGTCCGCAATCTTCTCAGGAAGTAAAGGCGTCGATGGGATTTCTTTATAATTGCATCAGTGTGCTGGGTCCAAGAAATATCTTCAGAGATGTGCACACCCAGGAATTTGAAACTTTTTACTCTCTCCACCACCATCCCATTAATGAAGATTGGCCTGTGGTTCCTCGGCCTTACTCTTCCAAAGTTCACAATCAGAGCCTTGGTTTTACTGGCATTGAGAACAAAGTTGTTGTTATGGCACCATTTGGTCAGTTGATCGACCTCCCTCCTATACTTCGACTCATCGTCATCTGTAATTCGTCTAACAACTGTGGTATTGTTGGCGAACTTGAAAATGGAGTTCGAACTGTGTCCAGCTATGCAGTTGTGACTATAGAGTGAGTAGAGCAGGGGGGCTGAGCACGCAGCCTTCAGGTGCTTCCATGGTGATGGTTATTGAAGAAGAAGCGTTGCTGCCAATTCGTACATATTGTGGTCTGTTGATGAGGAAGTCGAGGATCCAGTTGCAGATGCCTTAAAGGCCCATTGCCTGTGTGTAATATCTGAGTGTAATTACCAGGAACAATAATAAAACTAGACATTACAATAGCATTATTTTTTGCAAACTAACCATTTTTTCCAGGTCCACAGTGTATGATCCTATTATCAAGTGGTCAGCACAGTAAAAGATTGTTATTGGAATTCTTGATGCTTTTCTGCTTTCTCAGCATCTCAGTCCATTCTTAGATGACTTTCATAGAGAGGTGTGCTCCTTGGTGATATCATTACTACTAGTTTATAAGTGGATCACAGGCTACCATCTGACACACAATTCATATTACAAGCAGTAAAACTCATGCCTGATATTAGAGGAAAGGAAAGTAGACAAGGCAGGGAATTCTTATTTACCAAGGGAAGTACTTTAATATTTTGCTTCATTTTATCTTTGTAATAATCTTCATTCCTTGAGCTTATCTTTAGAGCCTACAACCATCCACTTGAGGAAGTAAATGTGAACTTGTCAATCATTTCAGATGGAAGCAAGTAACTGTAGCATGTTCCCTCAGCACAGTATAAGGGTTCAAAATATTGTTAGGTTATTGTTTAATAATAATAATATTTTTTATCGGACTAATTGTTCTAGTACATTGTGTCAATATTGCTGTGACTTACCCAGTCATATACAGTAGAGTTATGGAATCAGAACATCGTGCAATGGTAACAGCAGAGATGGAGGCCATTCAGGCCATTGAATCTGTACCTATTGTAAGCAGGGGCAATCCAACTGATCCTATTTTCCAGTCCTCTCCTCCATAAGTTAGAAACATAGAAAAATAGGTGCAGGAGTAGGCCATTCGGCCCTTCGAGCCTGCACCGCCATTCAATATGATCATGGCTGATCATCCAACTCAGTATCCCGTACCTGCCTTCTCTCCATACCCCCTGATCCCTTTAGCCACAAGAGCCACATCCAACTCTTGAATATAGCCAATGAACTGGCCTCAACGACCTTCTGTGGCAGAGAATTCCAGAGACTCACCACTCTCTGTGTAAAGAATGTTTTCCTCATCTCAGTCCTAAAGGAATTCCCCCTTATCCTTAGACTGTGACCCCTTGTTCTGGACTCCCCCAACATCGGGAACAATCTTCCTGCATCTAGCTTGCCCAACCCCTTAAGAATTTTGTACATAAGATCCCCCCTCAATCTTTTAAATTCCAGTGAGTACAAGCCAAGTCTATCCAGTCTTTCTTCATATGAGAGTCCCAACATCCCAGGAATCAGTCTGGTGAACCCTCTCTGAACCCCCTCTATGGCAAGAATGTCTTTCCTCAGATTTGGAGACCAAAACTGTACGCAATACTCCAGGTGTGGCCTCACCAAAACACTGTACAACTGCAGTAGACCCTCCCTGCTCCTATACTCAAATCCTTTCGCTATGAATGCTAACATACCATTTGCTTTCTTCACTGCCTGCTGCACCTGCATGCCTACTTTCAATGGTTACACAAAAAGCTGGAGAAACTCAGTGGGTGCAGCAGCATCTAAGGAGTGAAGGAGATAGGCGACGTTTCGGGTCGAGACCCTTCTTCAGACTGGTCAGGGATCAGGGAAACGAGAGATATAAACAGTGATATGGAGAGATAAAGCAAGAACAATGAGTGAAAGATATGCAAAAAAGTATTGGTGATAAGGAAAGCAGGCCATTGTAAGCTGTTTCTGGTGTGAAAATGAGAAGCTAGTGCGACTTGGGGGGGGGGGGGGGGAGATGGAGAAGGAATGTCAGGGCCCGAGGGCTGAGGGAGAGGTGGGGGGGTGGGGGGGGGGGGGGTAAAGGAGCAGTCTGGGTTAACAGAATTGAGAAAATTCAATGTTTAAGCCCAGAGGATGCAGACTCCCCAAGCGGAATATGAGATGTTGTTCCTCAAACTTGCGGTGTTGTTCACTCTGGCCATGGAGGAGGCCCAGGACCGAGAGGTCGGATACGGAGTGGGAGGGGGAGTTGAAGTGCTGAGCCACCGGGAGGTCGGGTTGGTTATTGCGGACCGAGCGGAGGTGTTCGGCGAAACGATCGCCTAGCCTCCGCTTGGTCTCACCGATGTAGATTAGCTGGCATCTGGAGCAACGGATGCAGTAGACGAGGTTGGAGGAGGTGCAGGTGAACCTCTGTCGGACTTGGAATGACTGCTTGGGTCCCTGAAAGGAGTGGATGGCCCTTGTTGTGAGTGGGGGAATGGGGAGAGAGGGCAGTGTTGCGGGGTATGGAGGAGACCCTGGTGCGAGCCTCATCGATAGTGGGGGAGGGGAAACCCCGTTCTCTGAAGAACGAGGACATTTGCGATGACCTGGTGTGGAACACGTCATCCTGGGAGCAGATGCGGCGTAGTCGGAGGAATTGGGAATAGGGGATGGAGTCCTTACAGGAAGCAGGGTGGGAGGAAGAGTAGTCCAGGTAGCTGTGGGAGTCAGTTGGTTTGTAGTGGATGTCAGTCAGGAGTGTGTCACCTGCAATAGAGATGGTCAAGGAATGGTAGGGAAATGTCGGAAATGGTCCAAGTATATTTGAGTGCCGGATGGAAGTTGGTGGTGAAATGGATAAAGTCAGTCAGTTCTGCGTGGGTGCAGGAGGTGACACCAAAGCAGTCGTCAATGTAACGGAGGTAAAGGTCGGGGGTGGGGCCCTGGTACGCCGAGAACAAAGATTGTTCGACGTGCCCGACAAAGAGGCAGGCGTAGCTAGGGCCCATGCGTGTAACCGCAAGAGATGCTACACTTGTCCCTTCACCTTCCCCATCCACTCCTTTCAGGGACCCAAGCAGTCATTCCAAGTCCGACAGAGGTTCACCTGCACCTCCTCCAACCTCGTCTACTGCATCCGTTGCTCCAGATGCCAGCTAATCTACATCGGTGAGACCAAGCGGAGGCTAGGCGATCGTTTCGCCGAACACCTCCGCTCGGTCCGCAATAACCAACCCGACCTCCCGGTGGCTCAGCACTTCAACTCCCCCTCCCACTCCGTATCCGACCTCTCGGTCCTGGGCCTCCTCCATGGCCAGAGTGAACAACACCGCAAGTTTGAGGAACAACATCTCATATTCCGCTTGGGGAGTCTGCATCCTCTGGGCTTAAACATTGAATTTTCTCAATTCTGTTAACCCAGACTGCTCCTTTCCCCCCCCCCCCCCCCCCCCACCCCCCCCACCTCTCCCTCAGCCCTCGGGCCCTGACATTCCTTCTCCATCTCCCCCCCCCCAAGTCGCACTAGCTTCTCATTTTCACACCAGAAACAGCTTTACAATGGCCTGCTTTCCTTATCACCAATACTTTTTTGCATATCTTTCACTCATTGTTCTTGCTTTATCTCTCCATATCACTGTTTATATCTCTCGTTTCCCTGATCCCTGACCAGTCTGAAGAAGGGTCTCGACCCGAAACGTCGCCTATCTCCTTCACTCCTTAGATGCTGCTGCACCCGCTGAGTTTCTCCAGCTTTTTGTGTAACCCTCGATTCTCCAGCATCTGCAGTTCCTTCTTTAACACTTTGCCTACTTTCAATGACTAGTGTACCATGACACCTAGGTCTCGTTGCATCTCCCCTTTTCCTAATCTGCCACCATTCAGACAACAGTCTACCCTCATGTTTTTGCCACCAAAGTGGATAACCTCACATTTATCCACATTATACTGCATCTGCCATGCATCTGCCCATTCACTCAGCCTATCCAAATCACCCTGCAGCCTCCTAGCATCCTCCTCACATCTAACTATACCCCCCAGCTTGGTGTATTCTGCAAATTTGGAGATGTTGCATTCAATTCCCTCGTCCAAACCATTAATCTATATTGTAAATAGCTGGGGTCCCAGCACTGAGCCTTGTGGTACACCACTACTCACTGCCTGCCATTCTGAAAAGGACCCGTTTACTCCTACCCTTTGCTTCCTGCCAGCCAGTTCTCTATCCACATCAATATTGAACCACCAATACTGTGTGCATTAAGTTTATATAGTAATCTCTTATGTGGGACCTTGTCGAAAGCCTTCTGAGTCCAGATATAACACATCCACTGGTTCTCCCTTATCCACTCTACTGGTTACATCCTCAAAAAATTCTATAAGATTCGTCAGACATGATTTACCTTTTGTAAATCCATGCTGCCTTTGTCCAATGATTTCACCACTTTCCAAATGCGCTGCTATCCCATCTTTAATAACTGACTCTAGCAGTTTCCCCACTACCGATGTTAGACTAACTGGTCTGTAATTCCCCGCTTTCTCTCTCCCTCCTTTTTTAAAAAGTGGGGTTACATTAGCTATCCTCCAATCCTCAGGAACTACTCCAGAATCTAAGGAGTTTTGAAAAATTATCACTAATGCATCCACTATTTCCGTGGCTACCTCCTTGAGCACTATGGGATGCAGACCATCTCGCCCTGGGGATTTATTGGCCTTTAATCCGTTCAATTTACCCAACACCACTTCCCGACTAACCTGGATTTCACTCAGTTCCGCCATCTTATTTGACCTCCGGTCCACTGCTATTTCCGGCAGATTATTTATGTCTTCCTTAGTGAAGACAGAACCAAAGTAGTTATTCAATTGGTCTGCCATGTCCTTGTTGCCCATGATCAATTCACCTGCTTCTGACTTGAAGGGACCAACATTTGTTCTAACTAGTCTCTTTCTCTTCACATATCTATAAAAAACTTTTGCAGTCAGTTTTTATGTTCCCTGCCAGTTTCCTTTCGTAATCTATTTTCGCTTTCCTAATTAAGCCCTTTGTCCTCCTCTGCTGGATTCTGAATTTCTCCCAGTTCTCTGGTAGGCTGCTTTTTGTGGCCAATTTGTATGCCTCATCTTTAGTTTTTATACTATCCCTGATTTCCCTCATTATCTACGGATGCACCACCTTCCCCGATTTATTCTTTTGCCATACTGGTATGAACAATTTTTTACTTCATCCATGCAGTCTTTAAATACCTTCCGTTGCACATCCACTGTCAACCCTTTAAGACACCTGCCAGTCTATCTTGGCCAATTCACGGCTCATACCTTCAAAGTTACCTTTGTTTAAGTTCAGAACCCTTGTTTCTGACTTAATTATGTCACTCTCCATCCTAATGAAGAACTCAATCATATTATGGTCACTCTTGCCCAAGGGGCCACGCACAACAAGACTGCTAACTAACCCTTCCTCATTACTCAATACCCAGTCTAGAATAGCCTGTCCCTCGTTGGTTCCTCCACATGCTGGTTTAGAAAACTATCCCGCATACATTCCAAGAAATCGTCTTCCTCGGCACCCCTGCCAATTTGATTCATCCAATCTATATGCAGATTGAGGTCACCCATTATAACTGTGTTACCCTTGTTGCAAGCACTTCTAATTTCCTGTTTGATGCCATCCCCAACCCCAATACTACTGTTAGGTGGCCTGTACACAACTCCCACTAGCCTTTTCTGCCCCTTAGAGTTTTGCAGCTCTACCCATATCGATTCCACATCCTCCATGCTAATGTCCTTCCTTTCTATTGCATTAACCTCCTCACTCACCAGCAATGCTACCCCACCTCCTTTTCCTTTCCATCCATCCCACCTGAATATTGTACATCCTTGGATGTTCAGCTCCCAGCCTTGGTCACCCTGGAGCCATGTCTCCGTGATCCCAACTATAGCATAGCCATTAATAGCTATCTGCACCTTCAACTCATCCACCTTATTACGAATGCTCCTCGCATTGAGACACAAAGCCTTCAGGCTTGTTTTTACAACACTTTTACCCTTTATACAATTCTGTTGACAAGTTGCCCCTTTTGATTGTTTTCCTGGATTTGTCTGCCAGCCACTATTAATTTTCACCTTGCTACCACTTGCTTCTATTGTCATTTTATACCCCTCTTTCTCTATGCTCACACCTTTAAGACACCCACCACCTCTTATTCGCTGTTTATTATTTTTTTTCTTCTTCCCCCCGTACATGTTGGGTCTGAGTGCTTCCCTTCTCCGCTTCCTGCCTCAGACACCATCTCCTAGCTATCTCTATTTGAGCCCCTCCCCCCAACCTATCTAGTTTAAAGTCCCCCCAGTAGCCTTTGCAAATTTCCCCGCCAAGATACTGGTCCCCCTTGGGTTCAAGTGCAACCCGTCCTTTTTATACAGGTCACTTCTTCCCCGAAAGAGGTTCCAATGATCCAGAAACTTGAATCCCTGCCCTCCACACCAATCCTTCAGCCACGCGTTTATCCCCCATCTTGCGCCATTCCTACTCTCAATGTCGCGTGGCACAGGAAGTAGTCCTGAGATTGTTATCTTTGTGGTCCTTTTCCATAGCTCTCTTCCTAACTCTCTAAATTCTCCTTTTAGGACCTCTTCTCTTTTTTTAACCTATGTCATTGGTACCAATATGTACCACGACCTCAGGCTCCTCTCCCTCCCTTTTCAGAATATCTTGGACACGTTCAAACACATCCCGGACCCTGGCACCAGGGAGGCAAACTACCATCCGCGTCTCCGGACTGCGTCCACGGAATCGCCAATCTGACCCCCTAACTATGGAGTCCCCCATTACTAATGCCCTCCACTTCTTTTCCATCAGGGCCGGTCTCTGTACTGGAGGCCCGGTCGTTGTTGCTACCCCCAGGTAGGCTGTCCACCCCAACAGCACTCAAACTGGAGTACCTATTTTCAAGGTGTACAGTCACAGGGGTACTCTCTAGCCCCTGCCTCTGCCCCTTGCCCTTCCTAACTGTGACCCACTTGTCTGCCTCCTGTGGTTTTGGAGTGTCTACCTCCCTGTAGCTCCTCTCTATGACCTCCTCACTCTCCCTGACCAGACGGAGGTCATTGAGCTGCTGCTCCAGGTTCCTAACACAGTCCTTTAGGAGCCCCATCTCGACACACCTGGCGCAGATGTGGATGGCTGGAGGGCTATCAGATTCCTTGACCTCCCACATCTGACATCTACAACAGTACACTGCCCTGGCCTTCATACTCCCCCCTTACACAGGATACAATATCAACACAATACAAAGTACACTACAAACTGCTGAAATCTGACTGCCAATCAGCTGCTTACCCTCGTCCACTTCCCACCAATCAGCGGCTTCCTCAAAAAAACCACTTCTCCGAATGGAACGTTATGGATTTCGGCAAGCCCCGCGCTCGATTTTTAAGTTTACCGGTCGGGTGTTGCTCCTCCCCCTCCTTCTCTTCCAACGGCTCCTGTGGGCCTCTGAAAAAACAAGCCCCGCGCTGGATTTTTAAGCTTACCGGTCGGGTGTCGCTCCTCCCCCTCTGAAGAGTATTTCTTAAGTTATTTTCTTCAGATACTTACCCAGCTGCCCTTCCAATGCTACAATTGAATCTGCCTCCTCCTGGCAATACGTTCCAGATCCTAATCTTATACAGTGCAAGAATGTTTTTCTTCAAACCACTTTTAGTTCAGGTTAACCCACCAACACTTGCACCACTTGATTAGACTCATTGTCTCAAATCAGGTACCGTGATGCCTCTTTCCTTGTTGTGCCAGAATATATTGACTCAGAAGGTTTTACTGAACACTCTTTAGAAGCACCCTGTGTCTCTGTATTCTAGTGATGCAGTACTATAGTCTTCATAATCAATACTCGCATTCTCCCTCCATCAGAACACCTTCATTTGACTTATTGAGGGATATTGTATTCATTGCCATGATGCAAACATTGTTACACAGTTACTAAAGGCCAAAACCTTTCCCATCAATAAATATTGTGCTCCCTGAATTCCTAAAGGATTCAACAGATTTCACATTTCAATTAAAATATGATACTGGTCAAACTTCCCAGGTTATAGCACGAATGTCAAAGTTACAACAAGTGAACCAGAAGAGACCCCATTTAAAGTTGTATGATATTTTAGGATGAATATAATCTGAAATTCGGTGGGTTACTCACACAGGGAACTGAGATAAAATAGTAAGATTAAACGAGAACTTACCAGTTTGAAGTTTGATCTTTATTTTATGAGGCGTTACGATGAGCGATTACGTGAAGAACCCAACCAGTTCGCAGGCGCGTCAATCTTCAAAGCAGCGGTGTGAAATCACAGAAGAACAACAATTGAAGTAATATAGTAAGATTATAAACTCACAAGTGCGCCATTACACATCGCCGCAAATCAGTGGGATAAGCAGACAGTACAATCTTGAATCCGGACACCCCTGGTCTGCTTTGTTTAATTAGGTCATAGATGTAAAATTTAACGTCATTCCCTGATGACACCATCCTGTCCAGACACAGTTTGTGCAAAGTCTGAACCCTTTGCGCTGACACCAGCACCATGACCATAACCAAATTTAAGGTAATCTGTGACAAGGTCAAGGATGTGGCTGTACCCCACTGACGAAGCAGCGTCAGTACCATGCTCACATCCAAGATTTCAGAATACCTAGGCCTGGGGGAATTAGAATTAAAACACCCTTCATAAATCTAGATATTAACGGATGAGATCCTACAGACGGAAGTTCTGACCCCCGGCATAGGTACGATGAGAAGGTACTCCTGGCACTGTTGATGGCACTGTAGCTCAACCCTTCATCAAAATGTAACTTGGACAGAAATCCAAGCACATCTGGGATGGAGGCTGTGTGGTATGTAATGTACCCTGTAAACAAATTTCCTCCCATTTCCTGACACGAGAGATGTACTGATTTTTCATACTATCCCTCCCGGACGATGTGATGACATCCACGGTCCGATTGGATAGTCCCAGACCCAGGTATGTGTCCGAAATGAGAGAGAACCATAGCTGTGTAGGCCAGCCGGGTACCACCAAAACTCCTGAAGTGGAGTCCTGCTTGATCTTAGTCAAGCACCGACTGATGAGGCAGAAGGGGGGAAATACATATAAAAACATTCCGCCCCAGTGTAGGGAGAATGCATCCACCGCGACTGCCCCTGGATCTGGTTCCCATGAAAGATACTTCGGTACCTGGTTATTGAGTCTGGATGCAAACAAATCACTATCTGGCAACCCATACCAAAGAACGATTTCATTAAATACATCATGATTCAAAATCCACTCTGTGTTGTCGTTGAATTTGCATGACCTGGTGTCTGCCACCATGTTGAATCTGCCTGGCAAGTAGACAGCTGAAATCCAAATGTTCTTTTTAATGCACCAGTGCCAAATAAGGTTAGCCAATCCGTCACAAGATTTTGACTTGATTCCACCCATGTGATTAACATACACCACTGCTGTGGTGTTGGCAATCTGAAGCTGTACATGTAAGTGATGCTTAGTGGAACAGTAAACCCATAAAATGCTCCTAAAAGCTCTAAATAATTAATTCCATGTGATTGGAGAATAAATGCCATGCATATTCAATCTGCCGCCACAGCTAGACCTGGTATCAGTCGCACCCCAACCTAGGGGACTAACATCAGTCTGCAAAACAACTGAAGGTGTTTCCGTCAGAATTTTGCTAGAACAATTTGAAATGTTTCTAATCCACCACTATACTTCTGCAATGGCTTCATATGATAATTGCATGGGCCGGTTGAAATGACCTGCATGTATTCTGAGTGCCTGTACCTTTGCCCCCTGTAAATGTTGGTAATGCAAAGGTCCATATTGCACAGCTGGAAAGAAAGCTACCAATTTACCAATTAAGCTGGCTACCTGTTTAATTGAAAGTGATTGCTCCCCTAAGAGCTTGATACAGCCTTCAATTACATCTAATCTCTTCCCCTTGGGCAGAGTCACCAACATGTGAGTTGAGTTAACTGTGAATCCCAATAGTCAATTATGTTAACCGGCACCAATTTTGATTTAGCTGGGTGGATAATGAACCCCAACCTCTCAACCATGAGTTTAACAGCTGAAACTGATAACTCGGCAGCCACAAGGGTTTTTCCAATTATTAAGATATCATCCAAATAGACCATTACAATATGGCCCTGTGCCCGGAGTAACCCCAGTACTGGTTTTAGCAGCTTTGTAAATAATCTAGGGGCTGAGGTTAACCCATTAGGCAATGCTCTAAATTGCCATAATTGTCCCATCCAGCTAAATTTCAAATATCTCTGGTACTCTTTATGAGCAGGCACTGAATAATATGCATCCTGAAGATCTATACATGCCATATAACACCCTCTGGAAATCAATTGCATGGCAGTAGCAAATGTTTCCATTTTAAAATGATTATACTGCACAAACGGTTTAAGTCCTGTCAGGTCCAAAATAATCCGACACCTACCAACTTTCTTAGCTCTGGGAAAAATATTAGACATAAATTGACGAGTTTGATAAACTGTCTTCTCAATTATACCTTTAAAATATAACTTTGCTATTTCTGCTTGAATCTCCGAATTCTCTTTTTGTGAGAAAATGAGTGCACGCTCTGGCTTGTGCTGGGTGGGTGGACACAGGTTGGGAATAAATTAAATTTGAAACATTCTGCAGTATAAACACATTTGATGTTATTTTATACCATTCTTTCAAAAACCTGTGTAACCTGCCCCCAACTGGTAGGTAATTCTCACTCAATATGTTTCGACAAGAATCAGATCCACCTACCTTCATGGTTACCGGTGGAACTCTTTGTTCCCTGTTTCTGGAAGGAAAAGGCATGTTTGCCCATGCTCCTGCTGGAGTGCACCAGTTGCGCACATTGAATGGCCCCTTGGTCCTTGCCAGGACCCGGTTTCTGCAAACCGCTTGTAGGGATACTGCCTCTGAAGAGTTCTGCTGGTCACTGGCGCTTTAATTTTTATTATTTTTATTTGTTTATATCTTTATTTATTATAGGTACAGGAAGTTACATCAGTGTACATCCCATGTATATTATTACAATCATTGTACCCCCTAATTTTTTAAGGCTTTAGAAAAAAGAAAAAAGAAAGAAATAGCAACAGAGAAAGTGAAAAAAAGTTGTGGAAGTGAAAAAGCGTGCCAAAGGGAAAGAGAACCCTTGGTCGAAGAGTTAGAGAAAGGAGATTAAGAGATAGACCCTGGAGAGGAAAATAAAGGGAAAGAGAGAGAGAAGGAAAAAAGAACAGCCAGTTACTTTATTATAAACATCGCACAAAAGATATCTACCAACTTGACAGTTTCTCGTCCCCCTTTACCAAGACTCGATGCTGGTACTTTTTTGAGGCACTCTTGCACCTTCTCCTTGTAGTAGATTTATAAATGCAGACCACGTCTTATAGAAACGGTCTGATTTTCCTGCCAGTCGGAGTCTCATATCTTCCAGATGTAGTGTATCAAACATAGTTGAAATCCACATATTAACTGTTGGTATAGGAGCATTTTTCCAGAATTTTAATTCTGGGCTACCTTCTGTTGTTCCAAAGATAATCCAGTCTGCCTTTGGAGTCAGTTTTATTTTAAATAATATTGTAAAAATTTCAAAAATTTCAGTCCAAAATTTTTGGATTTTTGTACAAAAGACAAATGAGTGTGCTATAGTAGCTTCTTGACATTGACATTTATCACAAATAGGTGAGACATTGGGAAAAAGTTTACTTATTTTAGTTTTTGAATAGTATAACCTGTGTAAGATTTTAAATTGTGTTAAATTGTGTTAAAGTGTGTCTTATGTTAATTGAACATTTATGCACATTTAATAAATATTCTTCCCACCTTTCTTTGGAAATTTTTATACTTAATTTCTTTTCCCAGTCTCCTCTGATGCCTTCTGTTGTTGGTATTTCTGCGTTTAGAATAATATATATATACATATATATATATATATATATATATATATATATATATTTGATATTCGGTTTGCTGATTCAGCCTTTGTATTCATTACTTCTTCCAGTAAATCTGGAGGCATATTGTGATAATCTTGTGCATATTTTTTTAGATAGTCACAAATTTGTAAATATTTAAAATACTGATTGTTTCCCAAATTGTATTTTAGTTGTAATTGTTTAAATGATAATAGTTTTCCCGTTTCATACAAATCTCCGAAGGTTTTAATTCCTGCTCTTTCCCATTGTATAAATGCTTTATCTATAACGAAAGGTTTTTACCGATAGGAGATAAGAGAGATAAATTTCTTAATTTTAAATTATGTTTTATTTGTTTCCAAATTCTAATTGTACTATGTATAATTGGATTTTTGTTGTAATTTGTATTATTCATCATCATTGGTGAAAGAAGGATCGCTCCAATGTTGCATGGGGAGCAGTCCTCTTTCTCCATAATAATCCAATCCGGTTGCTGGGGAGAATTATCCAGCAATTGGATCATATTTCTAATATTTACAGACCAGTAGTAATACATGAAATTGGGGCGTGCTAATCCCCCTACTGCTTTGGGTTTATTCAGGTGTGATCTTTGTATTCTATGGGACTTATAATCCCAAATAAAATTTGTGATATCTAAGTCCAGTTTAAAAAAAAACTTTTTAGGTAGGTGTATTGGAATTGATTGGAACAGGTATTGTGGTAGAAAAATCATTTTTATGGCATTTAGTCGGCCTATTAAGGACATCGGAAGCATTTTCCAAAATGTAATCAAGTGATATAGTTTCTTAAGTAGAGGGTTATAATTTACGTCCAACATGTCTTGAAATCTTCTAGTGATTTTGATACCCAAGTATGTAAATTTTTCCATAGCTATTTTAAAAGGAAACTGTAAAAGTGTAGAATCTTTCGGTTTTATTGACATGATTTCACTTTTATTCCAATTTATTCTGTGTCCTGAAAATGATCCGGTCCTCTATTAAGTTTTTAATATTTGGTATAGTAATATGACATTTTGTGATGTGCAATAAATAGTATATCATCAGCGTATAATGATATTTTATTGTTTGAATATTTTGTATTATAGCCATGGATATTCGGATGAGTTCTAATTTTTTCCGCTAGGGGTTCAATTATAAGAACAAATAACAGCGGTGATAGTGAACATCCTTGTCTATTACCCTTTGGCAATTGAAATTTCGTAGATAAATTTTTGTTAGTTAATATTCTGGCCATAGAATGAAATTTAATCCATAGAATGAAATTCTCTCCCAGTTGAAATTTTTGCAATACCCTGACCATATAACCCTATTCAACCTGATGCTTGCTCTGCATCCAACGATATAATTGATAATTTTTGATCCTCAGTTTGGTGTGAATGCATTATATTGAGCAGACGTCCTAAATTATTAAATGATTTTCTCTTAGGGATAAACCCCGTTTGATCCGGATGTATTAATTTACTAGCATATTTGCTTAGTCTTCTAGCTAGTATTTTCACTAATATTTTTTGATCTGTGTTTAACAACGCAATAGCTCTATATGATCCTGGTTGGAGGTACAACCCTCAAATTTTAAAAGACCCGCAAGGGAGTACACAGTGGCTTGCAAAGGTTTTCATGTCCCCTTGAACTTTTCCACATTTTGTCACATTACAACCACAAACGTAAATGTATTTTATTGGGATTTTATGTGATAGACCAACACAAAGTGCTGCATAATTGTGAAGTGGAAGGAAAATGATACATGGTTTCCAAATTTTATTACAAATAAAAAACTGAAAAGTGTGGCATGCAAAAGTATTCAGCCCCCCTGAGTCAATACTTTGTAGAACCACCTTTCGCTGCAATTACAGCTGCAAGTCTTTTGGGGTATGTCTCTACCAGCTTTGCACATCTAGAGCCTGAAAAGTTTACCCATTCTTCTTTGCAAAATAGCTCAAGCTCAGTCAGATTGGATGGAGAGCGTCTGTGAACAGCAATTTTCAAGTCTTGCCAGAGATTCTCAATTGGATTTAGGTCTGGACTTTGACTGGGCCATTCTAACACATGAATATGCTTTGATCTAAACCATTCCATTGTAGCTCTGGCTGTATGTTTAGGGTCGTTGTCCTGTTGGAAGGTGAACCTCCACCCCAGTCTCAAGTCTTTTGCAGACTCTAACAGGTTTTCTTCCAAGATTGCCCTGTATTTGGCTCCATCCATCTTCCCATCAACTCTGACCAGCTTCCATGTCCCTGCTGAAGAAAAGCATTCCCACAGCATGATGCTGCCACCACCATGTTTCACAGTGGGGATGGTGTGTTCAGGGTGATGTGCAGGGTTAGTTTTCCGCCACACATAGCGTTTTGGATTTAAGCCAAAAACTTCAATTTTGGTCTTATCAGACCAGAGCACCTTCTTCCACATGTTTGCTGTGTCCCCCACATGGCTTGTGGCAAACTGCAAATGGGACTTCTTATGGCTTTGTTTCAACAATGGCTTTCTTCTTGCCACTCTTCCATAAAGGCCCGATTTGTGGAGTGCATGACTAATAGTTGTCCTGTGGACAGATTCTCCCACCTGAGCTGTGGATCTCTGCAGTTCCTCCAGAGTTACCATGGGCCTCTTGGCTGCCTCTCTGATCAATGCTCTCTTTGCCCGGCCTGTCAGTTTAGGTGGACGGCCATGTCTTGGTAGGTTTGCAGTTGTGCCATACTCTTTCCATTTTCGGATGATGGATTAAACAGTGCTCCTCTGGCTCATGCCCTTCGTCCCGTGGGGCAGCCTCCAATGCTAAGCCCACTGATTCGGCGTCAGAATCGTACTGACCCGGTATGCTCTCCTCCTCCAAGAGGGAGACACTAGGCAGTCCAGTAGGTATTGCTGGCATGGGCTCTTGGAGAGGCCGGCGCTCTTGATGAAGCATCCTCCTGGAGCTCCATCCTGGATATCCGTTCTACGGTATCCATTCTCGAGGGAGAACTCTCCCGACCGGACTCGTCCGAGTCTATCGGCCGGACAGACTTTCTGGTGGCCTTACGCCCCTCCGACGCAGCCACAGTGCCCTCAGACACCAAGTCTGTAGTCGCTGGTCTCATTACTAGCGACTCAGTAGATGAGGTAGGCGGCTGCCCGCTACCCGCACTCCCGCGGTCTTTAGATACTTTTGTTACAGCTCGCCTTGCTGATAATGATTTCTTCATGCTTGTACTTGCCCTCCTGTAACAAGATTTAACAAATGCAGAAACGACCTCCAACAAGTTTGACACTTATCTGAGGCTTTTTAAACTTACCGCTGGAGAAGCGCTACTCCTCCCAGCCGGTCGCTGCGCCATGCGTCTGACGTAATGATTTGCTTGTGAACTGGCGGGGTTCTTCACGGAGTCACTCGCGTGACTCCGAAGTAAAATTTCAGTTCATACGTACATTGACAGCTAACGACAAACAAGTGTCGACTGGTGATATGGTATTAGGTAATTTCAGTTTGACTATACAGTAATAGCATGGTGACAGTCAATAACCTACAGTGGAAGGGCAGCAAACCACTCTCTTCCATCAGCTCCACAAACTATCAGCAACGTTTTCCGTTATCATAGTTTTAGGTTTTTTTTAGAAAGCTGCTTTACTTTGCATAAATTACATAGCTTGAAAATTACACAGTAATGTTTCTGCCATCTGATAGATGACATTCATAACCCACTCAAGCATTGCTCTTGTGGTACACATTACCTGAAGTTGATAGGCTGAAGTCTAAAGGGGCTGTCCCACTTGGGCGACCTAAGAATGTCTTTGACCTTCAAACTCGCAGCATGGCCAATACGTGGTCCTAGGAGGTCTTATGAGGCCGCTGGAACTCTACTTTACCATCGAGGGAAGTTCCCGAATACTCGTGGCCTCAGCTAGGTCGCGGAAAATTTTTCAGCATGTTGAAAAATTTTCTGCAAGTAATATTTGGTCGGCATGGGTCTTTTTCACTCGTAGTGCAGTGGAGTGGGGTCCCTATTTAGTTACAGGCTGTTGATGGCAGCCATAGGCAATCTCCTTCGCTGACCATACATTTTGATTGGCTCATTAGCTCAGGACCAAGGAAGACCTACCGGTAGGTAAAATGCCCGCTAAACTTTATTATACTTCTTAAAAGTGTCTCCACTCCTTCTCCCCCCCTCTTCTACCCCCCTTCACTCTCCCCCTCTCTCCCCTTCTCTCCCCTTCTCCCACCCCCCCTGCACTCTCTGAAGGACTTACCGTTACTGTGCAGCCATTTTACTTTCTTCTTCATCGCAGGTGTGAGTTTCAGACAGTGCCCCCTCGCTTTCCCTGTCCCCCGCCTTTGCGATGTGTTTGTGTGTGCAGTCGGTTGATCCAGCTCGCGGTTTCAACACGGACGGTCAATCCAGCTCGATGCTCTCCAGGCGAGTGTCCTCAAGCTTGAAGGTCACTCTTCTGGACTCGCGGATTAGGCCGCCCAAGTGAGACAGCCCCTTAAGTATCTTCTTTGTCCTTCAGCTTAGGTTCTCCTCAGGTTTACTTCTTTGTCTACATGGCTGATTGGGAAATTTAAAATCACTTGTGGTATTCCCAAAGATATATTTTCCTTGCAGATACTCTCTCAATATAACCATGCCCATATAGCGGCATAGAGCCATACTGCATGGAGGCATACTGAATACTGCCTTTGGCCCAACTTGCCCATGCTGACCAAGCTGCCCCATGTCCATTAGTCCCACCTGTCTGCAATTGGCCCATATTCTTCTAAACCTTTCCTATCCATATACTAGCCCAAATGAATTTTAAATATTGTGATACTACCTGCCTCAACTACCTCCTATGGGCAGTTTGTTCTTCTCTGTTTGTTCTGACTCCTGGTCCAAATATGTTTTCTGGGAATTTTTTTTCAATCCAATTCCTTCCATATCATGGCAAGGAAATGTGGTAATGTTCACTTCAGAGCTCTCTGTTTTAAAAGCAGATGAAACATTGGGGGCATGAATGAACCTTACGGCCCTTTGAGCCTTTTCTGCCATTCAATCTAATATGATCGTGGCAGCAACTCTACTTTTCTGTCTGGTCCATATTTCTATTGACTGACATATCGTTGAAAATTCTGTCTCAGCCTTGAATAATCAATGAGTTAGACTCCTCAACTCTCTAAGGCAAATAAGTCGAAAGATCTAGATCCTTCAAGAGGAGATATTCTGCCTCATCTTTGTCGTATATAGGGGACTTTATTCCTAAATTATAATCCTTTGTTCTGTACAAGAATTTGTGACCACGTCTGAAATTTCATGTGCAGTTTTGGTCACCAAACTATAGGATAGATGTTATTAAGCTGGAAAGGGTGCAGGAAAGATTCACAAAGATGATACAGGGCCTGGATGACTTAAGTTATAAGGAGTGATTGGATAGACTGGAGAGTGTAGGAGGCTGAAGGATAACTTATAGAGATCTATAAAACCTGTGGCTAATTGTGTGCCTCAGGATTCAGTGCTGGGCCCATTGCTGTTTGTCATCTATAGCAATGATATGAGTGAAAATGTACAATATATATGATTAGTAAGTTTGCAGATTACACTAAAGTGGATGGTATTGTAGGTAGCAAAGATGGTTGTCAAGGCTCCAAGGTGTGTTGCAGAGCAGTGGGCTTTAGGAATGCAGGTACCTAGTTCTTTGTAAGTGTCAGCACAGGTTGATAGGATAGTGAAGAAGGTTTTCGGCATATTGGCCTTCATCAATCACAGTAATGAGTATAGAAGTTGGGAGGTCATGTTACAGTTGTACAAGATGTTGGTGAGGCCACCAGTTTTGGTCAACCTGTTATAGGAAAGATGTTGGTTGGTGAAAATGGATCAGGAACCAGCTTGGCTAAAGATGGAAAAGGAAGACTGTTTACCATTTGATACAAGTTCGATTCTCTTTGCTCCAAGGGAAGTACAAAAAAAAATTATGGGGAAAACCCTATAATTCATAGCAATAGACGTATTTGGAAACAAATAGTTAAGACTTTACATTTGGACAATATGTCGCTTTGTTTACCAATGATGAATAATCCCTTACTTAAACCTATATTGGATAAGGGGTTTAGATACTGGAAACATTTAGGAATTGTAAGGATAGAACACCTTTACAGGAAAGGAAAATTTCTCTCATTTCAAGAGTTAAAAGATATCTATGGATTGCACCGAAATAACTTGTTTAGGTATTTACAAATTAGAGACTATATCAAGTCAAACATGCAAGACTATAAGAATAGAGAACCAGGATGACTGGATGAATTGCTTAACAAGCACCCAAATACAGAAAAACTAATAGCGTACATATATAATACTCTTTTGGATAGGGAAGTCCCAACAACAGAATCATACCGACAGATATGGGAAAAAGAAATAGGTCTATCTATAATGAAAGACACTTGGGAAGAAAGTTTACAACGTATACACCGTTGCTCGTTAAATGCCAGACATACCTTGATACAATTTAAAGTATTACATAGATTACACTATTCAAAAACAAAATTAAATAAAATTTTTCCTAACATTTGTTCTATTTGCGATAATTGTCAGAATTTAGAAGCTAACTTAACGCATAGTTTTGTAGCATGCATAAAACTTAATAGTTATTGGGCTGATATTTTTAGAATCATTTCTGAAGTTCTTAAAACTAAATTGGACCCCGATCTAAAGCTAATAAGATTTTTAGGAGTTCTTGATTCAAGCATAATATTAACAGTAAGTCAAAGAAATTTTCTTGATTACTGTTTGATAATTGGAAAAAAATTAATATTAAAATTCTGGAAGGGAACATTATCCCCCACAATTAAAATGTGGACAGTGGAAATGTTGGAGACGTTGCATTTGGAGAGAATTAGGTTTGTCCTAATGAACAAATACAAACTTTTTAAACAAATATGGTCTCCATTCATTCATTATTTAAAAGGGTAGCTGAGCTCAGCATTGTAACTCAATAAGTACCCAGGTGTAGGATTAGATGAAAAGATGTATTCTGGGATTTGTATACACGTCTCTATAGATATTGTTATGTGAAATTGCTCCATTCATTGTTAAGATGTATACTTCATTTTTTAATTATATAATAATTGTTTTTTTGGGTTTTTTTTTCTTATTTGTTTATTTTTATAATTTTTTATTTTAATTTTTTTGTTTTTTTGTTTTTTTTCCCTTATATAATCATAATCATTATTATTTAATCACTATCTCTATTGATTATAGATCTATTCTTTTACTTCTTTACTTTAAAAAAAAAACAGAAGCATACATAAATCATTTTGTAATATTTGTATAATTTTTTAAACAAGTTAAATTTGTATTTGAAGAACTGTTATACTATGGACAATACGCATTGCTTCTAATAAAAATATTTAAAAAAAATAAAAAGGAAAGATGTTGTTAAGCTGGAAAGGTACAACTGACATAGAAAAGACAAATAGTCACAGTGTTTATTTCAGAAGCAGCTTCTTGCCTACAGCCATCAGGTTATTAAACATGACAACAAATAAGCTCTGAACCACAACAGACTATTATTATTACTGTACTATATTTGTTTATTTATTGAGTATGTGTGCATGTGTATATATACACACTGAACTTTTTTTCTTCCGTTATGTACCATGTTTACATATTCTGTTGTGCTGCAGCAAGCAAGAATTTCATTGACCTATCTGGGACATATGACAATAAAACACTCTTGACTCTTGAGGGTAGGGGAGTCTAAAACTTGAGATTATGGATTTACGGTGAGAGGGTAAAAAATTTAAAGGGAAGTGTAATACACGGAGGTTGGTGATTATGTGGAACGAGCTGGCATAGGAAGTTGTAGAGGCGGGTACAATTAGAATCATTGAGTGATGCAGTGTGGAAACAGGCCCTTTGGCCCAACTGCCCACACCGGTCAACATATCCCAGCTACGCCAGTCCCACCTTCCAGCATTTGGTCAATATCTCGACTACCTATAACTACAGGACGACCCCACTAGAACTGCGCCTTCGACTACAGGATTATCGATTTTCTCCATGGCAACATGTTGAAAAACTTGTGGCGACCATACTTAGGCTGCTACTAGTTCCCAGAACGTGGGAACTCCTCGCGACCATGAAGAAGACTCACCAGAGACCATCAGCGAACATGTGGCGACCATGTGGTGAACGCAGAGTCTCCTGGCCCTACTCGCCTAAAAAGTCACCAAAGTGGGACAGGTCCATAACTCCAGTCATCCACATATGTAATTTTACTTCGGAGTCACGTGAGTGACTACGTGAAGAAGCCCCGCCAGAGCACCTACGCATCATAACGTCCGACGCGTTTGGCACACCGACCGGCTGGAGAGCGCAGCTCCACCAGCGGTAAGTAAAACACCCGCAGGTAAGTGTTTTAAACTTGCTGTGGTTTACTAGGTCCCGTAAGGCTGGTTACAGGAGCCAGCAGGGACACTTTCCTAAAGGGAAATAATTACAATAATGAAAATAAGGTGAGTATGTCGCCTATAGAGTAAAACCTACCTGCGGTCAGTCAGCATGGGGAGGTGGATAGGGGTCGGAGAGAACGCATCCCGGGTCCGTTCTACTGCTACACCGCCTGCGTGTGATGCAAGGATGGGAAGCAAGCTGACGGAGCAAGGGTTCACTGTGTCCCCTCAACAACGGGTGAGAGATGTTCCCTCTAGCCATCTGCTCCACCCCGTATCCGTGACACTGAGCATTATTCTATGCTCATCATGGGATTTTATTTCATTTAGACTGCTGTACAAATGTAAGAAAATAACATTCTATGCAGAATTATTCCAAACTCCCAAGCTATAACTGGGAGCCCGGTTCAAAAAACTGGAGGCAACGCTGGAGTAATTGAGAGGGTGTGCGGACGGTGCAAGGAGCCCAGTCCAGACATCGAAAAGCGAAGTCCCTTCTTGAAAAATTTGCTCGGGGACGTGACCGACCGCCGGCGAAGTTTGCCCGTCGTCCCGCCGATGAACACGTCGTCGTTGGACAGGTCCAGCATCCAGTAATTACCCTTGCCAGAGTCATCGTAATGTCGAGGCATTTTGATGAAACAACAACTTATTAAGGCTGAGGTTGTGGCGGATGGAGTTCTGCCAGCTTTGCTTGTTCTCAAAAGTAGGGGAAATTCCTCATGATGAACTCGTAGCTGCGGTCCGCGGTTGATGACGGCTTTTGAGACTTAGAGCCACCGGCAGTTCAGCCAGCAGCAGCAACTCCAGTGCGTTAAAGCACTGTGGCCACTCCTGTCGGAAGGCAGGCCAAGAGTAAATTGTCCAGGCCTGTCAACTCTGATGAGTGAGGCCAGAAAGACTTTTCCCTTCCAAAAAATGAACATTGGGGATGGCTGGACAACGTGGAGCACCTCATAGCTGAAATGATAACAACCAGGAGGTGTTCCAGCTGGGGTTCATACCCCAGGGTCCCCAGCAGCTTTCAGCAGCAACCTCTAGCAGAGGTCTATTAAGCAAAAGAGCTGTACACATATGAAGGATAATATGCCAACGAGTCTGCATGGGGACCCATAACAGCAGCACCTTTTTTGGGCTGCGTGTTACCTCCCGTGAGCAGGAGCCGGGAGAGCCATGGCAGTATGAATCTGACCCTGAAGTTTGGTGTCACTGCTTATGTGCATATTAAAAGCACGTGAGCTATGCTCCGGGTGTGCTGGATGTGGCCAGCAATTTGCCATACCGGCGGGAACTGGTGAAGCCATGGACGACAATCTAGTCAGCAATTTAATTATATGGCCTCTCACCAGTTCCAGGACTCCATAATGGAGGAAACTTCGCAGGACATATCAAACACCTGTTAACTGTGCATCGCTCTAAAGGAGCGCATCATGAGGGCGCATGAGTTAAGGCTGCAGAAGTCCTAAAAAACTGGTTGGAGCAGGAACAATGCCATTTGGGCAAATGGTACAATAACCATCCAGCCTACGCTCAACGCACGGTTCACAGCCTTGCGCAGATCCTCTAATATCGAGGGAAAGACATGGACGATGAGGCAAAAACAATCGGCCTCATCAAAACTCATCCTGAGACCAGGATGCCACCTGTCAGGGGTCGGTAGCAATTGTTCTATGATGTATGGTGCTGCATAAACATCAGATCTATTCATAGTGGACTGTATCCGGGGGTCTTGAATAAGGTATCTCGGAAGTACATCACCCGCACAAAATACACCTAGTCAGGTATTGGGTTTCAATACCCTTAACTCTACAGGCGAATTATGAAATTGGTATTTTATTCCAAAAAAGGGGTAATTGAAAGAACGGCACATCAGCCTCAACAATTGTGTCCAATATTCCCCAGTCAAAGGAATGATTGTGGGTGTCGAGTCATTCTGGGCCTAACCAGAATTAACTCTTAAGGTCCAGTATAAACGGTTTAAAATGAAAAATTTCAGTATGGCAACTGGTATCAAAAGGGTGTTATATGGCAACCATAGATCTGAAAGATGCATAATATTCAGCTACCAAACACCTGTTGAGAGATTAGGTTCCTCACCCATCTAATTAAATCCAAATTAGTATAATTTAGAATGATTGGCTATTTGGGGTTCATCATTGATTTAATTAACATGTCAGTACTTTGCCTACGGCCAAAAATGTAACTAATGTCTTGCGATGTACCAGAGACATTCTGACTCAATAACCTTTAGTTTGCAAACTGATGTGAGCGCTTCGGGATGGGGAGCCACTGATATCGAGTCTAGCTATGGTGGCAGATGGAATGTGAAAGAGGCATTAACCCTACAGAGGCATGGGGTAAACTACGTAGAATTGCTGGGTGCATTCTATGGCCTAAAGCATTCTGCTCAACAATGCATGATTTGCATTGCAGCTTCAGATTTATAATACCACAGCTGTTGCATATCAATCACATGGGTGGAATTAGGTCATTATTCTGTGACAATCTGGCTAACCTCATCTGGCACTGGTGCATTATGAGAAACATCTGGGTCTCAGATATCTACCTACCAGGTAGAGATAATGTGAAAGTGGCAGACACCAGGTCACGTAAATTCAATGACAACACAGAATGGATGATGAATCCAAAAGTTTCAAAATGATTGTCAGCCGGTATGGATTGCCAGACATAGATCTGTTGCATCTGGGTTAAATCACCAGTTACCTAAATACGTCATGGGAACCAGATCCAGGGGCAGTAGCGGTGGATGCATTCTCGCTACATTGGGGAAATATGGTCTTGTACGCTTTTTCCCCATTCTGCCGCATTAGTCAATATCTCACCAGACTACGCTTAGGCGTTGGTAGTTCCTTACTGGTCCACACAGCCATGGTTCTTATTGGTTCTGAGACTGATGACACAGCCATTCATGATTATCCCCAATTACAGCAACTTGTTGGTTCACACTGGGACAGGAGGGGAGTTCCCCTTTACATGAGCGTATTAATCTCTTGATTTGTATCTTCTGACCAGACTGTTCCAGGGACTCGGACTATCGAGTAGGACCGTTGATGTGATTACAGTGGCCTGGAGAGATAGTACTAAAAAATGATATGTATCTCATATTAAGAAATGGGCGATGTTCTGTTTATAGTCAAATATATCTTATCATGTTGCAGGCATAACGGATGTATTGGAGTTCCTTGCTACATCGCATTTTTGACGAGCAGTTAATCTATCGTGCCATCTATAGTGCTCGAAGTGCTTTGTCCTTCTATTTAGGGCAAGAGTCTGGACAACACTCTGTCGGATCTCATCTATTGGTGGCCCGATTCATAAGAGATATTTTAACAAAACTCTCCCAGACCTAGATATTCGGAAGTCTGGGATGTGGGTATACTTCTCACTCTGCTTTGGCAATGGGCTCCAATTACATTTCTACCTTTCCAGAGGTCAACGCTCAAAGTGGTCATGTTCATGGTGCTAGTGGCAGCGCAATGGGTCCAGATATTGCTAAAGTTACGACTGGACAGCATGCATTCTTCTGTAGATAATATTATGTTTTATTTATAGGATCTAATCAAACAGAGCAGCCCAGGGATGGCTGGAACCAAAATAAGCTTAAAATATACCCATTCGCCTAAGACTATGTGTAGTTACGCACCTGAACCAATATATCAAGGTCATCAAGAGTCTCAGAGGCTCTGAAACAGCGATGCTCATCAGCCACATAAAACCTCATAGTAAGGTGTCAGTACAAACTATTTCTAGATGGCCGAAACAGGTTTGCATTATGCTGGAGTAGACACTGATGTGTTTAAATCACTCCACCAGGGCGGCGTCAACGTATGCAGCAAAGGCGCAGGACGTGCCATTAGACCAAATCCTCACCGCAGGATGGTCCAGTGAAGGAACCTTTTTCACGATTTATGATAAACCTGTCCTCACAATGCAAAGATTTGGGCATGCTGTTTTGGGTTCTGTTTGAGTTCTCCTTTGTAATTTCCCCTGCAAAAGAGTGGTTATTACTGTTCTCTTATTGTTTAAGACGTTCATTGTATACATTTAAACAATTTTCAATACATTATTTGTTTATCCTGTCAACCAAGGCAGTATGTCGTATGGAGCTGTATCTATGGCATGAAATTACAGAGCTTTTAAATCTTCACATAGTCACTCACGTGACTCCGAAGTAAAATAGTAAGATTAAACGAGAACTTACCAGTTCTCGTTTTATTTTATGAGGAGTTACGATGAGGGATTACGTGCCCTCCGCTCACGACCCTCATAATCGCAAAGATCATCTAGTAGTTCTATTCTTTTGAGTCTTACTATATCACTTTGACTGTTGTTACTGTGATTTCATGCCGCTGCTTTGAAGTATGATGCGCAGGCGCTCTGACGGGGCTTCTTCACGTAATCCCTCATCGTAACTCCTCATAAAATAAAGATCAAATTTCAAACTGGTAAGTTCTCGTTTAATCTTACTATTTTAAATGGACATGTCTCCTTCTCATTGGATCATTAACAAACTCTATGGCTGTATTGATGTCGATGATCCTGTTGCAACCGATGGAGCTGCTGAGATGCTCACCATTTTAGTGCTAAATACTATATTGTAATTGTATTGACTGAAGAAGCAAAGAAAGTCAACACTGACAAGTGCCAGCCAAGTGACCAGTCTTCTGGCACGAAGCATTTAAATTATAGCTGCTGGGAAAAATCATCTATGAAATGAGTTGAAGATTTAAAATTTCAAACAAAGGATAAGAGTAAAGGTGACCTTTTACAAAGTGACATCTGTATTACCTGTGGGACCATGCAAAGCTCTTTATCTCTTAATTTTGAATAGTCCTTGAACAATTTCAATTTATCCTGTCACCTGATGATCCTGGATGGTTCCTTAAAGTCGGATTCAAAGATTGATTTACTTTAGACTTTAGAGAAACTGCGCGTAAATAGGCCCTTCAGCCACCGAGTCCGCGCCGACCTGCGATTACACCGTACACTAGCACTATCCTACACACTAGGTATAATTTACAATTTACGGAGGCCAATTAACTTACAAACCTGTACGAGTTTGGAGTGTGGGAGGAAACTGGAGCACCCAGAGAAACCCCATGCGGTCACAGGGAGAACGTACAAACTCTGTACAGATAGCACCCATAGTCAGGATCGAAGCTGGGTTTCTGGTGCTGTAAGGCAGCAAATCTACTGCTGTGCCACTGTGATTTCTGCAGAACCAGTATAAGAATCATTCGGTAGTTAGAATTTGCTAAGGATGTTGTGGGGAAGCACTTTTGCAGTGGTGTCTGGTGATTTTGGAGACATTCCCTTTGATGTGTTGTGGTTTTCTAAATAGTAAATGAAGCACATTCTTAACCTCATGCATTCATTCCATGATCTAAAAGTCAGAGGTAAAATCATAAGCCAAGTTATTGAGCAGAAATATGCACAGGTTAATGCCAAATCATCGGCTATTTGCTCTCTGATGCACCTTCTCTTGGGATGAATGAGATCAAATACTTCAGACAGTTGGACATTTCATTTAAATGTTGTGTTATTACTGCATACTATTTTTTGCCGCTGTATACAAGATATGTAGGGAATATATGCTCAGAATAGTTAAGCAACGGGAAGCATATTGAAGTGTAGGAAAATAGAAGTAACACTAACATAGTACACTTCAGCATTTCTTTTATTTTCTCTTCTGATATTTGTGTTCTTGTGAGCCTGTGCATTATTGCTTTACAATTTTTATATCAATGGTAACCTATATCAAGTAAGCCAAAAATATTAAGCAACTGCAGTACATTAGTGTCACAGTACTAGGTGTCACATGTTTATAGAATCATAGAGTCATAGAGTCATAGAGTGTGGAAACAGGCCCTTCGGCACAATTTGCCCACACCTGCCAACATGTCCCAGCTATACTAGTCCCACTTGCCTGTGTTTGGTCCATATCCCTCCAAACCTGTCTTACCCATGTACCTGTCTAATTGTTTCTTAAACGTCAGTATAGTCCCAGCCTCCACTACCTCCTCTGACAGCTTGTTCCGTATACCCACCACCTATTGTGTGAAAAAGTTAACCCTCAGATTCCTACAAAATATTTTGCCCTTCACCTTAAACGTATGTCATCTGGTTCTTGATCCTCCTGCGCTCCAAGGAAGAGAGTCCCAGCCTACTCAACGTCTCCCTAAAATTCAAACCCTCTAGCCCTGGCAACAATCACGTAAATCTTCACTGTATCCTTTCCAGCTTGACAACATCTTTCCTATAATATGGTGCCCAGACCTAAACACAATACTCTAAATGCAGTCTCACCAACATCTCATAGAACTGCAACATGATCTCCCAACATCTATACTCATTATGCATTATGATGACAGAGACAACTTTTCCTTGCTTTGGTGAAAGAAAGTTGGGAAAGAAATGTAATGATACAATTAAGATATGTGAATGTCCGACAAGCTGCTGTGATGAATGTTTGGGAGCCGAATATTCAGAAGGGTTAAATTCGACATTATCACCAGAACCTTGGAGAGATTTTAGAAGAATAGCTTGTACTTTGTTAGATCTGGGGTAAACTACAGGAGATACTTTTAAAGGGGAAATGGGGAATTATATGAAGAAAATTGTAAAAGGATATGGGCAATGGGTAGGGAATGAATCAAAGAAACTGGCCACTTTAGAGATCCATCATAGTTGCAATAGGCCCGCAGCATTCTCTACCTTTACAATGGGATTCTAGTTATAATGGGAAAGATTTTCTTTAGAAATTCCACCACTTCTGACCAAAATGTAGAAGACCCCAAATGCAGTCGAAGCTTTGGAGTCCTCTTCACCTTCCTCCAATTACTCAGTAATTTGGTTGGGACATCTGCCCACCAAACCCATATCTGGTTAGACTTGGCATTAGTTCAACAGCTCTGTACATTCCATGCATTGTGTGCAGTTTTAATGCATTTTATAGGTGCAATCCATTTCTAGGTTAACTTGGCCACACAAGTTAAAATACAATTCAAAAACCTGTTGGAGATACCATTGAAATAATTGATAAATTCACATTTTTAGGATTAAAACATTGTGAGGATTTGTGAAAAGACAGGGGGATGGTTTTGAAATTAATTATTAATAAACTAACAGGAGTATCACTATTGCCTTCCTCCTAAATACACAGGTTCTCCGAAGGATTTTATCCCATTTGCAAGGCTCTACTCTGCTTCTCCAAATTCTGCTCTGTGATTGGCATTACCATTTGGCTGGCAACAATGGTATCAGTACACGGAGCATCATTTCCTCACACTGATCTGTTTAGTCTTTAAAGAAAATCTTTAATGTAGGATAGAATGCTGTCTTTTGGGAATGCCAGTTAACCTGGCCTATATGATAGGCTAATGTCAGAAAAATGGACAACATCTGGAGGTCTTTTGAAAGTAGACACCAGTTTAAGTCTTTCTATGAAAAGCTTTTGCATGTGACATTAATTTGCTCAGTAAAACTCTTACATGGTTTAAAAAGTTCAGATTTTGGTGTGTTTGCTGCAATTTGACACGCAGTCAACTATTAAAGGTTCAGTTTAAACCTTAGCATTTGCAGTGGCTTGTGTCCCCAGGTTAAATCCTGTGTTTCTGTGCTTAGCAAAGTATCCTATATCTTCCATTTGCACTGTTTGGTTTATCTCCAAAATCTATTTCAAATGGATTAATTTTAAATTATATGCATATCCAAGGGAAAATGAGTAAACACAATATAATATAACAGCATTGCGCTTCAGCAAAATAAATACTCCATTGTGATATACTGCCAGTAACAAATCCTCTGGCTTATTTTTGAGAGTTCACAAGTTCATAAGTTATAGGAGTAAAATTAGGCCATTCAGCCCATTGAGTCTCCTCCACCATTCAATCATGGCTGATCTCTGCCTCCTAATGCCATTTTCCTGCCTTCTCCCATAACCCCGACACCCGTTCTAATCAAGAATTTGTTTCTCTCTGCCTTAAAAATATCCAGCAATTTGGCCTCCACAGCCCTCTGTGGTAATGAATTCTACAGATTAACTACTCTCTGACTAAAGAAGTTCCTCCTCACCTCCTTTCTGAACGAGCGTCCTTCAATTCTGAGGCCATGACCTCTGGTCCTAGACTCTCCCACCAGTGGAAACATGCTTTCCATATCCACTCATTATGCCCCTCATTATTTTGTAAGTTTTAATGAAGTCCCCCCTCAACCTTCTAAACTCCAGCATGTAGAGGCTCAGTGCTGTCAAACGCTCATCAGATGCTAACCCACTCATTCCTGGAATCATTCTTGTAAACCTCCTCTGGACCCTCTTCAGAGCCAGCACATCCTTCCTCCGATATGGGCCCAAATGTGCGCACAGTACTCCAAATATGGCCTGACCAGCTCCTGAAAGCGCCTCAGCAGTACCTTACAGAGTTGCAGCGAGGCTATTGTTGGAAATATTATAATAATATTTTATATGTACTGTTGATTTACTGTATTTTATATTTAATTTTATTAACTTAATTATTTGATATCTGAACAATCATAGCTGAAGCATTCACATTCTTGTGCTTAATGTTGTATATTTAAAATAAATGAAAAAATGCTGTTTGTTTATGATGTTATATTTTCTCTTCCTAGCCGTTCCAATCTGTTTTTACATCCATTTATCTTTTTGAGAAGTTTCAAAAAACCTATTCCAAAGCTGGAGAAGTGTTCTAAGAAACATGGGGAAGCACATCCTGCCACGATGTGTCGAACAAGTCAATTGCTTCTTTCCTTCATGTGCACAATAAAAAATCCCATTGGTGTAATGAGAAAATGGTAACCTCCCATTTATTGATTACATATAATGTATATTGCAGAAAAAGTACTAACCTATTAAAAATAAACTGGCAATGTCTCTGTGATTGAAATACTAATATATTGTTATGTTGTTTTTTTAGTCTGAGTAGTTCTTTGTTTTATTAAAGGAGATGACTTCTCCCGTCCTAATTGTCCTCAGTATAGGTAAGGTTGAAACAAGAAACTGCAGATGCCAGTTTACACAAAAGGACACAAAGTGCTGGAGTAACTCAGCCAGGTCAGGCAGCATCCCTGGAGAACATGGATAGGTGACATTTCGGGTCGCGACCCTTCTTCAGACTGATAAGGTGTAATATATGAAGGTCTCGACCCAAAACGTCACCCATTCCTTTCCTTCAAAGATGCTGCCTGTTACTCCAGCTTTTTGTGTCTATCTGTAGTATATGTCAGGTTGTTCAGCCTCCCTGTACTGAGTCAGTTAGTGAGAAAGCAGCCTTTAACACCATTTGTGGTAAAGTAATTTTTGAATATGACAGATTCTGTTAATCAGAATTGCTACTTTTTCCATGATCTCATATTCAGAAAAAATGCAGGTAAATGGTACTTTCCAGATAAAATGTAATAACATTTGTGTGTACCTGGCAATGTGGTAATTATGTAAAATGCAGGCTATTCAAACATGTTTACTTTTGCACAAGGGGGAATTTAAACAGATTTTACTTTAGCTTATAAAATTTGATGAAAATTTTGATTCGCAAAGTAGATGCATTTGGATCAGAATACCAACACATCGACATTTACAACGATGTTACCTGGACCTGAAGGCTTGAGCTTTAGTGAGAGATTGGGCAGGCTAGGAGTTTATTCCCTGAAGTACTGGAGGCTGAGAGTGATCTTTTGAAGGTATATAAAATCATAAGAGAAATTAATGGGATGAATACTATCCCAAGGTAGGGGAATCAAGAACCAGACTTTAGAGATATAGAAACAGGCCCATCGGCCACCGAATCCACGTCGACCAGTGGTCGCCCCCGTACACTAATCCCCTAGCACTGTAAAGAGAGAATAGAGGGGAGGGGGGTGTGAATGTTTTTGTGTAATAATTTTACTTAAGTTGAGCTGCATAAATCTCATCAGACAAACTTAGAAAAATGATATAAGAATATAAATGAGTAAAATATACTGTTGGTTGCCTTTTAGATGTTAGCCCAATCACAAAAATATTCTCTCGGTTTCCAAAATTATATTGAGCCATGCAATCCGCCCCCTCCTCCTCCACAACCACCCCCACTTCAACTTCTAAAAAATTGTAAAATTTATTAACAGAATTGTGGATTGTTTCAATAAAATAGAAATACATTGCTTTTATCATTGATTAAAGCGCCGCTGTTATCATTGGAATGGTACTTCAAAAATGTTCATTTTCAGAGCATGTGTTCCTTGGAGAAATGATTGTGAAATGGTTCTGCTGTACTTTTGTGGATTCCATTTAAATTAAAGACTGGACCACTGCAGAGAATAAATGTGCTTTAATTTCAGTGAGTGAAAAGGCGAACCCAGGTTGAACCCCTATGGTCATTTAATTTCAGAAAATAATTCTGAGTGCTTTATTCTGTATAGGGGCCGAGCACCAGTCACACACAAAGGCTGGGCAGACTGTTGATGAATAAAAACGCCAGAGCAATTTTGGATGTGAGTGCTATCTCTTTGATTACTCAAGCTCCAAGGTAGTCCATCACACCACAATAATTCACCCGCTGTTGACTCTCACCTCACTACCGCATTTGTCCCATCATTCCGATTAGAAACAGCAATGCCCTTATCAGATTAATCTCATACAAGTCTAAATCTGACCTCTGAATAAAAAAAGCCTTACGAGACTGAGTATCATTGCAAGCAAGCAAGTTTCAACAGCTGACAGCACTCGGCATGGATCATCCTAAAATGGGTCGTCTAATACATTTATGCCATCCCATCATAACATTGTCTGAGAACACTGCTTCCCCGCACGGGTCTGTTTTGCTGTGTTGCCTTTATGCTTATTTTTTCAAGCAGAAAATAGATGACCGGGGTCAAAGTTGAAGAGACCTGTACAGAAACTGCGTCTTTGGAACCAGTAATGGGTGAAGGAATCAACACAGAATAACTCAGGGGATTTGTTTGTTTCGAAAGAATAAAGAAACTTGGTTTTCAAAAGTCTTGACCATATTTACTGTGGTGTAATTCAACAAGAGATGTCTCACAATAAAAATAATGTGTCTGCAGGATTTTCATGCAGATAATCTCTGCAAACCTAAAAGATTTAGGATGGTCCCGGAGAACTGGGAAATTGTATATGTTACATACTTATTCAAAAGAGGGTTGTTTGGGATTTAAACCTAATATCTATAGACTTATCGGTCTGAAGATCAAGAAATTAGAGAGCAGGTGAACTGTTACTAATTGCTGTTAAAGTCAGAATGGATTTGAGAATGGGAGTTAATGTCTAACTAACTTTGTAGAGCTTTAAGATGAAGGAAAAGAAGGAAATGCAGTCATAGATTGAAAATGTGCAAACAGGCCCTTCGGCCCAACTTGCCCACACCAGCCAATATGTCCCAGCCACACTTCTTCCATCTGCCAGCATTTGGTCCATATCCCTCCAAACATGTCCTATCCATGTACCTGTCTAAATCTTTTCCCCTTCACCTTAAACCTAAGTCCTCTGGGGTATAGAGAAGATTCACCAGACTGATTCCTGGGACGTCAGGACTTTCATATGAGGAAAGAATTGATAGACTCGGCTTGTACTCGCTGGAATTTAGAAGATTGAGGGGGGATCTTATAGAAACGTACAAAATTCTTGAGGGGTTGGACAAGCTAGATGCTGGAAGATCGTTCCCGATGTTGGGGGAGTCCAGAACAAGGGGTCACAGTCTAAGGATAAGGGGGAATTCCTTTAGGACCGAGATGAGGAAAACATTCTTTACACAGAGAGTGGTGAGTCTCTGGAATTCTCTGCCACAGAAGGTAGTTGAGGCCAGTTCATTGGCTATATTTAAGAGGGCGTTAGATGTGGCACTTGTAGCTAAAGGGATCAGGGGGTAGGAGAGAAGGCAGGTATGGGATACTGAGTTGGATGATCAGCCATGATCACATTGAATGGCGGTGCAGGCTCAAAGGGCCGAATGGCCTACTCCTGCACCTAGTTTTCTACGTTTCTATGTTATCCTTATATATCTTCTCTGCACCCTTTCCAGCTTGACAACATCTTTCCCATAACACAGTGCTGAGAACCGAACGCAATACACTAAATGCAGCCTCACCAACATCTTATACAACTGCAACACGACCTGCCAACTTCTAAATTCAATACTCTGCCTGATGAAGGCCAATGTGCCTAAAGCCTTTTTGACCACCTGATCTACCTGAGACTCCACCTTCAAAGAACTATGCACCTGCACTCCTAGATCCCTCTGCTCTACAACACAACCCAGAGCCCTACCATTCACTGTGTTGGTTCTGCCCATCAGGGGCAGAAATCCCGGGGGGGGGGGGGGCAGGGGCACATGTCCCGTCCCCCCCCTGTTTTGAGAGGTGGGGGACGATCCCTCCTATTTTTTGTAATCCGGATTTTAAAGCCTGGTAAAATCTCCACTTTCTGCGAGACAGTGGAGGTGGGACTGCTGATCGAGAGTGCCGATTGGACGTGAGAGACATCGGTCAGCAGGCAATGGGGGCGGGACCATGATAATTCAGCACGATGATTGGAGGAGGGAAGTGTCGGTCAGAGGCGGAAGAAGCGAGTGGTACTGAGGATGGAGCGCGGAGATTGGAGGAGGGATACGTCCGTGGAGCAAAGATCAGAGCGGAGCTTGACATGCAAGCCCAGGTCAAGCCAAAAACACTCGGCAGCCCTGGACACAGACCTGCGCCTCATCCGCAGCCAGGATCGATCCCGGGTCTCCAGTGCTGCAATCGCTGCCGTACCGCCACTGGACCATCCCCATCCCCATCCCCACCCGAGTGCCCACGCCCGGGGGTGGCCAGAGACATCGGGAGCGGTGCCATCAGGCCCACAGCCAGCGCAGAGAAGCAGCGCTAAGTCTAGCTCAACTCTGCCTGTCAACTCTGCCTGTCAACTCTGCCTGCCAACGGGAGCCCAGGTTTCGAGCCAGCGCGAAGAAGCAGCGCTAGCTCAACGGCTCCGACCAGGCCAGGCAAGGTTGTAGGTTAACCCTGCGAGACAGGCAGAGTCGAGCTGCATTTAGCGCTGCTTCTCCACACTGTCTGTGGGCCATACGCGATTTTTTCGGCAACTGCCGGCACCCATCCGGCGTCCATAGAGCCCATGGCTGAAGCCTCCGAAGCCTTGTGTGTGTGTGTGTGTGTGTGCGCACTGCTGGCAAGAAATTGTGTTCTCCCCCCCCCCCCCCCCATGTTTTGATAGCGATTTCCGTGTCTGCTGCCCATGTTAGACTTCCCAAAATGCAACACCTCACATTTCTCTGCATTAAATTCAATCAACCATTCCTCGGCCCACCTGGCCAATCAATCAAGATCCTGCTGCAAATTTTCACAACGATCTTCACTATCTGGTTGATGTAGTACATAATCATTTCCAGAAGGTATACAATAAAATGCCATATCAAAGGGCTGGCATCAGGATTGAAGGCCATAAAATAAAAGAGTGTGGTGCAGCACAGGTAGAAATTTAACCAGGTACCAGGAAACAAAGTGATATCAGAAAGCTTTTGGACAAAGAACATCTTATACAAACATCTTATACAACTGCAACATGATCTCCCAACCTCTATACTCAATACTCTGGATGATGAAAGCTAATGTGCTAGAAGTATTTTTGACCAACCGATCTACCTGTAAATCCACCTTCAAGGAACCATGCACCTGCACTCCTAGATCCCTCTGCTCTACAACACTACCCAGAGCCCTACCATTCACTGTGTAGATCCTGTAAGCCAAGTTATCCAATCTCTCATTTCCATCCGAGGTTACATCCTAGTTTATCACCTCTGCACTTTCTGCAGTGCAATTAGATAATTGGATTAGAGGGAATAAAAACACAACATGCTGGAGTGAATCAGCAGATCAGGCAGCATTTCTGGAGAACATGGACAGGTGACGTTTTGGGTTAAGACCATTCTGCAGACTCAGACCTTTTCTCTGGACCCGCGGAGTTACTCCAGCACTTTATGTCTTGTTTGTAAACTAGCATCTGCAGTTCCTTAAATCCACACTGGAATAGAAAGCTCTGCAAGAGGATCGTAGAGGTATTTTAAATCATGCAGAGGAGGGAAAGAAAAGGTTGAGAGAAACTATCCCCAATTGGTGGAGGGGTCAGGAAATAGGGAGCATAGAATGAAGGTGATTGGCAAAAGAATCAAAAGTGACATGAACAATTGTTTTTTTTAACAGAGTAATGGTAAATTCTAGTAGTATAGGCATATTCAAATGATGTGTTTAAAGTTTGCTGAAAAAGTAACTGAAAGGGAATAAATGTAATGGAAAGAAGGTGGGAATGTGAAGCTGGCTGCGTGTCATTTACATGTCAGTACAGTATTGATGGGCTAAATGCCCCTTCATGCTGCAACCATGATTGAGAATGTTAATAGTAGAGAACTGGACAATTGTGGTACAACTACAGAAATTCTATATTATTTAGTTTAGAAATACAGCGTGGAAATAGGCCCTTCGGCCCACTGAGTCCAACGCGATCAACGATCACGCATACACTTGTTCTATCCTACACACTAGGGACAATTTGCAGAAACCAATTAACCTACAAACCCGCACGTCTCTGGAATGTGGGAAGAAATTGAAGCAGCTGGAGAAAACCCACGCGGTCACAGGGAGAACGCACAAACTCTGTACAGACAACACTGTATAGTCAGGATCAAACCTAGTATTTCTGGAGCTAAAAAGCAGCAACTCTACCGCTGCGCCACTGTGCTGCCACCATTCTTTTAATATTTTTCAAGTAACTAACATTCTATACAAGCAATATAAATATGAAAAAATGTCAGTTAATTTTGCTGAAGAACATAAGATAGAGGAGCAGGTGTTCAGCTGCTGGAGAAACATACGACGCATCAAGCTATTCAGTAAGTTCTCTTCTGATCCTTGACCCCATCGACCTTTTGGGAAGTGATTCAGCAGCAAATTTATAAACTTCTTGCATTAATTGGTGCACTGAGAATAGAGAATGTATTTCTAATCCTGGAGGGAAGCTCCACCTTGATATGGAGACAAAGTGCAGAGAATTATGTCACACATTATGTAAAGGTAGGCTAATGGGAGGTACATCCGAGGTTTCACAGCTTGAAGAAGACCAGCAAAGTAAATCAAAATGCCATCGTAAAATTGTAATAGGACATAGATGTAGCGATGAATTTTAAATGAGATTATTAAAGATTTGGGCTAACACAAAAACATGGTGCAGATAGAGATATGCTCAAATGATGCAACGTGAGAAATAGCATATGCAAAATACATTCTTATGAAAACTACCTGCCTTTTTGCAGAGGATGTATACTTCAGGAAGAAATTGCAAAGCAGAATCACTCAGGTTTCACATACACTCAGGTTTTTTAGGCACAAAAGGAGGACAGAAGTGGGGGGGACAGTAGAGTTGCTGGCTTACAGCACCACAGATCTGGGGTTGATCCTAACTACGGGTGTTGGCTGTGCAGATTATGCGCATTCTCCCTGTGACCACGTGGGTTTTCTCTGGGTGCTCTCGTTTCATAGAAACATAGAAAAATAGGTGCAGGAGTAGGCCATTTGGCCCTTCGAGCCTGCACCGCCATTCAATGTGATCATGGCTGATCATCCAACTCAGTATCCTGTACCTGCCTTCTCTCCATACCCCCTGATCCCTTTAGCCACAAGTGCCACATCTAACACCCTCTTAAATATAGCCAATGAACTGGCCTCAACTACCTTCTGTGGCAGAGAATGCCAGAGACTCACCACGCTCTGTGTAAAGAATGTTTTCCTCATCTCGGTCCTAAAGGAATTCCCCCTTATCCTTAGACTGTGACCCCTTGTTCTGGACTTCCCCAAAATCGGGAACAGTCTTCCAGCATCTAGCTTGTCCAACCCCTTAAGAATTTTGTAAGTTTCTATAAGATTCCCCCTCAATCTTCTAAATTCCAGCGAGTACAAGCCGAATGTATCCAGTCTTTCCTCATATGAAAGTCCTGACATCCCAGGAATCAGTCTGGTGAATCTTCTCTGTACCCCCTCTATGGCAAGAATGTCTTTCCTCAGATTTGGGACCAAAACTGTACGCAATACTCCAGGTGTGGCCTCACCAAAACCCTGTACAACTGCAGTAAAACCTCCCTGCTCCTATACTCAAATTCTTTCACTATGAATGCTAACAATCCATTTGCTTTCTTCACTGCCTGCTGCACCTGCATGCCTACTTTCAATGACTGGTGTACCATGACACCCAGGTCTCGTTGCATCTCCCCTTTTCCTAATCTGCCACCATTCAGATAATAGTCTACCCTCATGTTTTTGCCACCAAAGTGGATAACCTCACATTTATCCACATTATACTGCATCTGCCATGCATCTGCCCATTCACTCAGCCTATCCAAATCACCCTGCAGCCTCCAAGCATCCTCCTCACACCTAACTATACCCCCCAGCTTGGTGTCATCTGCAAATTTGGAGATGTTGCATTGAATTCCCTCGTCCAAATCATTAATATATATTGTAAATAGCTGGGGTCCCAGCACTGAGCCTTGCGGTACCCCACTAGTCACTGCCTGCCATTCTGAAAAGGACCCGTTTACTCCTACCCTTTGCTTCCTGTCTGCTAGCCAGTTCTCTATCCACATCAATACTGAACCCCCAATACCATGTGCTTTAAGTTTGTATGCTAATCTCTTATGCGGGACCTTGTCGAAAGCCTTCTGAAAGTCTAGATATAACACATCCACTGGTTCTCCCTTATCCACTTTACTAGTTACATCCTCGAAAAATTCTATCAGATTTGTCAGACATGATTCACCTTTCGTAAATCCATGCTGACTTTGTCCAATGATTTCACCACTTTCCAAATGCGCTGCTATCCCATCTTTAATAACTGACTCTAGCAGTTTCCCCACTACCGATGTTAGACTAACCGATGTTAGATTTCCTCCCACATTCCAAAGATATGCAGGTTTGTAGGTTAATTGGCTTCTCTAAATTGCCCCTTGTGTGTAGGATGCGAGACTGGGATAACAGAACTAGTTTACAGGGTGATTGTGGTCGGCAGTTGACAGGGCCCGACTCTCTGCCACAGCAGGGAATAGAGCTGCATGGTGGTCGGAGCACCGTGCAGGAGCAGGGTAGTATAGACCCTGACTTCATGCCGCTATCGCCCAAAGTCAGGGCTAGCAGCAAACAGGTACGTAAAAACGTGCCACGGACAGCGGCGCGTTCTGTTTCCCCTGTTTTGCAGGTCCCCAGAGGGTGGACCAGGGGGAAAGCTGCGTCCAGGTCAAGCCCCGCTGCAACGGACGGCATCGACATGCCACCGGGGAAGTCTGCTAGATTGCAGACCGGTGATGGATCTGCTGGGAAGTCGGGGAGCCCTGCACGAGCAGGAGGTACCGGCTCACCACTGGGACAGGCTTCCAGAGTGCAGGCCGGTGGCAGTGGATTTCGGTCGTGCGGCCCCGCTAAGACGGCAGGCAGCGACTCACCACCGGGACAGGCTGCCGAAGTGCAGGCCGGTGGCAGTGGATTTCGGTCGTGCGGCCCTGCTGAGGCGGCAGGCAGCGACCATGCACCGTCTCAGACTCGTGTAATCGGGAGTGGCGGTAAGCCGGCGCGGATGTCGGAGAGCCCCGCTGCGGCGGCCGGCACGGACTCATCTCCGCTACTGTCTTGCCAGACAGGCAGACCACTACAGTCCGGAAGACGGCGGACTAGCGGCATGTCCACGTGGGAGTCGTGCGGCCCCGCAGGAGTGGCAGGCAGCGACAACCTGCCAACGCACCCTAGACGTCACCTCGATGAGGTGCAGTCCGTTGGTAGAAGCCCCAGTAGTTCTGAAGAACCTGAGGAAGCCGACTTGTCGTCCGCTTATTGCGGCGGCGATCGCATGGCCAGGATGGAGCAAATGGTAGAGCAGCTACTCCAAAGAGACCTGGAACATCAAGAGCGGGGATCCCAGCGATCCCGGAGTCATACTGTGGGTCCGCCAAGTATTTCTCCCTCATCCACCGGCAGCGCCAGAAGTCAGCGGTAAGCTAACTTCGATGAGGGGTTGGCGCAGGAGCCAGCAGTAGAAGAGGCCACTGCTCCAATAGTTCCAGAGGAAGAGCTATTGGAGGTAGTCTCCAAATTTTCAAAGCCTGGACATTCAGGAAAACCGCTTCAGGCCAAACTAGCGGCAAGTATAAATTTTCTCACAACCCACCAGCTGCAGGAACAGGTGTTGACGGAGACTATGGAGAATTATAAAGCCCCAGAAAATTGTGTAATCCTGAATGTCCCATCTGGGGGAACATCAGTCCCGGAATCAGGGCCCAGGAGATGAAGATTCCGAAAATCTTAAAGCTGTTGACTTCAGGCATTACGGCATTCGCCAGAACCCTGGACAGGACTGATATAACAGAGGAACAACAAGAAGCTCTGGCTCTGTTATGCAATACGCAATTTGAAATTAACTGTTTCAGGAAAAGCTCCATCCGGCCCACACTCAACCTGAAATTTGCAGGGTTGTGCAAAGCCTCTACCACACCACCGCCCAGGCAGCTGTTCGGGAAGGACCTACCTAAACAGGTCAAAGAGTTGGATGAGGAGGCCAAAGCAGTCGGACTGATGAAACCTCCGTCGTCAACCAGGCCACAGGTGTACCGGAGACACCATCCGTACCCTAACTCCAAGCCTCGGGGACAGCCGGATAGGGCACCGAGAGCTTACCCACCGGCCGCTCCCCATCAGCAGAAGCCTTTTTTAGGGCAGGGCCAACAGAGGCCAGCATGGAAGATTCAACAAAACCCCACCCCAGCAACACAACGTCCACCAAAAGCCCAGAACACCAAGCCCCGCTGGCAACCATGGAGGTAAGGGGGTCTGGTTCTTTCAAGAAAGCTGCATGCATAACCTCACGAGTATGAGGAAGGTTGTGTGCATTCTGGGATGCATGGGGTGCTATAACTTCGGATACCTTTATTCTACAAAGTATTCAGGGTTATGAGATAGAATTTATCAATGGGCATCTTCCCCCAACTCAACATGTACCTGACCGCAAATTTGCACTCTCAAAAAGAGAAAGTGGAAGGACATGTGGAAATATTAAGGCTATCTGCCAAAGGGGTAATAGAGAAAACGACACATGAACCTTTTGAGTTTGTGTCCAACATCTTTACAAAAACCAAAAAAGATGGTGGATGTTGGCTTATCATTGATCTTACGATTTGAATACTTTTGTACAATATACCCATTTCAAATTGGAGACATTTGAAACGGCTAAACAGCTGATTTCCCGAGGGTACTTTATGGCCTGCATCGATTTAAAAGATGCATAATATTCAGTACCTATAAAAGAACATCACCGGAAATTCTTAAAATTTGTCTGGATGGGGCAACTGTGGCAATACAAAGCCCTACCCAATGGACTTACCACAGCCCCTAGGTTATTTACAAAAAATTTAAAACCAATATTGGCATCCATTAGACAACAAAATTATATAGTCATGGCATATTTAGATGATATCTTAATTGTGG
Source organism: Raja brachyura (assembly GCA_963514005.1). Next base: position 43,775,260 of record OY740788.1, read on the forward strand.
GGAAAACTCTGGAACTAGCTGAACTAGCAGTAACAGCTACCAAAACGTTATTCGAGAAACTAGGGTTTGTTATCCATCCAGAAAAATCTAACTTCAACCCGTCTATGGTCATGGACTACCTGGGATTCACTATTAACACCAATCAAATGATTGTCACTATCCCAGCCAGCAAAGCAATAGATATAAAAGAGGCATGTAACAGCCTTGCTTGCGCCAGGGTACCGACCATCAGACACGCTGTTAAGGTAATTGGGAAACTCGTAGCTACATTTCCAGCTGCGTTTCCAGCCATTGGCCAATTACATTATCAAAATTTGCAAAGAGCAAAGATTTAAGCATTAAAAGCAAATGCTGGACACTTTGACAGACCTATGCAGCTGCCAATCAAGGCTAAAATTGAGCTACAATGGTGGGTAAGCAATATTAGTGATTGCTTTAAACCCATCATTATATCCAACCCATCAGTCGTGTTACAAACCGATGCAAGCGCCCTAGACTGGGGAGCTACCCTTCTTCAGTCACAAGGTATAAACTGTTTGGAAATGCTGGGAGCATTTCACGGGCTGCGGGCTTACAGCAGAAATTTACATCATACGCATGTCCGCCTTCAAATAGATAATACCACTGTGGTGGCATATTTAAACCATATGGGTGGTATCAGGTCAGTATCTTGTGATGAATTGGCAAATACAATCTGGCTCTGGTGTATTGAAAGAAATATTTGGATATCAGCTACTTACCTTCCGGGTAAGGTCAATACAGTGGCGGACACCAGGTCACGAGTATTCAATGACAACATCGTGTGGATGTTGAATGCCCAAATATTTGCTGAAATTATAGCTAAATTTGGAACACCAGATATCGACCTCTTTGCGTCCAGGTTGAACCATCAGATACCAACATATGTCTCTTGGGATCCAGATCCTGGGGCAGTGGCGATGGACGCATTCTCGCTCCATTGGGGGAAATGGTTTTGCTATGCATTTCCCCCATTCTGCCTCATCAGTCGGGTATTGCAGAAAATTGAACAGGATTCTGCATCAGGCATTCTGATAATACCTGACTGGCCTACACAATCATGGTACCCGGTGGTCCTCCATATGTTAAAAGTTCCATGGTTACAAATTACCAAAAGCCCAAATTTGGTCACTAACCCCATCACTGGGGAGTATCATCCGTGCCATGGTCATCTGAACCTGTTGGCTTGCAGGTTCTGAAGAGGCCACTGCTGGAGTTCGGACTGTCATCCAGAGCCATGGACATCATTACGGCATCTTGCAGAGTATCCACCAGGAAGCAGTACCTAACCCAATTCAGGAAGTGGGACGCCTACTGCAGTCAGACGAAGACAACCTACAAACTCTGCCACGATCACTGATGTATTGGAATTCCTCGCGGGCCTTCATTTTGATGAAGGACTCAGCTACAGTGCCATAAATAGTGCCAGGAGTGTGCTATCAACCTACCTCAATATTGGAGTGGGATCACACCAGCTGATGTCTAAATTCATGAGGGGTATTTTTAATACTAAAACCTCCACGACCCAGATACAACATTACCTGGTATTTAGGGATGGTGTTGACCCTACTCAGGAGCTGGTCGCCCATGATGGGGTTACTGCTAGACAGACTCACCTATAAAGTGGTGATGTTGATGGCACTGACCACAGCTCAGCGGGTCCAGACCTTGCAGAAACTGAAATTGGACAGTATGGCCTCGACCACTGAGAAAGTAACCTTCTTTATAGAGGAGTTACTAAAGCAGCATAGACCGGGATCTACAGGGCTGCAACTGGAATTCCGTGCGTACCCCGCTGATGCCACCCTCTGCATTGCCACCCATCTATGGTACTACATCAAAGTCACACACACCATCAGGAAGATGGAGCAGGGTCTATTCATCAGCCACAAGAAACCACATCACCGGGTGATGGTGCAGACTATCTCCAGGTGGCTCAGGGTGGTGTTGGGTGCAGCAGGTATTGATACTAACGTTTTTAAATCTCATTCTACCAGGACTGTATCCACATCAGCGGCGAGGACCACGGAGGTTCCCATGGATCATGTCCTCGCTACCGCGGGCTGGGCCAGTGAGACAACCTTTCAACGGTTCCATAACAAGCCAGTGGCCGCTCCCGCAACGTTTGCGGAATCAGTATTAAGTACCGTTCTGTAAAATACGTTATCCCCGAGTTAGGGGTTTATTATTTGTATTAATAAATACTTATCATTTTTCAGCTTGTTCAAGTCTGAAATGCATTAACATACTTCCTCCATCAGTAACTGCAGCAGTGTGAGAGCATGGACGTGGTCCAGGGCATGGAATCACGGAGCTTTGAAATCGTCACGAAGTCACTCACGTGACTCAGAAGTAAAATAGTAAGATTAAATGAGAACTTACCAGTTTGAAGTTTGATCCTTATTTTATGAGGAGTTGCGATGACGGATTCCGTGCCCTCCGCTCCCAACCCTCTATCATAAGGTCAACTGGTATATTAGTGTCTCTTAATCTTACTATCTTCAGTCATTGTTGTTATCTGTGATTCCACACCGCTGCTTTGAAGAATGTCGCACATGCGTGCGGGCGGGGTCTTCACGAAGTCCCTCATCGTAACTCCTCATAAAATAAGGATAGAACATACCTTTCAGTGTGGATACCAGCTGGTGAGATCCCACTCCAATGTTGAGATAGGATGACAGTGCACTCCTGGCTATGTATATGGCACTGTAACTGAGGGACTCATCATAATGCAGGCCCGTGAGGATTCCAGCACATTGGAGATCGTAGCAGATATGTAGGTGGTCTAGGTCCGACTATAGAAACCTCACATATCCTTATGTGGGTGAGGTACTGCTTCCTTGTGGACTCTCTCTGCACGCTGCTGTATGATGTCCATGGTCCTTTCTGTTGCAGAATCTGGTGGTGTTTTCTGCAACACCTGTCTGATGAAGCAGAATGGGGAAAAGCATAGAAAACCCCATTTCCCCCCAATGTAGTGAGAACGCATCCATCGCCACTGCCCCATGATCTGGTTCTCAAGAGACATATTTTGGTATCCAATGGCTCAACCTGGATGCAAGGAGATCGATATCTGGTGTTTCATATTAGGCTATAGATTTAGCAAATATTTGGAGGTTCAACATCTACTTGATGTCGTTATTAAATACTTGTGACCTGTGTCCGCCACTATATTGAGCTTAACCGGAAGGTACGTAGCTGATATCCAAATATTTCTTTCAATCCACCAGAGCCAAATTAATTTTCCCAATTCATCACAAGATATTGACTTGATACCACCCATAAGGTTTAAATATGCCACCTCAGTGGTATTATTGAAGACGGACATGCGTATGCTGCAGATTAGTGCATTAAGCGCGTAGCCCGTGACATGCTCCCAGCATTTCTAAACAGTTTATACCTTGTGATTGAAGAAAAGTAGACTCGTGCAAATCCCATCTACCGCCCCAACTGGAATGGTGTTGGTAGCTCCCCAGCCCTTGCATCGGTTTGTAACACGACTGATGGGTTTGATGTAATGATGGGATTTAACAATCACAAACATTGCTAATCCACCATTGTAGCTCAATTTTGCCTTGATTGGCAGCTGCATAGGCTCGTAAATGTCCAGCATTCGCTTTTAATGTCGAGATTTTTGCTTTTTGTAAGCTTCGATAGTGTAACAGCCCAAATTATGTGGCTGGAATGTAGCTACAAGTTTACCAATTACCTTAGATAGTGGGATAGTGACAATCAGAACCCCAGAATGTATGTAACCTCCTTCCTACTTGTGAGGTTATGCATGCAGTACTTCCAAGAGAACCAGATCCCCTTACCTCCATGGTTACCAGCGGGCCTGACGTTCTGGTTTCTGGTGTTCTTTCATTGCTGAGTTGTGTTGAGGTGCTGCCGGCGTGTAGGTCCTTACTGGTCTTTCAGGTGGCCCCCGAGGTCTTGCATATGGTGTTTGTCTGCGCACTGCCGGCCTGCTGGAGGGAGGTGGGTTCATCAACCCGACTGCCTTCACCTCCTAATCCAGGTTCTAGACCTGTTTGGGCAGGTCCTCACCGAACAGGTGTCTTGGTGGTGACGTCGCAAATGCCTTGCACAACCCCGCGAATATGGGTTTGGAGTCGGTTTAATGGCGATAATACGGTAAGCGTAATTCCATAACTAATTACGCAAGAGCATCCTCCTGCTCTGCCGTCATTTCCGTACCGTCAACCGACCTGGCAGTATCCCCGAAGTCAGCAATTTCAGGATCTTTAGGAACTTCAGCTCCTGTGCCCTTATCCCCGGACAGATGTTGCCCCAGATGGGCGTGTTGACTGTTGGTACATTCAGCGATATGCAGTTGTTTGGGCCTGGTACATGTTGATCGCCTCGGTGAGGACCTGTTCCTGCAGCTGGTGTGTGGTGAGGTGCTGGCCACTGGTTTGGGCTGCAAAGGCTGACCTGAGTGCTTCGGCTGGGCGAACTTGGAGACCACATTCAGCAGTTCCTCCTGGGTTTTTTCAGGTACTGTAGGTTCCTGCTCCAACCTTCTTACGTGTCACCCAGCTGCTGATCCGTGGCATTCCCCACCGATGATGGGGACACGCTGGGTGGCCCAGCCGCATGTCTCCTGGACGGGAGGACATCTGGTCCAGCTGCAGAGATTGTGCTCTAGGATATGCTCCATCATGCGCTCCTCCGAGCCATGCGACCGCCGCATCTGCGGATGACAAGTCGACTTCCTCAGGTTCTCCTGAACTACTGAGGCTTCTGTCATCGGCCCGCACCTCGTCGAGGTGATGACTATGGGTGCCTAGACAGGAATGTCGCTGCCTGCCGCTCCAGCGGGGCTTACCGACTCCCGCGCGGACATGCCGCTGGTCCGCAGTCTTCTGGACGGTGGTGGCCCGCCTGCCTGGAAGACATGAGCAGTGGTGAGTCGGTCCCTGCCGCCGAAGCGTGGTACCCCGACAACCGCGCGGGCTTACCGCCACTCCTGACTACATGAGTCTGTGACGGCGCATGGTTGCCGCCTGCCCCCTAAGCGGGGCCACACGACCGAAATCCGCTGCTACCGGCCTGCACTCTGGCAGCCTGACCCGGTGGTGAGCCGGTACCTCCTGCTCCTGCAGGGCTCCCCGACTTCCCAGCAGATCCATCACCGGCCCACAATCTAGCAGGCTACCCCCGGCGGCATGTCGATGCCTTCCGCTGCAGCGGGGCACGACCTGGGCGCAGCTCTCCCACTGGTCCGCCCTCTGGTGACCTGCATAGTTGGGGAGACAGAACGTGCCGCCGAGCGGTTCACACGTTTACACACCTTTGCTCCACTGTCCCTATGCTTAGATGACAGCGGTAGGGAGTCAGGGTCTTGCCTACCCTGCTCCTGCGCGGTGCTTCTACCACTTTGCGGCTCCATGGTCAGCCGTGGTGGAGAGATGGGTCCTGACTACGCAGGGCACCCCGATTTCCGCGTTCTTATCCAGGTCCGCAGAGCGGGTGCTGCCGGTGTTGAGGGCAGCTCCGGGAATGGTGGCCGCTGACTCCCATCCGAAGTCCCATGGCCCTTGGAGGCATGCTTTGATGCCTTCATTCTGGTCTCCATCCATCGTTTCTGTAAGCAAAGTCTAGTACAGACGTTCAGCAACTCAAGGTTAGTATCTTACCTGATGGTCTTTAAGAAGCATCCGGTGGAGAAGCGCACTCTCCCCCCCCCCCCCCCCCCCCCCCCAGCTCCAATGGTGACCAGACTCTCATGCAGGACCATAGACTGGCGCTAACGGCAAGCCTCCCGCCTATGTAGTGTGTCGGGCCCCGGCTCTGTCTTACTACCTCCATAGGTGTAGATGTTTAGTGCATGTCCCTTTAATTGTAGGTTGTGTAGCCACTCCCCTTTCACCAAGTATATTACTGTCTCTCCATCCCTGGTACCTCCTCTAGTAAAACGTGCAGACCATGTACAACTAGGGCATCGATATATGTGATTAATAAAGACTTGGTAAAGAAACACTGTGTACGTGTTAACTTCTTTACATGGTGTCAGTCGTTTCGAATTGCGCGCCTCCTGTTTATCGGGTTTAGTTTTTTTTTGCCCCAGTTACCCTTCCCTGCCTGGTCATGGCTTCCTCCTGCCGCAAGCCTGAGTCCCTTGTCTTTGACGACGACATCGCTCACCGGTGGAATGCGTTCCGCCGGGATTTTCGGCATTATGTGGCTATCGTGCACCCGGGAGTTTCCTCTGCCATTAAAGCGTCGCTGCTATTGAATCTAGCCGGCTCCGAGGCTCTGGAGCGCTCTGAATCGTTTGAGTACGGGCCGGATGAGGACCCCGAGGACCTTGACTGTCTACTGGGGAAGTTCAACGAGATGTGCGATGTGCCCACGAACTCTATTCTGGAGCGTTTTAAGTTTTTTGGACGTCGTCAGAAACCCGGTGAGTCTGTCGGCAACTTCTACGCTGACCTACGGCACCTGGCTAGGCGATGCCACCTGAATGACGCTACCCCAGAGACCCTGACCCGCTCGTTCTGGCAGATACCGCTAGATGAACAATCGTCCTACCTGACGACCTTTGCCACTCCCTTTGGGAGGTTCCGATTCCTGCGCATGCCGTTCGGGATCAGCTCCGCCAGTGAAGTTTTCCAGAGGACGATGGAACAGCTGTTTGCGGGGCTCCCATGCGCTATCATTGTAGATGACATCTTGGTGTATGGTAAAGATGTGGAACAGCACGACCACAACCTCCGACTAGTTTTGGATCGAGCTCGGGAGGTAAATCTAAAGCTCAACCCTAGTAAATGCCGGTTCCGTGTCCCGGAGGTCACTTATGTGGGACACGTCTTCACAGCGTCCGGGCTGAAGCCCGACCCACAGAAGACCGCTGCTATCTCGAAGATGCCTGCTCCTGTGGATGTGCCTAGCCTCCAGCGTTTCCTTGGCATGGCAAATTACTTGGGAAAATTCATCCCCGATCTGAGCGAGTTGAGTGCCCCTTTAAGGGACTTGGTGAAGAAAGACACTGCATGGTCCTGGTTCCCACAACACCAGGCTGCTTTCGATATGCTGCGTTCGAAGCTTGTCTGCACTCCGACGCTGCAATATTTCGATTTGAACCGTCCTATTGTCCTCACGTGCGATGCTTCAAAGTTCGGGCTGGGTGCTGCTTGTTTGCAAGTTCATGATGGGGTCCAGTTACCCGTGTCCTTTGCGTCTCGCACGATGACTCCAGCTGAGCAGCGCTATGCCCAGATCGAAAAGGAACTGCTGGCTGTTGTGTTTGCATGTTCAAAATTTAAGGACTATATCCTGGGAACTGAATTCTCTATTGAGACCGACCACCAGCCTCTGGTCACCATCCTCGGCAAGCCGATTCACGCTGCCTCCTCCAGGCTGCAGCGGATGATGCTGCAGCTGCAGCGTTTTACCTTCTCCGTAGTGTACCGTAGAGGCAAGGACATGTTTATTGCTGACACGCTGTCTCGGGCTCCTCTGGCTTCGACCACCCGTCACCCTTACGAGGCTTCAGGTATGATTGTCCTGAACGTCAACTTTGTTCCTTCAAAACAACTACAGTGCTTAGTTAAACACACTGCTGCTGACGCCTCGCTCCAACAGCTAGCTGCGGTCATTCAAAGGGGTTGGCCCGAGCGACGTTCTTCCCTGCCCGCCGCGGCAGTGCCCTACTTCCTGGTCCGTGACGAGCTGGTGCTACGAGATGGAGTTATCGTTAAGGGTCACAAGGTTGTGGTACCTGAGGCTCTTCGCCAACAGTATTTCAACACCGCGCATCGGGGTCACCCTGGCGCCGAGGCCACTCTCTCTATCGCCCAAAGCCAGTTTTATTGGCCTGATATGGCTGTGTATTTTCGGGACCGGGTGTCATCTTGCCCTACCTGCAACAGTCTCGCCCCGCAGCAGCAGCGTTTGCCCCTTCTGCAGCAGCCCGCACCAGACCTGCCATGGTCGGCGCTGGCAACGGACATTTTTGAGTGGCACGGCAAGCACTTCTTGGTGCTTGTCGACTCTTACTCCAACTGGTATGAGGTCGACCAGCTGTTTTCTCTCTCCTCTTCTGCTGTTATCACGAAGCTGCGCCGCCACTTCGCGACCTTTGGATCACCAGCGAGCCTGCAGTCAGACAACGGCAGCCAATTTACCAGTGCGGAGTTCAAGGACTTTGCTGACCGCTGGAACTTTCGGCATTACACTAGTAGCCCTGAGTACCCTCAGAGCAATGGCCTGGCCGAGCGTGCTGTTCGCAGCGCAAAGGACTTGTTGAATCGCTGCCGCGCATCGAAGTCTGACATTTACCTCGCCCTCCTCAACCTGCGAAACATTTCCCGTGACGGTGTTCTGGGATCCCCGGCGCAGCGCCTCATGTCCCGGGTTACTCGACCTCCCATTCCGGTGGCCCAGCAGACTCTTACCCCAGCTGTTGTAAAACCTGCCGTGGTCCGTGAGCGTATTGCTACCAAGCGGTCCATTCAAAAGCGATCCCACAACAGGTCTTGCCGTGCCCTGCCTCCTCTGTCTCCTGGTCAGGTTGTCCGCATGCATTCCACCTCCGGTCACCCTGGCCTTGCGGTTGTTGTTGGGACGGCTGGTTCACCTCGCTCCTATCTGGTGAACCTCGATGGTACTGTTTACCGTCGGTCCAGGCGGCACCTCCGCCTGGTGAACGAGCCCTCTCCTCCTCCTCCTGCTGACCCCCATGCTCCCCCTCTGTCCGCTCTCCCGCCTGTAGCGGTCGCTAAGCCTGTGCCTGCTCGCCCTGTCCCGGTTCTTCTCCCTGTGACTGTTCCCGTGTCTCCAGCCATCTCTTCCCCATCGCCAGGTCGCTCGCCTCCAATCCCTTTGTCACCACGCAAGTGCCCACATTGTAGTCCTCCTGTCGTGGGGTCTCCCCCGGTGCCCGTTTCTTTGGGGGGAGAGGGTGTGAGCGGGGTTCGTACCCGCTCGGGGCGGATTGTAAGGGCGCCTGACCGTTATGGCGATTATATTTGATTGCTGCTATTTTGCTGTCTATCCTTTTCCAGTTGCTCTAGTGTATGAGACATGGTCGGCTGTCACGTTCCTTTCTTTTGCAAGAGGAAGGATGTAGATGTTTAGTGCATGTCCCTTTAATTGTAGGTTGTGTAGCCACTCCCCTTTCACCAAGTATATTACTGTCTCTCCATCCCTGGTACCTCATCTAGTAAACGTGCAGACCATGTACAACTAGGGCATCGATATATGTGATTAATAAAGACTTGGTAAAGAAACACTGTGTACGTGTTAACTTCTTTACAATAGGGTAGCATAGCCATCAGTCCGCGGTATTCCTGCGGCCTGCGGCATTGAGTCGGTGCTCCTGCTCTGCCTTCGCTACCCGCGAATGGCAGTCTCCAAGCCCGGACCCTCCTGGGTCACGGGCATTTCCGACTTCCGGGTAGCGTCTTTTGAACAAAATTGAAAGGATAACAGTACTAAATTAATAAACTTTATGGTAAAATCATGGGGTTTCTAATTTCTTTTCCACACCCATAGGAGAAGCATGAACAATTACACAATGAAAAAATCCCTTTATTTTTGCCTCTCCTTGGCTTCCGGGCAGGCAAGAGGTTGGAACAGGTGTAAAGTTTGCAAAGTTCCCTTGGGCAGTTCCCAGCCAGCTGGCACACTCCTACTTTACAATGCTGCATTCATGCCGACAGTCCGCAGTGACCCAGCGGGCTGCGGTGTAGAGTCGGGCTGCCGCTCTGCCCCATTACCTGGTTAATGTAGACAGCCCGCAGTATCCCTGCAGGCTGTGGCGTAGAGTCAGGGCTGCTGCTCTGCTGTTGCTCACTCCGAACGGCGAGCCCGCAAGCCCCACTCCTTTAATAATGCCGTCAGCCCGCAGTGTCCTGCGGGCTGCGGTGTAGAGTCGGGGCTGCTGCTCTGCCATCGCTTGCTTCATACAGCGAGCCTGCAAGCCCCACTCCTTTACACATGCCATCAGCCCGCGGTGTCCTGCGGGCTGCGGTGTAGAGTCGGGCTGCCTCTGCCGTCCTCCGACCGGCGAGTGTGTGAGCCCGGACCCTCCTGTTCAACAGGCTCTTCCCGACTCCAGTCTGTTGTTGCCACTGCTGACTGCCTGTGGCAGTCAGTTTCGAGGCGGCCTGGAGACCCTGAACGGAATCACCTGAAAAGAAAAAGGACTGCAGGTTAGTTTCCTTACATGCAGGTCCCTGCAGTAGAGGAGCAACGCTCCTCCCTGCCTGTCGCTCGCATGCGGTCGACGATATGTCGTGCATGCATGCCTGGCGGGGTCTTCACGAAATCACTAACGTGACTCCGAAGTAAATTTGAGCAGACTGAGACTTGATTGAGCAGGCAACATCATGGTGAACCTCTTCTGCACCTTCTCCTAAACCTTTGCATCCCTCCTATAGTGTGCCGATCAGAACCTAATACAATGTTCCAAATGTGGCTAAACTAATATTTTGCACAGCTACAACTTGACTTTTATTCGATGCCCCAACTGATGAAGGTAAAGATGCAATATGCCTTCTTCACACCCTAGCCACGTGTTGCCACTGTTAAGAAACTATGAGCTATGAGCTTATACCCCAAAGTGTCTGTACATCAATGCTCTCAAGGGTTCTGCCATTTACTATATATTTGCCTCTTTGTATTTGACCTCCAAAAATGCAACACCTCACGCTTGTCTGCCAATCTGCCATTTCTCCACGCATGTTTTCAATATATCCTGTTGTATACTTTGGCAACTTTCCTCTGTATCCACAACGTGATCAATTTTCATGTTGTCCACAAATGTACCAATCAAACCACCTACATTTTCATCCTGGTCATTTTTATATATATATATATATATATATATATATATATATATATATATATAAAATAATATATATTGTATATATAAGATATATAATATATATTGTAATATATATATGTATATATATATATACATATATATGTATTACAAATACCAGATGTCTCAGCACAGATCCTGGTGGAACACATGTAAGAAGGAACTGCAGATGCTGGTTTAAACCAAAGATAGACACAAAAACGAGGAGTAACTCAGCGGGACAGGCAGCATCTCTGGAGAGAAAAAATGGGTGACGTTTTGGGTTGAGACCTCGTCTGTAGAAGTGTCTCGACCCAAAACGTCACCCATTCCTTCTCTCCAGAGATGCTGCCTGTCCCGCTGAGTTACTCCAGCTTTTTGCGTTCATCTGCTTGTGGAACACCACTGCTGCTCACAGACCTTCAGTCAGGGAAATACCCACTATCCATTACCCTCTGCTTTCCAGGAACCAGTCCAAATTATTACTTCACCAACGACCCCGTGTGTCACAAATCCTCTGAGCCTGTCTACCATGAGGGACATTGTCCAATGTTCTACTAAAGTCAATCACCTTCACGTCCTAAAAATATTTGTGAGGCAGGATCACTCCTGCACAATACCATGCTGACATTCCCAAACAAGTCTGTGTTTTCCCAAATGTGAGTGAAACCGGTCCCCAAGAATCTTCTCCAGTAACTCCCCTACCACTGATGTAAGGCTCACAGGCCTATACTTTCCTGGTTGGTCTCTAAAGACCTTCTTAAAGGAACAACATTGGCTATTCTCCAGTCATCTGGGACCTCACCATTTGTACAACTCCTGCACTAATCTCACAATCCCATCAATGCCACACGCTGTGTTACCTCACCCAGAGATAATACCACTCATGTGCACATTAGGTGCAATAGACAGTGACTAATCAACCTACCAATATGTATGTTTTTTGGAGGAGACAGATGTACCTGGAGGATAACCAATCAGTCTTGAGACTTTAGCCTCTAGACTTTAGAGGTACAATGTGGAAACAGGATCTTCGGCCAACAGAGTCTGTGCCGACCAGCCATCAGCCTGTACACTGGCACTATCCTATGCACTAGGGACAACTTACAATTTACACAAGCCAATTAATGTACAAACCTGAAATGTGTGAGGAAACCGTAGCACCCGGAGAAAATCCACGCGGTCACAGGGAGAACGCACAAACTCCATACAGACAACACCCGTAGTCAGGATTGAACCCAGGTCTCTGGCACTGTAAAGCAGCAATTCTACCGCTGCGCCACCATGCCACCTCCAGTCACCGGAGAATGTGCAAACTCATCACAGATAGCACCAGAGGTCGGGACTGAACCCTGGTCACTGGAGCTCTGAGGAGCAGCTTTACTAGCTGTGCTAATGTGTTATCATTACTATTCATTGACAGATATGAACATCAATAGCACCAAACATAAAAAATTGCACTAGTATTCATCAGCCCAGGCACAAACAATTTGTGACCATTATATATGAATGTACTGTATCTCAGGGAATGCCAGAAGCTGCAGTGAGAACCCAACAATTATAGGCAAGAGTCTCATGTGCCGGCTTTCTGATTTTTCATTGTAGAGTTTTTTTTTCATGACAGAGCTCTTAGTTAACTGGTTTCTCATTGAGGGTGTTTTCGGGGCTGAGCATTCATATGATTGCATATACAGACCAGTGAAAGGTGAAGACAAAACAGACTGCGGGTGCAGGAATCTGAAGCAACAAACATATACTGGAGGAACCCAGGGGGCTGAGCAGCAAATGTGGGCAGAAAGGAATGGTCGATGTTTCACGTGAAAAAATGGTTAAGTTTCACGTCGAAACTGTGCAGATGCATTGCCTGCATCTCGGTGATCTGGTCTGATTGAATAAAGCTTGTAGGCACCTCAGGCAAAATACAACCTAAAGGAGAAACTGAATAACATCTAATTCAGGCTTTTAAATAAGATGTAATGCAACCATTATAAGTGCCAGACAATAAAAAAACACAGTGCAGAATGCCTACACACTTCTGTGATATTCAATGACACTGTCAACATCTTGAGTGCCATCATTAACCAGATGTTTAATTGCAACAACAATATGAATAGCATAGTCAACACAGCAAAGTGGAGATGGTTACTCTCTGATCGACAATCTATCTCCATTCTCTCCGTAACCTCTCAATCATCTACAAAATCCAAACAGGAATGTGATTGAATACTCATCTCATCCAGTGAATGCAGGCAGAATGATAGTGAAGGAGCTGGACACCATCCAGGAACAGATCTGTCTGCATTTCTGCTGTTAAACCCAACATCCTCACTGCAACCCTTGATATACACAATGTCTGAATGATTCAATGCAGAAACCATTGAGTTTAGTTGAGTTTAGAGAAACAGCATGGAAACAGGCCCTTCAGCCCACCGGGTCCGCGCTGATCACCTGTACATTAATTCTATCCTACATTTTTCGTAGGGGGTGCCGTCGAGTATGGCCGCCCTGCCAGCAACTGTTAGTCTTTTCATTCTTTTTTTTATTTTTAGTTAGTTAAAGTGTTTGTTTTTGGAGGTATTTTTGTCTTTTTATGTAGAGGGTGGTGGGGGGGAAGGGGGTAACTATTTTTCTCAGTCCCTACCTGGTCGGAGATGCGGCTTTTCTCCGGGCCGTATCTTCGCCCCTTCCTCGCGGCCTACTGGCAGTCTGGAGCGACGTTTCCTGCTGGGACTGGCCAGAACTTCAGCTTCAGCGGCGGTACACAGCGCTGGGGCGCCATCGTGGAGTGGGCGATGCCTTGCCCGGGTCGCCGTGCGGTGAAGCTCCGGAGGGCTGGGACATCTGACTGCAACATCACAGAGCTGCGGTCTGCGGTCTGTGGAGCTTCCAGCCGCGGGTGGGCGGCGCTGAGTTTTAAAAACCGCGGAGCCTGAGATCTCACGGAGGTTGCCAGAGTCGGAGCTCTAACCGGCGCGGCCCGTGGACTACGGGAGCTGCGAACTCCGGCCGCTCCAGACACTCTGGGCCGCTGAGAGTGTTCACCTGACGCCAGAACTCCATCATCCGGCGAGTGGGCCTGAAGCATTGGGCTGCCGTAGCAGCAGCTGCAGAGGCCTCAATAGGCCCGACTATGGGTGAACTGGGGATGGGACTGGATTTTGCTGCCTTCCCCCACAGTGGGAACCATTGTGGGGGGATGTTTTTTATGTTTTTTGTTAAATACTCTGGTGTTGTGTATTATCTTTATTCATGTGCTGCATTGACAAGTCAAATTTCACTACACCAATTGGTGTATGTGATAATAAATGTCCTTTGTCCTTTGTCCTATCCTACATACAAGGGCAATTTACAGAAGCCAATTATAAATCTGCACATTAACCTACAAACCTGTACATCGTTGGAATGTGGGAGGAATCCAGAACACCCGGGGGAAGCCCACATGGTCACAGGGAGAATGTACAAACTCCGTACAGACAGTGCCCGGAGTCAGGGTCGAAACCGGGTCTCTTGTGCTGTAAGGCACGAACTCTACTGTTGCGCCACTGTGCCGCCCATTGAGTTTACTTTGATACAAGACTGAAAGGGGAAGAGCAACAAGATCAATGAAAGATTATCGTCTGGAAATGTTACAGCTAGGTTGATGTGCTATCTGCACCTTCAATGGAACAATGTGCTTGAATCTATTCCCACCACCTTTGTCGGAACACTGCCAACAAAACAGCTGCAATTGCTCATTTGGAAGATATCGTGATTTTGGGGCAATCTAAATTAAGTATAACTGTGATTATTGGTACAAATTAAGTAGATAGAATCGAGTTCATTTGTAACAGGAATCCAGAACAAAGAGGAATTAGCTCAAATTTAGAAAAAAAACAGCAACAGTGTAATGCCAGGAAAAATCCTCTTCACCAAAAAAAGACGGTGGAAATATTTTGAAGTTTGGAAGACACATCCCAGAGACTAGCCATTTGCCTTTATTTCTCTGCAAAATATTTATTATTGGCAGCTCGCCCATTTTCTAACCTAGTTGTCACATTTGAAACGACAGTTCACAGCCAACCTAGAGGAATAATTTAGGCTCACTGGAAGAAGGCCATTGGGAATATACCGTTGGTTAAAAGAGTATTTTCTTCTCTATTTTTCATAAGAGAGAAACAATAACATTGTTTTTTTTAATTCTCTTATTAACATTTTAAAGAGTTATTAAGAAAAAAACAACCTCTTCCAATTGGCCAGAATTTCTTTCACACTCACAGTGCTACTCGGATGATAAATACCGTGGTGTACATTTTCTGTAATTTTATGTCGACGTTATTGAACCATGGCATTGTGTTGCCTGATATTTCTATATAATAATCCGATGAAATTCTTCTTTTACTGAAAAGTGTTGAAAGCTGGCAACGAGTTTGAATTTTCAAAATTATCACCACTTCAGAGCTTTAGTCAGCTATTAATTATGATTTGGACATAATCCTGTTTTCCCGTTTCTAAATGCTGTTTATGAATGGTGTTCTCCTCCCATTGGCACATTGTAAAGCTGCAAGATTCAGCAAACCCACTAGCCTAAGTGACATATTGATGCAAAATTATTGTGTTTTATTGCTCAATGGATCTGTACCAAATTTGTTAATCAACATCAGTTTCTCAGTTGATGTTACAAAATGGGTTAAATGCGGAACACTTTTACTGAGAAACAGGGAAATAGTGCTGTAAGCTCTCTACTCACAAAAAACTTTGTACTGGGATTGTCATTAAACTAGAATTGTAACCTTCAACTAATCCAGAGGAAACACTGGTCAAGATTGTAAACCTGCAAACTTTGGCTTCAGCTACATGTTTTCTTTTTATTCTGAGCTGTAAAAGTCACAGAGCTTGGAATTTAAACTAGCATAGTGACAAATTGGTCAATTATAATGCTATTAAGGCTGTACTAGTTTTTTTAACGGAACTCTCCACTAGGGGGATTTTCAAGATGGTAGCCAGTCATCTCTGAAGAAATGAGGGGCAACTCAAATAATTTAGTGGGGATAGGGAATATTAAAGAGCCTTCACCCTCATTAACATCAATATAATGATGCATAAAGACTACATAATTGTCAGCAATATAAGGCAATAAAAATATTCATCTGCTGAAGCTGGCTGTAACTTGCTCAATACTTAGTACTTGCAGTTATTTCCTCTTACGAGTGAAAATGATTACATATTTCTGGCATTTGCAACTGAACCTCTATTTAGTTTAGCTTAGTTTAGTTTTGAGATAAAACGGCGAGACATGCCCTTCGGCCCACCAAGTCTGTACCAACCAACGATCCCCGCACATTAACACTACCCTACACACACTAGGAACAATTTACATTTACATCAAGCCAACTAACCTACAAACCTGTATGTATTTGGAATGTGGGAGGAAACTGAAGACCTTGGAGAAAGTCCACGCGGTCATGGGGAGGACGTACAAACTCCTTACAGACAGCACCCGTAGTCGGCATCGAATCCGGGTCTCTGGCGCTGTAAGGCAGCAACTCTACTACCGTGCCACCCCACTGCTCTGCTTAAATTGTTATTAATCTGCAACGTTGATATCACCACAATCTTTTGGTTTGTTTTTAACTTATAACATGCATAGATTAGGTAAACCAGCTAGGAAACAGGATTCAATAGGCAAGAGTGTTTAACTGATTGATATCCCGACAACAGATCAATTAAATTCGCAATTACAGTAGCTTAATAGACCCTTAAAACACAGTAACACGCAGATAATATTCAAAAATACAATGAACTAATATTATGATAACCATAATAGTGCAAAAACCAAAGTCCATAGTGCAACTGAAGACAGTCCACAGAAGATCATTGTTGCTGAGGTTAGTGTTCAAGTGTCTGATGGTTGCTGGGAAGAAGCTGTTCTAGACCCTGGTGGACATTTCAGTCTCCTGTACTTACTCCCTGAAGGTAGCAGAAAAGTGACAGCGTGGGCAGGGTGGTGTGGATCTTTGATGATATTGGCTGCCTTTTTGAGGCAGTGCCTCTATGTAGATCCCTTCAATTGTGGGAAGTCAGTACTTGTGATGGACCAGGCAGTGTCTACCACTCTCTGCAGTCTACTTCAACCCAGGTCATTTGAGATAATACTTTCTTCAGGTCAATGCACTGGCAATTGCAAGTCTTACGCAACAGTAAATTAACCAGAAAATACATAGCATTAACAGCTATTGCAATCCTATCTGATTTCTCTCTTTATCTTTATTTCGACAGCATTTTTTTTTTAATTAATGGAGTTCATCTAATCAAAACACAGCCTTGTACATATAGTATCAGTGAACAAAATACAGAGATAAGTAACATCCTTCCCCATATATTTCCTCATTTCCTCTACACACTACTTACGGTTTAACAGCTACTGCAGAGCAGCTTCAAGCGAAAAACTATAGGCATTGAACACATTTAAATCATTTAGCACTCAACCTTTCTTTAAACTCACCGACCTCCACTGCTTTTAACCTGAACTACTTAATGCAGAGCCAGGTTACAGAAGCCTAATGACCAGTGACACCAGCTCAAGTAAATTTTACATTATTACCAAACTCCACCATGTCAGTGTCATTGGAAGCCTGCACTTCCTTAATGTTTTCTGGCCCAGACAGTGATAAATGGACTCTAGTGGCACTCTCACTACATTCATCATAGCCTAGGAAAAAAAACCATTGGAAAAAAAAAAGACTAAGCAAAATGAAGGGATTTCTTTTAACAGGCTGGAGTCATACAGCACTAAGCTGACCTGCTAATCTGTACTAGCTAAATTGGTTCTGCCTCACAGGCACAATATCTTTGCAGAAGTAATTATTATCCCATTGGCAGTGGCTTGCACTTATGGATCACAGAATGCATTGTCATTTAAGGATCATAGAAATCCCCCCCCCCCGCCCCCACCTCTCCCATCCCCCCACATCCCCCTCCTGTACCCGCTGTGTTTTTTCTTCACTGCTTGGTGTCACTTAGAGATCAATTTTTGAAGGGCCATCCATTGAGAATTCACCTTGGCTCAGGTTCGGAAAGGGCCCACTGCCAAGAAAGAGGAAGTGCAATAGGTGGGACAATGGGATGCCAACAGTTTACTCACTCACACACTGACAGCTGTATGCAAAAGAAGGCAATGCTGGATTGAAGTGGACCTGTTCACTGCGAGCAATCTGTCCACAATGAGACCTAGGGAAAAAAAAATCTGAGCACAGGTTTATTGTTGAAAGGGGATCGAATGATACAACAGAGCAGCTTGTCAAGTCAACAGGAGGGGGTAGGGGTCTGGGTGGAGTAGAAATAAAACAAACCGATGGTATTGAGACTGCGAAGCAAAAGATAAAGAATTGGATGATCGCAACGTTTTTTCATGCGTACATTTTTTTTAACAAAATATCTGATTTCCAATAAAATAATCAAGGATTAAATGCTTTATTTGAAAATTTGAAAATGCTTTATTTGAAAATAAAGATAAGTTAAATCTATAACATTTTAAATTAATGAAATAAAAAAAAGCAGTGCCATGAAGGTCTCAAAACAATACCGAGGTATGAATAAAAAGACATTTCAGAGTAAAATATTACTTAACTTTCAAGACCTTGATGTCGCTTCCTTAGGTCTGAATGAGGATTGACAGCCAGTGCGAGAATATCAACAATATTAAATATGAACTGACATCCGAGAAGGTTTCTTTAAAGATATGGAGACTGCAAAATTAAATGTGACTTCAAAGTAGTTCTTTAAAATCTGTGGTGAATTTAAAACTGTCACTGAGCTCTCTAGACCTGCTGAGGTTGTAGCAATCTGTGCAATCCTTGTCTGCTAGAGGTTTATACAAAGATGTGCCAAGTAGAGTGTGAGTAGCAAAAAACCCATCAGAACATTTCCAAAAGTAGTGTTTTACCAATTGAACTTAGAAGATTTGTACATAGACGATTCGTTTGAAAAAGGACTGAGACGTTTTAACCAAATATTCCAGTTAGGCTTTTCTCATTTTTCTTCTATTTTTCACATCTTGTCCTTTAACTTTCAACATTTCTGGTGTGCGCATATCCTGTAGCTAAACATTGAGGCCCGAATCAGAACTGGTTTCACATCTTTTTCTGTGGAAAAATTTCAACAATTATTACGGTGTAGAAAGAACTAATTAAAAAGCAACTCATATATTGGTTTGTATAACCTTTGGATGTCATAAAACACTTTGGAGCCTTTTGAAGTATTTTCTTGCTTCTGAAGTGCAGTCATGAATGTATTGTAGAAAACGTTGCCAAAAACGAACACATAGTAAATTCTCTTAAGTATCACTGACATGTGACCAAATATTCTGCACATTAATGCGGTTGATTGATGGTTAGATATTGATCAGGATAATGAGGGAAATCTGCTGGTTCTTGTCCAACCAAAACCATAAAATCTTTGGTAACTACCTGAGAGGACAAACAGGGGTTCAGTTTAATGCTTGAAAAGACAGTATGGCTTTCAACACTCCCTCAGCACAGCATTGAGGAATCAGGCCAAATTATGTGCTTGTGTCTGGGATTGGATTTGAATCCAAAACATTCTAATTGAGAGGAAGGAGCTTTGCCACTAAACTAAGGCTGATCTTTACCACTATAGACAGCAGACTTTTAAATTCTGGACTTGATTTGATTTGAATTTCACCAAAAACAGATAACAATGTGAACATGAGAAGATGGAAGATATGTTTTGAGAGTGACTGCTTCGATTGTGGTCCTTGGAACAGTGATTACGCCCATAAATGTTAAAGGATGACCATCCATTTAATGCATCCATTTACACATGCCTGGGTGATAATTCTATCTTTGGATCCTTCTCAAAGTACTTTGAATCATGAGGAATTCACCAGCGCTGGGCAGATGTCTCAGGACCCATGGCTGCATTGAGCAGAAGTCTGTGCTTTGGCCAATGCCAGCCACAGGCTTGTCAGATGACAGGTGGGAGATGGAAGGAGAATGGAGTTGAGAGGGGAAAATAGACCAGCCATGATTGAATGGTGGAGTAGACTTGATGGGTCAAATTCTGTCCTATAACATGAACTTATATGGGCAAAGCCTTGTAGAGGATCTGCCCCATATTGCTCACTTAAGGAGAAATTAGGAGAAAATGTGAAGACAGACCAGGAATATCCTACCTTTCCCACCAGGAATCTACTGCTTTGGAAATCCTTTCGTGTTGGAATTTTCAGAAAATCATTTGCTTGTTACTTGTTAATGGCTTTTCTTTGTCTCTTTTTGTGTGGCATAGCAAGACCACTGTCTTGGGGTCTAAATTATTGAGCAAAGTAGATTAAAATGTTTCACAACGCAAGATGGAAAAGAAAATACCTGAAAAATAAAATGTTGGTCAGTTCCCTTTGGATATGGATCACGTACAGGTAGAGGAAATTAATGTATCTTGCCATCATGTTCGGTGGGGACATTGAGCTGAAAGGCCTGTTCCTGTGCTGTACTCTTCTATATTCTTTGCTATGGTCTCACATTCAAATTCTTGACTTTTCTATGGTGTAGCTGTCGCATTGAATATATTAGAAAGTATTATTTGTCACGGTGGTTTTATTTCAAGCTTGTCTGCAGTGATTTAGTGCTCTTTTTAAATACAGAGAAAGGAACACTTCCTAATAATGCTTTCTGCCATAAAGTTGTCACAAAAGAGAGCCCTGCATTGTTAACACAAATCGTTACTGGTATTTTCGCTTTGACAATTCCCAGGTGCCGCTGTGTTTGACTGACATCAAGGACGCACTTCCAAAGCAGTAAGCGGCCCATGTAAAGCACAGCAATTCCTTCCACATCATTTTGATCTGTGTCTGCTAAAGTTCAAAGATCAACAGCCGAATGACAAGCCTTCTTCAATCTCTGTGGTGTCACAGCAGGAAGTATGTCAGAAATTTCTGAGCAAGTCCTCTGTGAATTCCTACCTGTCTGCCTCTCTCTTATCTCCTAGTTGTGAACAGATTGGTGGACCTGTTATAAAAAGCCCAACGAAAAATCGTATCAAAATCTTATTTCTTTGTAATTCTCCACTCCAACAGCCAAAAGTCAAAAAAAATTATCAGGCCTACTACATGTTAATGTACAACAGGGTTTCCTGTACAGTTGTTAGCAACTGGGATCTTTGATAATAGAATCACAAGAGTTATTTGAAAGAAACTTTCAGGCTTATTTTAACTCCTGCTGTCACTGAGGAAGCTGCAGTGTATGTAACAAATTGGCAGAGTCCATTCCTCTGATGCACTGTGTTGAGAAAGTGGCCCTGCTCGTATGTTACTCTAGCAGCCACCTTGACATTACTGACTGTATCAGGACAGGACAGGCCTCAAGAAGGAAGAGCCCTTAATCATTCATCAGTGAATGGTGCAATGCATTATATATGTGTTTTAGTGTTCAATAACATATCCAATTCAGCCCAGATCCAATATTGAACTCAGAACTTATTAGAGAATAACTATAGGATGCATTAGTTCTTGTGATTTTGGTCTTAAATGAAGCGAGATAGAGTCTTTGAATCGAAATTAAATTTGTGACTTGCAATTTAATCTTGGTGACTAGGGATTTGCTTATAAAGGACATTGGTTATTAAGGTTGGTGTGGTACACGCACACACAAGCATGTTCTTTAATGGAACCTTACTGTATGTTATATTATTGTCCCTGATTTGATCCTTTCTCTTGGTATTTAGTTCACATTGATCTTGGAAAATAATCACTGTTAATAAAGGCTATTATATTAATATTTGCTTAAAATGTACTTAATTTAAGCTATTAAGTTTTCAAAAATGATACTTGTTCAGAAATAGGGGGGCACAGTGGTGCAGCTGTAGAGCTGGTGTCTCACAGCTCCAGAGAGCTTGGGTCGATTGTGACTATGAGAGCTGTCCGTGTGGAGTTTGTACGTTCTTAATGCGACTGCATAGGTTTTCTCCAGATGCTCTGGTTTCCTCCCACATTCCAAAGTTTTGGAAAGCAGGTTTGTAGGTTAATTGGCTTCTGTAAATTGCCCATGTGGGTGGGTGCAAAGGTGGAATAACATGAAATTAGTGTGTGGGTGATTGATGATCAGCGTGGACTCAGTGGGCTGAAGGACCTGTTTCCATGCTGTATCTCTAAACTTTAAAAAATGCATTTGAAACCTGTGATACCCAATACATTTGTGCATAATTATAGAAAGAGTATATGAAAATAAATTTCTTGGTGTGATCTTAGACCACAACATCTGCTGGAAACCACATATAAACCACGTCAAAGCAAAACTGGCAAAGTCCATAGCAATATTGGGAAAACCAAGACACATTCTGGACCATAAATCATTACATACTCTGTATAATACACTTTTATTGCCATATCTGAGTTACTGTGTGGAGATATGGGGTAATGCCTACAAAACCAACCTACAGCCGTTATGCACATTACAAAAAAGAGCAATAAGAATTTTCAATAACGTTGGATATCTTGAACATACCAATTTATTATTATTAAAGTCACATACACTAAAGTGCTTGGTGGTTAAATATATGACTGCACAAATCATGTACAAAGCAAGAAATAATTTACTTCCAGGAAATATACAAAAACTGTTTATGGAAAGACAGGGTGGGTATAATTTGAGAGGGGAACTTAATTAAAAAAAACAAATTGTCAGAACAACTCTTAAAGGTAAGTGCATAGCAATCTGTGGGGTGAATTTGTGGAATGGTCTGGAACAGGAGATGAAACTTAGCACAAACACAATTCAGTTTAAGAAGATGTACAAAAATACTTTTTAAAATGGATATTGGGATGAGGATAGGTGATTTTGAGTGGGATATTTGTTATACTGATTGTATTAGGAAGGGTGATTATAGGGTGATGGGTTGTATATATGACTAAGAGACACTGTATTGTATATGAGCGTTTTTTCTTTTTTCTTTTTTTCTCTTTTTTTGTATAGCTTTGTAAATATTTGATTAGTGTATAAATGTAAATAATTTGGTGTACATATGGAAATAGGTGTTTACAGCTGCTACATTTATATAAGATAATTATAAGCAGTTGAATAAGGTAAATTAATAAGCTTTGGCTTCTTCCTGCTCCTTTTCGGACACATACAATGTAATTTATTTATAAATATTGTTCATGACACTTTATAAATATTCTTGTTTTTTTTGTTTGTTTTTTGTATGCTGTTTCACACTTGCTTTTTATTCTTTTATTCTGTTCAAAATAAAGAATTAAAAAATTAAAAATATCAATCATGTGGATTTCTGTCATGAGATTCTTTTACCATCCTTTAATTAACATGTATTTGTCTCGTATTGCAGAATGAAGTTAAATATCTTCTGAAATTGCATCTCATTTTTAAAAGGAAATACTAATTTATTTCCATGTATTTGCAATAATCATGACCCCCTGACTCAATTATTAAGAGATTATATTTTGTAAAACTAAAACTAAGAATGAATACCTAATTTGATGTGACATAAATAAGAATGAGAGATAAATCTGAATTGGGAAAAAACACGTCCCATGAAACGTGTTGAAACCACTCTCCAGTATGCAAATGAAAGTTAAACCAGACTTCACTGGTTGGACATTCTGTCATTTTACTACCAGATTAGAATAGGTATCAGGTCAAATAGTGACACCTATCTGATAGCTTTTAAAACTTGGGCAATGGCCTTGTGCTGAAGTTTGAGTCTTGGAATGTAGCTGACTCATTTTAAATAAACATAATTGTTTTTCACAATTGAAACCAGCATTGCCAATTCTGATGGTCACAAACTGTATAAACTTTGGTATAAACCAGCACCCGCAGTTCCTTGTCATTACATTATCAATTTTGATGTACATTTTACACTAAACCAGGACAATTCTGATCTTTCAAACTGAGCATCAAGACCTACAACTGCCTGTGCATAACTGCGTGATCACAACCATCATCATTTCACTCCCTCACATTTGCCAAGTATAATTTTAGACCTCTGAGGGAAAATTAGTTGGGATTAAAATAACTTTATTTGTTTAAAGGTAAAGCAAAAGGGAATTTGGTGGAGATATAAAATTAAATAGTAAAATTAAATGAGAACTTACCAGTTTGAAGTTTGATCTTGATTTTATGAGGAGTTACATTTGTGGTTACGTGAAGAACCCCACCAGTGAGCATGTGCATCAATCTTCAAAGCAGCGGTATGAAATCACAAATAACAATTACCGAAGTGACATAGTAAGATGCATGACTCGAGAACTACCAGATGATCTTTATGAGAGAGGGTTGGGCGTGGAGGGCACGTAATCACCAACGTAACTCCTCATAAAATCAAGATCAAACTTCAAACTGGTAAGTTCTCGTTTAATCTTACAATTTTACTTCGGGGAGTGATTCCGTGAAGGGTTCGAAACTTTGTGATTTCGTGCCACAGATCCAAATCTCGGCGTCTCACTGCATTGATTGACTCAGGATGAGTGAATAATCAAAAAATGCATTAAGCATGATATTGATTCAAATGTATTAATGGTTTACGTTAATAAAGAAATCAATAGCAACCCCTGTCTCAGGGGAGGCTAAAGTGGACGCAAAACAGATTGGGCAAAACCCCGGGTCAGTAACCGGCCTATGGTAAATGTTTAAATCAATTCAGTTGACCATCCTGCGGTCTCAAGGTTATGGTCGAAGGGAATGCCCTGGCTGCTGACGTTGATGCTGACCTGGTGGAATGAGATATACAATCGTCAGTATTAATACCTGCATAAACCAGAACATGCTGCAGCCACCTTGAAATAGTCTGAACCGACCTTCCCTTGTGGTTGTTTGTCAATTAATAAACAATGCTGATTCCACACTTCTTAGGATTCTGGTGGTCTTGATATAATATAGCAATCCTGCCCTCCCACATAGATGTGAGACCGTGGAGTATCCGAAAAATGATCTTAAATCCTGCCACCTCTGGTCTGCTCCGCTTTTGTAGATCAGAATGTAAAAAGTAATGGCACCTGCAGCCAATACCATCCTGTCTAGCCACAGCGTTTGCAATGTTTTCCCTCGTTGTGCTGATAGTGTCATGACTAAGGATGTAGCTGGAACCCCCTGGTGAAGTAATGTTAACACATTTTCAATAACCAAACTGCATATTTTTGTAGTGGGAAAACTTGTGTCAAGATCTCTTTAACAACTCGATATCCGGGTTGAACCTGACAGAGTGGTTCCCGTTTGTTGCAGCTGTAGTGTCTCTATAACTGAATTATTGTCAAATACCATTTAAGAATGAACTGGAAGATGTCAATAACGTGTACCGTATTAAATGTAACATTAACATTTAAACAAACCCGCTTCCGATCCCCTCAATAGGAATGTACTGCCTTTTTCGGTGCTATCGCTGCACTCTGTAGTGAGCACATCCATGGCTTGATGTGACAACCTAAGCCGTAAGTCAATCCATTCAGAATGAGTCAATAATTGTTTTATTATGCAGAGGCCAGTTTCCTGAACCACAGTTTGAACCAGCAAGTTTTTGTTTTTTGGAATAACCGTAGTCCGACAGTACAAACCCAAAGCGAGGTCTTGCTGACTGTTTTAAGACCCAGCTAATGAGGCAAAAATGGAGGAAGACATAAAGAACATTCCTCCTTTTGTAGCGAGAATGTATTTCTCCGCTCTGTTGTGCCACATATTTTTGCAATCAGTGAATAAACATGAACCAACATGTCGATATTCGATGTAGCATTGAGCCATACTTCATAATACTTTGAAATCCAATACCTATTCTGTGTTGTCATCGATCTGAACTGGATGATACACCAATGGCAAAGGAGATTAGGTAAATTATTACAGGATACTTTTACTTGATTGCCATGTGACTAACATATGTCACCACCGTAGTGTAGCAACTTGAAGTTGAGCATGTAGAATATGCATATTCGCTCAATAACCCCTTACCCATGGGGTGCATCTAGTGTATATATTTAGTTGATACCAACAAATTAAGAATTGGTAACTCATGCAAATCTCCACTACCTCCAACGAGAGATGGTATTCGGAACTTCTCACCTTAGAGTCCTTAGCATCAGTTTGTAATAACTGAATTCGACCGACCAAACTACTGGAGCAATGCTGAATACCGTTTGTTTATCATTGTGACTGAGGTAGCTTCAGCTGATAATAGCATAAGGTTGTTAACAATGGTCTACATGTCCCTTGAGAGGGCGCTACTTTACACGATATCAGTTCCTTGATTTGCTCAGCTGAAACACAGCTACTATATTGCCAATTACTCTTGATGAAATAAAAGTCAGTTTTATATCAAGTTGCTATTAACTCCAATCTCTTGCCACAGGGCGGAGTCATAGGCTAATTAATAGTTAAAGGTAAATCCCAATGACCAACAAACAGTTTATCCCATTCCGCAATGTTTTACTGTTATTAGTACAGTTATATTGCCTTTGATAACCTCTGCAATGTGAACTGCATAGATTGGATCTTTGAGACCCTTATGAATCAGTTGTTAGTCAGGAAAATAAGTTTTCATATTCGGAAAGTTCATATGCTCGACACTCTCTATTTTTCATAATAAACATGCCACTCCTGGCATATTCCATGGGTGTTTTGCATGTGAATTTTGGCCCGATTTCTGAGCCTTATCTTCAAAGACAACCCTTGCCATAATCCAAACTTGCTTGGAATGCTAATACTGTGCCTGAACCAGATGTTTCTATCCTTTGTGTGTTGTACAAACAAATGTAAATATTACGACTTGTGAACGGTGCACTGACCCATGTTTTGGAAGTGCCAGACCCACTTTGTTGAGTAGGGTTGGTAAGGTGCATGGAGCTTCTGAGCTATAATGCTGCGCCCAGCTCCAGGGAACCGTCTACTGCCGATGAGCGCCAAGTGTGCATTCTGAAACGATGACTTTTGCCTGCCGTTGGCCTTAATTGATTTGTCTGCCAGGTTTTCTCCCCTAATGAATAGGCCTACCTAAATAACAGATTCGGCGGCTGGCTCTCACATCCCCCTGTTGGCGCTGTTCACTGCCAGCACACATGTGCTTCAGTATGTTCCATCGACTTCTTTAGAGCCTGGAGTCAGTTATATCTTGACCTTTCGCTCTCCCCTCCTCAGAGAGGGCGATTCATAGGCAGCCCTAACAGGCGCTGCAACAGGCCGCAGGATACCTATACTGATATGAACCCATTGGACCTATACCCGAATAGAACTTTCTGCTGGGATGGCAACTTTGTTGTCAGGAAAAAGTACCTCTGATATGTGCCCTTCATCCCTTGGGGTATGCCCCACGGCCATACCCTGAGACTCAGTGTCAGCAGGATACTGACCCATCTTGGTCTCTGCCTCCAAGAGGGAGACCTGTAGCAGCTCTGTCAACTGGTGCTGCTGGTGCGGCCTGCAGAGGTGGACATGTGGCTCAACCTAACCATCAGAGTCGGGGTCAGAACTAAAATGACCTATGGCTCACGCCTCCTTATCCATGAAGGTGCTATCAAACAGTTCTCTACTAGATGCTGCTGGCGCCTTTTTGTTCAGGGTGGCGCTGACACTCCTCCTGCTGGCATGTGGCCTGCTGTAGCACTGTATGCAATAGTGGCTGCATTTGGGATAGTCATTTCAAACACACTATCCAGCCCCGGTGAGGAATCATCACCCGACTCCGTGGGCCTATTATTTTGCTATCCAGCCCCGGCGGGGAATCTTCCCCCAATTCCGTGGGCCTAGCAGACTTATGTGTTACTTTGAGCAACCCTGACCCAGGCGTTGCCAACGTTGCCTCTCGAAGAGGCCAGCGCTTTTTGACATGAAACAGCCCTGTACCAGGCGCTGCTGGCGTGGCTCTTCCATAAGCCAGCAATGTCACATACGAAACAGCCCTGACGCAGGCGCTGCTGGCGCGACCAGGTCCCATAGGCACCCGCTATTACAGTGTAGGCTCACTAAATCAAATTTTTAGTGTACAGCTTTACCTGTGAAGGGTTAAAGCAATTTTTAACCCTTCACAGCAACTTGTGCTAAACAAGAAATAATTTCATTGTCAGGGACACAAGACAATAACATTTTTGACTTTTAACTTTGCCTTTAACTTTTAACTTTAAGAAAAACACTATAACATATATGTAACTTTATAATTAGAGGAAAAACCCTTGTAGCCCGACTCACCCGAGTCCAATAGGGCTGAACGAGTCCTTTCTCCACCAATTTTATTCTCTGCCTGGGGACCGATGTCTGTGAGCCGCTGACCGCACTGTCAGCGACTCTGGCATTACTTGCATGCCACTCCACGGCATCCCCGCAGGCTGGAAGCCACAGACTGCCTTGTCAGTGGCTGCTTATCTCACAACCCGATTGCCGGTTATCCGCTTCCACGGTCGGACCGGGGTTTCCCCATAGTCCATAACCGGCTCACTCACATGCATGATGTACTGACTTGCATGCGCACTGGCGGGGTTCTTCATGGAATCACTCACGTGACTCCGAAGTAAAATTCGCCTTGTGAATCAATGAGCTTGCTTTTGCATTCTACCCTGGAAGTTACTGCAGACATGCATTGTGATCTTTATTTGAAAAATTAGACATAGTGAAGTACACCAAGATAAAATGTTATCTCTGAAGCAGGAGAGAATTTAGAAGTGCCAGGAAGCAGTATACATTTTATCTTGGTGTACTTCACAGGATATATTTCATGTTATTTGATAACTCCACCTAAGTCTCAAATATGGGGGCGCCGTCCTGTATGGGTATGGCTGCCCAGCCTGCAGCTGTCCGTTTTTTCACCTCATTTTAAAAAATTTTTGTGAGTTAAAGTGTTTTGTTTTTGGAGGTTTAGTCTTTTTTATGTGGGGGGTGGGGGGAAGGGGGAAACTGCTTATCAGGGTCCCAACGTGGCGGAGAGGCGGCTTTCCTCCGAGCAGCACCTTCGACCCGTCCTCGCGGCCTACCATCCGGGTCTAGAGCGGTGTTTCCTGATGGGACTGGCCAGAACCTCGGCTTCGGCGGCGGCACAGCGCTGGAGTGCTATCGCGGAACGGACGATGTCTTGCCCGGGTTTCTGCACAGGAACCGCCTGGTATGCTGGGACCGCCGATAAAAACATCGTGGAGCTGCAGGTCTGTGGAACAGCCAGATGCAGGCGGTGGCGCTGAACTTTACATCTGGAGCCTGGGATCTCTCGCTCAGATCACCAATGGTGGAGCTCCATCCAGCATGGCCTGTCGGCTTCTGAAGCCGTGGTCTCGAGTAAGGAAATGGCCGTTCCAGATATCCCAAGCCTCTGAGAGGATTCTCCCGACGCCGGAGCACCATCATCCGGTGAGAAGGGCCTGGAGCATCGGGCCTCCGTAAAGGTGACTGTGGAGGCTTCAACAGGCCCAGCTATGGGTGCACATGGGGATGGGGGCTGGACTTTGCACCTTCCCTCATAATGGGGAACCATTGTGGGGGGGGATGATTTTATGTTTAAATTTCTTTATTATTGTTATGTTGTATTCTTTTTAATGTGCTGCAATAGCAATCCGCATTTCACTACACCAATTGGTGTATGTGACAAATAAAGATCCTTTGAACCTTTGAAATATGTTAAATTCTCCACTTGCAACTGGAATAATTGTGCGGCACGGTGGCGCTGTGGTAGAGTTGCTGCCTTACAGCGCCAGAGGCCTGGCTTTGATCCTGACTACAGATGCTGCCCATATGGAGCTTGTACATTCTCCTCATGACCACGTGCGTTTTCATCAGATCCAATGGATTCTTCCCACACTACAAAGACATACAGGTTTGTAGGTTAATTGGCTTTGGTAGAAATTGTAAATTGCCCCTAGTGTGTAGGATAGTGGAAGTGTACGTGGATTGTCAGTCAGCACGGAGTCCATGGGCTGAAGGGCCTGTTTCTGCACTGTACCTTCAAACTAAACTGAACTAAACTAAAGTCAATGTTTCCAGATTACATTTATCTATAAACAATATTGCAAAGTCCCATCTAATCTGATGGGTATTTTTTCTTCACACAGCAAGCCTCTGGATTGTTTAGGGAAAGAAATAACCAGTGCTTTGCAATCTTTTCCATTGGGAAACTGATTTTTCCCATTATAGCTCACCTCACCCGTGGCCATCTGTGGGATGTGAAAGCATTTACTTACACTCCACATTATATATATTTCACTTTACATTTGCATAATAAGGTATTTCAAACAGCAGAATTTTCTGTTCAAATGAAAACACAAACCAATATCAAATAAATAAAATCACAAATGGTCGCATTTTGGCTAGGAGCCTTTGTTTTATAAACAGCTTCTATGATGAAGTCCACAGTGAACCTTGCAGGGTTCAAATTTTAATATTTTATTAACTTTCCTCTGGAGACTATACATTTTGTAACATATCTGCGAGATGAATTACTATTGTCCGTATGAATGGGCGGCACAGTGGCGCAATGAGTAAAGCTGCTGCCTCACAGCGTTTGATAGCCACCGTGTGGTCACAGGAGTGGAAGGCAATCTCATCTCCATTACACAGCTACATCTCTTCACCAGATAAAAGCTGTCCAGGGTCTGACCTCCCCAGAGGAGCATGGGTGAAGCTCAATAGACTTTGTACTGGAGTTGGACGTTTCAATACCAGCATGTGGAAATGGGGACTCCGCCAGAGCCCAGCCTGTGAATGCGGAGCAGAACAACAGATAGCCAACCATGTCATCTCTGGGTGCCCGCTCTACCACCTACCAAATGGAGCTCAGGGCCTGGCAGACATTGACACAGAGACAACAACCTGGCTGCTCAACATCCGGCTTGAGATCTAACTATTCCTTTGGTTTATGTTTCATTCGCAAGAAGAACACAGCGTCAGAGACCCAGTTTCATCCTAATCACAGGTGCTGTCTTGTGGAGTTTGCATGTTCTCGTCATGACTGCACGGGTTTCCTCCAAGTGCTCCTGTTTCCTCCCACATCCAAAAGACGTGCTGGTTTGTAAGTTGATTTTGGCATCCGTAAATTGCCCCTAGCATGCAAAAGTGGGAATAACATAGAATTAGATAAAAGGGTAATTGATGGTCAGAGTGGACTCGATGAGCTAAAGGGCCTGTTTCCATGCTTTATCTCTAAAACCCAATCTAGGTTATTTCATCAAATATCCCAAAATGACCCCATGTCTATCTAGTTTGGAATCTATTTGGAGGTTGGAGTGTTTAATGAACTAATGGTTGACCAAAGCCATTTGAGATGGCAAGCTCAATGCGGGGTTGGGGAATTCTATACAGTCAGCGCACAAAGGAGAAAACGTCAGTGAACTTGGAGGACCATACAGCAGCATGGGCTCTGAAGGTGAGTTGACATAGACCTTGAAAATGCCACTGGTGAGGATAGAAAATAGAAAAAATATCCAATGAGAAATTTGGGTGAATGGTGGAGAAGGAAGATTTAAAATGAGTGACGAAAGTGATGGAACAAGACCAGGCATTCTAATGGAGCAGAAGAACATGGCACAGATTTAGGTATGATGAGCACAACTGCGACTTCCAGGGAAAGTAGAAATAGATACTCCCGAGTAGGGAGGCAAGATTTTGTATGAAGTGCTATGAATCCACAGCCAGGCTTCTGGCAAGGCCATGATCCAACAATGCAGTCATCCAAAGCAGTTTCTGCCATGCAAGGGGCTTGTTTACAAGGATGTACATTCTGAAGAGTGGTGCAGAATAGGCAGTACATTAGGAATGTAGACAGGTGAGAGAAAAAGGAGGTCCACTCAGTGATTTTTAGTTTCGTTTAGTTCAGAGATACAGCACGGAAAAAGGCCCTTTGGCCCACCGAATCTGCACTGACCAGCGATCCCCGAACATTAACACTATCCTACACACACTGGGGACAATTGACACTTATACCAAGCCAATTAACCTACTAACCTGTACGTCTTTGGCGTGTGGGAGGAAACCGAAGATCTCAGAGAAAACCCACACAGATCACGGGGAGAACATACAAACTCCACACAGACAAGCACACGTAGCCAGGATTGAGCCCAGGTGTCTGCCGCTGTAAGTGATGTAACGCAGTCACTCTACCACTGTAGCACCATGCCGCCCTGCAGTGGTGCTGCTCGTTAAATGACAATGTCAAGCTTCAGTGGGCTGTTGCAAAGCTGCCAAGAGAAAGAGAGGGAATCGAACCTGAGACATGATAAAGAGGATAGGAAGATTGAAGTAGGGGGGTGGGAGGTAGTTAGTGACTGGCTGAAAGGGGAGATGAGTCAAAGAGAAAAGAAGAAGAAAAAACGATGGAAAGAGCAGATGTTGAGTTTGGGTTCATTGTGGCAGTAATACGAGTTTATTCATCTCGCTGGATAATAGCTCGCTTGATAAAATGAATCAGTGAATTATAGGTCTGGATTATGGGTCACTGGCTGCTAGTGTGACAGTGTTGACAAGTTGTTCTTTTTTTCTCCATACAGGCTTTTTATTATATTCAGTAACCAGAGAATTTAAGGCTGAAGTTTAGTTTAGTCTGGATCATCAGTTTAAAGATACAGCATGGAAACAGGCCCTCTAGCCCACTGATCACATGTTCCAACTAGTTCCATGTTATTCCATTCCCTACAAACTTGGGGGCAATTTACAGAGGCCAATTTTAGGGATGTGGGAGGAAACTGGAGCACCAGGTGGAAAACGCCGTCACGCAGGGAGAACGTGCAAACTCCACGTAAACAGCACCCGAGGTCAGGTTCGAGCTCAGGTCGCTGGCTCTGTGAGGCAGCTGCTTTACCAGCTGTGCCACTGTGCAAGCAATAGTTCTAGCTAGAAATGACAATAAACAAGATTTTTTTCCTACATCAACACTACATAATATGAGATTATTATTATCCACTCTCTACACACTGCGGAACATTTTAAAGAAGCGAATTAATCTAGGAACCGGCTGTCTTTGGGATGTGGGGGGAAACCAGAGCACACAGAGGAAACACATGCAGTGACAGGGAGAACGTGAAATCTCCAGACAGACAGCACCGGAGGTCAGGATCAATCCCGGGTCTCTGGCGCTGTAAAGTAGCAGCCCTACCAGCAGCATTACAGTGCTGCCCACTAATTATTGAAGTAATTATCTTTTCATAATCTTCAAGACAAAGTATATCGATTCTACTATTTTTACATTTTCAATGCCTGCATTCAGACTAATCCAGATGCTGGTCACTGTTAAAATGCTTTATTATAGTCAGTGTGTTGATAAACATTGAAGGAATCCAATGGATCAGGCTGTTGAGGTTTCTCAGAAGAATGCAGCACATCATTTGAATTAACGGGAAATCTGTGGAGTAGGTCAGAAAAATCTTTGATGGTTGCTAAATGAAAACCACTAATAATTCTAAAAGCTGGTTAATCGTGTAGCACTGTATTTTTAAAGCAGCCTCTCTCATTTCCATTTAATAATATGTTGTAACTAAGTTATGTGATATGTTCTTCGAGGGTAGGCAGTTCATCTTCAAGGTTAATGGAAGGGTCAAGTAAGGGTGCAAACAACAGCATAGATTTTGCAATGTGGCTTGTGACGATCGAGTGTGAGTGCTGACTCTTGGTTCAATGTTTCCTCATTAAGAAAAGAAAAATAAGTAGCAAAAGAGATCAACGGAGTCTGAAGAAATGTCTCGACCTGAAACATCACCCATTCCTTCTCTCCAAAGATGATGCCTGACCCGCTGAGTTACTCCAGCAGTGTCTATCTCGGATTAAACCAGCATCTGCAGTTCCTTCCTACACATTTTGTCTAATACTCTGAAAGTAGGATCATCCATTTTGCAGCCACTGGCTGAAACATTCAATACGAAAAGATACAGGAACAGACCTTAGATAGGCACGGAGGCATTGTTTCGTGTTACATTGTGAAAGCCAATCTTATTTCAATAGCAAACTTCTGCAGGAAGGCAGCCAAAATAGCCAAGACTTGCAGAATGCTGGGACGGCTGGATATACGGGTAGTTTTTTTTTAAATTCAAAGAACTTGGCATACCTGAAAACAATTTGTGTAGCAGGGGCATGTTGATAGTGAAACTTAGACCTCCAAATGTTTAGTGTAAGGCTCACCAGTATGTACTGTACATTTCTTGGATCTAATCGCATATGCAGCAAATGTGCTGCCTCTGTAAGAGATTATTAAAAAAATAAAACACCCTTGTCTACTCATGGGATTCTGCCCCAGAACCACTGAAGGTTAGGTAACTGGGAATGTGCTCCAGTTTATGGAAAGTCGTCACTAAGGACGACACAAACAATCTTCCGGATATAGGAGGATCTGGGGTGACGGAGGAACTGAAGGAAATCCACATTAGGCAGGAAATGGTATTGGATAGACTGATGGTACTGAAGGCTGATAAATCCCCAGGGCCTGATGGTCTGCATCCCAGGGTACTTAAGGAAATGGCTCTAGAAATCGTGGATGCATTGGTGATAATTTTCCAATGTTCTATAGACTCAGGATTAGTTCATGTGGATTGGAGGGTAGCTAATGTTATCCCACTTTTTAAGAAAGGCGGGAGAGACAAAACAGGGAATTATAGACCAGTTAGCCTGACATCGGTGGTGGGGAAGATGCTGGAGTAATTATAAAAGATGAAATAGCCGCACATTTGGATAGCAATAACAGGATCGGCCTGAGTCAGTATGGATTTGCGATGGGGAAATCATGCTTGACTAATCTTCTGGAATTTTTTGAGGATGTAACTAGGAAAATGGACAAGGGAGAGTCAGTGGATGTAGTGTACCCGGACTTTAAGAAAGCATTTGATAAGGTCCCACATAGGAGATTAGTGGGTAAAATTAGGGCACATGGTATTGGGGGTAGAATGCTGACATGGATAGAAAATTGGTTGGCAGACAGGAAACAAAGAGTAGGGATTAACGGGTCCCTTTCAGAATGGCAGGCAGTGACTAGTAGGGTACCTCAAGGCTTGGTGCTGGGACCGCAGCTATTTACAATATACATCAATGATAAGGATGAAGGGATTCAAAGTAACATTAGCAAATTTTCAAATGACAAAAAGCTGGGTGACATTGTGAACTCTGAGGTGGATGCTATTAGAATGCAGGGTGACTTGGATAGGTTGGGGGAGTGGGCAGATGCATGCCAGATGAAGTTTAATGTGGATAAATGTGAGGTTATCCACTTTGGTATAAAAAACAGAAAGGCAGATTACTATCTAAATGGTGACAAGTTGGGAAAAGGGGAACTACAACACGATCTGGGGGGTGGCGGGACTGTCATATGCTGAGAGAATGGAGTGGCTGGGCTTGTTAAGATTGTTAAGGGTTTGGACACGCTAGAGGCAGGAAACATGTTCATAGAACAGAGATGAGGAAACACTTTTTCTCACAGAGAGTTGTGAGTCTGTGGAATTCTCTGCCTCAGAGAGTGATGGAGGCCATTTCTCTGGATACTTTCAAGAGAGAGCTAGATAGGGCTCTTAAAGATAGCAGAGACAGGGTATATGGGGAGAAGGCAGGAACGGGGTACTGATTGGGGATGATCAGCCATGATCACATTGAATGGCGGTGCTGGCTCGAAGGGCCGAATGGCCTACTCCTGCACCTATTGTCTATTTTCTATTGACTGCTCAGATGTCTGGGAATGGAGTGGAAAGATCAGTTCCTGAGTCAGGTGGTGTGTACTTTCAGGCATCTTCTGTTTGGAAGGAGTCGAGAGAAGAAAGAATGAGTGGTGTGGGAAAGGCCCTTGATTATTTTGGCTCCTTTCCTCAGCCAGTGTGCAGTGTAGATGGAGTCAATGGTGGAGAGTCTGGTCTGTGCTATGGACTCCTCCCCACCCTTTCTCCCTCCCTTCCCTCCCTCCCTCCCTCCCTTCCCTCCCTCCCTCCCTTCCCCTCCTTCCCACTAGCAGCAGACTGCACAGAAGTGTGTGTGTCTGTGTGTGTGTGTGGGGGGGGGGGGGGGGGTTGCTGAAAACAAAGGCAGATCCAATGTGTGGGGGGGGGGGGGTGTACAAAGAAGGAATGAGTACTTATTGTAAAATTATCAGCGCCTTTGTACACTTTTGTGTACTTTATATGCGAAAACAAATAATTTCACTGCAGCTAGCTCGGTAAAAGTGACAAGAAAGTGTCATCGTTGACATCATCCCACATTAGCCTCATCATACACTTCATAATTCCCTGAACTGTAGTGAAGAGAAGTTATCAAGGACATCAGCTGAGGGCAGGGCTCTGGCCCTAACTACCTTCAGCTATTTCATCAATAACTTTCTATCATTACATCAGAAGTGGGGATGATAACTGATGATTGTACAATGATCCATTAGCGGCTCTTTCGAAAATAAAGTCTGTCTTGCATGCAGCAAGAACGCAAAACATTCAGGCATGTCTGACAAATAGCATGCATTACTTTCACCCTTTAAATTCGAGGCAGTGACCATCTTGAACCAAGAGAGAAAATCTAATCACCAACCACTGACTCTCAATGGCATCATAGTCTTAGAGCTTCCCCTTCATTAACACCTTCGAGGTCCCTATTCATCGATACTCAACTCATCTATCCATACAAAATCTGTGCTTGCAAGAGCAGGTTAGAGGCTAGGTATCTTGTAGCAAATTACATCTCTTCGATCTTCCCGACAGCCACAAAGCGTGTAGGTTAGCGGCACGCTGGTGTATCGGTAGAGTTGCTGCCTTACAGCGAATGTAGTGCCGGTGACCCAGGTTCGATACCGACTACGAGTTCTGTCGGTAAGGAGTTTGTACGCTCTCCCCGTGACCTGCGTAGCTTTTCTCCGAGATCTTCGGTTTCCTCCCACACTCCAAAGACATACAGGTTTGTAGGTTAATTGGCTTGGTAAATGTAAGAATTGTCCTTAGTGTGTGTAGGATAGCGTTAATGTGCGGGGATCGCTGGTTGGCGTGGACCTGGTAGGCCGAAGGGCCTGTTTCCGTACTGTATCTCTAAACCAAACTCTTAAGAAGCTCATCACCTTCCAGGAGAGATTGGCCTGTTTGCCAGTAACCCAGCCACTACTAGAAAAATTCCTCTTTGCACTAATGGTCTCAGTGTTAATCATTTATTTAATGCCCATCAGCAGTATCTCTCAACCCAGTGACCTCTACCAGCAGATGGAACAAGAACAGAGGGTGTTTGGGAATAGATCATAAACGCATGAGGAGAATTAGGCCATTCGGCCCATCAAGTCTACTCCGCCATTCAATCACAGCTGAATTATGCTTTCCCTCCTAACCCCTTTCTCCTGCCTTCTCCCCATAACGCCTGACACCCATACTAATCAAGAATCTATCTTTCTCTGCCTTAAAAATATCTCTTGACTTGGTCTCCACAACATTCTGTTGCAATTCCACAGATTCATCACCCTCTGTTCCACTGCTGCAGACATCCTTCCAAGTCACACACAACTCTGAACTGGAAATATACCCCTGTCCCATCATTGTCACCCAGTCTAAATGCTGGAACTGTATCATGAGAGTACCTTCACCAGAAACACTTCTGTGGCTCAAAAGCTTGGTCCTGCAAACGACAAATTCATTCTAAGAAGTTAATACACAAATAAAAGTTCCTCAAGCATGTATAGGCACAGGACTTCCTTGTTTTTAGAGTTTTATGAAGCTTTCTTGTCCCTCAGCAAAACGTTTCACTAAACTGTACGCAGTGTGACAGTAGATAACTGGAAGTGCGGTGCAAGCTTTTGTTGATGGAACAAAAAATATCCCCCCTTCCCTCCTTTTATTTTCCTGTTATCCTGGTCTGCTGGGTATGTCCCACATCCTTATCATTTGCAACACATTACACTGACAAACTTATTTAGACTAGCCTATAATACAGTTCTCATCAAAAGCCTTACTCAAGTCCATATGCATCATAGAACAGTAGAGTGTCGGAACAGATCTTTCAGCCCACATTTCCATGCAAAACATGATGCCAGATTAAACTAATTTTCTCTGCCTACTTCTGAAGATCAATATCTCTCCATTCCCTGCATATCCATGTATCTGAAAACCTTTTAAATGCATCCATCAATCTATCTCCATCACCCCCCTGGCAGTACATACCACTCTGCTGTGCATGTCCACCACTCTGTGTTAAAAAAAACTTGCCCAGAACATCTTCTTTAAACTTTGACTCTCTCACCTTAAACCTATGTCTTCTCATCTTTAACACCTAGGTAATAGTTTCTGACTGTCTAACCTATCTATGTCTCTCAGCATTTAATGTACATATCAGGCAACATTTAACACCCTACCTTCCTCAATCTTCATAGCTACGTCCTCAAATAAAACTGAGTACAATCAGTGAGGCAGTATTTCCCCCACTAAAAGCTATGCTAACTATCCTTGATCATTGCATATCCCTGCATTTCTAAATGGTCATAAATCCTATCCCTGGGAAATGTTCTCCAATAATTTCCTATCATTAGTAAAGCTCACTGGGTTGCAGTCACATGCCTTCTTCCTGAAACCCCACTCTAATCAGGGAACAACATTCACCTTCTTCTGACACCTCATTTAATGTTAAGACAGATGCAGAAGCCTCCAAATTTCCCTTCATTAAACCACAACAAGTGGTTTACATCAATTAACCCTGACTTTAAATGAGTCAGGTGGGCATTTGTTAAGTGGTGATTACTTGATTGAAGTAAACAACTGTAGCCGTTAAAAAGGACTGCAACTGTTTCAGCCTTTTATAGACTTTCTGCACGCTACCAGGTGATCTGGAAACATGATGAAACATGTAAATGTGGCTGGGACAAAGCAGAATCTTGAGGCAAGTGCTGGCTCCTGTTCAATGAGCTGGTGTTGCGATGATTCTGATGAATGATGCAGGGATGAGGATGTGCTGCCTCTAGTGGACAGTTGTGTGATATC
The DNA here is from genome assembly GCA_963514005.1 of Raja brachyura. The sequence continues at coordinate 43,813,953 of OY740788.1, forward strand.
AGGAGCAAGCACTTGCAGCAAAGTATTAAACTGCCCTTGATATGAGTGGCAGTGCATTTCTTGTAGTGCTGTTTGTATTAGGCTTGCATGAAGTAGCTGATAACTTTCTGCAATGATCGTGCATTGACAGAAGGCAGTCCTTTAATCCTCACTGCGTGGGTTCTCGGATGTGGCTGTGAAAAATAGCCATTACTAGCAGTTTGCCTCTGGTGTCTTTGTAACTTTTGGCAATCTACCACTCTAACCAGGCAATAATGTTATTGGGACTCCACCAAAGTAACTGCCGCCATCAATGTTGCTTTTACTTGACACTTTCCATTGAATTGTGTGGTTTATATTTCTTCGTCATCATTGGTATTGAAAGGATACAAGAAGCTGGAGTAACTCAGCGGGACAGATAACGTCTCTGGAGAGAAGGAATGGGTGACGTTTCGGGTCGAGACCCTTCTTCAGATATCTCGACCCGAAACGTCACCCATTCCTTCTCTCCAGAGATGTTGCCTATCCTTCTGAGTTACTCAAGCTTTTTGTGTCTATCTTTGATTTAAACCAGCATCTGCAGTTCCTTCCCACACATTTGGTATCAAAAAGGTTCCTTTTCACACTATCTTTCATTGGTTCTGTTTTAATAAATGAATATTACTTCATTTACAGATGCTGTACGTGTATCTAAAGGACTTTTTTTGCAATAGGCTTAAATGCAAATTGATACGGTATATTAAGTTAGTTTAGATAGTCTCATCTTTAATAACAAAAACTCTATAGAAGCTCTATTTTTACCAAATTAAATCAGACATTTGTGAAAAAAATTGCTGATTTTGAGATTCCTCAATAAATTTGGATCTGAAATATGCTATTTATACATTTTTAACACTTGACAATGGGTTAGAAATTGCCGTTCCTAAATCAGTATTTCAAAAGAAAATTGATCCACTAACAATAAGCAGGTTAATGCATTGGTTTAAACAATGGCCAGACAATAGTACTACTGAATGGTTAAGAATTATTTTTATTTCCAGGCCCCTTAAAATAAAGATTTATGTTTTGAATAATCACTTTAGATTCTGCCTCAATATTTTGGGTTGTGATGAAGCCTTGGATTTGAAAATGGTACTAACTCTTAAGGTCAGGTTTCTGGATGTTCACAGATGTGTGCAGCTGCAGTCACAATACTGCAGCACAGCTGACTTATTATCATAGCTCCTCGTGACACAGTCTATTTAGTGTGCAAATTGATATTTTGGGCATAAATTTTCAGCTACCTACCCTTTTAATACTACACATGGAGCTTCTACACCTCCATATATCAAAACAATCAAGAATTTTGAAACCTCTTTTGGTGGTATAATATTCTTGTGTTTGAGTTTATACATAAATCATTATAAGCACATGTTGTTTACAGCAGATTGTTCCTGTTATTACCCTTAATGAATCTATCAGAGCTTGAATATTAATCCAAATTGTCAAAGTTGGCCACAGATTGTTATGGAGCAACTTATAAAAATCTATTTAAAAATATATTTATATAATTCATTGTTTTAAATATTGATTTAATGTAGCAAAATGTACTGGATAGTGCATTATTTCAAATTTACAGTGGAATAATTGAATGATTTTTATAAATTCTGAATAACCAGGTGATTAAAGAGACAAAACAAACTATAGTAATTAAATATAGATGACAGTTAAACTAAGCCTTTTCAGAAATCACAATGAAGTTAATAGATCTTTAGAAACTGGCTGGTAAATTGTGAAATTATACTTGTTTTGTATCAGATTCCTGTGCATCCTTTCTTTTCCATTGTAATTGAAGACATCTGTTAAAATAAAGGAGAGTGGACTTCTAAAACTTCAAGACTTTATACAATTACCTAACATTGCACAATTTCCAGACAGAACTTTAAGATAAACACAAAATGCTGGAGTAGCAGCAAGACAGGCAGCATCTCAGGAGAGAAGTTTCAGATGATGTTTTAGATCGAGACCCTTCTTCAGACTGTGCTTTAAGGGCCTGTCCCACTTAGGTCACTGCCAGGGTCTAGTTTTAATGGATTTCACCTATGACACCTGGCAACCACGTATGACAGCACCTACGACAACAAAAATTGTCGCACGGCTGCCAACATTTTTTCAACACTTTGCGGCAGTCGCCACATTTTCTGATTACCTTTGATCATTGATTTATTGGAGCTCAGCGTTCAGTGACAACAACAACAACTTGTACATAGATAGTGCCTTTAATGCAATAAGATCTTCAAAAGCACTTTGTGAAATTGGAAAATAACCCAGCACTATGAAGTGGGGCCAAAAGAACAAGGGGAGGTGACTAAACATTTAGATACATTTAGTTCTCTCTCTGATATAGGGGGCAATCTTATTTTGAGCCATTGTAGCTTGCAGTTAATGAACCCTGAGTGCAAACTAATAGTGCATTTGGACTCACAGCTTCAGTACTGAGCTATAATTGAAGGGAAGATAGACACAACATGCTGGAGTAACTCAGTGGGGCAGGCAGCATCTCTGGAGAGAACCAATGGGTGATGTTTCGGGTCGAGACCCTTCTTCAGTCTGTCAGGACCATCTGTGGTTTAAACCAGCATATGCAGTTCCTTCCTACACTATATATTTGAAGAGACTTGTATTGACTCCCAGGTACAGCAGGATTAAAGTAGAGCTTGAAAGGAATGTTTCTCGTCTTCAATTAGTTTGGTCTCTGACTCCCCAATCATACCGCATTTAGATTACTGGTTGTGTGGGATTAACTATCTTGCATCAACCCTATAGTTACAAAGTTAATAACTCTCAGATCCACAGCAATTCTAAGCACCGAAATGAAGCATCTGGCCGCTCCCTCTTCTCCCCTCTCTCATCAGGCAAAAGGTATAGAATTGTGAAAAAGCACACCTCCAGATTTAGAGCAGGACTGCCAACTCACGCGCTTTGAGCGTGAGAATCACGCATTTTAACAAGTTCTCAGCCCTCACGCTGATCAGAAATTTCTCACACTCTGTGGTGCGAAATTCTGTGATCAATGAAAATGTCAAAATTTAGATAAACTGCACAATGGAAGCACAAGCAACAGGGAGACAGATGTGGACGGGGATCCGGGGCTGGTGAGTGTTTGCGGGGCTGGCGAGTGTTTGCCGGGAACGGGGCTGGCGAGGGTTTGCGGGGCTGGCGAGTGTTTGCCGGGGACAGATGCGGGTTACCGGCGCTGGCGAGTGTTTGCTGGGCTGGCGAGTCGCTCACTGCAGCTCCGGCCATGGAGCAGTGCAAGAGTCCCGGACCATCAGAGGCGTTGCGCCGCTGCAGAGAGAGAGAGAGAGAGAGAGAGAGAGAGAGAGAGAGAGAGAGAGAGAGAGAGAGAGAGAGAGAGAGAGGATGGTGACAGGAGAGGGGGAGAGTGAGGTGGGAGAGAGAGGGGAAGAGGGGGGAGAGAGGGGGTGAGAGTGAGGTGGGGGAGAGAGAGAAGGGAGAGAGAAAAGGGGGGAGAGAGAGAGAGACAGGGCTGCCAACACCCATGCATTGAGCGTGAGAATCACGCATTTCACCAAATTCTCACGCTGATCTCAAATTTCTCTTGCTCTGTCGTGAGAAATTCTGTGATCAACGAAAATTACAAAAATTACAAAAATCATATCAACTGCATGGGCCATGGGTGTTGGAAGCAGAAGCAGCGACGGGGACAGATACAGATGGGGAGCGGGGCTAACGAGTGTTTGCCGGGCTGGCGAGTTGCTCACTGCACCTCCGGCCATGGAGCAGCCTCAGTGCAAGGCGTCAGAAGCGTAGCACCACTGCCGTGCCAAATTCACCCAGGTGAATGGCATGGATCAGGCTGCGGCTCGGTGCATCCTGGAGGACAACCAGTGGCTGCTAGAAGTAAGTACCAAGCACTGGGTAGAAACGGTGGAAGATAGTGGACTTCAAATGGGGGTGGTTGGAGAAAGCAGCCTGCTTGCCTGCTAGATTTTCACTTAATGTAACTGTAGGAAAAATGTTCCCGATGTTCGGGGAGTTCAGAACCAGGGGTCACAGTTTAAGAATAAAGGGGGGGCCAGTTAGGACTGAGATGAGGACCAACTTTCTTCACGCAGAGAGTTGTGAATCTGTGGAATTCTCTGCCACAGAAGGCAATGCAGACCAATTCACTGGATGTTTTCAGGAGAGTTACATATAGTTCTTGGGGCTAACTAAATCAAGGCATATGGGGAAAAACAGGAAAGAGGTACTGATTTTGGATGAATAGCCATGATCATATTGAATGGCAGTGCTGGCTCGAAGGGCCGATGGCCTATTCCTGCACCTATTTTCTATGTTTCTATGCTTAAGTATATGGCAATAAAACACGATCACTTGATTTTGAAGCATTCATGCATAGTGGAGGTATAATGTAGTCATAGAGTGATACAGTGTGAAAACAGGCCCTTCGGCGCAACTTGCCCACACCCGCCAACATGTCCCAGCTATGCTACCTGCTTTTGGCCCATACCTCCAAATCTGTCCTATCCATGTATCAGTCTAACTGTTTCTTAAATGTTGGTCCCTGTCTCAACTACACCTCTGGCAGCTTTTTCCATACACCCACCACACTTTGTGTGGATAATGTTACCCCTTAAAAAGTTCCCTCTTAAAAATACTTCAAACAAAAAACATTGAAATCATACTTCTACAATGCATTAAGACATGATTTTAATACATCAAATTTTAAAAAGTTCCTACCCTGGGAGGGTCAACACCCTTCTTCCACACTCTCTCCCCACTCGGTTGCTCCACCCCCTCACCGGGTACCCTTAAGATCAGTGATCGCTCAGCCTCCCCACTTTCGAAAACGCTCCGTAGCCCCTGGTTCAGATGGAGAACACTGCCAGATGTGAGCGGGGAACTGAGGCCAGTTATCCATGGTGCCTGGATCTCAATGCTCAGAGCTTCATGTTTCGTAGTTGGCTAATGTTATTGATTTGTAATTAGCCTGATTTGTAATTAGTTGACAAAACCTTAATTTATTAATCCAGAATATCTGGGGGGATGGGATAAGTGTAATATTAAATGACATGCAAGGTGTCAGGCTGTCTGTCACAACATACAGCGCCAATAACCCATTATTTCCTTCAGTTAAATATTGGAAGGTAGCACTATTGTCATTTGCTACTCAATTATTATGTTTGTTTACCTCACTGACTATTTCTAACCACCCACCCCCCCCCCCCACCCACCAATTCGTTTGACAGGTTGAATAGAAATGTCCCCAATCTCATTGTTTTATTAATTGAACACGTAGATGAACATCCTCAAGGAGTGTAATCAGATGGAAACTGATTCAGATGCGATATTTAAGAGCTTGTTCAAGGAAAGGGCATATTTTAAAGGAGTGACAGAGATACTTGCAGGGGAATGTGTGAGGAGATTATTATTTGTCTTTAGTTTTAGGACCAGGACATCTGAAGATTCAAAGTTTAATATAGTAATTGTGCTGATACTGACCCCAACCAACCACGTAATGAATATCATCCATTCTGGAGGTTTTACTTTTATGATGCCATTTTTAAACTTCACTTTGATTTCAATCACATGTATGCATGTTGGTAGGTGCAATCAAAACAAAGATCTTTTTATTATTGTTGTGTTATGAATACCACAGAAAATATTATGTACTCTCAAGATCACAGATAATAGAATAATATTGCTTAAATATATAGTTATTGGACCAAGTTTGCAACCAGAGTCAAGGTCTGGAATAGTACTAGGTGTGCAATCAAAGCTGGGACCAGGCGTGTGTTCAGCACTTGGAACCTAAGCAGGTAAGCAGCTATGATCAGGGTAGAATAGGGGGCCAGGTGTAAGGCTGGACTCGGGGACAGGAATGAGAGAAGGTATGCAACTGGAGTCAGGGCCAGGAGTAGTACCAGGTGTGTAGTGAGACCCAGGTTGGTCAACATGGGCCAAGTGCTTGATTATAATCTGATTTCCATACATGAATGCACTAAAATCATTCATTTGCTGCACCTGTTGATCAGAGCCTGGGCTCCACTGTGGAATGTAATTTACTCTAACTCTGTTCATAGATAATCCAATTTAAAGCATATATATTGCATTCAAGTGTAAATTAAAAGACTCGCTACAGTATGCACCATATTGCACAATTTCAAGCTGAAAAATGCAAAAGTTCCATACCAATGGGAGGGGGGGGGGGGGTTGTGGGAGGAGGGTGTCCCTCCCCCCCCCCCCCCTCCCATTGGTATGGAACTTTTGCATTTTTCAGCTTGAAATTGTGCAATATGGTGCATACTGTAGCTACGCTCCCTCAGGCTTGGTCTCTTGCAATTTCTCACTCCCAACTCTCACCCAATGTTGGCAGCCCTGTTTAGAGACAGTTTCTTCCCAACTGTTATCAGGCAACTGAATCAAATTACTACAACCAGAGAGCACTGCTGAACTACTATCTACTTATTTGGTAACCCTCAGACTATCCTTGATCGAACATTGCTGGCTTTACTTTGCACTAAATGATATTCCCTATGTGTAATTCTATATGCGTAAATTGCTTCAATTTCAATCATGCATTGTCTTTCTGCTGACTGGATAGCATGCAACAAAAGATTTTCACTGTACCTCTGTACATGTGACAATAAACTAAACAGTGGCCAGATAGATTGGTCCACTGTGTTAGTAAGCACTGCCATTTTGCTTCCTCACTGCCAGGGCATTCCCAGCATATCATAAGTTGGGAAAAATGTTTAAATGAGCTGATTTTTTTTAACCTTGTGGTGCCAGCATAGCTCATTTGGGTGCAGAGTTACTAAGCTGTGGTTCTGGCATTTTACTGATTATGCAGGGTAAAACACTACATTTTTAGCTCAGTTTGAGTATTGATACTAAATTAGGGAGCAGTTGATTGAGCTTACAATTCGAATAACTCGGTTTAAAGATTGCAAAGTTAACAAAGAAAATTCAGATGAAGCAAACCAATCGAGGACCCTCATGGACTCTGTGTCCGCTAAAGGACTTGAAAATATCTCTTGCTTTCATTGTGTATGTGGGGATTTTATTTCACAATTTTCATTCTACAAACATCCTGAGTGCCTGATGACCTTCCTAGCTCCCTCCCCATCACACACTGACACATCCAGCCTGAAATTTGCGTCTTGCATCACCTCAGGAAACTCCTGGCTAATTTCATTATTTCTGAGGAAAAAAAATGCAAATGAGTCCAGACAGCTGGTGCCTTCCTTGTGGCAAGGAGTGATGGAAGAGCCCGAGGCCCTCCTCATCAGAGGCTCTAATACCCTTCTGCTTAGGCAGGGCCCTTTGGGGATAGAGCAGGGAGGCTGCTGCAGCAGCGTGAACAGATGGAAAGAAGGTAGAAAAGGGGGAAGAACACTCGCTCTGGTTTGTGGGGAAGTCATGTAGTCGGTTACCTGCGAGGCTGACTATGGTTTGCAGGATCATTAGCTTTCAGTTTCCCGTGATTTCCAGACCTCCATTTGCAGAGCTGTCGATCAAAATTTGCATCTGCCAATATGGGGGATTCAGTGCAGCTTATTGACACACTGTGTCAATATGGTTCCAGTAGTTAACTGTGGTGTTCAGTGTTATTTTCAACCTGCTCGACATGTTTCCAAGTTTTGCCAGAACTACATGAAAGAAAACAGATAATTATATGTCAATCTTCCAACACAATACTGCTCAATGTTTACATCCATCCTTCAGGATCATACCCTCTGTGTTAGAGTTCCATGCCAAAGAGTTATGTGACTAACTCTGATTTTTACGTGGGTAATTAACTTCTTGAATTTTGTTTCTAAGTCTTGTGTGGCTCTTTACATGCAGTCTGTGAGAAAACTATTTCTAACTAAGTTTCACATCGAAAGGTAGCACCTATTCTAATCAAGAAAGATTATGATGACATTGTTAGTTTGGGATAGGCAAAGTAAAAGATCAAAGAGAAATGCGCATTTTTTTTCAGGCGCTAGATGCAAACTGTTTTGCTCGTGTTACAGACAGACGGGTAGTTAGGATCACTGCCAAGTGTACATAGCATGGTGGGGCACAGTGACTGAGTTAAGTTTATCACAGGAAGTTTATTACCTCATTTATAGTGCAGTCCCTACAGAGATCACATTTAGTTCAGATCAGAGTAGCCCATGCTGTGTACAATCTCCCAGGGTTTATACAGTGGTCTGTCCATGTTCTCTTGATAGGATGGACAGACTGACAGTATTAAATTACTACCTTGGTGCATTCACAGAAAGGACACTGACAGAACAACAAATGTTTTGCATCAGCCTAATGCAAGTCCCTGATTCACAGTTCAAGCCTGAAAACACAAAACTAAATTCCAGAGCTAGGAGCTTGAAGTAAATAATCCACCATTTCCACCCTATTGGTTACCTTTACTTAAACCTTACAATTTCACAACTACTTGGAACTCTGTGGGAGATGCAAACTTTAAGAAAAATTGCAGCTCCTTGAAGCTCAGAATTGTCTTACTAAATGGCAGCATTTAACTGGGAAAGAACAAAAGAGCTCGTGCTTGTGGTCACTCTTGAAGAAGCATTCCTCATTACTCTTTCCCCCCCCCCCCCCCCCCCCCCCCCCCGCAGTGGTCCATTGATGTTTCTTTAAAGGACAACTTTTAGTCCCAACAGTGTGATGTGTGCGATGTCCTCCCTAGAGCATCTGGGGCCTGCATAAACAGAGCAAATAGTAACTTGTCTCTTCAGCATGTCTCATAATAGAATTGTTAGTGTTTGCAAAAGTTGCGAAATTAGACTAAATGTCACCATTGTTTGGATGCTTTTGATGGTATTTGCTATGCAGGCTAAATGATTTTGTGGTATGCCATCAGGATGAAGTTGATAGCCCATACTCTGCTGATATCTCCATGAAGAAGGCAGCTTGTGATAGTGTGTGACATTTTTTGGAGCTCAGTGATTCAGCTAATGGTTTATTTTACCTTGTACAGCTGAGCAGGCTTCAAACTGCAGTAAAGACCACTCTTCCTAGCAGTAGACCATGCTGGGCAGGGACTGATGACCTGGCGACGATGAAGATACCTTTACTTTATGACAGCCCACTGTGCCAGTAGCATTTGAGTTTCCATTGCAAGTAACAAAATGTTATTTGCCCACAAAATGGAGCATGACTACAGTTCACAGTAATGTACATTGTACGTGTGGTGATGGTCATGATGATGATGCATGATAAACCAGAGCAGTGGCGCAGCAGTAGAGTTGCTGCCTTGCAGTACTAGAGACCCAGGTTCAATCCTGACTATGGGTGCTATCTGTATAGTATTTGTATGTTCTCCCTGTGACTGCATGGACTTTCTCTGGGGGCTCAGGTTTCCTCCCACACTCCAAAGATGTAGGTTAATTAGATTCAGTAAACTGTCCCACGTGTGTAGGGTAGAACTAGTGTATGGGTGATCACTGGTTGGCAAGGTCTCGGTGGGCTGAAGGGCCTGTTTCCACAGTGCATCTCTAAACTAAACTAAAACTAAGCATTAACATACTGTGGCTCTTCAGAGGAGCTCAGCAATGCTTGGCAATGCTCAGCAAAGTGGATGCCACGTGGCACTTGGGTATATGATGGTCAATTTCACCACCCTGACCACAATATTAGAATCGGTACTAGAACAACATTTAAAGGTACAATCACGACATTTAAAAGACATTTGGACCGGTACATGGATATGAAGGATTTACAGGGATAGGGGCCAAACTGGCAAAAAGGTAGGACTTCCGTCTTGTTTGGCATAACCAAGTTGGGCCAAAAGGCCAGTTTCCCCATTGTGTGACTCTGAGGTTCTGATAACGAGGAAGCAGGCCGTTCCATCAGCCACAGCATAGCAATGAACAGCAGTGCATGAGGATGCAGTTAATGAGGAAGAAAGGCTGTGGTCAATCAGAGCCTCTCGGCCTGGGATGTACATAGGGAACAAATTTACGGGACATGCCAGTAACCAGAAGCACTATCCCTTATTCATGCCATTCCATGTCACATGTTCCCTATGACATTGCCCATTGCACACCTGCTTGTCCACATTAAAATGCACAACAAAATAAATAATCCAATATAAAATTCTATAATAAAATCATGCATTTTTACCTTGCGCTTTCTCTTAGTGGCTTCCTTCAATATGATTAGTTGAAGCTGCTGGCTTTCACTGGAGGCTCCAGTAATGGCCTTGAGCATGACCTCAAGCTGCATTAAGTCCATAAGACCTGCCTGTGGATTGCACCATATCAACAAAGCAGAGGAAATGATCTGCTGGCAGGAAATATAATTAGCATTGGAAGTGTCACAATACACGACAACAACATAGAACAGTACAGCATAGAAACCAGCCATTCAGTGTACAATGTCCATGCCAAACATAATGACAAGATAAACTAATCTCCTCTGCCTACATGTGATCCATATCCCTCCATTCCCTGCATATCTTTAACAGAGGGTAGTGACGAATCTGTGTAATTCTTTGCCACAGAAGTGTGTGGAGGCCAAGTTGGTGGATATTTTTAAGGCCGAGATACTGTGGATTCTTTATTAATACAGGTGACCGAGGTTATGGGGAGAAGCTTGGGCAAATAGTACTTTATTTGCCAAGTATGTGGCCTTGAAACTGATGGGCAAAGATTAATTGTGTTTCATGGTCACTCAACCCATTTCTGCAGGATCTAATTTAAGAAGTGTTTATTAAAACATTTAATCCCATGGAAAATCATCTACAAAAAATAACGACATGCCAGATAAAAGGGAGAGATGATATGAGACACACTATATTAAGAAGATCATCTTCATATTCGGCGACTTGAAATTGAAAGGAATGTGTCCATAGTTTTAAAGCAACTTGTTATTCTTAGAGTTGTTTATAGCAATTAAGGCTTATAACAATCTTTACGAGGTGACATAACAGGGAGGCACAGTGGTGCAGGTGGTAAAGCTGCTGCCTCACTGCACCAGAGGCCCAGATACTATCCTGACCTCTGGTGCTGTCTGTGTGGAGTATGTCCTATTTGTGACCTCTTGGATTTCCTCTGGGTGCTCTGGTTTCCTCCCAGATCCCAAAGACGCACGTTTGTAGGTTAACTAACCTCTACAAATTGTCCCAAGTTTGATTTAGAGATACAGCACGAAAACAGGCTCTTCGGCCCACCGAGTCCTTGCCCACAAACTGCCCTAACAACTCGTACCAGCAGAAGCTTCTCATTGTTTCCTCTGATCTGCGACAACCTGCAAGATGGATTGTAGATTTGCTAAAAGCATTTTAAGCATGTGAATTAATTAAAATATTAACAATAATTAAAATATAGAACAAATCACTTGACCATTCTTTTCATGAAGGCTAACAAGTTCTTTCAAATGAATGGGATTGCAATTGGCTGTTTAGAGATACAGTGTGGAAACAGGGCCTTTTGCCCACGAGTCCAAGCTGACCAGTGATCCCTGCACCCTAACACTATCCTACACACTAGGGTAAATTTACAATCCACCAAGCAAATTAACTCACAAACCTGTAGGTCTTTGGCGTATGGGAGGAAACTGGATAAAACAAGCGCAGGTCACGGGGAGAACATACAAACTGCGTACAGACAACACCGGTAGTCCAGATAGAACCCGGGTCTCTGGCACTGTGAGGCTGAATGGTCGAACATCAGCATCAGAATAGTACTTTATTTGCCAAGTATGTTTTGCAACATATGAGGAATTTCATTTGCCAAGTCAGTCATGGCTTCAGATGCAAAGTTTACCCAGTCCTACGATTCTGTTTACCATGGAACGTCCCCATTGTGTCCAGGAATGGAACAAGACTAGGCTTGTATTCACTGGAGTTTAGAAGGATGAGGGGATATCTTATAGAAACATATAAAAGGACTGGACAACCTAGATACAGGAAACATGTTCCCAATATTGGGCGAATCCAGAACCAGGGGTCAATCTTAGAATAAAGGGGAGGCCATTTAAGACTGAGGTGAGAAAAAACATTTTCACCCAGAGAGTTGTGAACTTGTGGAATTCCCTGCCACAGAGGACAGTGGAGCCCAAATCACTGGATGGATTTAAGAGAGAGTTAGATAGAGCTCTAGGGGCTAGTGGAATCAAGTGATATGGGGAGAAGGCAGGCACGGGTTATTGATTGGGGACGTTCAGCCATGATCACAATGACTGGCCGTGTTGGCTCGAAGGGTGAATGGTCTCCTTCTGCACCTATTTTCTATGTAAGAGAACAAACTTCTACAGTATGCATCTAATCTTCAGTGGGTTCCACGCCGCTGTGCTGCAGTGAAGAGGTTTGGGTTCAGAATTCACTGGTGCACATTCTGTTGGTCCTTGCAGGCATTTCCACATAACGGCTACCTGGCCAGTAGCATGATCCAACCCATTGCCTTTGCATTTGTAACCGCAAAGTTGTTATGCGATGGTAACAAGCTCCTAGAGGAGGTGGGTAACTTGAGCAACAGCTTTGTACTTTTTCGCATTCAACCAAGCATGTTCAAATGAAGTTGCTGATTTATTTCTTAACGGTGAATGCTGATATCTGTACCATTACTCCCACTTCAAAGTTTTGTGCCAATAATATTCAAGGGCATCCTCGAGATGGCCATAACATTGTGTTCATCCTCGTGTTAATCAGTAAAAGGTTTCACTACCCAAGATTATTTACATGCAAACAAAATTAATCCTGCTTGTGCAGATCCATTGATTTGTTTGAATTAGTTGACTGCATTAGATAATTAAAATTCAGACAGACCAAATTCGACACAAATATCAAGTCGAGAATATCAGTTGCAATAAAATATCTTTGTAGTTTATTACTCCTCCTTGTTGTGTGATGGATTTAGCAAGAGTGTCAATTCCATTGGAGCTGTGTTGAGAATCTTCATCTTTTAAGAAATGTAATTGTGTGCATCCTATGTGCTTCTGTTGTGAAGTGTCCAAAATATACGCCAATGTAGCAGTCAATGTGTGAACACCCGTCTCCTCCCCTCTTTCAGATCTCCCTCAGCCCTCTGGCTCCTCCTGTTCTTCTTCCTGCCCCTCCCCCTCCCCCACCCCGCATCAGTCTGAAGAAGGGTTTTGTCCCGAAACGTTGCCTATTTCCTTTGCTCCATAGGTGCTGCAGCACCCGAGTTTCTCCAGCATTTTTGTCTAGCTTCGATTTTCCAGCATCTGCAGTTCCTTCTTGTGCATTTATTTTCTGCTGTTCTGATGAAATTTTCTTAAATTCATGTCAGATGTTTCATGGAATATTTTCTGATTGAGTGGATAGATGCAGCTCCAACAACTCTCAAGAAACTTTGATCCATCCATTTGTTTGACTTGCACTCCATCCACCACCCTGACCAGTCAGCACCATCACACTGTGTGGATCATCAGCAAAATATGTTGCCACTATTCATGAAGACTCTTCATAAACCAACAAGAAATGTCTACTACCAAAAAGGACAAGAGCACCAAGAGCTTAGGATTGGGAACAACTTCATTCCTCGAGTTGCACACTAACCTGCCTTGGAAATACTGTACATTTCTGGGCCATTATCATCAAAGCATCTTTTTTTTTTCTCTCTGGATCTAAAATGCTGGTTCTCTGAAGCCCCTGTCCCACTTGGACGACCTCCACCGCGACCTCTGGCGACCTTGCCCACGACCCATAGTTGAGGCATGTTCGCCACGAGGTCGTAGGAGGTCTTTGTCACTCTCCTTGATGGTCGAGAGTGGTCTCCGCGTAGTCAAGGTTTCAGCTAGGTCGCGGCGTATTTTTCAAAATGTAAAAAATTGACCGCGACTAAAAATAGGTTGCGTGGGAAAAATCAATATTTTTTTTAGTCGTAGGTCTAGTCGAAGCCGATCGTAGTGTGTCGTGATGCTAGTCGTAGGTAGTTGAAGGTAATAGCTCCGGGGTGAAAAAAAAGTCAGTAGAAAAAAAAAAGGTAACTTAAACATCAGAGCGTCACCTCTGTCACTCCAAGGCATGTTCATTCATGGCTGGAGATTTTTTTGGAAAGGAGACTTGTGTTTTAGAGATGGCACCAAAAAGGCAGCAGTGCAGGGGGAGGGCACAACCCTCAAAAACCTGCCATGCAGCTGTTCCCCACCCAGGAGGAGGAGTGGCAGGAGGTGATGCCACGGGAGGTGATAGTGCAGGAGGAGGTAGCCCTGCATGAGAGACCCCTGAAGGAGGAAGCCAGGGGTGGTAGTATATGTCCCCACCACTGCCCCATCCTACACTGCCTCATTTGAAGGCAGCAAAGCAGCCCATTCTCTTGTGTCTAACACAGCATCAGAGGCAGACACATTGGTGGTGAGTGAGGGATGGAGGAAGGTTATGCCCGACATCTTCACCAGGCAGCAGGAGAGGGACCTTGAGGAATGGTTCCAGAAGAATGCTATCCTGTACGAAAAAGAAAATGAGGGGGACAGGGACAAGAATGGCATGCTCGCCATCCACTGCCGCACATGTGTGCTTAAGTTCCATCTTTTGTCAAAGCCCAGCGCCACTCTCTTCCAGTCATCTGGTGTACTGGGACAGTCCATCACATCATCTTCATTCACCCATTGAGATCTCTTCTTGTGCTTCCTCTTCACCCTTGCTCTTCCACTTCTGCCTTTCTTAAAAGGCTGCTGAAGCTAAAGGGCTACTGCAAACAACAGTAGTTGTATTTTTACTAACATCCTACAAATTAGTTCCGTCCTTGCTAGCATGGTTCAAAATTATTGTAAAAAAATCTAGGAGGTATTTTTTTAGTGAGGAAAAAATGTAGACATGACATAATTTTATCAGGTGATTATTTGAGGTGTAGACACTCGTCACTGTTCGTTGTTGGTTTTCGGTGTGGTTCTCTGAGGTGGAAGGGGGTCGTGCTCATTCACGGACCATCTTCGAGTAAAACGTACATGGTCGAAGCCAGTCTTCAACATGGTCGAATGAGGTCCGTGGAGGTCTTCTTCATAGTCGAGGGAGGTCTTCAACATAGTCGTAGGATGTCGTACACATAGTCGTGGAAAGTCGTAGGTCACCCTGACCTTGATTCTTTTTAAAAAGTCGAGTAAGGTCGCCAGAGATCGCAGTGGAAGTCTGCTATGTGGGACAGGCCCTTAAGTTTTTACAGCATCAGGAGTAACTTCACCATAACAGCAGCCTCGTTTCAAGAAGATCGCTCATCAGTTTCACCTTGAGACCATTGATTAAATGTTGGGAATTAAATGCAGATCTTGACAATAAAGTTCACATTTGAGGAAAAAAACAAAATTGCTTGCTCGTTAGTTTCCACCATACAATGAAAATTGTTGTACTTAAGTGGTCACTAAAGTGATTGTCAAAAGAAGAGTCACACCCCAAAACATTGACAGTCCGTTCCTTCCACAGATGCTAGCTGACCCCTCTCTGTCTCGCCTGTATTTTTTTTTGTCAAGGTTCCAACATTGGCTGTTTCTTTACAGATTTGTTTTGTAATGCAAGAAGCACAATTCGGGCCTTAGGATTGACCTCCCGACACAATGGAACAGTCAACTTTAAAGTGTCAGCAGAACATTCATGCTTATCCCATGCTGAAAGTAAGAATTGGGGTAGCGCAGTGGTAAAGCTACTGCCATGCAGCGCCAGAGACCTGGGTTCGATCATGACAATGGGTGATGTCTTTATGGAGTTTGTACGTTCTCCCTGTTGGTTTTCTCCGGGTGATCTGGTTTACTCCCACACACCGAAGACTTACAGGCTTTTAGGTTAATTGTCTTCTGTAAAATTGTAAATTGTCCCTAGTGTGTAGGATAGTGCTTGTGTATGGAGTGACTGCTGGTTGGCGCGGACTCGGTGGGCTGAAGGGCCTGTTTCCGCGCCCTATTTCAAGTCTAAATCTGTTGCATTCCCAGGATTTGCCACAAAATTGCAAATAATATAAAAATTACTGTATCTGATACAGGGCTTTTTGCACTATCTTTATAAAATTGCCTTCCAGCTTTAAACTGCCAGTAACAAACCCAATGTTTAAGAATGAACTGCAGATGCTGGAAAATCAAAGGTAGACAAAAATGCTGGAGAAACTAAGCGGGTGCAGCAGCATCTATGGAGTGAAGGAAATAGGCAACGTTTCGGGCCGAAACCTTTTGAGTGAAGAAGTTTTTCAGCCCGAAACTATGCCTATTTCCTTCGCTCCATAGATGCTGCTGCACCCGCTGAGTTTCTCCAGTATTTTTGTCGACCAAGTAACAAACTTAAACTGATCAAATATTCACATTTTAACACTTCCATGTGACAATGGATATACTAATACCTGAACTATTCTTTGGCTTGTCGTCGGTTCCTCTCTCTTCGCTGTAATAGTTTCTGATGAATCAAGAGGTCACATGTTTACTCCTATGGGAAAGGGGTCATAAGCAACCATCTGCAATTCCCACAGATCACTATGTTGCTAACAATAGATCCATAATTGCCTTCTTGGTTCCATTTATTGTTTGAAGAGCTCTCCATTGTCCATCCAATGTGCTAATGATCTACTTAACACCTTAGTTCCTGACATTTCTTCATTAGTAAATACCTTATTCATGGCAGTATTTCATCTGCAAATGGGCTGCTGGAAACATAATTCACCTCCACGAAAGAGAGCTATTTCATCTCCCTTTCCTCAAAATGATTTAAATGTTATTTTGAAGCATTTATTTCCTTGTAGTCTTGGACCTAAATGTTCTAATTCACAATTTAAATCCAATGCATATATAAAACGGAATGAACTAACTGACCCTGCAATTACGGGAAACCATAACACATGAGTTAACCATAACTACATTATCAAAGGGAAAACCAAGACACATTGGAATGCAGCAGAATTATGGAACAATACATGATCTCACAGGGACATCTACATGATGTGCTCCATCTAATGCAGCTGTATCCTCTCTAGAATTACACAGCAGTAGAGCTCTCATCTAAACTGCAGCATAGCAACCTCTGCCCAATACTGAAGCTACCAAAACAAATAGTATTCTATCAACCTTTTATTCATTTTATAGAATTTTTATTTATTCAGTTTAATTTTAACACATCACATTTGGAACACCCTGTGGCAATTACAGGCAAGTGGCATTTTTTTAATAAATGTGAAGTACTTCTCCAGAAAGCTGCTGGAAGCAATGTCCACAATGCCCTTAACATATTGTGACCCATCCAGCCTGATTTGAAAACTTTGTTTACTTTCATCCTAATTGTTTTCTCATGCAATCCATGATTTATGATGTTCTGGTTCAACTATCTACCAAAATTGCTTTCATCTCGGCGGAATCTAAATACAAAAACATGATTTGGAGTTAAAAGTACTTTAAATTATATTGATAAATCAAAAAAATATTTTCAGTTGTTTATTTCAAATTGATAGTGGACAGCCTTCCCAGAAAGTGGAAAAGAATGGTGTTCCAAATAAAGAAAGGAGGTGCCTCACCACATCAAAAGTATCTTGAGTTTGAGTGTTAAGCCTGCAATGTTGGAACTGAACTCAATCTTCTTTTTTTCATAGTGACTTGTTTAGCTTTAAGTACTCGCAGATTAGTTTGGTGGAATGTTGACCAATGTTGATCAATTTGCTTGAATTGTACACAGACAGCTTTGCCAAAGGAAATATCCATACGATGTGCAATGCATAGGATGATAAACAAAGATAGACAGCAATAAACAATATTCTGGAGAACTAAATATGAAGAAGACCTGCTCATCTACCTCCACAGATACTGACCCAAGACCTGCTCATCTACCTCCACAGATACTGCCTGCCCTGTTGAATTCCTCCAGTGCTTTGTTCCTTGCTCCATTTTTTAGCACTTGCATTTTCATGCATCTCAACGAAGATAGGTCAGTTCTTAGGTGACGTTTCAGGTTGAGACGCTTCTTCAGTCTGAAGAAGGGTCTCGACCCGAAACGTCGCCTATTCCTTCTCTCCGTAGATGCTGCCTCACCCGCTAAGTTTATCCAGCATTTTTGTCTACCATTGGATTTTTCGAACATCTGCAGTTCTTTCTTAAACATAGGTAGGTTCTTTGTTAAAGAAGGAGCTGCATATGCTGGAGAATCGAGGGTTACACAAAAAGCTGGAGAAACTCAGCGGGTGCAGCAGCATCTAAGGAGCGAAGGAGATAGGCGACGTTTCGGGTCGAGACCCTTCTTCAGACTGAAGAAGCGTCTCAACCTGAAACGTCACCTATCTCCTTCGCTCCTTAGATGCTGCTGCACCCGTAGGTTCTTTGTTCCTTGTATCTAGATAGATATGTTATTCACTTTTATATGTTTGGGAGGCATTTTTTTTCATATGAAGATTTCCAACTGTCGGCTCCTTTTAATTTGGTACTTTTCAAAACTTTACCAGTGTTAAAATTGAATTCAATTATTGCAATATCCACATGTTTTGAATTCCATCTGAGTCAAACAAAAATTGAGTTGGCATTTCAAATTGCTAATAATGTAGCAATTTACCCTGCTGTAGTTTTTTTTTGGAATACTCTAAAGGCATTGGTGTGTTACTAAATGTTTCTTATCTAGAGTAGTTTTAAAAAAAAGATACTGCAGATGCTGGAATCTTGCGCAAATCACCAGGTGCCAGCAGATTGGGCAGCATCTGTAGAAGGAATGGGCAAGCAATGTTTTGGGTCAGGGCCCTTCTACTGACTGAAGACGTCTGACAGGTGTCAGTGGTTATGGGGAGAACGCAAAAGAATGGGGATCAGAGGGAGAAATAGATCAGTCATGATTGAATGGTGGAGTACACATGATGGGCTGAATGGCCTAATTCTACTCCTATTAATTATGACCTTAGGACATGGACCTTGGCCAATCATCTCAAGCTCTTTACATACAAGGATCTAAAAGTGTGTTGCAGCTAACTGGGAAATATTGTGTGCACAGAAAATAATAGGGTGCAGTGGAAAAATCTCAACCGCATTATCGTGATTTTATTTGGAAGCATAGATTTTTACCCCTTTCCGAGACAAATTGGGTTCCTCATCCTCACTGTGAAAGCTCTCCAACAGTGTGTCTAGAAAATATTGTTCTATTTACATTAAAAAATGTGATAGGCAATTAGAATCGGCCAACACTGCTTTTTGTATGCGGTCAAGGAAAGAGCGTTCACGTTGCGGCCCTGTTTTCACCAATCTTTCCACCACCCCACACAAGAAGTGCAAGACCGACACCATTGTATACAAATGCCGAGAGGTGTGTTCACCTCAGACTGAACAACTTCTAATCTTGTGTTTGAACTCAACAAGAAGACTACATTTTTATACCATAATTTGTTTTTTTTAATAAAGCAATAACTCTGGAAAACTCAGATTCCTAGCATCTGTAGTTCTTTTGTTGTTTTTAATTTTGTATTATTTTGTTGACCAAATTTTACTGGCAATTATTGGTAGTTTTTGTTGGAAACATTGACATTAAATGGTAACAAGTCCAGGACTTCCATGCATAGAATTATCAAACATGGAAATTTTTAATTTATTGAACATCAATACTTTCTGTCACTGGATGGCAAAATGAAGCTCCACTCCTTTGCATTGATATTGAGGTAGAAGATAACACGGTGGCAGAAGTGCCCAGCAAGTCATGGTCTGGCTCTCTTGCCACGGAACTGGGAACCCACCTGGAATCATTTGAGGCTCATCTCTTGATCGACCCCAAAGACCAGGAAACTGGGAGAAGGGTGGGGAGAGTTGGCGATGGTAGCAGACGCTGGACAATGGGCCGTTTTCAAGATGGCGGCGGACAGAGAGGATCAGTGCTGCCAGGACAAAGGGCATTTTAAGGCCAAGATATGACTGCACTCTCAAGAAATTTGAAACATTGTGGGCTGAAATGGGACGACTCGTTGTGTACTGTCGTGCTTACGTCTACAATTACACTACACTTGTTGCACTTTTGTACTTATTGTGCTTATCTATAGTATGATATTACTGGATTATATGCAAAACACAGAATTTCACTGTACCTAGTTACATGTGACAAAGTATCATCTTCACAAAATATGTCTCTGATGAAGAACAATTGATTGTAGCTATGATGCGGAGGGATAAGTAAGGTGCATTTTAAAACTAATGTTGTCTCTTATTAATGTTTTAAATTGTTTATCCATAGTTTTGAAATATAGAGTATTTGGACTCCATTTAATTATTTTAAATTTCTCAATGTCGTAGACAAATAACATTTGTTTAAAAATTACCAGGGCTTTCTTGGACTGTCCATGTTTTAAGTGTGCTTCGGGGATGGAGCTTTATTAGTTATCCACTCGGCATCTCACTGGAGACCAACCGGAACCCCTTGGGTGAATGAGATGGGCTCTCTGTATCTGAACTGTAGGTAAATACAGACACAAATCGGCCAGGGGTGAGGTTCCACAATGGGGACACAAGCAAGCAAAGTTCAGTCCATTATGATAGGAGCAGTCCAAAGCTTTCAATTTTGAGTCATTATTGACACTAGATTATTGACGTAAGGTATTTGTTTACCTTTGGCAAAATTGTTCAAATCTGCTTTTCTTTACTGACAATATTTGCTTGATTTTTGCATCAGCATGCATAGAATGCTGAGTTTTATTGACGTTTTTAAAAATAGCACTCGGTCACCTGTACCCTTGTACTGTTAACCTAATGATACTTTTACCATTTCTTTCTTTTTAAATCTGCAGAAATAATCTTTAACAAAAGCTCCAGTTTACTGGTGTGCTCCAGCTCCTAAGATGTCTGGGAAACCATCACTTATGCAGTGGCTTGGTGACACTTTGTATTGCATCCTTTAGTCACTCCTGTCAGCCTGCAGAGCATAGTCACCAACAGTACTTGTAAACATACATTACTGTCATATTCCCATCTGCTCTGTTTGCTCAATGCACAGCCAGACTTCAGCGAAACAAACAACATTTGTGTGATGACAGAACTACTTTCATTTGAGAGCGGGAACCTAAAGAAAGCAACAGCTTGATGAAAATAACAAGTCTGTTTGGGGAAAACATAATAAATAATGTCTGTCACTGCACAATCTAACAAGCAGCCCACAGGAGTAATCTGAGCGTGATGTACTCAATTGAAAAGGGCTACAGCAACAATGGTACTGGAAAATTAAAGATTATTCTTTCAGAGAAATTACAAACAAATAACCTATTTGTCCTTGTTCAGTGCAGGATGGTGGAAAATGAGGGATTTCAACTGATCGGTCAGGTGCACCTGAAACGTGGAATGTGGAAAGCTATAATTCTCCCGTCCTAGAGAGAGGCAGCCATAGCCTCAAGAAACCGTGGCAATCCTCACTTGTTCAACACAAGCTGTTTGTGACTTATATCCGCAAAACATTTATTGTGCACTCACAAAGTTAAGTGATGTTGAGTGACTCTAGCTTCAGCGTGAAGTGAAACATGGAGCAGAAAGGACAATTCTTCATAGGACTCCTGGGATGAATGGATTCTCTGCGAGGACTGGTTGATCAGGTTAGGCCAATATTCAACAAGATTTGGGGAAGTGAGATGTGATCTTCCTGAATCAAGTGAAATGTTAAGGGGGCTTGACAAGATACATGGAGACACAAGTAACTGACTAAACGAAGATCCCGACCCAAAGTGTCACCGGCACTTTCCATCCACAGATGCTGTCTGACCCATTGAGTTCCTCCAGCACTTTGCACAAGATAATCTGAGAAGATGGTTTGCCTCTTACAGAAATCTAGAACTACAAGAGCATAATTTCTGAACAGACAGGAAAAAGGAAGAATTTCATCCCATGGAGGGTTATGAATCTTTGGCATTCTCAACCTCTAAGGCTGTGAAATGAATATATTTAGGGCTGCAATGACATCTCTTGGGTTTATAGGGGAGTCTAATTTCATGGGTAATGGAACAGAAAATACCCGTGACCAAGATTGGGATAGCCAAGATTTTATTGCATGGCAGAGCTAGTGTGAGAGATCATATGGCCTACTCTTTAATCCTATGTTCTTAGCCACTTGCAGCCTACTATTGTATCACAATAATAATAGTTGATAATTACCTCACTAACAGTGGAATATTTACTTAGACGATGGGTCATAGCTCTATTTCTGTGGGGAAAAATATGTCACCCCCCCAAAAAAAAAGTCAGTTTGGGACTAAGGCAACAGGCCTCCAGCTCAACATCCTGCTTCCAGTTTCAGTGACAAACTTAAGAATGTGAAACAATATGTAAGGGCCACTTAATAATTATACCCTGTAACTCCCATTGAAGGGTTCTCCAACCCAGAGATTAATTTAAAAAAAAACTGAAGAATACATTGTGTGTGCAAAATCAAATGGCTTTCATGCTATTGTATCAAATATTCAATTAGCTCAATTTGGCCCAAAACACTATCTATATTTACTGATCACAATTGCTCAATGGCACTATGCCTGTGGTGTTTAAGAAATTAGAGCTGAAATCTATTTGATTGCTTGAACACGTCCACAAAATTATGTTTTTCAAAGATAACATTCTGTCAGATGCGCACAAATGTTCCAAATGTAGTTTGATGAATAACCAATAAAAGGTCAGGATAACTTGTTCCAAAAATCCTTGTAAAATCCAAATTCACAATTAGTCTTTATTCGCTGTCTGCTTTTCACAAATGGCCAATTGCCATATCCTTGTGATTTTGCTTTCTAATGGCTTTTGTGATTTACTTTTACTTGCATGTTTGCCGAAAAGAGAAAATAATAAAAAATATAAATAAAGAAAGGGACAGGAGTTTGGTATCCTTCAGCCTCCTTTAGTATCCTTCAGATATCCCTTCAGATACTAGCAAGGTGTCCTCGGAAGTGTTTCAAATGGATCAAAACCCTGTAAAGTGTTTCATGTGGATCAAAAACAACGGCAAACATCAAAGGACTGTCGATAAAGGTTACCTTTTGAATTCAATGACACTTTATATCAAACATTTTACTGTCATTTTCTTGCTTGTAAGACAGTCCATTTTAGGCATGTTATACTCCATATGTACATCACTGAGGTTTCTCTCTGCCATTTGATGATGATTGACAACACCTGCCCTCAATCTACATGATGGGTGTTGAATAAACAACTTGAGCAAATCCATAGGTTTGGTGACTTATTTGAGCTAAGATCTAATATTATTTTAGATTCCTTCAATATCACTCCAAGTTGAATGTCAAGGTGATCAACCTTTTATCTTCCTCTTCTCTTGTCAGGTCTACTGACCTTCACTCAGTAGACCTGTATTTCCATGATACATCAAGGAATGAAGTTCACTGCAACCTAACAGTGGCAGAATCAACCTGCTGCCCATTGTTCTTGCCAGATATAGATTTTATGATTTGAAAGCAACCATATCTCCATAGGTCAGCAAACTATTGATAATTAGTAGAAAAATGCCCAGCTTTACTTAACTAAAATGTTGTAGATATCCTTTTTAAAAAAAAAAGATTTATTTAAAAAAACTTGGGGCGAATAAAAAGCCCCAATCACAAACTTGATGGAGTATATGATACAGAAAGTATTTCTCCCGCTCTTAACAAGAGAATACATTGCAGTCTGGCTACTTATCACATGTTACTTTGCTGCTTGGAATCTTTGTACAAACATACAAATGCAGAGTAGCAAAATCAGGGGGGAATGCATTCTGAACAATAGTAACATTTACATCGTATATAATTTCAATACGATTTTTATTTTAAAAGCTTATAGTTTTTTCCAGCTTCTCTTGTCAAAACATTTTAAAGGCCTAGGCCAATGTTTTAGCCCCACATCTGCAGAAGGAACACCTTGACTTCTACTTATGAAAGTAAGAGGAAGTACTGCATTACCTACGTGGTAGGAAGCTGTGACTGCACCAAAGTGTTGACACCAGTTAACTGGGCTCATGAAGCCAAATGGTGAACTGAAGGTTATAGTGCCAAGGAAATTGATATATATCAAAAACTTGTCAGACAGATTCACAGTTCATATGTTTTAACTTTACTCCATTAATCTAACTAGTGTTGGGCAGAACAGGAGAGGGAAATCCAGGCCCAAATAAGTACACAAGCTTTGCTATCAGAACTTGATTCAAACCTGGAGGTGATAAAGTGGTTATTTTTGTACCTTTTAAAAAGACTGATTTACTTTATTGAATTTATCAGTCTGCAGAAGGATCTCAACCCAAAACATCACCCATTCTTTCTCTCTAGAGAGGCTGCCTGTCCCGCTGAGTTACTCCAGCATTTTGTGTCTACCTTCAATTTAAACCAGCACAGAACTTCCTACACAAATCTTTATTGATGTTGTATTGAGCTGATACACAGGGTGCCTTTGTAACCCCAGGTTTTAATTCCTATAGTTGGTACTTTACACCATAATTATATGTATGTCATCAATTAAAATGAATGAAATATTAAATAAATGGTCATTGCTGATTTCATCATTGTCTTTCTTAATCAGAGATAAACTTGTTCACATAGTATTTTGCATGCATCCGAATAAGGAATTGGTGGTATAACAGTTAATATGTGGATGATTTGACATCAATTGTTTTGTGAGCTAAATTTAGGCAACTAAATCTGAACAATAACTTTCAGGTAACCGGTTGTGTTGAAGGATTGTGCTCATCAACCAATGGGGCAGCACAGTGGCCTAGCAGTAGACTTGCTGCCTTACAATGCCTGAGACCCAGGTTTGATCTTGACTATGGGTGCTGTTTGTACATTCTCCCTGTGACCGTGTGGGTTTTCTCCGGGTATTCCGGTTTCCTCCCACACTCCAAAGACGCACAGGTTTGGAGGTTAGTTGGCTTCTGTAAAGTTGGAAATTGGCCCTAGTCTGTAGGATAGTGTTAGTGTATGGGGTAACCAGAAGGGCCTGTTTCCACGCTGTATCTGTAAAGTCAATATTTGTCATAAGTTGATTAGTTTATTAGTCCCAATGTTCTTATATGAACTTCAAACTCTTAAAAGTATATTTTTAGACTGCCGTTATCCAGAGAATTGTAATAGGTCTGAAGTCTGAGGGAGCCTGAGTTTTAAGCATCAAGAGTATGTTTGGGTCAGACCATCACACTGAATAAGTTAAAGACAAAGGAATTTCAGTCGAGCTGTACGGATCAAGCACCAACAGATTAACTTCAACACTGAACAAAAAATATCTTGTTTAGATTTTAGTAACACTGTAGAATGGTACCCGTATAATGATGTGGAGTTACTCGAGCTTTTAAAATTATGCTAAACCAGATAGATCAGTCCTCATTGTTATTGTTCCCATTTGTGGGTAAAAGTTAGACATAAGGTCAGGGATCAGGTTACTTTGAATAATTCTGTTAGATCAAGATTGAAACACAAACTTTTCAATATTGAGTAAAATACATTATAATATTGCTGGTGAAGAACATTCATTCTTCAATCTGCTTCTTCATATCTCCTTTATCTGCTGCCTTCTGGCAGATGATAATTTAAAATCTGCTGCAGATTTTTTTTCTCTATAATTTGCCGTTTAATCCTGCTTTTAGTGCAGGTGAATTTTATACATGTTTTGAATCATGTTTGTTTGCTGCTGTGCGTAATTTTGTTTCGTGAATGAATAATTAATTTTAAAATTTGTTAAATCATACCTGCCCGCTGACATGGAGAGCTCTGGGATAATATATAAAAAGATAAAGTTGGAACAAAAGATCGGACCAAAAACGTGATCTTCACACTGACAAAGAAAAATGGACCAGGAAAATATAAATTATATGAATTTTAAAATAAATTAAAATGTATTCCATACCAAAACATACATCTTTACAAACAAATCAAAATAGTGGGGGAAAAAATGGAAATCAGGTTAAATAAAAATAAAAGACTCCATTCTTGTATAGTTCTAGTGCAGGGTATTAGAATATTCATTCCATCATGACCATGAACTGCTGATGATCTAGTTAACAATACTGTCAAGCTTCCCGTGGTCTTTTCAAACACAAGACTTGTCCACTTTGCCCTCTGGCCAAGTTCTGTGGGACTGAAGCACAAGCACAAGCCATCAAACCCACTGACAGCTTGTCACCAGTGAGGCTCCATTAATTTACACACATTTTTGACTGTTTGGCATCTGCCATGATACATTTCTTCCCGAACAGGCCTGTTTGCATTTAACACTTGGGTTAATTTTCATCATAGTTTAAATTTAGCCATCAGTTATATCAAGAGCTGTCAACCAACATATGGATGGCTGTTCAAAAAAAAAAAATCTTTTGGAATTCATAATAAAGGGGAATCTGTTGAATGTGAAACAAAAACTGCTGCAATATACTGCAAACCCCTGTTGGTGAGACCCGGGTCAAGAGAGAATAGTGAAGTGGATTAGCTGCTGTATTCACCAGAGTGACGGCTGAGCACCTCAGGAGCTTCTTGATATATCAAAAAATGATGGAAAGACACAGTTCAATTTGTCCCACTTTCATAAAGGATAATTAACCTGTCATTCTTGCTGCTTTAACAACTTCATTAAATGGGAACATAAAATGGGCACAGCCAGCTCTGTGTCTTTCCAAAATGGAACACCTAGGACATGTTTCTTCTAAATTAACGAATAAAGATTGACTTAAAATATGATCAACACATGCTGCTTTTTAAATAAAAACTACTTTCAATTTTGCATTCAAAACACATCAATTGTTTAAAATCCATCACAGGATTGCAAACATCTTTAGTTCCTGTTTCTTGATCATTGGAATATTAAAACTGATTCAATTTCTGTATTTTTAATAACCTTTCTTTTGCTGCTAAAAGTGTGCTTGGCACGGTGAGAATAAGAGTTTCATATTTGGTACCCTCTTCACTTTATTGTAGCGGCTTTTCGCACAGTATTACAATTCGCTACATTTGTGCGTAGGGAGGGGAATACAATGAACATACCCAGATTTTCTTTCTGTGATTTCAATGTCAGAGCTCTTCTGTGCCCAGATGAAAGAAGGAAGCTGAGTGTTGGAAAATGTGTCTTGTGTAATAAAAACAAAAAATGACAATGATAAAAAATTTTAAACAGAAAATACTGTACTGCACAACTGTTGAACAACAAAATAATTTGTCAACATTTTTGATGAAATAGTTTTGTTTGTTTCAGCACAGAGATTGTAACTACACTTGGGATGGAGTAATGCATTATCAACCTTTCCAGGTCTTCATGCGTCAGTCTGAAAATTCTACATTGCATTTTGTTTTGTTTAGTTTAGAGATACAGCACGGAAGCAGAACCTTTGGCCGACTGAGTCTCCACCGACCAGCGATCCCCGCACACTAACACCATCCTACACACACCAGGATCAATTTACACTTATACCAAGCCAATGAACCTACATACCAGTATATCTTTGGAATGTGGGAGGAAAATGAAGATTTCGAAGAAAACCCACGCTGTCATGGGGAGAATGTGCAAACTTAGTACAGACAGCGCCCATAGTCGGGATCGAATCCTTGTCACCAGCACCTAGGTAGCAACTCTACCACTGCACCACCATGCCGCCACCGTGACACCCCAAGTCCTGGGGGCACTTTCCTAGTGCAAGTTATGAAATCATCAATGCATCATAATAATAATATGCATCATATTACATTCCCTGTGTAATATTGATGCAAGGAGAATTAATCTGTGCTGTCTGGAAAGTGAGGAGCATGGAACACTCCCAGGCCAACCATTGAGCAATGCTGGGTCAGACATCACCAAAATAAGTCAAATATTTCATTACCATTTTTTGGGTCATCAACACACCATGGATGGGACAGGTTTGGAGGGATATGGACCAAACGCGGGCAGGTGGGACTAGTATAGCTGGGACATGTTGGCTGTTGTGGGCAAATTGGGCCAAGGGGCCTGTTTCCACACTGTATCACTCTATGACTCTTTTACTCTTGACTGTTTTACTCTAATCAGACAAGGCCTCATCAGTCCCGATGCCTTGATCCTCTGACTCTCTGATCATCAGGTCCAAACAATAGTAAATTCACTGGACACTGAATGGAGTAAGGTTCAAGGTGCCATACAGGTGGAACAATTAATTAAACACTAAAGATAAGACCATCCTCCTTTCTTGTGAGTGAAGTCGTTCTGGTTAGATTGACACAGGATAAAACTTTCACCAATAGCCACATCATTACAAGATAAACTCATTCCATCTCCATAGCTCCACTTGATGCTTGGGTTACGATGCGCTTTATAGAGCTTTGGTTCGGCTGCATTTGGAGTATTGTGTGCAGTTTTGATCACCCAATTACAGGAAGGATGTGGAGAGGTTGCAGAAAGGTTTTACCCGAATGCCTGGATTAGAGGATTTTGGGTATAAAGAGAGGATTGACCAACTTGGATTGTTTTTTCTGCAACACCGAGGGTTGAGGGGAGACCTGTTAGAAGTGTATAAAATTAGGAGAGGTAAAGGTAAGATAGATGATCAGAACCTTTTCCCAGGATGGAAATATCAAAGACTAGTGAGCATAGCTTCAAACGGAGGAGGATAAATTTTAAAGGAGATGTGTGGGGCAAGTTTTTTTTTAATACAAAGAGAGGTGGATGCCTGGAATTCATAGTCAGGGGTAGTGGCCATTTAAGAGGCTTTTAGATTGGTACATGGTTGTGTATGGAATGGAGGGATATGGATCATGTGCAGGCAGAGGAGATTAGTTTAACTTGGCATCATGTTCGGCACAGACATTCTGAGCTGAATGGACTTTTCCTGTGCTGCACAGTTCTATGTTCTATGTTGTATCCTGCCTTTGCTCATTTTCTACTCAAATACTCAGTGAGGTCTGATTAATCATTTGAACCCTTGGCTAGCCTGATTTGTTTCATCCTTCCGAAAGTCATCCAAATCCACTATTGAAATCCTAAAGCACAACATGTTCCAATCCTAACTCGTAAAATGTTCTGTCCGCCCGTCACTCTGGTTTACTAAGGTACATTGTGATTGAATAAGCTTTGGCTTGACTTCAAAGTTCCCTCTGTGAATCTCTGGACTTCTCAGACGCTTTTTGTTTCCTTCAAGATATTCCATGAAACCCTTTGTCAAGCTATCATAATATCTTCCTCTGTCTCTTTTGTCAAACTGTTTTGATATATGTTTGAAGCACAGATACAAGAGAATGCAGATGCTGCAATCTTGATCAAATACATGAAGTGCTGATGAAACTCAACGGGTCAGGCAGCATCTGTGGAGGGAAATGAACAGGTGTTGTTTCAGGACAGGATCCTTTTTCATTCTGATCCATGATGTGGCTAGTTCATTTTGTTTTGTAAAAAAAACATTATTTTTGCTGATTTATATATTTTGAGAGGTAATCGGTTCACTGGGGATCTTGCATGGATGAACACTTCCTACCATTACCGTACTTTCAACTGATGTATCTCACCCCTTCCTTCCATATATTATACACACACAGCCACATATACTTACACCCACATACATAGAGATGTATTTGTGCTTTATATAGAGGAGAATCTTATAATTGTTTGGCGTATTATGATACTGGGAGCCATTACTAGGGAGTGAGGAAAGGAATGATGGGTGAACTAGATATCAGACAAAATTAGGACTCATGTACTAGAGAATAAAAATTGGAAACTACTGGAGGAAACGAGTGGATCAGATCGCATCTGTGAAAGTAGAGGGAAGGGTGATGTTTCAGGATGTGACCTGGTAATAGTCCTGTCCAACTCACACTAACAGTTTGTTTCTTGGCTCCTAGTAGCAGCATCTGCAGTGTCTGTATCTACCAGGGAACAAATACAATTTAAAGCAAGTTCTTCTCTGAACTAATCTGGTTCATTCAAAAGTAGACACAAAATGTTGGAGTAACTCAACGGGACAGGCAGCATCTGTGGAGAGAAGGAATGGGTCGAGACCCTTCTTCAGACTGATGGATCTTTGCTATCTAATCATCACCTTTCATGCTGTTTTCTCTGTCATTAATTCAAGAATAACATGTCTACAAGGAATACATTTGGCTAAACTTGAATTGTTTTGCAAGCATGACCTTTATAAAATCCAAATTATAGGATCCACATCACAGGAAAGTTTGGAGCTGCTATTTCTATGACTACTGGGAATTCCAAAAACTTCATGTGTGTCTGGATGTCTTCAATGGACATTGGAAATCATGAATGCTAACCAGTTATGTTTTATTTTCTAGTCAGTAATGCATATTTCTTTAAAAATCACTAAAGAAACTGCTTTAGGGGTTATTCAAAAACATAATATACATTAATAAATAACTTTAACACAACAAAATATCAAGAATGTGTTTTATAGAAGGAAGAGGAGGTTGATGGGCAATTGGGAATAATGGCAGTAGGAAGATTTGGAAAGTAGGAACAGATATAAAGAAGATATTTCAAGATGTTAGTCTAAAGAGGGTCCTGATCCAAAATGTCACCTGCCCATGTTCTCCAGAGATGCTGCCTGACCGGTTGACACTTTGTGTCTTTTTTCCTCTCTATATTTAAAGCCATTATCTGAAAGGAAAGTTTGAGAATTTTTGAAAGTATAATGAAATATATCAAGCCAAATAGCTCTAGGAGAGATTCCAAGTGACAGGCTTATGAACTTGGAGATTGGAGAGGGAATTTGAAATACAATTTGGAATGCAGAGTGGAAACAGAAGAGCACAGAATGTGAACTAGGGTGGAGAAGATTTTCTGGGAGGCAGTGCTCTATAAGTGGAAAGACTTGAAGTTAGGTATTTTAAAAATAAATTCTGGGAGAGCCGAGGATGGGGGTTGAAAGGTGATCAGGAATGTTATAGATTGTTAGTTACTTGTTGTTTGTTACTTGTTTGCAAGTAAGACAACAACATTCACTCTATGGCGTTGCAACAAGAATGAATATAGTAGAGAATGATATATGCAGAGTTCTGCGGGTAAATTGGTGATTGATCAGAATAGCCTTGAACCAGTAAGCAAGGTGATCAGCATGAAAATAATTGTTATGGGATTGATACATTTTCAGTTTTAGGCAAACATTTGTTCTGCAAATCATTTATAATTCATTCTGTTAGTTTATAAAGACGTCGACAGGGGGCTTTTCCAAAGAATGGATGTAATCTTCATCATGTTTATTTCCTTGATCCAATTATTTTTTGCGTAGGCTGGTGACAGAGTGCAAAATGAAAAATGGTGCTCCAATATTTCTTACAAATGATGCTCAATTTATTACTATGGTACATGTACATGATATGTCTTTAAAACGTATACCTAAACATAACAGTGCTTTTAAGCACAAAACAATCTTCAGAAGATAATTGGTTTTGACAATCTACATATATTTTTCATCATTGCATGTATGGAAATCAGTTAATTCCAGAGTGAAGATAATTACAAAGATCAAACCACTCCAGAAAACTGAACACCATTTCCATGTCAGATTCATATGAATTAACATAATTTCCTGTGCAACATTTCTTCAGAGTATTGACTCGGAAATTAGGTCACCTTGCTCTGAGATGTGTTTGTCTTTGGGCACTCTCAAAACAACTGTGTTTTAAGATTTTGTTTTAATGGGTCTTCTCCTTGAACATGTTCTGGCCCCAGGCTTGCAATCCCACTCAAAGAGGCCCCTTTACTCTCCTTCAGCATCTTCCACCAATAGTACTGACCTACTCCATGACCTCTTATGCTCCAAAGATGTACAGGTTTGTAGATTAATTGGCTTTGGTAAAATTGTAAATTGTTCCTAGTGTGTAGGATAGTGCCAGTGTAAGGGGTGATCACTGGTTGGCATGGACTTGGTGGGCAAAGGGCCTGTTTTTGCATTGTATTTCCAAAGTCCAGAGTAAAAGTCTAAAGTAAAGAGGGATATGGTGTGAACTATACATCCAGAGAATGAAAAGGCAAAACCCCTTGTCACATTTATGAAAGTATATGGTCATATGTGTGAAGATCTGCATTTTACAGGGCTGTTGACCTCAGGATTAGATTGGGCAGCTCTTTTGTGAGAAATATAAACACTGTTGCGTTAATATTCAATAATTTTATTTTTCTCGCTGAATCCACCTACTAGATGTTTTCATTTGTATGGTCTGTAAAATATCCAGGCTGCTTTTGCTACTGCATTTAGCAGTAATCGTTCCACAACTAAGATGGTCATATGAATACTGCTTAAAGTGCTTTAGTTGCCAGTCCTAGCTTTAATACATTTTTATACCCCAGCAATTTTTTTCTATTATTTCAAACTTTTCGTGACTGGAACTGAATGTCGATATGGCACTTCATTGAAATTTCCATGATACAGATCCTCGGCTCTCTCTCATTCCTTCGTTTACTTAAAATTGCTTTCAGAGTTAGACTGCCAGCAATGTTCAAGGGAGCTCTGCTCTGCTCCTATGTCCAATATCA
Source organism: Raja brachyura (assembly GCA_963514005.1). Next base: position 43,846,275 of record OY740788.1, read on the forward strand.
TTGGAATAAAGGAGGTGTGTGAGCAGCACTTGCCATGAATGAAGCATTCCTATGCAGTGAGTATACTGTGATATCCATTTTCAACCTTTTGTATTGTGTGTGAGAAGTGGAATCAAGGGATATGGGGAGAAGGCAGGCACGGGTTATTGATTGGGGACGATCAGCCATGATCACAATGAATAGCGGTGCTGGCTCAAAGGGCCAAATGGCCTCCTCCTGCACCTATTTTCTATGTTTCGAAGTCAGATTAACAAACCTCCATTAAATTGGGTTTTCCATGATCTCTATTCATAGTTGGGGTGGGAGATTGCAACCTTCACGTGGTCCGTCCTGTTTCGATGAATGCAATCAACCTGGTGTGCACAATCAAATAAGATCAAATAGAACAAGTTGCCCAACAACTTTAGGCTGTGCACGCCATACGCAAGAAGAAGAAAATTCATAGTTGAAGGAAGAATACTTGCTTCAAAAACACAATGTATTCCAGTATTCCTTTTTAGTTTGATGTGCTCAGGACAAAAGTAACCAAACAGCACAAAGCCTTTAAAATTAAAAAATGTTATATTCATGTCTGGACCATGTAATCCTCTGAAATATTTGCATCAGATTAAAAGCACGGTTGCATCCTCATATGACCTCCATCTATAAATAACAACAATCAACAAAACAATCCTAATTCCCTAAATAGTTTTCCTTTACAAGAAAATCCAGTACAATTAACCAAAGCTGTACTCCAAAGGCTTGGGGTATAACCTAGGTATTGTGCAGTGTCGTTCTAAATTGGCTGCAATTACAATATTACTGCTATTTGTCCCCAGGCTAATACTAAGCTTTCTACAGCTTCCAACCTGGGGGAACAGATGTTAAAGTCTTTTTAACACTTTAGCCGAATAATAATTCTTTCCTACTGTTTCCATTTTCTCTCACAAACACATTATTGCTCCCTTGTTTACCTTTTATATATAAGGTAGACACAAAATACTGGAGTAACTCAGCGGGTCAGGTAGCATCACTGGAGAGAAGGAATGGGTGATGTTCAGGGTCGTGACCCTTCTTCAGACTGATGTCAGGGGAGTTTACCTCCCCCCTCGACTCCATCCAAGGACCCAAACAGTCTTCCCAGGTGAGGCAGAGGTTCACTTGCACCTCCTCCAACCTCATGCTGTTCCAGGTGTCAGCTTCTCTACATCGGCGAGACCAAGTGCAGGCTCGGCAATCGTTTCGCTGAACACCTCCGCTCAGTCTGTTTTAATCTACTTGATCTCCCGGTGGCTCAGCACTTCAACTCCCCCTCCCATTCACTATCTGACCTTTCTGTCCTGGGCCTCATCCATTGTCAGTGAGGCCCAGCGTAAATTGAAGGAACAGCACCTCATATTTCGCTTGGGAAGTTTACACCCCAGCGGTGTGAACATTAACTTCAGATAGCCCTTGCGTTCTCCCTCCATCCGCTCCCCCTCCATCCGCTCCCCCTTCCCAGTTCTCCCGCTAGTCTTACTGTCTCTGGCTACATTCTATCTTTGTCCCGCCGCCTCTCCTGACATCAGTCTGAAGAAGGGTCTCGACCCAAAATGTCACCCATTCCTTCTCTCCAGAGTTGAGTGCCTGACCCGCTGAGTTACTCCAGCATTTTGTATCGACCTTCGATTTAGAAACATAGAAAATAGGTGTAGGAGGAGGCCATTCGGCACCTTCGAGTCAGCACCGCCATTCATTGTGATCATGGCTGATCGTCCCCAATCAATAGCCCGTGCCTGCCTTCTCCCCATATCCCTTGATTCCAGTAGCCCCCAGAGCTCTATCTAACTCTCTGTTAAATCCATCCAGTGATTTGGCCTCCACTGCCCTCTGTGGCAGGGAATTCCACAAATTCACAACTCTCTGGTTGAAAAAGTTTTTTCTCACCTCAGTCTTAAATGGCCTCCCCTGTATTCTAAGACTGTGGCCCCGGGTTCTGGACTCACCCAACATTGGGAACATTTTTCCTGCATCTAGCTTGCCCAGTCCTTTTATAATTTTATATGTTTCTATAAGATTTCCCCTCATCCTTCTAAACTCCAGTGAATACAAGCCTAGTCTTCCCCATAAAAATTCCACCCGTGTCTGCCTTCAAGGGACCACATTTGACTTTGCTATTCTTTTTCCCTTAACAATGCTAACAATGCTTTTACTGCCCATCTTTATATTCCTGGCCAGCTTCCCCTCATGCATCATCTTTTCAGCCCGTATTGCCCGTATTTTTTCCTTCTGTTGTCCTATGAAAGTTTCCCAATCCTCTGGCCTCCGGCTACTCTTTGCTGTGTTATACATCTTTTCTTTTAGTTTTATTCTATCTCTAACTTCTCTTGTTAGCCACAGTTGCCTCCTACTCCCCTTAGAATCTTTCTTCCTTTTTGGAATGAAACAATCTGGCGTCTTCTGGATTAAGACCAGAAATTCCTGCCATTGGTGTTCCACCATCATTCCTGCTAGGATCCCTTTCCAGTCTACCTTGGCCAGCTCCTCCCTCATGCCTCCATAGTCCCCTTTGTTCCAGACACGGAACTCGCTATCAAAACATGGAGGGAACCGGGGGACAGGAGGGACACTATTTTTTGGCAGCAGCGCGCACTCACACATACATGCGCGAGGCTTCGGAGGCTCAATCCAGTGCTAAATGCTGCTCAGCTCTGCCTGTCTCGCCGGGTTAACCTACAGCCCTGACTGGACTGATGGGATACCAGCGCAACTTCTCCGCGCTGGCCATATTTCCCGCAAGCCCAGGCAGGTTGACCTCGCGGGACAGGCAGAGTTGAGCTGGGTTTAGCGCTGCTTCTCTGCGCTGGTTGTGGGCCTGGGGGTGCCGCGCCCGTCTGACTGCCGACGTCTCTGGCCACCCGTGGGGGGGGAGGGGGGGAGGGGGGCACTCGGGTGGGGATGGGACAGCGCCGGAGCGGCGGCTGGGATCGATCCTGGCTGTGGATGAGGCACAGGTCTGTGCCACATCTCCCCCCTCCAATCACCGCTCTCTATCCTGACTGGACTGATGGGATACCAGCGCAACTTCTCCGCGCTGGCTATATTTCCCGCAACCCCAGGCAGGTTGACCTCGCAGGACAGGCAGAGTTGAGCTGGGTTTAGCGCTGCTTCTCTGCGCTGGTTGTGGGCCTGGGGGCGCCACGCCCGTCTGACTGCCGACGTCTCTGGCCACCCGTGGGGGGGGGGCACTCAGGTGGGGACGGGACAGCGCTGGAGCGGCGGCTGGGATCGATCCTAGCTGCGGATGAGGCACAGGTCTGTGCCACGTCTCCCCCCTCCAATCACCGCTCTCTATCCTCAGTCCCCCCCCTCCCCCCACTCCTCCCTCCTCCAATCATCGCTCTGAATCATCATGTCCCGCCGCCATTGCCTGCTAACCAACGTCTCTCTCGTCCAATCGGCGCCATCGATCAGCAGTCCCCCCGGGTTTTCCTCCCCCATTTTGTTCAACTGCATCACCGACACTTCAAATTTAACCTTCTCTTTCTCAATTTGCAGATTAAAACTAATCATATTATGATCACTACCTCCAAGCGGTTCCTTTACCTCTAGTTCTCTTTATCTAATCTGGCTCATTGGACAACACTAAATCCAGAATTGCCTTTTCTCTGGTCAGCTCCATTACAAGCTGCTCTAAGAATCCATCTCGGAGGCACTCTACAAACTCTCTTTCTTGGGGTCCTGAACCAACCTGATTTCCAAGTCTACCTGCATATTGAAATTCCCCATCACAACAGTGGCATTACCTTTGTTACATGCAGTTTTACCTGCAACTTACACCCTACATCTGGACTACTATTTGGGGGTCTTCTTGCTTTACAATTCATTAACTCAATCCACAGTGACTCTACCTCGTCAGTCCCTATGCCTTCCCTCGCAAGGGACTGAATTCCATTCCTCACCAGAAGAGCCACCCCCCCTCTTCTGCCCACCTGCCTGTCCTTTCTATAGGATATATAACCCTGTATATTAAGTTCCCAGGCCCGGTCCTCCTGCAGCCATGTCTCAGTAATCCCCACAATGTCATATCTACCGACCTCTAACTGAGCCTCAAACTCATCTACTTTACTTCTTATACTTCGCGCATTCATATACAATATTTTTAATTCCGTACACATCTCACCTTTCACATCGATCCCTATTACACTTGGCCATACTCTCCTATCCCTTTGTGAGCTTTCTTTCCCATTAATTCTGGGATCATTAACTATCCCTTTACTCCCTTTCCCTTTAACTCCATCCTTGACTATCCCATTTAACACCCCACCCCCCTTATTTAGTTTAAAACCACCTGTGTAGCTGTGGCAAACCTGTCTGCCAGAATGCCAGTCCCCCACCTGTTAAGGTGCAATCCGTCCCTTTTGTACAGTTCCCCCCCTTACTCCAAAACAGATCCCAGTGGTCCAAGAATCTAAATCCCTGCCCCCTGCTCCACTTCTTCAGACACACATTCAGGTTCCTGCTCTTGCCAAATATATGTATATATATATATATATGTACTGTGGCTTGCAAAAGTTTTCATACTCCTTGAACTTTTCCACAATTTGTCACGTTACAACCACAAACGTAAATGTATTTTATTGGGATTTTATGTGATAGACCAACACAAAGAGGTGATTATTTGTGAAGTGGAAGGAAAATGATACATGGTTTCCAAATTTTATTACAAATAAAAAAACTGAAAGTGTGGCGTGCAAAAGTATTCTGCCCCCCTGAGTCAATACTTGTAGAACCACCTTTCACTGCAATTACAACTGCAAGTCTTTTGGGGTATGTCTCTACCAGCTTTGCACATCTAGAGACTGAAACTCTTGCCCATTCTTCTTTGCAAAATAGCTCAAGTTCAGTCAGATTGGATGGAGCGCGTCTGTGAACAGCAATTTTCAAGTCTTGCCAGAGATTCTTAATTGGATTTAGGTCTGGACCTTTGACTGGGCCATTCTAACACATGAATATGCTTTGATCTAAACCATTCCATTGTAGCTCTGGCTGTATGTTTAGGGTCGTTGTCCTGCTGGAAGGTGAACCTCCGCCCCAGTCTCACATCTTTTGCAGACTCTAACAGGTTTTCTTCCAAAATTGCCCTGTATTTGGCTCCATCCATCTTCCCATCAAATCTGACCAGCTTCCCTGTCCCTGCTGAAGAAAAGCATGCCCACGGCATTATGCTGCCACCACCATGTTTCACAGTGGGGATGGTGTGTTCAGGGTGATGTGCAGTGTTAGTTTTCCGCCACACATAGCATTTTGCATTTAGGCCAAAAACTTCAATTTTGGTCTCATCAGACAAGAGCACCTTCCTCCACATGTTTGCTGTGTCCCCCACATGGCTTGTGGCAAACTGCAAACGGGACTTCTTATGGCTTTGTTTCAACAATGGCTTTCTTCTTGCCACTCTTCCATAAAGGCCCGATTTGTGGAGTGCACGACTGATAGTTGTCCTGTGGACAGATTCTCCCACCTGAGCTGTGGATCTCTGCAGCTCCTCCAGGGTTACCATGGGCCTCTTGGCTGCTTCTCTGATCAATGCTCTCCTTGCCCGGCCTGTGAGTTTAGGTGGACGGCCATGTCTTGGTAGGTTTGCAGTTGTGCCATACTCTTTCCATTTTCGGATGATGGATTGAACAGTGCTCCGTGAGATGTTCAAAGCTTGGGATAATTTTTTATAACCTAACCCTGCTTTAAACTTCTCCACATCCTTATCTCTGACCTGTCTGGTGTGTTCCTTGGGCTTCATGATGCCGTTTGTTCACTAATGTTCTCTAACAAACCTCTGAGGCCTTCACAGAAGAGCTGTATTTATACTGAGATTAGATTACACACAAGTAGACTCTATTTACTAATTAGGTGACTTCTGAAGGCAATTGGTTGCACTGGATTTTATTTAGGGGTATCAGAGTAAAGGGGGCTAAATACTTTTGCACGCCACACTTTTCAGTTTTTTTATTTGTAAAAAAATTTGAAAACTAAGTATAATTTTCCTTCCACTACACAATTATGCGCCATTTTGTGTTGGTCTATCACATGAAATCCCAATAAAATACATTTACGTTTGTGGTTATAACGTGACAAAATGTGGAAAAGTTCAAGGGGTATGAAAACTTTTGCAAGCCTCTGTATGTGTGTAAATATATGTATATATGTGTATATATGTATATGTGTATATATATATGTATATGTGTGTGTATATATGTATATATGTATATGTATGTATATGTATATATATATATATATAAAAGAACTGCAGATACACATATATATATATATATATATATATATATATATATATATATATATATATATATATATATATATATATATATATATTTATATATATATATATATATATATATATATATATATATATTGTATATATATATATATATATTTATGTCTCACTGCACCAATGCTTTGCCTTAGACTTGGTGCTGAGTCGAGTGTATAATCACATCTATCAGAAGAACAGATAAATGTGGCCTCCATTATAAAGTGGAGGCGGAAAGGTGCAAGTAAGTAATGACTGTAAAATTTTCTTTCTGATCTTCTGTGGTTTCTGAGTATCCATAATGCTACAATTTATGTATAATACTGCCACAAATAAGCTCCATGTGTTTGAAGCTCTGCATGTCCACCGGGTGGCGCTTCGATGGCAGCCTCGCCTACAGTCTTTCCTTTTTGTCTATTTTTTTGTTATTTTTAGTGTGTTTAAAAAGTATGTGTTAATGTTCTCTGGCTTGTATTATGTTGGGGTGGGGAGTCGGGGGAAACCTTTTTACAATTTCTTACCTTGCCGGAGATGCAATTGTTTTCCTGATCATATCTCCGGTCGCTTTGCAGCCATCAAATGGAGCTGGAGGCCTTGCTCAGGGCTGAATTTGAGCCCCACTGCAGGGCGTGGACTTACCATCGGAGCCGATTCCTTTCCTGGGATCGATGCTCCAACCGCAGCCTGTGGACCTTAACATCAAGGAGCTCGCAGTCTTGGGTTGAAAACCGACGTCGGGAAGCTCCAAAACCGCATGACGTTTGACTAGCCCCGACCCGGGGTAGATCGCCCGGTGCGGCGGAGCTGAGATTCCCCCCCCCCCCCGATGCAGGAGCTTGATTGCCTTGACGTGGAGGCCCGCCACCGGCTACAATTAAGATTGTCCCGTCAACGGAAGGTTAGAGTCCCCCAACCGCTGGAGTTCAAAGAAGGGAGAGATTTAACTTTTTCTTGTCTTCCATCACAGTGAGGAATGTGGAGGAGTTACTGTGGTGGATACTTATGTTACAATGTATTTTGTGTGTTCTGTTGCTTTTTATTGGTATGACTGGCAAATCAAATCCTCGCATGTTGCAAACAATACTTGGCTTATAAAGTATGATTATGATTATGATTATTATGATGTCCTTGGAAGTCTTTTGATATGGTAGCAATAATTCGAAACGATGGACAGGCTGCCATCTGAAATAAAAAGTATGACCTGTTTACTGATATTGTATGAACCATCTCCTCTGGAATGCAATGATTTATTACTTTGTAACTGTTTAAGAATTGTATTATACATTTGCCGCACAAAAGAAGCATAAAGTATAAAGCCTGATGTTTATCCAGGAGGGAAGGGGGGGGGAATGCAAAACATTATTAGGTCAAAGTGGCAACTTCAGCTGTACCCTGTAACTTCAGAATTAAAGGACACTTTTTTAGGGAGGAGACATTTCTTTAGTCATTGGGTGGTTAATCTGTGGAATTATTTGCCGCGGAAGGCTGTGGAGGCCAAGTCAGTGGATATTTTAAAGGCAGAGATAGATTGATTCTTGATTAGTGCAGGTGTCAGAGAATGGAGTTAGGAGGGGGAGATCGATCAGCCATGATTGAATGGTGGAGTAGACTTGATGGGCCGAATGGCCTAGTTCTACTTTTATTCCTTATGACCTTATGAACCCCATTACAGAAAGGATATGAAGGCTTTGGAAAGGGTACCGCAAAGGTTTACCAGAATGCTGCCTGGAATAGAGGGTGTTACCTGCAAGGAGTAGTTGGACAGACTTGGAATTGTTTTCTCTGGAACGCAGAAGCTCGAGGGAAGATCTAGGAGAAGTATATAAAATTATGAGAGGCATAGATAAGGTAGACAGTCAAAGCGTTTTCCTCAGAGTGGAAATATCAAAGACTGGAGGGGATAGCTTTAAGATGAAAGCAGCAAAGTTTAAAGGAGTAGTAATGGGGAAGTTCTTTTACATAGAGCAAGGCTTCCCAACCTGGGGTAAATTTCCACTACCCAGGGGGTAAATTTGTTGATTCTGGATTTGTACATATTTTTTCTCATTGACTGACTGTATTTGGTTCTGGTATACCGGCATCTGTTCATCATTAGTTGTTCATAAATAAGTGAAATAAGATTGTTATGTGCTATTAAAGTTGCCAAAGGTAAATGGGACGAAAAAAAATTGACCTAGAGAAGGGTCGTAAATATATATCTTTCACAACATTGAGGGGTAGAAAGACAGTTTAGGGGAGCATATTGTCAACAGAAAGGCAGGGGAAGATACCATTCCTTCAAGCATTGGGTCAGAAGATCATGTGTTGGAAGAAACTGCAGATGCTGCTTTAAACCAAAGATAGACACAAAAAACTGGAGTAACTCAGTGGGACAGGCAGCATCTCTGGAGAAAAAGGAATGGGTGATGTTTCTGGTCAAAACCTTTCTTCAGACTGATTAGGGATAAGGGAAACAAGAGATATAGACGATGATGTCGATGATGATCAGAGTTATCTGTATCTGACCTCCAGCTCATCTCCTGTTACTGTGCTGCAAAGCACAGATGTGGAAGTCAAAGACAAGCCAACCCACCTCATCAATGTATCTGTTTCAAACCTTTGACAAATGGCAAGAAAATCCCAGGCCTAAGACTGTTTCACTGGTATGTCTGAGTGGGACCTTCAGCCAATTAGACCACAGTAATGCTGAGGATCCATATCAGAAGAATAAATTAGGTTTCAATCATCTATGGAAAGCAAAGGTTGGAAAAGACAGAAATAATTGAGAAAGATAAAATGAGACACTCAAATGGAATGTAATTTGCTTTTTCAAAATCACCTATGCTTATGAATTTATGAAAGACATTTCACATTGGTGAAATTTATATTCAATGCCAGCGAGGTTGTTTGATATTAATAATTACTTAACACAACACTCACAATTATTACTGAACACAGCACTCACAATTAGATCACAGTGAATTTAACATAAAGAGCACCTCATGATGCTGCAGCAACGCGACTTTCATTGGGGAGAAATTTGCATTCAGTTTAGAAAGAATGCTTGAAGAGCTAAATGCATCTACATGCTGAATCAATTTCTAAGGAGGTAGAGGCTCTGGGCTGCCTTTTTTATGTGTGCTGTGCCCAGAACAGCTCATTTGAGATATTAATGTTCAGGAAATTGAAGCTGTTGGCTCTTTCTACGGCTGACCCACCAATGAAAATTGGCGTGGGATTTTTCAGCTTCTCCTTTCTAACTAAATTCAACAATTCATTGTTTGGTGGTCTTGATTTTTGGTTTGTGGTTTTCTGTGTTTTTTGCACAAATGTCTTGTTTTACCCTGTCTTTTTCTTTTCACTCTGTTTAATTTATGTATAATTTATGATCTGTGCATTGCCCGAGTCCATCTGCCTATTATGTTGCTGCAAGCAAGATTTTCTTTGTCCCTGTACATATTCACATGACAATAAACTTGGCTTGACTTATATTTAAGCTTATCATGCTCTTCTTCACTGGTGCAAGTTTATTTATTTTTTCCTTATCAGGCCTACTCACCAAATGATGTTGTCATTGACAAAACTCATTCATCTTTTAAAAATAATAAATTAGTTGATTACATTTTGATTAAAAAAAATAGAAAATATTGAAAATATTCAGAATTACAAATGGTGTCTATGAAACTACAGAGTTAATATTCAGGCCAATAAACATGTACCAGACCTTACAATAACCACAAATATTCATTGTGTTTCTCTCCAATGAGATGCTAGCTCAATTGTTGAGGATTTTCTAACATTATCTGTTAGAATTCGCGAACCCAGAAAAAGAAAATTAAATACTACAAAACATAAACCAAAAATTGCAAGCAACATATTTTTTAATTTATATATCTTTTGCCATTGTGCCTTTTATAATAAAAAAGTAATCAAGCCTAATAAACAATCAAGAAGAAGGGCCTCGATCCAAAATGTCACGTACTGTATTCCTTTTCTCCAGAGATGCTGTCTCTGAGTTACTCCAGGTTTTTGTGTCTATCTTCAGGATAAACTACAAGCTTGATAAAGGAGACAGGAGTTAAGGAGCATGTTAAAGGAGAGGGAATAGGGGAGGTGGAAGTTAAGGAGGAAATTGGAGATATGTGGGTTTAAGGAGATGAAGGTGTAGCTCATCATAGTGGAGAGAAGGTCCATTTCATAGGCTCATTTCAAGCAATGATCTTTAGCAATTGCCTATGTATAGCTGTTGTCTATCTACATCCAGAAAATTTCAACCTAAAATGGAAGAAACTCGTTCTCTGATTGTTAAACCAAACTTTTCAGCTTATCCTGATGTTCTCTTTTAATTATTGTGAAGCAGACACAATCATAAGCGCAATAATACTTTATTAGCCAAGTATGTTTTTCATTTGCCATGTCAGTCATACAATAAAAAGCAATGCGTCACACAAAACACATTTTAACATAAACATCGATCAGAGTGACTCCTCCACATTTCTCTCTGTGATGGAGAGCGTAAAAAAGGGAGGTTTAATCTCTTCCATTTGCTCTCGAGCCCTGCATTGACGGGATGATCTTGACTCCAGTAGCCGGTGGCGGGCCCTCCGCATTGAGGTGGTCAGTTCCTGCATTGGGCGGATGTCACCTCCCCATCGCCGGATGATTGAAACTTGCGTTGCTTTGAACCTTCCGCAACATTGGAGCAATGACATCCATGGCCTCTCCCGAGACTGCGAGCTCCCGAGGTAAAAGCAGTTGGAGCGATCCCAGGCAAGGGATCGACTCCGTTGTAAGTCCACGCCCCGCGGTGGGACCCAAGGTCAGTCCGAAGAGGCCTCCAGCTCCATCGATGGTAGAGCAACCGGAGAATGCTATCCGAAAATTAATCGCATCTCCGGCAAGGTAAGAAACTGAAAAAAGGTTTCCCCCTCCCCCTCCCCCCCACTTAAAACAAACTAGAGAACATTTACACAAACTTTAACACACACTATCAATTTAAAAAAGACAGAAAAACAAACAGACAGTTGGCTGGGCTGCCAATAGTAAGGCACCCCTAATATTATATCAGCAGTAGTATAAAAAGATCAGCAATATACATCAGCAGTATAAAAAAACGTGTTGTAATGACCTCTATCTACAAATCCGCGAGGGAAAATCAAAGGAAACCAGACCTCTGGAGGCTCAATTTTTAGTTCTTTATTTCATTTCATGTGTTTCATTTCAGAGCCCTCGATGCATCATATTCTTGAATGGAACATTGTCTGGTTGACTAACATTGGTCTGTTGCGACATGAGTGCATGGTGAAATGGCAACCAGTTTAATGTTTCTTTAGGCTCTCTCTATCATTGAACCCAAATGGAAGGAAGAAGAATCTGAGATGTTAAGTGCGTCAAGCTGTTTGCTATGACCCTGTTGCAGCTAATATAATTAGGGTAAACCAATTTACCCCTATTATGTTATCTCATGGGATAAGCAAATTGAAGGTTTTAACTGTCTGTCACTCCATGTTATGACTGAACAATCGATAAACATAAAAATTAAAAAGAATATACGGTTTTCATAAGGTCACCTATCCGTGCTGTTTAAAAAAATGCTGTTTAATCATTTCTGTAACTCTAACTTGAGGCACTTAAGATAATTAAGTAATTTGTTTAGATTTTTCAATAAGAACGGGAAGTATCCGCTTCATCAATAACCTTTGATAGAACATCTCATAGAGACATAGTTATACAGCATGGAAACGAGCCCTTTGGCCTGACGCTTCCATGTTGACTAAGTTGTCTAACCAAAGAAATCCCAGAAAGAGTCATAGAGTCATAGAGTCATAGAGCTATGCAACATGGACATAGACCCTCAGGCTCTTCTTGTCCATGCTGACCAAGTTGGAATTCTGGGATAGTCCCATTTGCCCACATTTGGCTCATGTCTCTCCGACCCCCCCTCCGATCCAAATATCTGTCTGAATGTCTTTTGAAAGCCATAATTGTATCTGCTTCCATAGCTTCCTCTAGCCGTTCATTCCAGATATGGGCAAGTCAAGTCAAGTCAAGTCAAGTCACTTTTATTTATATAGCACATTTAAAAAACAACTCTCGTTGGCCAAAGTGCTTTACATTGGTATAAGAATAGTATAACAAACAACAGTGGTTCACAGGTTAAATTACAAAAATCACTACATACATATAGCCCTCGCTTAGAGGACGTCATGAAAGGCTTGGGAGTGAGTTTTTAGTCTCGACTTAAAGGAGTCGATGGAGGGGGCAGTTCTGATAGGAAGAGGGATGCTGTTCCACAGTCTAGGAGCTGCAACCGCAAAGGCGCAGTCGCCCCTGAGCTTATGCCTAGACCGCGGGATGTTCAGTAACCCCAGGTTTGCCGATCTGAGGGACCTGGAGGTGGTGTGGTGGGTGAGCAGTCTTTTAATGTAGGTGGGGGCAAGCCCATTGAGGGCTTTGTAGACATGAAGGAGATCTTGGAATTTATTCGGAACCGCACAGGGAGCCAGTGGAGAGAGGCCAGGATCGGGGTGATGTGGTCCCTTTTTCGGCTACCCGTCAGGAGTCTCGCTGCGGCGTTTTGGACCAGTTGCAGGCTGGACAGGGAAGATTGGCTGATGCCAGTGTAAAGGGAGTTGCCGTAAACGAGGCTGGAGGAGATAAATGTGTGGATGATCTTTTCAAGGTTATCAAACTGGAGGAATTGGATTATTTTAGCTATCGTTCGAAGCTGAAAGAAGCTAGCTTTTACCACGGCATTGACTTGTTTGTCAAATTTCAGTGCTGAGTTAAATATCATGCCAAGGTTTTTGACGTGAGGTTTGAGTAGTGGGGTAAGGCTTCCAAGGCTGCCTGCTATCATTTTGATTGAGTTCGAGGGGCCGAGAAGGATGACCTCAGACTTACTCCCGTTTACTTTATATCCTCGAGGCAGCGGGTAAGGTTAAGCAGATTTGATTGGTTTTTGGGCTTCAGGGGGAGATAGATTTGTGTATCGTCTGTGTAGCAATGGAAGGAAATGCTGTACCTTTCAATGGCTTGGCCTAAGGGGAGCATATACAGGGAGAAGAGAATGGGGCCAAGAATGGAACCTTGTGGAACCCCACAGCAGAGGCTAGTTGGGGAGGAGAAAGAGTTGCCTATGTTAGTAGAGAAACTTCTACCTTTGAGGTAGCAGATGAACCAGCTCAGGGCAGTGGCATCAATGTCAACCCTGTACCGGAGACAGTCAGTTAGGATGGTGTGGTCGACAGTATCAAGTGCTGCGCTGAGGTTGAGAAGGAACAATATTGCAGAGTCGACGGAGTCAATGGTGACTATCCTCTAAGTAAGGCCCTTCTTAAATTTCTCACCCTCATCTTAAAACTATACCTTGGGAAAAAGACTTTGAGCGTTCACTTTATCTATGCCCCTCATGATCTTATACACCTCAATAAGGTCACCTCTCAGACTCCAACATTTAAAAAAAACACAGCCTAACCAGCCTCTCCATATAAATCAAGCCCACAAGTCCAGGTTATTTCCAGAGGAATCTTTTCTACACCATTTACAATTTAATGATATCTTGACCCTGAAAAGACACTTGGCATCTTAAAAGACATTATGGACGGGTACTTAGAAGGGGAAGGTTTAGAGGGATATTGACCAAAGATGGGCAAATGGGACTAGCTTAGATGGGGCATCTTGGTCAGCAGGAACAAGGTGGGCCAAAGGGCTTGCTTCCATTCTGTATGACTCAAAGACATTCTTCCTGTATCTGGGTGACCAGAAGTGCAAACAGTACTCCAAGTGTGTTCTCACCAATGACTTGCTCTGCTGCACCATGGTGTCCCAACTTTTGTGCTCAACACCCTTCTCAATAAAGGCAAGCATGCCTTTATTGAGCATTAAGTGTTTTTTTCACCATCCTGTCCACCTCTCAACACTTTCAGGGGAACCAAGCACTTGTGCTTCAAGGTCTCTTTGGTCTATAACACTCTTCAGGACTCCATAATTTACACTTACCTGCACCTAGCCAACATTCCTCCAAATCATTCCAAGCTCCGTACCTGTCCTCGTGTCTTCATACGTAATTCTACCCACTTCTACCACTTCCTCTGGCAGGTCATTCCATATTAAAAAGTTGCTTCTCAGGTCTCTATAACATCAGACCTCTGGCCTGAAAAACAAACCACTACCAAGACTCTGTGTGCTATCTCCAAGCTGATTTTGTCTCTAGTTGGCTAGCTCTCCCTTGAGCCCCAGTGTCCTAACCTTCCAGACAAACCTAACATGAGGGATTTAGTCAAAGGCTTTGCCAAAGTCTATGTCGATAATGTCTATTGTACTGCCCTACTTGTCATTCTTCTTGGTAACCCATTCAAAAGCAATCATATTTGTGAGTCTCAATTTCCCAAACACAAAGCCATTGCTGACTATCCCTGACCAATCCTTACCTTTGCACATAGATTCAATCTCACCGAATCCCCTCAATCACTGATATAAGCTCATCAGTTTGTAGTTGCAAGACATTTCCCTGCAACCTTTGTGAAATCGAGGCACAACATTAGCTGTTCTCCAGTCTACTGGCACGTCACCTGGGGTTATCGATGATACAAATATATCTGCAGGGTGCCACACAATTTATTCCCTAGCTTCCTACAATGTCTTAGGATACACTTGATTAGGTTGTGGGAATTTATCTACCATTGATTATGAATGCACATTATTAATAATATTATGTTATATAAACTAATTGACATCTGGCTTTAATTTCAGCATCCCACTGAAGCTGAATGGAATACAGTGCTAACTCAATAATTAGGAGTATCAGAAAATGGGGGCAGCTAATTGCTCAATCAATCCTTCAGTGTCGTCTGCCACTCATTCCACTGGGTCATGGGTAATAGAGTCATAGGGTCATACAGCATGGAAACAGGCTCTTCAGCCAGACTTGCCCCTGCCGAAGTAGGTACCCATGAAAGGTAATCCAATTTGCCTGCGTCCGGCCATATTTCTGTGAAGCGTTCATATCCATGTACGTGTTTTAAATGCTGTTAAAGTTTCCCCCGTAACTACACCCTCTGGCAGCTCGTTCCATATACCCATCACCTTCTGAGTGAAAAAGATGCCCATCGGGTTTCTATTACATGCCCCCATCACATCAAACCTATGTCCTCTCCTTAAATCTATGTCTTCCAGACATAATATTAATCTATATTTTAATCCCAGCATTCTGTTTTCCCTTAACTAGTAAAGTCAATTAATCATAAATCTGAAATTCTCAGCTATTTCAGCTGCTTTTGCTTTGCAGTGGAGACATTTACAGAATAACATTACTCTTCATCTGAAGAGCTGCAACTTGACATTGTTGAGAATAGGCTAGGTTTAATATAGTTTCATTATATAACTTTTTCATCTTCAATCGTTAATGACTTCGAACCTAGTTCATGTAACCTATTTTTGTATCTTTATCCTTTGAGCATAAACCATTATTCTGGTACAGTTTTGTGGCATGCCTTCCAAGACCAATATATTCTTACCATTCTTACAGAGCAATGTGCTGCAGATATAGTCTAACCAAGGCACTTTATCATTGCACTGATACTCCCACCTCATTGTGTTCCAGTCTCTTGTGATGAAGACTAACATTCCATTAGCCTTTTCCATTACTTTTATACCTGATCACCAGTTTTTAGTCATTTCTTTAGATGGGCCCTTAAATCTTTATGTTCCTCTTCAGTTCCTTACAAGTGCATTCACACATCTATCCAAGGCTCTAAAAAGTAATAAATAACATAAGGATAGGTTTGATTTCATGAAAAGTGGCCTTTGTAATTCATCTTAATGTAAAGTGAAATTCTGGACAATAAAATATTCCTAGAAACATTAAGAACATGTACCAATGAGGCCTGGCATTGGTCATGGTCATGGAGAAGTGGAAACCCATTTGCTGACTATCATAAGGTGCAGCATTTAATGGAATCTGAAGTAATGCAGCATTTTCTTGTCCAATATTTCTCCATAAATACTTTGTGCGGAGAAGAATTTCCTGACAGTTTTAATCCTAAAATTACATTTTACTAATTTGTACCTGTCACTTTGACTTATTCTCAACATCAATCCATAGCCTTCATGCTTGTTGATTTTTCCCAAGATCCCAGTTAAACAGGACCTTAAAAAAAAGTTTAAAAACTTTTAAATTCATGTTTACAAATCTTTAAACTTTAGAGATACAGCGTGGTCCTTCGGCCTGCCGTCCGTGTTGACCAGTGATCATCCTGTACACGGGCACTATCCTACACACTAAGGCCAATTTACAAAACTTTTTACTGATACCACTTAACCTACAAATATGTATGTTTTGAGTATGGGAGGAAATCGGAGCAGCTGGAGAAATCCCATGCAGTCACAGGGAAAATATACAAACTCCATATAAACAGCACACGTAGTCAGGACCAAACCTAGGTCTCTTGGGTTATAAGGCAGCAACACCACTGCTGCACCACAGTGCTGTCCAAATCCTTCCTGGTATTTGCACCTCTAATCCTTGAAAGCTCCGACAGATCTGTAACCAGCCCTCTGAGACAATTATGCTCTTCTGATTTTTTTTTGTAACCCCCAGCTTTTACCTCTTATGCTTTGTGTTATTTCTGGGTGTGAAGCTCAGGAATTTCAACTCTAAATCTATCTAGTTTATTTCCATCTTTTAGGACACCCCTCATGGCACCACTTTACCATGTTATAGGTTACTTGCCTGAATATCTCCTCATATTTCTCAGCGTTATTTGTTTTGCTTGATAATGCTCCAGTGAAGTTGTTTAGGATCGTTATTCTATGTTAAATAATGTTTTTGCTATTATTACATTTCGGTGCAGTGTCAGCTGTTATTACCAATTTTACTATTATCCCACATGTCATAATAACCAACCTCTTGGTTAATCATTCTCAACAATAAAAATTAACCAGAATTTCTTTCTTTTTTCCTCATGATGTGTCTTTGATACTAAGGATCAACCATCTGACCTTCCTTTGCCTCCAGCCTCTGAATAACTCCCTTGGATATCAGTCCTTTCAATATTGGATTTGGTCTAATTAATACAAAAGATAAACGAAGCATATCCTTTCAAAACCTTCCAGTGTAAATCGGCTTCATTTAAAGTTGCCTTAATTTCCTGTCTCTCTCACCTGAAAAAGGTAACGTTTGACTGCAGTTAATGTTGGGATGGCATCCACAGTCCTTGAACAAAAAAAAATGCTTTCAGAGAGAATACAAACGGGAGTTTCTTCCTTTTCTTCCATGGAATTATCAATAAAAAGCGTAAGTTGGATGAGTTTTATTTGGCCACATTGCCAAAATGGAATACTTTGTCTCAGGCCAAATTATTTGTCTTATTTAAATTTCGACTGAGTTCTTTGTTCAAGCAGGGGTTAACTTACAATTAAATCAACACTCTTTTAATAGTCATTATAAATAATACATTTTTGAGACTTCTGCTACATTTACATCATGTATGATGAAAGAGAATTTTCTTTTGTTAAATAACCTATACCGTATTTTGAAATGAAAACACAAATGACCTTCATACTCTTTCAAGTAGGTTTAAGAGGTTTTCAGGCTAGTGTATAGAGTGCTCTAACAGGCAGCCTTTAACTTTCATTACCCATTTACTATTTATTTTCTCTCTTTCCCCTGTCTGTAGCCACTCGCACCAGCACTGCCGGTTTATGAGCATAGATTTGAAGGACAAAGTGGGCTGTCAGCTTTTCACACTGACCCTCATTGAGGACTGATGGAACCTGCCACTCATGTATACTGCAGTGCCAGCTCAAACTTACTATAGCAATTTCATGATGGGTGATCTACAACCAAAAACTGTCCAAGTTCCAGATCTTCTCACATTGTTTTCCATGGATGCTGCTGGCATAATTCTTTCCGTATCAAGAATTATGTTGCAAAGATATCATTGCTCTGGAAATGACGTTACATGTGCGATATTACTTATTAGAGCTTCAGCACAGAAACAGGCCCTTCGACCCACCGAGTGCATGCCGACCAGCGATCACCCTGTACACTAACACTATCCTACACACTAGGGTTAATTTACCATTTTTACCGACGCCAATAAATCCCCCAAACTTGCAGAATATGGGAGGACACTGGAGCACTTGGAGAAAGCCCATGCGGTCACAGGGAGAACATACAAACTCCATACAGCCAGCACCCACAGTCAGGATCGAATCTGGGTCTCTGGCACTGTAATGGGCCTGTCCCACTTAGGCAATTTTTTCGGCGACTGTCAAATTCGTAGCAGGTCGCCATAAAATGGCGACTGGAACCTCCCCTACGACAATGTCTTCGACAATGTCTCCAACCTAGTTGACGTCAAGCTATGGCAAGCCACCGACAACCGGCAACCTATTAGGACGTTCACCTACGACCACACCTATGACAACCTATGTCCACCCGCGACAATCTACGACAAGGTAAGACTATTCAATCACCGGTACCTGTCGCCGGTTGACTTAGGTTGACATAGGTAGTCACCAATGGAATTCACCGAAGTCAGCACCGGCGACCACCTACATCATCCTGGCGGCAAACTATGACAGCACCTATGCCAGGAGAAGTCAAGCTATGCTCATTGGCGTCAAGCCAACTGTCGCCGACTGTCGCCGACTGTCGCTGAAAAGTTTTGAACATTTCAAAATCCAGCGGCGACCAGATAAATGCTACGATTCTTTGGGCGACTGAGGAGACTACTCACCACCATTAGGCAACACCCCGGCGACCATGTGGCGACAGCTTAGTCGCCCGTAGTCACCTAAAAAATAGCCTAAGTGGGACAGGGGAATTAGGCAGCAACTATACCGCTGCGCCACCATGTTGCTCCCTTATTGTTACTTAGGCATTAAAAAATCTTGTCTTTAATGTTTTTTGGGTAAGTTGCTTTTGGTTGTGGAAAGTGGCAGCTTCAAACTGTAAACTAATTTCGCCACCTCAAATAATTAGCCTAAGTAACTCCTCTGATAGCATTTCTATACCATCACTGCTTCAACAATAGAATACCATCCATGTAAGATAAAATAAATAGCTCTTTTATCTTTTCCCTTTGACTTAAGCCTTGAAGCTCCAGTCAAAGCAAATGAAATAGTCAGAGCCTAGGCTTTGATGTGGAAAGGTAACTAATTGTTAAACAATTAACACAACATAATTATTACTCCTTAGCACATTAGCAAAACATTTTTGAATTTATTAAACCTACCTTAACGCATTCCTGTATTTTTATTATTGGAAAGGTCCCGCTATCCTACATGGACTAATAATAAAGTAATGGTAATGCCTTTTTAATGGTTTTTGACAAATAAATGATCCTAAACCATTGTCTGTTCTCAAGGGTTTAAAATGCTCCTTCATGTTGATAATACCCCTGATGGCAGGTATGAGTAATCTTTTACTGTACAAAAGAGATTCAAACTTCAGAGATTGAGATACGCATATCTTATAACACCTACTATAATGATTAAGAAATGAGTAATTAATAGGTATAAAAGGTGAATGCAGAACATGATTAAAAGATTTCTCTGCATGGCTGACATTAGGACATCTGTTTCAGCATAAAATAATCATTAATAAAAGCTAACAAATCTGAACACCAACTCTCAGAGTGAAATAGTAAGCAAGAGCAGAAGGAGGTTAAGTACATGTGAAGGGCATAGATTCTACATCAGGGGTGGAACCAGGGGCCTTTGACCCTAGATTTATTACATAAGTGTGGTCACCATTTCTCAGCCCATCAAGTAGATTTCTAGATCCCAGCAATGTCACCGAAAGATAAGGAGAGACTAAATGGTTTGCTTAGCATACTAAACAGACTTTGTGATTTGTCAAACTCCACCATCAACCTTAGAAGCCTGTCCCACGCTGATCCATCTTCCTAACTAGTTGGGTTGCATTTTGATGCAGAATCAATTCCTGAAACAGTGGCGAAAAGTCAGTAACAAATCACAACCACTCCGTGTTCTGAGCAAGCCAGTTGTACCGAGACAGATGCTCTATTTTCTGTGTGGTGGAAGAGTGTTCACTTCATTCATTTTCTGCACTTCTCTAACAGTTTTACAACACAAAAGCTCTCCCCTGATTAATGATGTATTACATAGTTATATGGCAACGTTATTATCTGCATCAATCTTTGAATTCAACTGAAAAAAAAATTAACAAAGAACTAAACATGACAGCACATTAATTATTGATCATACTCATTTGTAAAGAACTTCACCTGTGAGGGAAGCATTCCTCTGTAGAGTGAATGGTGATCAACATATCAGGCATCCCATTAAATGGCAAAGGAATAAATGAGACAAGGTACCTTCCCTTAACAGAGGCTTGGATCTCTTTAATTGATTGTATTAGGCTTCTGTTTCAGTGCACCCTTCTTGATGATGAAGAAGGAAGCTACAGTATGGGAGTTTAATGGCACGTCTTGGAAGAGTCAGGGTGCCTGATCTCACAGTTTAGTGATACAGCATGGTCCTTCGGCCCACCGCGTCTGCACCCACCAGCGATCATCTATATACTAGTTCTATCCTACACACCAGTGACAATTTACAGAAGCCAATTAACCTACAAAGCTGCACATTTTGAGAGTGTGGGAGGAAAGCGGAGCACCCGGGGAAAACCCACGAGGTCACAGGGTAAATGTACAAACTCTGTGCAGACAGTGGGCATAGTCAGGATCGAACCCGGGTCCCTGTCACTGTAAGACAGCAACTCTACTGCTGTGCTACCATGCCACCCCTATTATTAACATCACTAATAGGTTGCACAGTGTCTGCAATAATGGAGAAATAAGGAAATGCAGATGTTGGTTTACACAAAAGGACACAGAGTGCTGAGTAACTCAGCGGTCCAGCATCTCTGAAGAACATGGGTAAGTCACATTTTGGGTTGGGACCTATGTCCCTCCTTGTGGGGGGTGGGGAGGAACAGCACCTCACATTCTGCTTGGGTAGCTTACAACCCAATGGTATAAACATTGAATTCTCCAATTTTAGATAACCTCTAACAACACCCCCTCCCCCTTCCCCTTTCTACAAGTGGCGGCACTGCGTCTCGCCTGCAGTCCGTCTGTCTTTCTTCCTTCTTTGACTTATCGTTAGTGTATGTTAAAGTCCTTTTTTAGTTGTGTATTATGGGGGGCATGGGGGAAACTTGTTTTAAATCTCTTTCTTCAACGGAGATGCAACTTTTATCCATGTCGTATCTCCGTTCGCGCTGCGGCCTAACATTGAGGAGCTGGCGTCCTCCAGCTGGAATCGACCTTGAAGGCTCCGGTCGCAGAGCTTGTGGACATACCATCGCGGAGCTGACTGACTTTTGGAGGATGTGGTCGTGCTGCGGTTGCTGCTGCAGCTCTACTTTCGGAGGCTTCCGAGGCTTCAGCTGCAGGTTCTGTGGGCTGTAACATCAGGGGCTTGCAGGTCCCTGGTTGTCGACTGACTTTTCGGGAGCTCCAGCCACGACAGCTTCGTCCGCCCCGAATTGCAAGGGTTAAATCGGCCTGTTCGCAGGACCTTTCATCGCACGCACAGCTCGGCTGCGGGATCTTCCATCGCCCGGCGGGGGCTTCAACATCGGGAGCCTCATGCGCCTTGACGTAGCAGTTTGAGAGCCTGACTGCAGGAGAAGAAATAAGGATGGGATAAGACTCCTTTTTGTCTTCCATCACAGTGAGGAGGTGCCTGGAGGAGTCACTGTGATGGATGTTTATGTTAAATGTATGTAATTGTGTGTTCTGTTTGCTTTTATTGTTATGACTGTACGGCAATGGCATCTCGTTCAAATTTATTTTTGAATGACAAATAAATGCAACCAATCAAACCCCCCCTATGTGCCTTCCTGGACACCCACCTATATCTCCCCTTTCCCCCCTCCTACATTCCTCCTCGCTCTTCCCAATTTGCAGCTCTTACATCAGTCTGTCACACCTTCTTCTTTTATCTCTGGCCTTTGTCCAACCATCTGCCACCAACCGCCGCTCACCTGTGCCCACCTATTACCTGTCACGCTTGGTCCTGGCATTCCTTTCTCCCAGCTTTCTCCATCCACCTCCCCCTCCCCCTCTTTCAATCAGTCTGAAGAAGGGTCCAAACCCAAAACATCACCATGCTCTTCAAAGATGCTGCCTGATGCACTGAGTTACTCCAGCACTTTCTATCCACAATAATACCTCTGCTGCCTCAATATTGTCTGCTTCCACATGTCACCTGGATATGAAGTGTAGAATCAATCACAGCACATGGACAGAGGGCATGACTCTGGTGACCTATGTCTAAGGTTTCTGGATCTACAAAAAAGGAGGGAAGAAGTTAAAAGACCACCTACTAAGTTATTTTCATTGACTAGGCTGCCTGAGGAAGGATGGAAAGAAGGAACAATATTTTCTTTCCAGGAAAGAAATCTTATAATAAGAAGCAACTGACATTAGATAGTCACAAAATGCTGGAGTAATTCAACGGGACAGGCAGCATTCTGTTGGGAGAAGGAAGGTGTGGCGTTTCGGGTCAAGACCATCTGATGAAGGATCTCGACCCGAAACATCAGACATTCCTCCTCTCCAGGGATGCTGCTTGACTTTTGAGTTACTTCAGCATTTCGTGTCTATCTTCAGTTTAAACCAGCATCTGCAGTTCCTTCCTGCACATTTCATCAACTGACATTACTTCAGCACGGTGCTTATAAGGCACATTTAGAATGGTATTAGTGAATAGATTGAAGTAAGTTGTTTACTTAACTTGAAGCAATACGAGTAGGTTCTCATGTCATAAGAAATAGGTGTAGAATTAGGCCATTCGGCCCATCAAGTCTACTCTGCCATTAAATCATAACTGATCTATCTCCTCCTCCTAACCCCATACTCTCACCTTCTCCCCATAACCTCGGACACCTATACTAATCAAGAATCTATCTATCTCTGCCTTAAAAATATCCACTGAACAGTTCTACACAATGGCAATATGTTACTGGAAAATTAGGAAGGGTCATTTCATTAAAACATGAACAAATCCAGTTTCCCGACTAGGTGCAGTAGTGACTGTTTGTATATACTTCAATTGAAAGAGAGATCCAATAGTACAAGAAGTGCTTATTTACAAAGCGTAAATTAAACCTGGCAGTAACATATGTGATTAATTTGTCAGAGGTTTCAACTATTTGATTTATTCTTTCACCCATTGGTATCAAACTGACAGCACTAATTTGGTAACACAGAACAGGAATGACTCGTTTGTGTTTGCCTTAGCAGTTTTCAATGGATGTCGGAACAGGCAGCATGTTTCAGGGAGATGCAATCAATGCCATCGCTGGTCAGCTGGCCAGGGTCAAAGGTGAATGACTGAGTGCATATAGTGGCCACTTGTTCATAATTGAACACTGCAGACATGATACAGTGTGGAAAACACAACACGAAAGGAAAAGATTAATCACTTGTTTCATATGTGTGCAGTTTTAACATATAGGTCCTCTGTTTCTATTACTCTCCTTAAGTAGAGAGGGATATGTATAGGACAATGATAACTCCAGAAGAAGAGTGGAAGGAGAAAAATGAAAAAGCAAAGCTAAAGATGAAAATGTGACTCATGGGGAGAATTGTTAAAATACTTTAAATAAGTGGAGTGTGATGAGGCTGGGAGATGTGGAAGAAAATTCCAAATGTTCCAGGAAAATTTCTTAGTTTGATTTAGTTTCGAGATACAACGTGGAAACAGGCCCTTCGACCCACCAAGTCCCTGCCAACCTGCGATCCCTGCACACTAACACTATTCTACACACACTAGGGACAATTTACAATTTTACCAAGGCAATTAACCTACAAACCTGTATGTCTTTGGAATGTGGGAGGAAAACCAGAGCACCCGGAGAAAACCCACGCAGGTCACTCTACTCATTCAGCTAGTTCAGCAGTGGCACAACATTATTGCTATTGATGGAAAAGATAAAGTGGTAATGTTAGATGTCGTGGTCAAACTCCACCTGGAGTATTTCATTCAGTGTTGGACAACAAACCTTGAGAAAGATGTATTGGCCTTGTTTCACTAACATGAAAGGTGGATTTAGAGCATTGAGTAATGAGGACAGATTGCATTAAGTTGGCATGTATTCCCCGGAGTTTAGGTAGTTGAGAGGTGATCTTGTTAAGGTATTTAATTAAGGGATTCAATAGGGTGTATGCAGATAAAGTATCTCCTCTGGTGATGGAGCATAATCATTTAATTACCGTGAGGCCACTGGAATGATATTAGGAAGTAAAATTTCCGCAGTGAAGATCTGAAACTTTCTTCCACTGAAGTCTGAAAATGCTGGATCAATTTAAAACTTCATGAGTGAGATTGATAGATTTCTGTGAGGTAAGAATATCAAGGGATATTGGACAAAGGCAGGTAAAAGGCAGCTGAGGGACAGGTCAGCAGTGATCTAATTGAGTGGAGAAATTGGCTTGAGGGTTTGAATGACTTTCTTCTGTTCCAATGTTTCTACATTGCTTTGTTAAACAGCATACAGGTAAACCGTAGAAGGAGAAACAGAGCAGTGTTTGACAAAAATTGGTTGATAGGCAGAAAACAACAAAAGTTTCAGGTTTGATCAAAAAAAAATGGTGAATTTTATGAGAGCTTGATTCCGCTTAATAAATAGCAGTCTGAAACAGCCAGGATCTTCAATTACCTTTAATTATTGATTGGTTATTACCGTCAGCGATGCAGTGGAGATGCAGTGGAAGGCTTTTATTTGTGTGGTATTCATTCAGATCTATTCATACTATGCATAAGTACAATCAAGTCATACTCAAGTACAAAAGGTATTGCAAAGAGAAAAATACCAGCATGCGGAATATATTTCACAGCATTATTGCATTACAGTTATAGAGAAGAGGCCCAAACATTTGCAATGAGGTAGATCGAATGTTTGGAACCACACCCTAGGTTATGGAAGAACTCTCAAGTAGTCTGATAATTGAGAGGAAGAAGCTGTTCCTGAATCTGCTGGTATATATTTTCAAATGTTTGTATTAACTGGCTAATGGAAGAGGAGAGAGGAGGGAATGACCAGAGTGAAAATGATCCTTGATTATATTGGTCACATTCTCAAGGCAGCATGAACTGTGGATGGAGTCAATGATGGAAGGCTGTTCTGTGACGGCTACATGCACAACTCTCTGCAATTTCTTGTAGTCATATGCAGAGCTGTTCCCAGACCGAGCTGCGGTGCAACCCGTTAGCATGCTTTTTATGGTGCATTTATAGAAGCTGGTAAGAGTTGTTGGAGATATGTCAAACTTCTTTAGTCCCCTTCAATGTGCTTTGTCCAGGACAAACTGTTGGTGTTATTTATGGTGCGAAAGTGGAAATGGTTGAGAGCTTCATGTTCTTTGGTATAAATATCACCAACAGTTTCAAAATGGAGTAGTGTGAGGTTAAGGATGCTTGTGAATATTCCTGCCAACTGATCGATGCAGGTCCTGAGGACGTGAGCAAGAACTGAATCTGGGTCAGTTGCTCTCCATGGGTTCATTCCCAGGAAAGCCGATCAGACCGAAGGTTCTGTTTTGTTAGCTATGAAGATACCTATTCATTTAGATTTCATAGTTAGTACAAATGAACCAACCTATTCCATAATCATTCAAAAATGATCTTGATATGCAAAATGAACCAGTCACTTCTTTGATACTTGTTGTTTGATCATGTTGAAGGAACTCCACTGATGAAATCACAGTCAAAGGATTGCTCCAGCAGATAACGGAGTCATTCAATCCATTGGGCCTCCCCCAGCAGCAGATAGACACAAAAAACTGGAGTAATTCATCCAGTCAGGCAGCATCTCTGGAGAAAAGGAACAGGTTTCAGGTTGAGATCCTTCTTCAGACTGAGAAATGTAAACAGCTGATGGAACAGCAATCCCGATGGTCACATTCTTCTACACTGTCTTCACATCTTGCACAAGTTGCATCTTCACACATTGCATCTATCCAATTCTCTTTGACATAATCTTGTTGATTCTGTTTATGCTGCAATAATAAACAGATTTTTAAAAATGATAGAAATTGAAAAACATTTTATAAAATCCATATTCTAATTGTTCTTCCCAATTGTACCAAAAGGAATTTTTACCCTGAATAAAAGTACATGGAGGCATATTTCACTGTGTGTATCCAGATTGGTGTTATGAAAATAACATTACATGTCTGAATGCAACAAAAAAGCTTTTCATTGTATTTCGGTACGCGTGACAATAAACAAATCTAAACTAAAAGAGTAAAACTAACCCGAAACGTCACCGATCCATGTTCTCCAGAGATGCTGCCTGACCTGATGAGTTACTCCAGCACTTTGTGTTTTTTTTTTTAACATATCAGGATCCTTCTGGGTCTCTCCAATTCGAAGCTCCTGGGGTTCCTTTGATTTGTTCATTTTATCTTGCAGCTGAGATGCTCAATGTGTGTGGTTTGAGTCTGGACCACAATGATTTAGCATCTTCGACTGCAGTGCCCCGAGCCTTTAACAGGATTGGGTAAGATACACTGGAGGTGAATTCAAAACAACATTTTAAATAGGTAGGAGGGGTTGAATTAGCACGTTCATGTGTTTGATAGCAATCCAAATGACATGTATGCACATCACTCATGCAATTGTCTGAAAGAGCAGCTGCAAAACTGTGATACTTAAATAAATGATTAATTTCCTGATAATTGGGGACTCTGGCATTGTTTCAAAGATGATGTGACACAGGCTCAAATAGCAGAGTTTCTTTACACTGAAATATTAATTATTTCAAAACCAATAGTTTCAGCTTCAGACCAGAATTTAATTTCCGAAATCACCCCTGGAAAGGGATTATATAGTTTTGAGCTGAAGACAGAATTTATTTAGTTAGAAGCCAAGAACAATAGAGGGAATATTACATTATAATATGTATACTATTGTGAGTAGGAGCAAATGAGCAGGCAAATTACAGAAAGATACAAATACTAAAGATGAATGATATCAAGGACTGCGATGATTCTAATATAGAGTGGAATTCTAAAACACGTGAAGGTCAATAGGAGAAGAAATTCTGAAAAGCTTTCAGGCAACTTTCATCGACATAAAGAGTCATAGAGTAATACAGTGTGTAAAAAAAAAAAACAGGCCCTTCAGTCCAGCTTACCCACACCAGCCAACAAATCACAGCTGCACCAGTCCCACCTGTCCATGTTTTGTCCATATCCCTCCAAACCTGTCCTATCCATGTACCAGTCCAACTGTTTCTAAAATGTTGGGATAGTCTCAGCCTCAACTACCTCATGCTATCTAACCTAAGGGGCGCCGTCCAATTGGTATGGCTGCCCAGCCTGCAGCTGTCTGTTTTTGAACTTCTTTCTTTTATTTTTAGTGAGTGTTAGTGTTTGTTTTTGGAGCTCTAGCCTTTTTTATGTGGGGGGTGGGGGTGGGGGGTGGGGGGGGGGAAGGGGGAAACTGCTTTTCCTGGTCCCTACCTGCTGGTCGGAGAGGCAGCTTTTCTCCGGGCTGCACCGTCGACCCGTCCTCGCGGCCTACCAGCGGGCCTGGAGCGGTGTTTCCTGAGGGGGCCGCCCAGAACCTCGGCTTCGGCAGCGGCTCAGCGCTGGAGCACCATTGGGGAGCGAAGCAGGCGATACCTTGCCTGGGTCGCTGCGCTGGAGCTGCAGAATACTGAGACCGCAGGTGAACATCGCGGAGCTGCGGGACTGTGGGGCGGCCGGCTGCGGGCGGCAGCGCTGAACTTTAACATCGGGAGCCTGGGATCTCTCGGCGAGATCGCCAGTTGTGGAGCTCCATCCAGCGTGGCCTTGTCAGCTTCGGAAGCCACGGACTCTGGTAGGGAAGTGGCCGTTCCAGGTGTCCCAAGCCGCTGTGAGGACTCTCCCGATGCCGGAACACCAACACCCGGTGAGAAGGCCTAAAACATAGGGCCGCTGTAGCGCCGACTGCGGAGGCCTCAATAGGCCTGACTATGGGTGGACTTGGGGATGGGACTGGACTTTGTGCCTTCCCCCACAGTGGGAACCATTGTGGGGGGATGTTTTTATGTTCATTGTTAATTCTTTAGTGTTGTGTCTTATCTTTATTTGTGTGCTGCATGGCAAGTCAAATTTCACTACACCGATTGGTGTATGTGACAATAAATGTCCTTTGTCCTTTGTCCTCTGACAGCTTGTTTCATTCATCTGCCACCATTTGTGTAAAAAGGTTACTCCTCAGATTCCTATTGAATCTTTTCCCCTTCACCTAAAACCTATGTCCTGTGGGTTCTCAATTCACCTACTTTTGGCAAGAGATCCTGATCTATTCCTCTCATAATTTTATACACATTGCTCCTTGAGCATTAGTTTCAAGCAACAAGAAAAGCCACAGATCAAAACCTTCTGGAAAATGAAATGGATCATGTCTAAATGGGGAGGCATCTGGAGAAAAAGTATCATGATATCATGTGGGTACAACAAATTTTAAAATGACATGGATCAATCAAGTGGATGCCAGCTTCCATCACTGAGTTGAAAAACAGGCTCTGGGATGGAATCAAGAAAATCGGTTAACAAAAAAGAAATAAAGAACGTGAAAGAGCTCACAGAGGAAGTAGGAACTGCAGATGCTGATTTATGAAAATAGACATGAAGTTCTGGAGTAACTCAGCGAGACAGGCAGCATCTCTGGAGGACATGGATAGGTGATGTTTTGGGTCAGGACCATTCATCAAACATGGAGGAAGTGACTGGAGGACAGGAATGAAGAAGGGTCTTGATCCAAAATATCACCCATTCCTCCAGAGATGCTGCGTGTCTCGCTGTTACTCCAGCTTTTATGTCTAGACAGGAATGAGCGCTAAGGTTGGAGGCCAAAATGAGGGATATGAGGCAGTAATGGGAAAGCATGGAGTGGGGGAAATGAATGGAAATGGCGAGATGTTTGGTGAGACCCGTGTTAACAATAACCTAGTGATTGGGGGAAGTGTATTCCCTCATTAAAAAAATCTACAAAACAAGGGTACACAAAATGCTGGAGAAACTCAGCGGGTGCAGCAGCATCTATGGAGAGAAGGAGATAGGTAACGTTTCGGGCTGAAACCAGACATCTACAAAACAACTTGGGTGTCATCAGATCATGTCACAGAAAATCAAATTGACCACATTTTAATCTGTAAAAAGTTCAGAAGGTCCATGGAAGATGTCAGAACAAGAAGAGGCGCAGATGCAGATTCAGACCACTACCTCCTGGTCGGGACATTCAAGCTAAGGCTGAGGAGACACCACCAGGACAAAAGACAAAGAGCTAAATACAACATTGAATACCTCAGTAGTGCTCATGGTGAAGAAGTTCAAAGATACCCTCTCAAGGGAAAACACAGAGCTACAGCGGAGGAGGAAGGATCGACAATAAATGAGGAGTAGGAACACCTAAAAGTTGCTTGGAGCTCAACCTGTGAGGAGGCCCTAGGGAGAAGGACACAAAAGCACAAAGTGGATAACACCAGAAACCCTCAACACAATCCAACAGAGGAGAAAGTTAAAGGAGAACATGAACAACTCAAGAACAAGAGCTGAAAAGGCTTTAGCCCAAAAGGAGTACAGCAGATGCCACAGAGAAGTGCGAAAGAACATCAGGAGGGACAAGAGAACGGTGTAGAGGCTAGCCAAAGAGGCAGAAATTGCAGTGACTCAAAGGAACATGAGGGAGTTATATACCATCACAAGGAAATTGTCCGGGACATATCTGCAATAAACCAATTAGAGACAAGAACGGTCAAAAGCTTTCAACCCAGGAGGCGCAGTCGACAGATGGGTAGAACATTTTGAAGAAATCCAAAACAGGCCACCACTGGCACATTCCCAAAGCCAGGATACCACTACAAATTAAGTGTGACAGACCAACAAAATCAGAAATAAAGGCTGCAATCAAACAACAGAAAACTTGCAAGGCTGCTGACCCTGACAATATTCCACCTATGGCCCTGAAAGTAGACATAGACTCATCAATAGACATGCTCTATGGCTTCTTTGGGAGAATTTGGGAAGAGGAAAAGACACCCACAGAATGGGCAGAGGGATACATCATGAAACTGCCAAAAAAAGGTGACCTAAGAAAATGTGACAACTACCGAGGAATCACCTTACTTTCTGTACCCAGTAAAATTCTCAACCGGGTATATCCTCTACCGTCTTCAGGAAATTGTAGACAAGAGGCTAGCAAGCAGGATCCAGGAAAGATTGCTCATGCACAGACCACATAGCAACAAATGCAGGAGAAGACGGTCAGACTCTCACAAGCTGCAACAAAACTTGATCTTACACCCAATACAGCAATGACACAGGTGATCCAAAACCAGCAACCCTACCTTTATGCACAGCATTGCTATAGAGGAGGTAGAAACATTCACATACATAGGCAGTGTTGTCAACATGACCAGAGGGGTAGAGGCAGAGCTAAGAAGTAGAATCAATACGACTAGGGTGGTGTAACATGCTCAGGAAGATCTGAAGCTCAAAACACACCTCAATCAACACCAAAATACGCATCTTTAATTCAAATGTGAAGCAGGTGATGCTGTATGGATCAGAGACATGGAAAACAACAAAACACACTACAAACAGGCTGCAAACATTCATTAACACCTGCTTTAGGAGAATACTTAACATCTGGTGGCAAAGTAAGCAATGTGGACCTGTGGAAAAGAACAAGTCAGGAGCACATTGACGTACAAATTCGAAGGAGAAAATGGAGTTGGATTGGCCACACCCTCAGGAAACCTGCCACAAACATCACCCAGCAAGCCCTGAAATGGAACCCCCAAAGAAAAAGGAAAAGAGGTTGCCCCAGGAACAGCTGGAGAAGAGGTGTCCAGACAGAAATGTCTGAGAGTGGGCTCAACTGGGGAGCTCGAAAGAACTGCCAACAACCGAGTGAGGTGGAGGACATTTGTCAAAGAAAACAGGAATGAAAGATGGATGGATGGACGAAAGCTTAAACTCTCTGGATAATGGAGAGAAAGCGAAAACGAGGCAGGTTAGGGGGAATATGAGTCATCGAAATCAACAGGTCTGCAACGGCAACAGGAATAATTGCTATAATAGCAGGAGAGTTTCTTCTAATACAGAAGCAAACAAGTTATGATTTATGTTTATAGAGTTCTGTGGTTAGATCATAGCTGAAGGGATTGTATTTTTGGGCAAAAATTTGGAGGCACAAGAACGGGTGCCACGTGTGCTAGGCAGACACCTTGTATGGTAGCATAGATGACAAATCACTCTCTTACCCTATAATCATGTTGTACTGTGTTTTTCTGAGCAGGCAGCCTTTTAAGCTGAGGGGAGGGATCAGAGTGCCATTCTACCATCAGTCTGAATGGGGAAATCATTGCATGGATAATGGGAGGAGGATCATGAACTTGAAGAGGCTATTAAAAAAAACAAAAAACTATATTTTCTGATAATTTCAGAACTCCTATGCACTCGTCCTTCTTCTAAACCCCCTACCAAAGATCCTCAACACCACAGGTTAACTGAGAGCTGATGGTCAGTAACCTCATAGCCATCCCTAAACTAGACTGCAAATGATGTGGGTAGGAAATGGCCCAGATTGAATGCACAGCGTGAAGAGTCAACAGTAGAGTAATTCAGACAATTTACATACTTTATATTGTTGCACAAATATGAAGTAATCTCTGTTAAACAGCAAAACATTATTGTTATCACTAGAAAATGGAATACTTAGTAAATGAAATGAAAGTCCACTCTTGGGATCTTTTTTCAAGCTTATATGTGATTTTATTTCTATTAAATATAACCCATTAATGTTTAATGAGTGACATTATTAAATTGGTTCTCTATTCTTGGAAATGCTTGTTTAATGTTGAGTCTTATTGTGATTTTAGTTAATTCCAGACTGAGTCAGTTGTCACATTAACTTGTGGAAAATAGTTGCCTCGTTTCATCTTAGATTTATTATTATCCCTGATTTTTCTTTGAACATTTGTCCCTCTCCATCAGCAGTGACTGACTCCACAGGGTACAGAGAAGATTTACGAGGATGTTGCCAGAATTAGAGGGTCTGAGCTATAGGCAGAGGTTGAATAGGCTGGGACTTGAAGCGCAGGAGGACGAGGGGGTGATGTTATAGAGGTGTATAAACTCAACAGAGGAATAGATTGGGTAGGTGCTCATAGTAGGTGAATCGAGGACCAGCGGACATAGATTTAAGGTGAAGGGGAAAAGATTTAATAGGTATCTGTTGGGTAACCTTTTCACACAAAGGGTGGTGGGTATATGGAACAAGATGCCAGAGGAGGTAGTTGAGGCAGGGACTATCTTATTGTTCAAGAAACAGTTAGACAGGTACATGGATAGGACAGGTTTGGAGGGATTTCGACCAAGTGCAGGCAAGTGGGACTAGTGTAGCTGGGACATTGTTGGCCAGTTTCGGCAAGTTGGGCCTGTTTCCACACTGTATCACTCCATGACTTTATGAATGTCAGCAACCACCACAGCCTCTGAGGATAAGAAGACCTAAGATGCACCACTCTGATTGAGCAAAAATTGCCTATCCCTTCGTTTGAGATTGTGATTCCTAGTTTTAGTCTTCTGAAACATGGGGAAACATGCTCTTCAATTCGGTACTATTATGCTCCAAGAATGTTTCTATGTTTTAATGAGCTCACCTTTCCTAAATCCTCTCCTCAATATCCCCTTGTTTGTCTGAAATCAAGTCTGCTAAACCTCCCCTGCACCATGTACAAAATTGATTCCCCTTATTAGATGACGACACCAAATTATACGTATGATATCTTTTGTGTTCGTTTTCTAGGTGTGCACAAAACTTGAGAGTCTTTAATTTACAACAGAAGACTTTAATGCTTTATTAAATGCTGGCAGCAAGACAACTCAAAATGGAGACACATGCACGCATGCGCACACCACACACACACACACACACGAAGCTCGGCCATCTTCGCACACTGCAACGCATTCTTCAATAAGGCGTCAGATTCCTTGAGAATCGACTGCTGGATGAATGCATGCCTGCAGCCCATGACCAGTCTATCCCACAATGCATTGCCTTAGCACTTTTCGCAGCATTGAGTTTTAAATTTACATGCCTTTGCCTTGGTGCGAAGCTCGGCAAGAAATTTGGTGATCGATTGCCCTTCTTGTTGCACCGTCCGGTAGAAATCAAGGCGAACTGCGAGGAAATTTAAACTTTCTTCGAAATGCAGTTGCAAAGCCGTTGTGATTTCAGCATATGAGGCTTCAGTTACTTATTCTGTCAGTAAATTTTGAAGCAGTGCAAAAGTTTCTGGAGACAATGATGAACACAAGAGAGCTTTCTTCCTCTGGTCAGTTGTAATTGCCATACTTTCAAAATAAAACTCAGCGCGCATTAAATACAACGACCACCTTTCTCGTTCGGGATCGAAACGATCGAATTGCCAAGACATGTTAGTTTGAGTTACATTAAAGAAAAAACTCAATGCTGGCAGCAAGAAAACTCAAAATGGCTGCATGCACACACACACACACACACACAGACAGGAGAGAACTATATACAAACCATGTCCCTTTGTCCTGTGCAGCGCCGCCTGCTGCATGGGAGGAGCAACGGGTCCTCCCACCTCACACAGTCCAGCAGACATCACAATTTCAATTATAGTCTCATCAAAGCTGTATAATTGTGGTATTGGTTTTTGAGTCCTACCTTATCTTTAAATAAGAGCTTGAACCATTGTAGTTACCATAGCTAAAGCCTTCATAATGCTTTTGCTTTGCTTCAGAACTGCCAATCATGTTTTCTCCTTCCTTCTCTCCAGGGACCCATTCCTTCTCTCCAGAGATACTGCCAGTCCCGCTGAGTTGCTCCAGCTTTTTATGTCTATCTTTGGTTTAAACCAGTATCTGCAGTTCCTTCCTACACATGTCTTCTACTGCTCATCCATAAATTCTGTTCTCTGTTTGCTCCTGAAACATCTTTCCCTTTATGCCTAAACTCCCCCATGCCTTTCCACACATATCATCGTTATCTTTACTGCTGTTTCTGTTCTGCAGAATACTCTGTTGCTCCTGGGCTAGTTCTGAATAGTTGAGGCAGGGACTATCCCAACGTTTAAGAAACTGTTAGACAGGTAAATGGATAGGACATTTACTATCTGGGATATGGACCAAACGCGTGCAGGGTTTCAACTAGTATAGCTGGGACATGTTGGCCGGTGGGCAAGTTGGGCCGAAGGGCCTGTTTCCATGCTCTATGACTATAACTATGAGTCAACGATGCTCCAGTCTGCTTTCTTAATGTGTGATCCATACTGATGGTGTTTTCGTTCTTTGGTATATCTGCAGCAGGAGATGTCTTTGTGGGTATGTCAACTAACAGCCACGTGCTGACTTTCTGTTCACCCCTTCATCAGTGTGTTCATTACCCCCTGCTTAAGAAAGCTTACAATAGTGATGTGACTTTGCCTTTAATTAAAGAAATATATATTTTTCTATTTAGGATAGATGAATAGAATGAAAAATATAGTAGGTACAGGGGGACAGAGATAAATTCATGAGCATAAAGGTCATAGCCAACATTAAAATATATATTCTGTTCTGTTAATGTTAGGACAGAGGGATTTTGTCATGTAGAAAGGGAAAGAGCCTGTACAAGGGAGGTCCAATCATTCCTTCCATGGGTCCGCAAAGACAATCGTAGTTTATTTTCTATTGATCTCTTCTAGTTCATGATCTTCTTCTTTTGCATTAGAAAAATAATTAAAGATCTTTTGATGGCATCAAATGTTAAGAAACTCAAAGACAATTCTTCTGCAATTCTAGTACTGCTAGTGAGTAGATGGTAAGTAGTTTTGAACGTTGAGGGGCAAAGTGTTACATTCACTATTGTGTACAACAATTTTGCAGAATATTTACGTTGATTTTCATTACACATTTCTTCTGAATGGAAACTGGCTCAGCTGTCTATAGGTTATGCAATACACTTTCCTTGATTACTACCCAGGTATCAAAGAGTCACTAAGACTCTGAAGGCAACAGCTAAACTAACATTCACAGATAGTTGGGTTAGACTTCAACGCCCAGAAGAAGGGGATTCTTTACGGTTCCTATTCCACCATGTTCTGTGAATTAATAATGATAAACATAAGTTTGTGCATAGGAAATGTTAGACAAATGTCAACAGACCCCAAGGCCTGCTTCAGGAATAGAGTGTACTAGATGGATTTACCATAATTTTATCAGTGAGGAAGAACTGTAGTTTTAAGATACCAGGCGATAACTGGTGATATTTACTCAGCAATATCAAAGGTTCAGAGGAGATTTAAGAATAAAGTTATAAAGAGATTTTATGGATTCAGTGGAGAAAGACTATTTTATCCATTTGAGATTCAGTAATAATTGAGGACCAAAGTGAATTAAATAGTTTATATACAGGGATGATGTAATAATGTGGGTATAGTGGCTTTGGATTATTCTGGACAAGAACTGGCATAAGCTGAAGTGCACAGTAATAGTAAGATTAAATGAGAACTTACCAGTTTGAAGTTTGATCTTTATTTTATGAGGAGTTACGTTGAGGGATTATGTGAAGAACCCACCAGCACGCATGCGCGTCAATCTTCAAAGCAACGGTGTGAAATCACAGATGACAGTTGGTGAACTGAATATAGTAAGATTGGAGAACTAACATACCAGCTGACCTTTATGACCTT
The DNA here is from genome assembly GCA_963514005.1 of Raja brachyura. The sequence goes on from OY740788.1 coordinate 43,882,274, forward strand.
TAACCCGTAGAATGCACCCAGTGTCTACAGGTAGTTGATAGGTAACTGAAGAATTGGCAACTCATGCAAATCGCATCTGCCTCCGTAACTAGAGATGGTATTAGTAATTTTCCATCTTTGAGCATTAGCGTCATGTAATATAACTGAAGATTTACTGACCACAAGTTATTAGCAATGCTGAATACTGTTCGTCCACCATTGTGACTTTGATAGCTTCAGCTGGTACTAGCATAGGTCTGTTAACAAAGACCTAAATGGTACTAAAGAGCTTGGTGCTTTGCACATTTGTAAGTTCTGATAATACAAGGCCCAAATTGCACTGCTGAAACACAGCCACTATATTGCCAATTACACTGGTCACTTGATGTTGAGTCATAGACAAATTAATAGAATTAAAGGTAAATCCCAATAATCAATAAATCCAGTTGGTATCAACTTAAATTTAACTGGACGGATGAGAGTCTCAAATATAACTTGCAGCTGAAACAGTTAATTTTAGCAAAATACAGCGTTTAGAATATCTTCCAGATAGGCCATAACAAGTGATTTTGGGCTCTGAGCAGCCCAAGCCCTGGTTTTTAGTAATTTGGTAAATAACCTGGAAGCTGAAGTTAGCCCAATTTGCAACGCTTTAACTGTTATTACTGCCCCATCCAGTTAAATTTCAAATAGCTCCGGTGACCCCTGTGGATGGGAACTGAATAGTATGTATCTTTGAGATTGATGCATTCCTATGGAAATCAGTTGTTAGACAGAACAAAGTGTCCTATGCTGAAATGTCTATACTAATTTCATGTTATTATTGTTATTTGTACAAATCAAGTGTAAATATTACCAACTTGTAAATGGTCCACCTACCCCATGTTCTTATGGTAAGCCCAAAAGGCCCCTGATGCAGGTTCTATATCCGTCCTTAGTTTGGAGAGAAGAACTGCTGGGGTGCGTGAATTCCATACATTTACTGAGGACTGGCTTGGGTCTTGGCCTGGAAGAGCTTTGCCCAGCTTCAGTGAACCACTTACTGCGGATGGAGGCACCGGGTGTGATGTCGCTGAAAAAATGAAGCTTTGCTTGTTGTTGGTACCTTGATTATTCTGACAGCTTTGCTTCCTCATCCAGGTCTTACCTGTCGGATGTTCACTGTTCACTGCCCGTATTGTCAGGAACAATATTATGTTCCATGGGCATCCTTCCCAGTTTAGAGTCAGTTACGCACTAACCCCTCGCGCTCCCCTCCACAGAGAGGGAGATCTGTAAGCAGCCTTGAAACAGGTGGTGCCGCAGGCCCCGAGGAGACCTGCGCTGATATGGCCCCGTTCCATGGACCACATCAGGATGGAGCATCACATTTAATGGGATAAACGCCAGAGGACGCTATCAATGCTACATCTGGGTTAAATGTCCAAGGACATACCCATCTCAACAGGCCTATCCATCTTACTCTTGGATTTACCCCCTTACTGGAGAACCACTGCGGTTTCCATCTGTCTTACTCTTGGCTTTACCCCCTTTCTGGGGACCACCGCGGATTCAAGAGGCACCCGTAAGTGGCTGACTGCACTGTTAGTGACTTGGGTAGCGAACCCGACTGCCGCCGGCTACTCGCACTTCTGCAGTCTCCGTAGCCTGTTCCCCTTGGTCCATAGCCGGTCTTCCCCCCGCGGTCCGCGACCGGGCTTCCCCGCGGTCCATAACCGGATTCCCCGTGGTCCGTAGTGCGGCGGCGCGACTCACGTTGCAGCGGCCCCTACAGCCTGTCTGCCTTTTAAAAAAAAAAATTTTGTCTAATTAAATATAGTTCGTGTTTTTTTTGTATTGTTTCTAACTGTGTATATGTGGGGGGTGGGGGGAGGGGGAAACTTTTAAAATCTCTTCACTGCATGGGTGACCCGACTTTTTCCCTGTCGGGTCTCTGGTGTCGTTGGGGCCTAGTATCGTGTGGCGGGTTCTGACCGTGACGACCTGGGGGCTCCAGTCACGGAGCCTGCAGAACTGCGGACTTACAATCGTGGGGCTGGCCGGCCTTGGAGCATGAGGAGCGGTGGTGGCTCGCTGCTGTGGCCCGACTCCGGAGCTCCAGCTCCAGCTCCAGCTGCAGATTACTGCCGGTGGACTGTCGGGATATCGGGAGCTCGTGGGTCCGGGTGGGTGACCGCTTTCTGGAGCTCCCGCAACGCAACATCTCCAGCTCGTGTCGCGGGGTTGGATCTACCCGTTGCGGGGCCGTACATCGCCCGGCTCGGATTTAATGACCGCTGGGACATTCCAGCGCCCGCCAGGGCTCCAACTTTGTGACTTTTGGGCATAGAGCGGGACCGTATATTGCCAGGCGTGGCCTCAATGGCCGTGGGACTTAACATTGCCCGCCTGGGGCTTGGACATCGGGAGAGAAATGGTGCGGGGGAGAGAGAAGACTTTGCCTTCCATCACAGTGAGGAGGAGATTCACTGTGATGGATGTTTGTGTAAATTGAATTGTTTGTATGTTTTATAGGAATTGTTTTGTTTGTATGGCTGTAGCAACAGATGTCGTTTGAGTCTCTCTGAGGTTTGAATGACAGGCAATAAAATCTAACCTAATCTAATCTAATCTTCTCCCCAAGGTCCGTGACCGGGATTCCCCGCGGTCCGTAGTCAGTTCTCCCTGCGGTCCCTGACCGGGATTCCCCGTGGTCCGTAGTCGGTTCTCCCCACGGTCCGTAGTCGGTTCTCCCCGCGGTCCGTAGTCGGTTCTCCCCGCGGTCCCTGACCGGGATTCCCCGCGGTCCGTAGTCGGTTCTCCCCGCGGTCCCTGACCGGGATTCCCCGCGGTCCGTAGTCGGTTCTCCCCGCGGTCCCTGACCGGGATTCCCCGCGGTCCCTAGCCGGTTCTCCCTGCGGTCCCTGACCAGGATTCCCCGCGGTCTGTAGTCGGTTCTCCCCACGGTCCGTAGTCGATTCTCCCCGCGGTCCGTAGTCGGTTCTCCCCGCAGTTCCTGACCGGGATTCCCCGCGGTCCCTAGCCGGTTCTCCCTGCGGTCCCTGACCGGGATTCCCCGCAGTCCGTAGTCAGTGCTCCCCGCTGTCCGTGACCGGGATTCCCCGCGGTCATGACCAGTTCCCCGCAGTGCGACCGGGATTCCCCGCGGCGTATATTATACTTCCCCGCGGTCCATCCAACAGGAAACTCTGTAAAGAACTTTCCTGCAAGGAAAAACAGAACCTCGAAATAAGTTGAAAAACTTACTTTCAGGTTTGAAACTTACCGCTGGAGGAGCAGCGCACCTGCCAGCCAGTTGCGCAATGCGATAGACAATATATGATGCACATGCGTGCTGGCGGGTTCTTCACGTAGTCACTCACGTGACTGAAGTAAAATCATCCATTTAGGTCTAACATAAAACATTAAATTGCAGTTCTAACTCTTGAGTCCATGATATAGCCATGAATATTTGTGTTAAACAGCAACTTTGATCATGATGATGCAGACGGAATGATTAAATGATACTTTATTGTTACATGTATCTAATTCTTTGTTTTTGCATCCAATATGCAAAGTACACAAAGAGGGATTGAATGGGAAGCTGAGGGGCAACTTTTTTACACAGAGCATGGCAGGTGAACTGGTTGAGGCAAGTACTATCACAATGTTTAAAAGAACATTTAGAGAGGTACGTGGATAGGATAAGTTTAGAATGATATGAGTCAAATGCTGGCAGGTGGGACTAGTGTAGATGAGCCATGTGGGTTGGCGGGGGAAGGTTGGGTGGAAGGGCCTGTCTCCACGAGTTATAACTGTGTCTCCATATCATATCAGGATGTGCTGAGAGCTCTCTGTTTCTTCCAACCAGTTCCCACCCATCAGTACACCTCTTTGCCTGGCCGAACTTGTGCTCACGTTGAATGACTTTTCCTTCAACTCTTCTCACTTTATCTTTACCAAGATGCAGTTATGGAAACTTACATGGGGCTAAGCTTTACCTGGCTTTTAGTGAGTTACCTGGAGCAATCTTTTTTTCAGTCCTAGTCAGGATCCCTCCCTCAACTCTCTTTCAACCTTCAACAGTTGCACTCGCATAACAAGTTTCATCCCTTTCACTGCCCTTTTCCATCTTTGACTTCTCTTCCCCTTCTGAATCTCGCTGTCTCCATCTCAGGGGATAGGCTAGTAACCAGTGTTTATTCCAAGCCTGCAGACTCCCACAGCTAGCTTGACTATACTTCCTCTTACCCAGCCTCATGTAAGGCTTTGGACAGCACGGTGGCGCAGCAGTAGAGTTGGTGCCTTACAGTGCTTACAGCACCAGACACCCAGGTGTGATTCTGGCTATGAGTGCTTGTCTGTATGGAATTTCTACATTCTCCTCGTTATCTGGGTGGGTTTTCTCCAGGAACTTCGGTTTTCTCCCAGTCTTCGAAGACGTGCAGGTTTGTAGGTTCATTGGCTTGGAATAAATGTAAAAATTGGCCCCAGTGTAGGATAGTGTTAATGTGCGGGGATCACTGGTCGGTGTGGACTCGGTGGGCCGAAAGGTCTATTTCCGTGCTGTAAATTCACCCAGCATGTGTGTCTCTTTCCCAGCACCTGAGACCAAATGCTGAATGGTGTCGCTCCCAATTAAGATAACATAAAGTTGTGTACTGACAGGTAGCAAGCTGTGTGATTCAAATGGGATACTGCACCAGAGAATAAAAAAATCCTAATCTCCAGAAATCTGTCTAAAGAATTGAGACAATGAAGAGAAATCTTTACACTACATCTTGCACAGCAGGATCAGAGTGCATGTTTAACACAATGTACTTAGTGCCACCTGACGTCATTTCTCTGTGGAAGGATCACTTACTCGAGATATTTATGCAAGGGCAGCCAGTAGCATTTCAATTTAACTCTCGAGGAAATGTAATGTCCTCAAGAAGCAAGACGTCAATCTCAAAGCAGTGCTGTTGAAAGCATTGTCCTATAAGACTGATGTACAAGTCAGTTAACGGAGCTTCCTTAAAGGTGATGAAACCTAAGAATGAAGTGATAAGGGGTGAAATGCAATGGTATAGAACAGAAAGATGGCAGGCCATCATGGAAGTATGGTAGGCCTGCAGAGGATATAAGGGCCTGTCCTACTTACATGTCCTTGGCACGCAAATTACGCGACCTCGTGGTCGCATTGAGGTGTACGGGCATCGTATGGCTGCGCGGGGCCGGTCCCACTTAGAAACGCGGAGGGCTATGTAGTTGTGCGTGACATCGCGCGGGGCTCCGAAATGTTTGTAGTGAATGAAAATTTCGAGCGGAATGGCCTGTCGTGGAACTGCCGGCCAAAGTGGGACAGGCCCAAGACCCTGGCATGACGCTACGTCTCACCTCCAACAGCAGCAGAAGCAGGCAAATGATCACCGAACTCGGCCTGGGGCTCACGGCCGTTGCGGTCCAGATCTACTCCCAGAGCGGGGCCAAGAAAATTAAAGATAGACGCAAAATGCAGGAGTAACTCAGCGGGAACGGCAGCATCTCTGGAGAGAAGCAATGGGTGTCGTTTCGGGTCAAGACCCTTCTTTTCAGACTGAAGAAGACTCTCGACACGAAACGTCACCCATTGCTTCTCTCCAGAGACGCTGCCGGTTCCGCTGAGTTACTCCAGCTTTGTGTCCATCTTCAAATGACGTCACGCGCTCCAGATGGTTGTGCGTCGCATGTAATTGCGCCCGACTTTCGCGGGACCATCGCGGCTCAATGCGACCACGAGGTCGCGTAATTTGCATGCCAAGGACACGTAAGTGGGGCAGGTCCTATAGAGAAAAGGTCCAAGGCAGCCAAAAGAAGGCAGGCACAGTATATGCTGCTGCTGAGCTTGGAGACCAGAGAGGATGAAGCTTGTATCAAACCAACACCTGATAAACCAGATGGCAATAGTGACTCAACATAAACCACCTTCCAGATCATAAGAGTGCATGATTGGACAAAACGGTGTGGGCTCAGATCTCAAAAGTTGGTCCATTGCCCAAAGGATCTGTAGGACTTTGTGCCAAAGTACACCTAGACTGGACAATTGTTTAATATATTTTTATTTTCCTTTATATGGTTATCAAGGAAGGAATTTGATTTATGTGATTCAAATAATAATAGTATGTACCCATTTAAGGTTTATAGCATGCCACTGACAGTTTGGGGTATATAAAGCAGCAATGTTCAGGAAAAAAGTCCCAGGAAGCCTGCCTCTTGTAAAGAAGTTACCTGCTTGTTTGAGTGTACATAGCAGAGAAATATATTCCTTTAAGAATTAAGGCGGCACAGTGAAGTTGCTGCCATACAGCGCCCGGGATCCGGGTTCGATCCTGACTACGCGTGCTGTCTGTAAAGAGTTTTTACATTCTCCCTGTGACCACATGGGTTTTCTCCCGTATCCCAAAGATGTGCAGGTTTGTAAGTTAATTGGATTCTGTAAATTGCCCTCTAGTGTGTGGGATGTGAAACTGGGATAACATAGATCTAGTGTACGGGTGATCATTGGTTGGCGTGGAATCGGTGGGCCGAAGGCCCTGTTCCCACACTGTATCTCTAACCTAAACTAAACTAATCGTACCATGTGATCAACTACTCTCAATGTAGATGTTACATTTGTTTAATTTGAACAGACTGGTGATAGGCAATGGAAAAGGAATCCTTTCTTCTCAAAGCTATTCTGTTTTAATTAAACACTTTGTTAGTTTACCTTACCATCTTCCTTGCAGATCCCCAGAGAATGATTGTGATGCAGCTTTTAACTGCATTCCCCCACGTGGCAAGCTACTGGTTTTAGTCAGACATCAAGAGAATGCAGTAAATGTGAGTTAATGTTTCCCCTTGTTGAGCACAAACTATTGCTCGCATCTCCCTTTTAAAGACATGGATGCAGAATGGCTTCATCAAAGGGAGAATCAGAAAATTTGTTTATGTTTTGTTGCAGTGTGTGAGAAGATAAAAGGAATAATTTAAAAGTAAGGCTTAAAAAAAAGCCATTAGGAAGTAAATTGTAATTGCATGTCTTTTTATATGAGGCTCCGTATCGATGCCAGCGAGTTGGGTTGAGGTTTAGGCTGACATACAAAATGTTATTTGCTTTTGATGTAAAACAATTTTCCTTGGCACAGCTCAGCGCTGTTACTATTTTCTGTGGACAAATATAAGTGTTTTGTAGTGATGGTTAAACGAGATGATATCAGAAACTGAAATTGAAGCAATGGCTTGTGACTGCTCACTTGCACTCCCTGCCAGAGCATTCATCAGCTGCAGGAACTGGCTGCTAGTGAGCTGGGGAACAAATAAAATATATATATTTAAGATAGCAGAAGGATTAAAATAACTAATGCTTGCTCTTGACCCGAATGGTATAGCTGTGCACCTCCCGAAGAAACCAAGTGGAATACGAAATTGGAGGGAAGAGGTAGAATTGCAGCGCGGCAGAATTATGCCTGGTGCCTGGGTCGGAAGCAGTGACCCGCACAGACCTGCCAGAGTCAGTCTCATGTGTAAGTGTGACCACGGCCCAGTGCGTGGGCTCGCTGGGACAGAAGAAGGCACCTGCAATGACAGGCTGAATATTCAAATGCTTTTGAACCTTTTGCTGAAGGTGAAGAGGGCTTGTTGAAGACATCTCAGCGAGCAGATGGAACCCTGAAACCATCTGCTTGCAAAGCAACTAAATGTTCAATGATGCATTGCAAAATTATTTAGCTCTCAAAGAGCCTGAAAGTATTTTGTAATTATAGCATCAGCGATGAGAACAGACAACAGATATTTAAACATCTTTTAGAAATGATCTATCACCTCAGTTGATGCACTATTTCAAACCCCCTTTGTCTTAAAGAGGTAATGCCCACCTAATGGGTTTTTAATAATTTTCATCAATTTGCTGCTGCACTTAGATGAATTCAGATGCAATCTGACTGCCTGTGGGTTCCACAATGAAGGGAACTATTAATTTGTGTGAATAAACAAAAAAAATGTGTACATGTCTGTACAGCAGGTTAATTTCCCAGTTTAAAAAATGTGAATGTATAGCTACCCAGGAATTAAAAATATTCTTTATGAATGTTTCACAAAGCATTACAAACCAATGATTTTATAATTGCTGACAATTCACATCCGGATTACAGCAAAGTACATATTTAATAATTTTCAGAAAATACTATTATCGATTCTTGTTCAAAATGTTTTTGGAGCGCCAGAAACTTGAAAGCTGTGCTTACAGATGATATATTACAATTAGTTCATTAGTTTTTTTCCTTTTCAACCATATTTTATTAAGTGCACATCAGAAGTTTAATAAACGAGTTAGTTATGATTTTCGTTTTAAACATATTGAGAGTAAATGCTGCAGAAACAAACCTACAGAATGAAATGCAAACTACTCAGGAAACTTTTTTTTCAAATCTTATAATTTTGCTGCTACTTGGTTTTAGGTTAGATACCTGACTTTAATATAGTTAAGGGCATGATAAAACTAGTGCCTTCAAACCTTTTTTGTGTAGGTGGTATATTGTCCATTCGGCACCTTTGAAAGGTTAGTGTGAAAACAAATCCCAAGAACAAAATCTTGCATGCGTGACTTTTTAAATTTGTTCCATTATTTGAACCAACCATTTGTTTAGGATAGCTGCAGAAATCGCCTTTGTCCTTGTGTTCAGTATCTCAATATTAAACATGAAGAATTGAACCAATCTCGCACTGCTGTAGGATGTAGGGCAAGAAAGAGGGTTAGATTCAAGGGCACATTTGTATAAAATTAATGATGGAATATAAATGGACAAATTCATATTTTAAGAATACAAAACAGTTATGTTGACCGAGTGAGGAATCTCATTAAGAATCTAATACAATAACAGGCATAGCATTCCTAAGGGTACGCAAATAAGATTATCCATATTACTTTATTATGCAGTGCACACTGCCACAAAAGATGGACAATTGCATTAGACCAGTGATGAGATCAAACCTCGGAAGCTCCTCTGGAATAATTCCATTGATTCTTTGTAAAACTGCACCAAAAAAAACAATGTTAGAAACACTTTAGATAATATAGGAAAAAGAAGACTAATTTCAGCGGTGGTGCTAATGACCTGCGGAGGAACAGCACAGCAGTAATTTCGCAGATACTATGGCAGGTCACCGCGACAGATGTTCCCAACATATGTGAGGAATTAATTACCCACTAGTAAACAAAATCTGTGATGCAGAGAGTCATTTTGTCCAAATTTCTTTGTATTTTGCCTTTATTAGCATCGCAATTTTTCTTGATCAGCCACAGCTTCAAATTAAAGTGCCTTATAATAGGCATCAGTGAATGTTCTTTGAAGTGCAGGAGGCTTCTTAATTGTGAGAGCTGTTTATGATGCACTACAGTAGGGATGCGATGATTATTCAATTATTCAATTAAAGAATAATCTTCAACCGTACTCAATTAAAAAATGTTATATTCGATTTTTATGAATCTTATTTAGCATCAATCACCTTCCCCTCCCCATTAAATTAGTTCCAAAGACAATTGTTAGTTAGTGCTGCCTCCAACTTTGTTCTTCTATTTCCTTGCTTTTGCAGACGGTGCCATCATTCATAAAATTACAATGCATTTACAGCAGTACGCATTGTTGAGGTATATGGGTAGAAATTCACGTAGATAAGATTGTGCCACTTTATTTAATATTAAGAAGAGTTACCTCTGATGTTTAACAAGAAAGGAATATACTGAAGTGAGAATATTATGAAAAGGATACCAAGGCTTTTGTAAATTACACTAATGACATGTTGACTCGCATAATTGTTTAAACCAAAACTTCACCGTTTATTTTGTAACCACAGTTTGCATAAACCTCACGCTGACTAATAATTTAAGAGGTCTAATATTTTGGGTTTCTGAAGTCTGCAGTGATATGGACTAAATATATGTTTTTTTTTAAATCATTAAAAATGACTGCAAAATTGATCATAAAATCACTGCATTGGTTACAGGTTGTAGGTTACGTTATTTATATGACAATGTTTCTATTGACAATTAACATTACATCATTCAACATTTAACGTGGTATTGGGAAAAGACCCACCCACACATTGTGGAAAGGTCACCAGTAATTCCAATGTTAATTATTTTCAGAAAAATTACAGGGAAGCTGTTTGTGCTGGTGAATGCGCATCCTATTCATTCGGCAAGTTATGGTGTATTCCAGGGAATGCAAAAGCCTAGAAGTTAGATATGGAATCAGCACTTGCCATCATCCCAACTCTCCTAGACTTGAAACCTGGAGCAATTCTAAAAGACATCAAATCATTTTGCAGAGGCAAACCAATAGCCAAAATAAACCAATCAGAACCCAGAGACATAAAAGAGTGCTGATGCTGGAATCTGAAGAAGAGCACATAATAGCTGAAGAAACTCATCAGGCCAGGCTGCATCTGTGGAGGAAAATTAACAGTCAATGTTTCAGATTGCGACGCTTCCTCTGGACTGAAAGAATGGAGGGGGTTGGGTCAAGAGTTGCCAAAGCCTCATCTGGAATTTGTCGGTGACCCTTTCAATAGAACTGGTCAGGATCCTTCCTTCTGTAGAATCTTACTCGTCTAGACAAGCAGGATCTTTGGAAATGACTGGAGTACTGAGTAGTAATGCAGTAGAGCGGCCTGATGAGCTTCCTTTGGATGCACATTTACCATGTACTACACATTTTGCCTGGACAAACTGCAGTTTTGAGCAAATCTTGAGTAAATCAAAGAGTGCTGGATTAACTCAGGCAGCATCCTTGTCTTATTTGGCAGGGGATAGAGGGACATGGATCATGTGGACTGTCTTTCAATCCTATTGCCAGCTAAACAGCCTTGGAGGCCAAGTCAATTGATATTTTTAAGGTGGAGATTGGCAGATCCTAGATTAGTAAATGTGTCAGGGGTTATGGGGAGAAGGCAGGAGAATGCAGTTGAGAGGGAAAAATAGATCAGCCTGATTGAATGGCTGAGTAGACTTGATGGACCAAATGTCCTAATTCTGCTCCTAGAATGTATGAACATAAAGGACTTTGCTGAAAAGTGGGTGCAGGTTTTTACCCTCCTTGCAACCGAGAAAGATGTGTGGTCCTTTAGGAATTCAACAGGAGAAGATAAAAAAGGTAAACAACTCAGAAATATATACAGTGACTTCAATCTGTGACTCTGTTAGTCGCAGCCCTCTGCAGTCAGAAGATTTTAATACTCCTTCAAAGACTTGCAATAAAAATGCTTGAAATACTTAGCATGTCTATTTTTATTTCAGATGTCCAGCATCTGCAGCAATTTCCTTTTGAATTGATTATTATCAGATACAGTTGTTTGTCATATTAGTTTAAGTAGCAATTGCTACATTTCTTACATTACTGCTGAAACCCCTCAAAGCACTTAATTGACTATAATGTTTAAGAAAGAACAGCAGATGCTGGAAAAATTGAAAGTGGACAAAAATGCTGAAGAAACTGCCTCAGCCGATGAGTTTCTCCAACATTTATGTCTACCTTTCACTGACTATAAAAGTGTTTTGAGATAGAATGAAAGATAGGATATTAAAAAAAAAGTTTTTTCTGCAATTGATACGTTATTAGGTCATAAGTGATGGGAGCAGAAAGGCCATTTGGCCCATCTAGTCTAACCTGCCATGGCTGATCTATCTCTCCCTCTTAGCCCCATTCTCCTGCCTTCTCCGCTTAACCCCTGACAACCCTGACAACAAATCTAAGTTTGTTTCTGAAATTACTCACATACAATTCCTTATTTTGTCTGTAAAGGGAATAACATATGTTGCAGGAGCAACCATGAAATTGTTTTATTTCTGTACTTACATATTTAATTCAGAAAATGTAATTGCCTCCATTTTAAAGTCTTCTTTAAAAACAAATTGTAACACGAATGTGATTCTATTGATCAGCTCTCAGCGTTGGGTACAGAACATTTTTAACACTCTAATTTTAAGATCACCATTAATTTAAATGGAACGAAAATTCAAATCAAAAGACTATGAAGTAAAATACTTTAAAAAAAAGTCGTTTTTGACATTTGATATTGGGCAAATGTACCTTCTTCCATGAAAACTCGGGTTTAGCTCTGGAATAGATGTTTCCAGTGCATTTCTTTAACCTAAAAAACAATCCTACATTGCATATAAATAATGTGATGACATTATATACAGTAAATCTGCATTGATTTTTTTCTTTTCATTTATACCCTTTATAGATTTTAAGCCAGGAATTGAACCCAGTAAGTGAGTAAAACCAGAGGTGCCCACTAACCTTTAGCCCCCATTTGTTTGTATCACATTGGCCATATTTACATGCAATCGATTTGCTTGCCTTCTTTGTTACCAGAACAAATCTGGTCAATAAATTTGAAGAATCAATCTTATAAAGCATTTTCATGGAGCCAATGTTTTCTGGACTGGTCGAGTGTCATCAAAAGATTTGTTTCAGAGCTTATAGAATATTTAGAAAGTCTGGAATTCCTTGACATCTGGGGCATATATAATGCCATGCAATCCGGTGACAAATATCCACCACAAAACTGTTGATTAGTTGAGTGGCAAGTTTTTGTGATTTGTTGAGGACATGCAAAAGGCAAATGACATGTTTAATAACTAGTTTATCGACCGATCTTTTGAACTTGTCAACAAACTCCCTGTCTTGTTGATTAAGTAGTGATAAATCCACTCTCAACTATTGCATCTCACCTCCAGCGTTAAACTTTTTATGTTGCAACCTTTCTTGTCTTTCTCTATTTTATCAACACTGACATGACTGCTTTCTGCACGGAGCGTTACTTTCTTGTCCCTGCTCTGCTATTTCTTTCTCATCTTGTAGTCTCATTTTGTTTGAACCAAGACATGTTGAAATATCTCTGTGTCAATCTCCACCTTCATCACATGTTAGAACTGAGTGATTTCTCCTCTTATCCAAGACCTTAAAGCTTGGATGTTATCTTAAATAATAACAATTCAAATTTGAATGTATTATAAAACAATGCCATTAGAAACATAGAAAATAAGTGCAGGAGTAGGCCCTTCGGCCCTTCGAGCCAGCAGCGCCATTCAATATGATCATGGCTGATCATGCAAGATCAGTACCCTGTACCTGCTTTTTCCCCATATCCCTTGATTCCGTTAGCCCTAAGAGCTATATATAACCCTATTAACTCTGTTATTTCATTAACCGAACAACAACATTTTGTTATTAACTATTTTCTGTTTCTGGAGTTTCTTTGACTTCTCTCCTGTTCCTCTCCCCCACCCCCCCCCCCCCCACCCCCTTAAGCTGGGTTTTCAAACAGAGGCATTCACAAAAATCACAAAGGGGAGAAATTCAGTTAACAGGAAACAACTGAATGAATATAAAGACATTGAAGTAATCTGTGGTTTGACGCGCAAGGACTCAGGAATACAAAAACTGGTGGATTCAATCAGATAAATAGAACGCCCGCAGTCAGATCTGAACTGTCCTTGAAATACTGTTTCTTCTTCTTGGTTTCTTGGTCCTCCCAAATATTCCAAATAGAATTTAAACTGGAAGTGGTGGAGGGAGGTTTTTGGGAAGAAAGAGCTACCTTAAATTTAGTTGCATCTGGTTGAGTAACTATAGTAGGGTGGAGAGTATTCCATGCTTTAATTGTGCGGGGGAAGAACAAATTGCTGTACACATCTGACTTGGTAGCTGGAATCACAAGTTGTACACAGAACAAGCTGACTGAGCCCATACCAAAACATATTGACATGAAAGTTCCCCGAAACCAGCAATTCCATCCACTGTGATCTCCAGCGCCACTCTACGGCCTCACTAGGAGGGCAAAATCATGTGTATGGGGACAGGTGACCACATGCATTTAATTGCACCCATCTGCCATGTTCCAGTGGAGGTTGTGCTGACCTCCCATTTGAAAACAGAGAGGCATGGCAGCAGGGCTTCCTTTCTTGAACACATGCACTACTAAATGTTTTTCAAGGAAGTAATCCAGGTTGCATTTATAATATTTTCAGTAGCTGAGCTAGCTTGTCATATTTTTTATTCTACTGGCTGCTCCTACAAATTAAAGTATGAAGAAGGGTCCAGACGTGAAACATCACCTATCCATGTCTTGCATAGATACTGTCTGACCTGCTGTGTTACTCTTGCATTTTTGTGTTCTACACAAGATTCCACTATCTGCAGGTCCTTGGGTTTCCCTGTTACAACTGTACAAGTTGTTGGTGAGACTATACCTGGAGTATTCTGTGCAGTTCAGGACATCAGCTGGAAAGAGTGCAGAGAAGATGCATGAGGATTTAGCTGGAATTGAAGGGCCTAAGTTATAAGGAGAGGCTGGATAGGCTGGGGCTGATTACACTGGAGTATGCGTAGTTGAGGAGTAATCTTACGTAAAATCATGAAGAACATCGATAACTTGGATTGTCACAACCTTCTTTCCAGGGTATGAGAGTCTTAAACTAGAAAGCATAGGCTTAAGGTGAGAAGATAAAGATTTAAAAGGGACATGAGGTTCATTTTCAAACAGCGGTTAATAGGCATATGGAACAAGCTGCCAGAGAAAGCCTTAGAGATGGGTACAATACAAAGTTTAAGAGATATTTAGGCAGGTGCTTGGTAGGAAAGGTTTTGAGGGATGTGGACCAAATGCAGACAAATGGAACTAGCTCATATTCTTTTTGCTCGGCATGGATGAGTTGGACCGAAGGGCCTGTTTCTGTGCTGCGTAACACCATGAACTGCTCCAGGTCCGCAGTGATCGCCATCCACCTGGCCTTGTAAAAGGAGGGTGAAATTGGCAGACTTTATATGGTAATCAAGAAATAGAATGAGGGGACTCCAAACACAATCAATGTCACATGGTTTTTAAGGAAATTTTACTGGTCTCTTTCTGTGTAATTCTGAGCTCCTTCAAGGCTACAATGTGGTGATATTAATTATGAAAAAATACCACCGTTGATGTCAGGGTTGACACGTACCTCATGTGACGTTTCTCTGAACAGTCTACACATGTAACTGTTGCTAGATGATTTATTATGTTTAGCTCATTTGGCGTGCCTCGATCAATACAGCTGAATATATGATCTACACATGCTGTGTCAATTTGACATTCACATTCCTCTTCTTTTATCTCCACTTTTGCTACTCGTCATGGACACGTCTTATTTCATAATACCATTCTTCATTGTGCTGTTCAGGTAAATGAGTTCTAGTCATTCCTACCTTCCCTGTGTTTACTCTCCTTTAAGCTCTGTTTGTCCGAAGGGCTTTACTATGCGTTATTGCTAAACCATTTTCTCTCTCCCCAAGGTGAGACTCAAAAACCTCTTTTGACCTGTGGCTTCCATCTGGCAATGTTTTTGGATTAGCTGTCACAGAATGAAGTTATATATTTTTTCCGGGAGCCAAATTTTGTTTCATTTTAATTTATAAAAACCTTGTATCTGAGCCTGTCAGTGAGACTGATACCATCAGTCAATCAGTCATCCAGTAGTGACAGAAGAATAGAAAGGCATATAGTCTGCATCAGTGACGGGCCCACCTTCATTCACTCTGTAATCAACTTGCGTTTAGTCTATTTTCACAACGGTGCCTTTTAAGAATCATTTCAATTGTTAGCCTTCTCCAGTCTCCTGACATGATGTAATCAATTGCTATCAACAGAATTTAATTCCTGGAAAAAAAAACTGATATTTATCTAAAATATGACAAATCCTTTTTTGTTGTTGGTTGGATGTAAAAAGAATCCATAAAAATTATTAAAAATTGATGACAGACCAGGACTCTTGAAGAAGTTTGGACGTTGCCATCAGATGCCTCTCCACCAGAGAATCACAGTGCCAAAAACCTTACATTTATCAGTGACACATTATTCCAGATTTAAAATTGATTTATGTGAACATTTTGCGACATAAACAGATTTAGGGGACTTAAGGCACTGAATGTTGAAAGTGATTTACTTTACTCGTAAAGGAACCACTTGTAAACTTGCGATGAGTGGCAGACTTAACATGGACTCAAAAACGAATGGCTCATTAGTGAAGAATCATCCCGTTTTGTAATTTTTTGCACTTCCATACTGCTTGCATTGTGTACAGGATCACTCAGTCACTCAGCACCAGACATTTTGCACATATAATCTGGAAGTCGCAGACAACCCATTCATCAACAGACAACACGCCTCGCGATCGGAGCAGTGCTCTAAAATCTGTGTCTAACAACCGCCTTTGGGACCTGCTTCAGATAGTCTATAGTACACAGCCTCTTAATGCTGCTTCAAACGTGAGGCATTAGTTTGTTGTTGAGATTGATGGGAATTGGCCACCATGGACAGGTGGTCTCCTTGGAGGTGGTCTTCAAGTGTACATTTTTTGTTGTGATTTCTTTTGTGGTTAGATCCACTTGTTTTACGTTTAACTCTTTGTTGTCCAGTTGGTCCGAAACTGAACGGGGACAACGGCAGTGTTAAAGCGTCAAGAACATGAGCAATAAATCAATGAGATCTATCAGTCACATCACAGACTGAAGACTCTTCGGAGAATTTCACTGCTTTTAAGTGAGACACTATTTAATCAGAGGATCGCAAGACTTAAGGTTCAGCTGAATGGGCAATAAAATTGTCTCATTTCCAATTACTTGTCTTGTTTAGTGGTGCTTAAGAAATCTGACTTTCAAAAAAAAAATCATTACATTTAAACAGAAATGGTGATTACTTATAAGTTTGGGTATAGCCGAGCTCTAAGTCTGGGACCCTTTGGATTCCAGGCTTAGATCATTGATCCCACTTGACAGCTCTAAGGGCCCTTTAATTGTAATCATTCCATGAGCTGTGGCATTAGCCTCCTTCCATTTGAATCTGGAAAGTCACATGGAAAAGAATAAGTGTCAAATATATCAATTTACAGTTTATATCAATGTTGACATCTATCAATATCAAATACATAACTGTCTAACCCACTAAGTATTAAGGGAGCAACAAGGAAATAAACAAATCTGTCCTGTGTTTGGTAAGCTGTTACTCTCAAAGAATAATAGAGTGCTATATCTGCAGGACTTCAAAAATCTCCCACATATAAATGGAATATTTCTGGGCCAGGTTTTCAGTTTGAAAGTTGTTATAAAGTGAGCTGTCGTTTCAAAATAGCCAGTGATTTGTGACCAGCTGCCATTGGCTGTTCCTACTGGATTTCTTTGACAAATTGTTTAACTCTCTTTTGACTTTTATGCTGCAATTTAGATGTTAAAAATAAGCACAGAACCAAAAGTGCTAATTTTATACAGTAACTGAATGTCAACAAATTGTTCGCGGAAACATTCTCCTGGTGATAAAGCAGAAAAACGCTTTGCCTATCTATTATTTCCATTAATCCCCTGAAGTCTCCTCTTGGTCATCCTAAATTACAAATATTCAATCCAATATTCCATCCAGTTCTTCCTTACTCCTGTTTTTCACTGCATAAATACTTCACTGTTTTGATAGTAATCAGGCAGAGTGGACTGGATCACTTACCTATTGCAGGAACCATCCATTGCTCACAGATTGATCTTCCTACTGAGTAGACTATTCCATGCATACACAGTGTGAAGTCAAATACTGACACCAATGTGTAGTCTTGCACTACCACTGCCCCTCGAGCACATGGTTGTGACATTCTCAGTAGTCCCTTCATGTTTTAACACACAAGTAACTGAACCCCAACTATGGTGCTAGCAAAATAATAACAATTAGGATGCGCATTGTTTTAAGAGTGTTGTTTTAGCAGAGATGTCCGCTGGTTTGCTCTGTCATTTGATTTGAGCATAGTTTTACCATTCTGGAATCAGATGGAGTTAGTTTAAGGCAGCACAGTGGCAGCACAGTGGTGTAGCAATAGAGTTGCTGCTTTACAGCACCAGAGACCCGGGTTTGATCCTGACTACAGGTGCTGCCTGTATGGAGTTTGTACATTCTCCCTGTGACTGCATGGGTTATCTTTGCGTGCTCCGGTTTCCTCCTATACTCCAAAGACGTGCAAAGAGGTTTGTGGGTTAATTGGTTTTGGTAAATTGTAAATTGTCCCTAGTGTGTAGAATAATGCCAGTGTATGGTGATCACTGGTCGGCGCAGACTTGGTGGGCTGAAGGGCCCGTTTCTGTGCTGTATCTCTAAAGTCTAAAAGTCTAGTTTTAAGATGCACATGCATTTGAACTCTGAGTGATCAGAAATCATTGTAATTTAGTGTTTGTCAGGCTGAATTGTCCAAGTCTGAGCTGCGGTCCAGAGTGCAAGATTGTGCGTGGCCAGTGCTGGTGGGCTAGCATTGCAGCTGGGCCGGAGTTGCATTGCAAAACGCCAGAGGTCAGTAACGTGGGTAGGTTTGCAAACCCAGAATCAGTGTCCTGTCTGCTCCCTTCCAACTCACTGGGGTTTACTGGAGAATCTACTGTATGTTACTATGATGTAACATATTTGAAACAGCGAAATAAACCTGTTTGGGTATTATTAAGAATAATAACCAAAATTCTGGAAAACCTGCCGATCCTGCACTGTCAAGGGTGGCACAATGTTAAACATGAGAATTACATCTTTAAAAAAAAAAGAATGATGTTGGAAAACAGTAAAGTTCTAGCTATGGCTCAACTGGAAGTGCGGAAGAAGAATAGTGATGAAATTGATTGGCATTTGATTCACAAACAGGAATTTAGGGCGGCACGGTGGCGCAGCGGTAGAGTTGCTGCCTTACAGTGTTTGCAGCACTGGAGACCTGGGTTCGATTCCAACTACGGGTGCTGTCTGTACGGAGTTTGCTTGTTCTTCCCGTGACCGCATGGGTTTTCTCCGAGACCTTCAGTTTCCTCCCACACTCCAACGATGTATAGGTTTGTAGGTAAATTGGCTTGGTATAAGTGTAAATTGTTCCTAGTGTGTGTAGGATAGTGTTAACGTGTGGGGATCGCTGGTCAGTGCAGACTTCATGGGCCAAAGGGCCTATTTCCGTACTGTAACTCTAAATTAAACTAAAAGGAATATAATAGCATAGAGTTCATCTCTTTGTGAAGGTTGGTGGAAGAGAAGCATTGACTGTGTTGACATCTTCAATGTGGATTGTGTAATATCTTTGTACTTGGTTGCAAAGCATTTTCTTCAGGCTTTTCTTTGGGGAAGAGTTAAAGTCAGAAACTTGGCGGTGGCTATTTTGAAAGAAGCTGTCGGCAATCAGGAACCAAACAAATGATACATGAAAAATGGCGGTTGATATTTTGAATCTATATATCTTTCTAGGCCACAACTAATATATTTCTTGAAAATTAAAGTGACCAGAAACAAACAGGTGGTGCTGCAAAATGTAATCAGTGATGGGTTGGTTAAATCAAGGGATATTTAGAAAGCCAATGTTAGAGAGGTTGAAGATTTCTGGAGGCCACACCTGGATCTGAAAACAAGATCTCAAGATGAGTTAAATTTAGCTCTTATGGCTCAGGGATATGTGGAAAAAGGAGGAATGGGGTACTGATTTTGGATGATTAGCCATGATCATATTGAATGGCAGTGCTGGCTTGAAGGGCCGAATGGCCTACTCCTGTACCTATTTTCTATGTGTCTATGAAAAATTCAAGTTGATGCTTTGTCTAACAAGATGACAATGCAGGTTTCAGAAGATAGACATAAAGTGCTGGAGTAACTCAGTGGCTCAGGCAGCATCTCTGTAGAAAAGGATCAGGTGATGTTTCGGGTTGGAACCCTTCCTCAAAGGGTTGCTGCCTGACCCACTGAGTTGCTCCAACACTTTGTGTCTATCCTCGGTATAAACCAGCATCTGCAGTTTCTTCTGAAACATATAGGTCTCTGAGTTCAAGGATAATGGATGAAGGGGGCTTGATGGTGGATTAGGACTTTATCAGGACTGCTTTGGAAGATCTCAGATTTACAGAGGGTGAAATGTGAGAGATTGGACAGCAGTATATTGGTATAATGAAGACTAGACAATAGATTGGGGGATGAGGTCTTCAGCTGCAGGGGAGATGAGTCATAATAAACACGCAGGCAAGTTCTTTGAAGATTGTCTCAGGATCAGATATTACATCTACATCTACAAACAATTTGGTCATTCTTTGTCAGGTGGTAGAGAGAGGAAAGGCATTGGTGAATGGGAAACAAAACCTGTGGTGAAAACAGAGGATGGTGACAATGTGGCGATGGGGCCTCGGCGGTGATGAAACCTGGTGGCGGCGACCCATGGTCGACGGTTGATGAGAGCATGGAGGACCTCCGTGAGAGAGGGGGGAAGAACAATGGAGGTACCATCTTGGGGGGGGGGGGGGGGGCAAATGAAGGACAATGGAAAATGGGGACCTGGCATGGGGGGAACCGCTGTGGGAAGGGGGGGAGGGGGGGAAACAAAAGGTGGAGCCGGCATGCTTTGTAACTTTGTCAGCGCCATAGGTGGCCGCTATTTGTATACAGAATAGAATAGAATGCCTTTTATTGCCATTCAAACAGCTTGATTTGAACGGAATTGTATTTTCTACAGTCTTACATTACAAAAAAACCCAAGACCCACACTTAACACAAACATCCATCACAGTGAATCTCCAACACCTCCTCACTGTGATGGAAGGTAAAGTCTTATCTCTTCCCTTTGTTCTTCTCCGGCAGTCCAGCAGTCCAACTGCAACGTCGAGGCGACTGGGGCTCCCGATGTTAAAGCCCCCGGTGGGTGATGGTAAGTCCCGTGGCTGTTTATACCACACCGGGCGATGTTAAGCCCCACTCCGAGTCCTTTGAACCCCACGATTCCAGCGGGGGAAGTTGCCGTTGCGGGGGAAGTTGCCGAGCTCCCGATGTTCCCGTCCACCTGGCCTGCAGCCGGAGCCTCTGAAGCTCCGAAGTCGGGTCGCAGTCGCGCGTCACCACAGCTCTTCCCGCTCCGAAGTCAGCCAGTGATATCAGGTCCGCAGGCTCCGCGACTGGAGCCCTCAGGTTGGTCCTGGCCGGAGGCCGCTGCCGGCTCCACGATGTTAGGCCCAACGACACCGGAGACCCGACAGGGAAAAAGTCGGGTCCCCGAACGGGGAAGAGACTAACGGTTTTCCCCTCCACCCCCCTCATATACACAGCTAAAGAAAAAAAATAAAAACTAGACTCAAGACATATATTTAACAAGACAAAAATTAAAAAAAGACAGATGGACTGTAGTCGAGCTGCTGCCGATAGGCGACGCCACACTGGGTATACAAGCAAATAATTTCACTGTGCCTTGTCACATGTGACAATAAAGTATTCCTATTCCTATGTTTCTTTCAACAGTTAAATAGTGACCAATGCTGGACAGTTTGTTGGTTGTGTTAAGTTCATTATGTCCTTGCCATCTGTATGTTTTTTTCTATTTACGATCAAGTAAAAATAAAGCTATTAATTACATTAATAAGAATATTGAAAAAGATTGCTGATTAAAATATAACATATAAATAAATTATTTATTAGAATATGCCTCTTGAAAGATAATCTGTCAGTTAAAATATCTATATTTATAGATTTGATTAGACAAGCAATAATAAAACCATCTGAATAAAATAGCAATCATATTCTCAGTTTAATTTTCAGCGCCATTTATATTATTTTTGCAGAAGCCTTTTAAAGACAACACTGCCCCCACTTAGAAGTATGGGTTTTCTCTATTCAGTTGTTACTGCTAAATATGTGATAAGTATAGTCAGAGAATTAAACAGATACTGAGGAATGTTCCCTTTCCATGAAAAATCCTATTAGCAGGATGCTCATTAATTGACATGTACCATGCTATTAAATGCAGTTTTATGAGTGGCAATTACACTGGCAGAGGGCAGGAGAAAGAATCTAAATGCTCCTCTTTTATTCAGGAATGTTTCACCACGTACATCAGCTATACCCCACCCCTCCCCACCCATTCGAATAGCTTTCGACAAAAGAAATTGAAGATTCTTAGGATTTTTTCAAAAATAGGATTGCGTGTAACAACATTAATGATTCATACTGCCTGAATTCTGTAGTCTAGAAAATCACACATCTTGGAGACATTTAGCCACATTGAATGCTACAATTTGCTATGTTTCAAAAGGCATTTTGTAAATTGTCCAGATTAGCAGCCAAAAGGTAAATACATTCAGAGACACATTCTGAATATCTTTACATTTTTCTCAAATTTAGGAGAGGAATGTACATTGATTTTAAACTTTCAAAATCATATGCACCACACTTGGCTGGTGTTCATACAAATCTAATTTTTGTTCATAAAGAGTAAATAGAAATTCAGCAAAGAATGTTAACATAGATTCATTTAAATTCCCTGGTTTTCTTTTATTTAAAGGGTTAATTGCCACTTGAATCAAATAATTTCTATACTTCCTCAGCCTTTGATGCATTTTATCACGAAGCATTTTTTTAATGGCTAACAATTACCTGGCATCAGAACATTAAAGAGAACCCAACCGGTCCTGTTTATATTCTCCGGCATTTCACTCCATAAATCAGCACCACCCTCCACATTCTGATTTTGGATCACCGAATGTAAATTTGTGACAAGGGTATCTACTGTATATATAATATTAATGGTGCTGAGGAGGATGCTTCTGAACTAGGAGAGCTTGCCAAATAAAGAGTGATCTGAGTAAAGCATCCTCCACAGCACACTCTACATCATTCTGGGGACAAATGTAACATCATTAGGCAAGAAACTTCACTATTCTGTAAAGAAACATCTAAGTTGGAGGTACTAATCAATCTCGTGATTTCAGGTTCATGCGGATACTGTCAGCTTCCCCAAACAAAATGAATTGCTGTTCAGAGCACAAACTAGTCTGCAAATAGTGTTCTTTACACTCGGAGGAAGATAAAAATCTACAAGACAATCCATTATCACTCTACTTGTGTGGTTTTGCTTCTTGCCTTTTATTTTGTTGTTATTGCCTTGAGCCATCTGTTTGCTAAGTTGTAAATCTTCATTGTTTAAAAACCAGAGAGCGTGTTAGAAATTTTAGACTGAATATCACATGATATTCTAACCTATTTTTCATAAAGGAATGTTTAGCGTACTTATTTAGCGTAGGCTTTTTATTAACAAACCAAAAATGAACACAGACATTCAGAAAATTGATTTCTATGATCAGCAAAGTAGAAGAGCAAATTGGAAACTTGAAAGTACAGATTCTCATTAACAAATAAAGAACATTATTGTTCTCAGTCAGTTCAGAATTCTCTTAGTCAAGCTTGAAGCATTGAACAGCTGCATAAATTCATCTTATTAATTTTGTAAGTGCTTAAATGCGATTCATAAGATTGAAAAAAGTTGTCATTATTATATTTATTTTGACGTGTCGTACGATTAACTAAATATTCTTCTGAAGTGCAAGCGTTCTAAAGGTTAATTAATTATGTCACACTTCATGGCAATATTCATGGTGAGAAGACTTCTTTAGTCCTTGAGAGCCACTGTTATATTTGTATCTGGGAATACTCGATTTGTTCTGTCAGACAGATTTCATGGTATCTTCCAAAGTCACCATTCACGGGAAAAAATGGAAGAATTGATTGGCCTGTTTGTTATGTTAATGTCAAGAAGACAAAACCTACAACAATATTTAAATTAAAAATACTGTGTGTCAACTAGATATAGAAGAAAAGAATAGAGCAATATTACTAATTCTACAGGAGCTTATTGATAATCAATGGAAATGCAAGAGAAATTGAAAAGCTGTCTGCTTCTCAATTCCCATACAGTTTGTGAAACAATTTTAAAATAATGACTAATACAAAGAGATTCTGAAGCAGTCAATATGAACTATGTCTGAAGGACAAATAGTCATTCGGTAAACAGAGCTTGCTTAGCTTCTGCTGTTCCGACCTTATCAGTGGAGCACAAAAACTACAGATCACTGTATGAAATCAAAGAGCAAAGACAGCAAAAAAAAAAAAGATTTTGTGAAAGATGAAAGTTAATTAGATAAATGGGTCTTAGGGCAGTAGAGCTATTTTAAAAGGGCAAGTCATTAGTGAGAAAAATAGCTTTCACTGAAACTACTTAAGGAGTTGCTAGATTATGAACAAGGTTCAAAGACAAGTTCTGCAGCATTTAAAATATTTATCCAGTGCTGTTTGTAAATCAAAAGCTTCTCCTCCAGAAGAATATCAATAATAAATGATGTTAAAAGTGATACATGGAAAGATTTGATTTAACAAAATGTAGTTACCTCAGAAAGAATTTAAATATTTAAAGCCTACACTTAAGTAATGGTACATTTAAAATTACATTTGGGAATGTATTTACAGAAACAAGCTGTTAAATTGTTTTCTAGCTAATTTAGCATAGGGACCAGATCTTTAAAATATATTTAAGTGTCTTATGATGGTTCATGTGACTTTCTGAAGAACATTTAAGAACTGCGTTTATACAAGTGAAACCTCATAAAATAAAACAAAATGAGTGTACTTTCAAAAATGAATTGAACAACAAAATGCAGGCAAAAAGAGGTTTAGTGTAAGAACATTTCAATAACTTATCTTTGTTGGTGGCATACAATATTATGACTTCAGGATACTTTCAACTATGCGGGTTTATTAGCTAAAATGCAAAGCTGGTAACTAATAGTTCTGTTTCTGCCACTCTTTACTTCGGATTTAGAGTTCTCCTAAGGCACCTCTGCTCGTGTTTTGTTTATCACAAGAGGACATGCGGACAGAGGACTAGGACTTGTTAGCCCGCCGTTTGCCAATCTGCTGAGACGGTTGTGATTAAAGTGGGACTCCCTCCTGTACTTCACAGATCACATAAATCACATTGATCATCCCAGAGAAAGGTAACATATTGCCTGGGAATCAACCGAGGAGGAATATCAATTTCACCATAGCAATACTGTCTTCCAAATCTCTCTCTCTTTTTTCATTGTGGTGCTAGGGTGGGGAGGAGACAGTTATCTGATATGTGTTAAAGCTTCCCCATCTTGCCTGAAGGAATTATTTGGGGGTTTCCAAACCCTTTTGCTAAATTACGATGTGACTTTAGTTAATCAAAATAATAATGTATGGGATGAATACCATTCTTATTTAATTTAAAACATGTGAATCGTAATAATTTTACTTCAATCAAATATATTCTAAACACGCAAAACAGAATTTTCACTCCTTGGTATAAACCAGTAAATGTTTTTTCTTTGATTTTATTTATTGATTACAACTTGTTTTATACAGTCCAAAGAAAATAATATAAATAATGTATGTGGATTGTGACAGTGTTTGGAATGATTTCTGCAGTTTGATTTACAGACGCCTTACTGTCTTAGATATGTGTGAGCAATTCACTCAACTAGCATTGTTTCCAAAATGAGCATTGACATGCCATGAATTAATATAGAAAGAAAGAGCTTGGAAAGTTGCAGATCAAACATTTTGAATGAAGTTTCAGTACTTTAGCACCTAATTCCATTGAATTTGCAATGCAGCTTCGATGCTCTGTAGCTTAATTCAATTTAATAATTTTTAATTCAAATGATTGCATTAAAGCTTCCAGTTAGATCTGACTAAATACTGAAAATATAAAAACTATAATTACCTATATATTTGCACTTGCAATAGGTGAATATCCTGCAATTTATTTCCTGAATATTCTGAAAGAAGTATAGGTTTTTTTATTCTCTTTGAACTTTTGCCTAAGTTGCACATATTTTATTCTACCTTTCTGTTCACAAGCACATACTGTACATATTCTCTTGATTCATCTTATCTTTTTTCTGTCTCTTTCACACTGACCAATTTTGTCTCTGACAGTGCAATGTGTCACGTATTATACTGAGCAATGTGCTCCTTGACAATATAGCATTTAACCATCTATAATCTAATGAAAGTCTTTAACAACCTCAGCACTTTCTGCCCATTTCACACATTTCAATTTTATATGAACATATCATGCTCCCAGTGTCCTTTTCTGTACCTTTATCAATGTTAATGTTACAAATTATGGTTCATATTAATAGCTGAGACCAAGCAGAAACTGCATCATTTTCTAACTGCTAACTTGGGATTTCCTGAGCCATTGTCATGTCACCTGAACCCAAACCAATTCCATTGTGATGATAATGGATTCAGTGTTGTTGCCTCAGAGGTCAGGGGGTCACAGTAAGCTCCTTAATGGACTGTGAAATAACTATAACTGCATTAACCTCCCAGAATCACATGGGCGGTAAACTTGTGCCCAAGCATTTTCACTCTCAAAAAACTCTCCATTCATTTCAGCGGGGAATACAATTAGCTTAAAATATTTTTCTGAATGAAATTTAACAACAAATGTGTCCCTGTTGACACTGAGCTTTATTTGATATAGTAATATTCAAATTTAACATGCTGTAAAAATGTACAAATTATTACAAAACATTATGAAATATTGAAGAAAATAAAATGAAGCTAATGGTTTAATTTAAAAACAAATCTGTTTTTTTTTTGTAGAGTGTAAACACTCTGAGGCAAATATCGATGGAATTTAATGGAATTTAATTTTTATGCTTGCTTTTATTTGAGAGGTGCTATGTTATATGCACCCCAAAATGTGTGTGGGGATTATACTGTGTGATTTACTCATGATTTGCAAACTTACTACAGGCATGTACCAAGTTTATGTCTGTTTGTTGCCATGGTTTCAGCATGCAGTCAACCATAATTGCGTTGCTGGTGGCTTTATGACTTTGTTGGGGCCCAATTTGGTGAGCAATCGGCACCAGTTCAAGGTAGCATGTGTTGCTTATAGCTGGCTTTTGCATTTGTTGTAGAAAATGGTATTAGGAAGTTAACAGGTGGTGGAGGTCATTGTGACTATGATTATCACTGTCAAAAACTCATAGTACTGCAGGAAGTTATGTGCTACACATTACTAAATTTGCATTGCACATGATATTGAAGAGGTGTGCTGTTACTGCAAGAACATGGTCTAATGCGCTTGATGCATCACCTATAGAAAGTCATTGACCTCACATGAATAGTCAAGGTCAATGAATGCATCTTCAAATGCCATATCCCACCAGCTCCACCATTCACCTTAGACTTAGCTCAACGCATCATCGTCCCTTCATTTATCCGCTAACAATCTGAAACAATCCAGACTTGGATTTACCATTCATTTGTCCTTGCACACGCTGGCACTCTTAAAAATGTTCACAGGCATATATCATAACATCCGCACACTGCCAACATGCAACCATGAAAGGTTCATCACCCATATTCTTTTACATAACACAGGGCTGCCAACTCTCACGCATTGAGCGTGAGAATCATGCATCTCGTCAATTTCTCACGCTCATCACAAGTTTCTCACGCTCTGTTGTGAGAAATTCTGTGATCAAAGAAAATTAAAAAATGCATATCAACTGCATGGGCTGCGGGTGTTGGAGAGCCGGGGCTGAGGGAGGGATGGAAGCAGAAGCAGCGGCGGGGACAGATGCGGAAGGGGAGGTGGGGCTGGCGAGTGTTTGCCGTGCCGGCGAGTCGCTCGCTGCAGCTCCGGCCATGGAGCAGCCTCAGTGCAAGAGTCCTGGGCTGTCGGAGGCGTCAGAAGCATTGTGCCAATGCCGTGAGAGTCTCTGTGCCCAATTAGCCCAGGTGACCGGCATGGATCAGGCTGCGGCACAGTGCATCCTGGAGGACAACCAGTGGCTGCTGGAAGTAAGTACCAAGCACTGGGTAGAAATGGTGGAAGATAGTGGCCTTCAAATGGGGGTGGTTGGAGAAAGCATCCTGCTCGCCTGCTAGATTTTCACTTACTGTAACTGCAGGAAATATGTTCACGATGTTGGGGGAGTTCAGAACCAGGGGTCACAGTTTAAGAATAAAGGGGGGGTCAGTTAGGACTGAGATGATGACAAACTTTCTTCACGCAGAGAGTTGTGAATCTGTGGAATTTTCTGCCACAGAAGGCTGTGGAGGCCAATTCACTGGATGTTTTCAAGAGAGAGTTACATTTAGCTCTTGGGGCCAGCGAAATCAAGGGATATGGGGCAAAAACAGGAAAGAGGTACTGATTTTAGATGAACAGCCATGATCATATTGAATGGCAGTGCTGGCTCCAAGGGCCGAATGGCCTATTCCTGCACCTATTTTCTATGTTTCTATGCTTGAGTATATGGCAATAAAACTCGACCACTTGATTTTGAAGCATTCATGCATGGTGGAGGTATAATCTAGTCATAGAGTGATACAGTGTGAAAACAGGCCCTTCGGCACAACTTGCCCACACCCGCCAACATGTCCCAGCTACACTACCTGCTTTTGGTCCATATCCCTCCAAACCTGTCCTATTCATGTATCAATCTAACTGTTTCTTAATTCCTGGGATAGTCCCTGCCTCAACTACCTCTGGCAGCTTGTTCCATACACCCACCACCCTTTGTGTGGAAAAGGTACCGCTTAAAAAGTTACCTCTTCAAAATACTTCAAACAAAAAACATTGAAATCATACTTCTACAATGCACTAAAACATGATTTTAATACATCAAATTTCAAAAAGTTCCTCTTGTGGGAGGGGGGACACCCCACTTACAGCGGCAGATTGTTATATTGTTCAAGAGATTACTCCCTCTAGCCACTATGTTAGACTACAAGATTAAGGAGAATGTCATAATACGCATGTGAGCTTTCCGTGAGACCTTCAGAGCTTCTTCACAGATAAACCTTCATAACAGTCTTTTGATTAATAGATTCCTTATTGTTGATGATAAACAATAAGGTATACATACAACCTTCTTCCGACTCGTACACTATAATCTTCATCGAACTCTAGCTTATCGCTTTAAAGGTTAGAAAACTCCTCGTGCCTCCGTTACACTTCACATGGTTGTAGGGTGTGCCTTCCTCATGCAAGTCCAAAACTAAACTAAAAACTAAGCTTCTAGCTCAAGAAACCTAGTTCCAAACACGCCCTAGAATATGTCTTAAATCCCACCCACATAATAACGGGCAGTCAAAAATTTTAAGACATATGCCATAATCAATGACACATAAAACAAGCCAAATGGCTACTACACCCGTTCCATACCCTCCCCCCACTTGTTTGCTCCACTCCCTCGTCGGGTACCCCCCAAGGCCAGTGATCAGTGATTGCTCAGCCTCCCCACTTTCAAAAACGCTCTGTGGCCCCTGGTTCAGACAGAGAACACTGCTAGATGTGAGTGGGGAACTGAGGCCAGTTGTCCATGATGTCTGGATCCCAATGCTCACGCTTCGGGTTTCGAAGTTGGCTAATGTTATTGATTTGTAATTAGCCTGATTTGTAATTAGTTGACAAAACCTTAAGTATTAATCTAGAATATCCAGGGGGATGGGATAAGTGTAATATTAAAATGACATGCAAGGTGTCAGGCTGTCTGACACAACATACAGCCCTGATAACCCATTATTTCCTTCAGTTAAATATTGGAAGGTAGCACTATTGTAATTTGAAACAACTATTATGTTTGTTGACCTCACTGACTATTTCTAACCGCCCCCCCCCCTTCAAATTCCTTTGACAGGTTGAATAGAAATGTTCCCAATCTCATTGTTTTATTAATTAAACACATGAACATCCTCAAGTAGTGTAATCAGATGGAAACTGATTCAGATGCGATGTTTGAGAGCTTGTTCAAAGAAGGGGCATATTTTAAAGGAGTGACAGGGGAATGTGTGAGGAGGTTATTATTTGTCTTTAGTTTTAGCTTGAACCAGGACATCTGAAGATTCAAAGTTTAATATAGTAATTGTACTGATACTGACTCCAACCAACTACGTAATAAATATCATCCATTCCGGAGGTTTTATTTTTCGGATGCTATTTAAACTTCACTTGGATTTCAATGTAAATGTAATTGGGAATGGGGAACATTGAACCAAAAATTTGCCCGCGGTACATATTAACTGTAATATAATAATGTATGCATGTTGGTAGGTCAAAACAAAAGTCTTTTTTATCATTGTTGTGTTATGAACACCATAGAAAATATTATGTACACTCAAGAATAGAATAATATTGTTTAATAATATAGTTATTGGAGTTTGCATTTCGGAAAAGTCCCAGCTGAGAGGAAGACAGCAAAATACTGAAAATATTGGGGGTGAAAATGACTTCAGGACAGTTTGTTAGGAAAATGAAGGAAATGGTAAGAGAATACCTATACAGCTGAGTGTGTATAATTTTATGGATGATAAATTGTGTTCAACCAATTGATGACTTCCTTGACAAATTAACTAGCATGTTAGATAACAAGGAAGCCAATGGATGTAGCAAAGTTTGTTATACAAAAATTGGTCTGTAAAGTGCCCCATAAAAGAATACCACATTAGATAAGCACCTGTGCACTTGAACTTAATAGGTTAAGTCCAGGGGGTCAGATATGGGGCTTTATGTGTGGGCCAGATATATTGTCAGTGCAGATGGGCTAGGAGCAAGGCCAAGTGTGCATCCAAAGTCAAGGTCTGGAATAGTACTAGGTGTGCAGTCAAAGCTGGGATAATGGGAGTGTTCAGCACTGGAAACCAAAGCAGGTAAGCAGCTTTGATCAGGGTAGAATAAGGGGCGTAAGGGCGGACTCAGGGTCAGGAATAAAAGAAGGTATGCAACTGGAGTCAGGGTCAGGAGTAGTACCAGGTGTGCAGTGAGACCCAGGTTGGTCAACATGGGCCAAGTGTTTGATTATAATCTGATTTCTATACATGAATATACTAAGTTCATTCATGTGCTGCATCTGTTGATCAGAGCCTGGCTCTACTGTGGAATGTAATTAGGAATGTAATTTAGCCTAACCTTATTCATAGCTAATCCAATTTAAAGCATAAATATTGCATTCAAGTGTAAGTTAAAAGACTCGCTACAGTATGTACTAGATTGCACAATTTCAAGCTGAAAAATACGAAAGCTCCGTACCAATGGGAGGGGGGAACACGCCCCTCCCGCACCCTCCCTCCCTTCCCACACCCTCCCCTCTCTTGGTCGCTAGGCTCCCTTGGACTTGGTCTCTCGCAATTTCTCACTCCCAACTCTCACCCAATGTTGGCAGCCCTGCATAACATGATTCCCCCTTCTCTGCCTACAAGGGGTGGATAAGCAGCTAACTGGCAGGCATCAGTCACACAAGCTCATGGAGAAGGGAGCACCCACCAAAATTAAACTGACAAATGACAACCAGCATTGACACATTGTTTATAATATCACCATACAAAATTAAACCTCCCATTAACCCCATTCCTTTCAGACCATTCCCTTATGATGAATGATTTTGGATGATTTAACCATGCACCTCACTTACCCACTCCTACCTTTAGCTCTTTGGAGACACAACCTTGCAATGTATTTATTCAGCTTACAATTTTAACATGTTGATGAAGCTATCATATTGCTGTGAACCTTCTGATTACTGCGAGAAAAAACATCTAGGATTGCTCCTTCTAAGAACTTCAAAATTATTTTAGTGTCCAGCATAGGCAGTGAATGAAAGGAAGGCCAGAATGGAGTAGCCATCTTGGGGCTGCCATTTTGAGAAGGGTTTGAGTTGGTGAGCAGGGTGAGGCCAAGGTAAGACCTTTTTGTCACCCAGTTTTATTCCACCAGGGAGGTCTTACCTTCCACTACCTGCAACCTCCGGCAACCACCTTCAACTAACATCGCATCCAGCTTCGACTAGAAAATCACCGATTTTTAAAACGGCAACCTATTTTTAGTCGCAGCCTGTTTTGAATTTTTTTAAATAATCGCCGGAACATAGAAGAAGTGGAAACCACTTTCGACCATTAGGGAGACTGACAAAAACCTCCGGGAAGAGCACGGAAACCTTGGGTGTTGTGCAAAGTCTCTAGAGGTTTCTGTTCAGGTTTCCTAAGTGGGACAGAAGCATAAAGCAGGACCTCTAACATTGTAATCTCAGGATTACTCTCTACGCTGCATGGTAGCATGGTGAGGAAGAGGAAGATGGTATGATTAGATATTTGGCTAAGGAACTGGTGCAGGTGTGAGGGTTTTCAACTATCTGGATCATTGGGCACTCTTTCAGAGCTGGTGGGACATGTACATGAGGGGCACATTGCATCCGCACTGGAGGAGCACCGATAATCTTGTAGGGAGATCTGCTAGTCCGACTCGAGTAGCACTAGTGTGACAGATGAAGTGTGACTAGATCTTGATAGAAATGTTAATGTGAGTACCTTCAGTAGAGAGGACAGGCAGGGGCAAGTCAGGGAGTGAGGAAGGTCTGATAGACTAAGCTGCATTTATTTTAATTGAAGAAATTGAAGAAAGAGAGATGAACTCAGGGAATGGATTGGTGCGTTTAGCACTGGGATGTTATAGCAATAACGGAAACATGGCAGGGAGAAGGGCAGGACTGGCAGCTCAATGTTCCCAAGTACAAATGCTACTGGAGTGTTAGAGTTGCAGCTAAGAGAGAAGGGGGAGTTGTATTTTGATTGGGCAGGACATCATGGCAGTACCGAGAGAGGATGTTCCTGAGGGATCGTGGATGTAATTTAGAAAGAAAAGGTGGATGGTCACTTTGTATAGAAAGGAACTACAGATGCTGGTTTAAACGAAAGATAGACACAAAATGCTGAGTAACTCAGTGAGATAAGCAGCATCTCTGGAGAGAAGGAATGGGTGACGTTTTGGGTCAAGACCCTTCTTTACAAAGGAAGAAGAACCTGGAGATGGGTCTCGACCAGAACTGTCACCCATTATTTCGCTCCAGAGATGCTGCCTGTCTCGTTGAGTTACTCCAGCATTTTGTGTCTATGGATGATCACTTTGATGGGCTCCTGAATAGTCAACGGGAATTAGAAGAGCAAATATCTAGGAAGATGGCAGATAGTTGCAAGAACAATAGGGTTCAAACAGTGTGAATTTTAATACCCATATATTGATTAGGTCCACAAGTTAAAGTCCTAAATTGAGGCAAGGCCAATTTTGAAGGTATTATACAGAAACTTGCAAAGATTGATTTACAGGTAAAGGAATGTCTGGCTTTAAGGTACAGATGCAGATTAGTTTATTGTTATAAACTATTATACCAGGTTGCATTTTAATTCCTTTTTTGCATAAAGCTTGTGGAGTAGACGGGATAGTTATTATCGATACATCAACGAATGCAAAACAGCAGAATGTTGCAGCAGATTGTTGTGCAATCTGAAGTAGTGTGAACAATTTTACTATAGTCTTCTTCTTCTTGCATATGGCATGCACAGCCTAAAGTTGTAGGAGAACTTGTTCTATTTGATCTTATTTGATTGTGCATGCTGGGTTGATTGCATTTATTGAAGGTTCAACCCATGTGAAGGTTGCAATCTCTACAGTGTAATAGCTGAATGAGGTACACATAAGAATAAAACTATGAAAATGGTGATTAGTTCAGGAGTCTGAAAGCAGTGGGAAAGAAACTGTAGAAAGACACAAAAAGCTGGACTAATTCAGTGGGTCAGACAGCATCTCTGGAATAAAAGAATAGGTGATATTTCGGGTCAAGGCTCTTCTTCAGATCTGAAGCTGTTCTTATCCGCACATCTGGGTCTTTAATATGCTTATATCTTCTCCCAGATGGTAGAAGAGAAAAGAAGAATTACCCTGATCAGAATACTTTCTATAGCGCATCTATAGTAGTTTGAGAGAATCCTCATGGACATGTTGAATCTTCTCAGACACCCAAGAAAGGAAATAATTTGCTGTGCATTCTTGATCACCACATTGCGAAGGGAGCAGGTTAGGTTGCTGGTAATATGGATGTCCCAGAACTTGAAGCTGTCAATGATCTCGGCAGCAGCTCAGATGAGGGGACAGGGTTGTGGCCCCCACTGCCCTATCCTTAGGTCAACAACCAAGTCTTTGTCTCGCTGACATTAAGGCCTAGGTTGTTGTTCTGACACCAGGAAACAAAGTTCCTGATCTCTTCCATATACTCCATCTTATCTTTGCTGTTGATCCAGCTGACAACCTGGTATCATCGGATGACTTATCAAGTTCAAGTTCAAGTGAGTTTATTGTCATGTGTCCCTGATAGGACAATGCAATTCTTGCTTTGCTTCAGCACAACATAACATAGTAGGCATTGACTACAAAACAGATCAGTGTGTCCATATATCAATATATAAATATATACACACATGAATAAATAAACTGATAAAGTGCAAATAACAGATCATGGGCTATTAATGTTCATGTTTTGGCCGAGCCAAGTTTAATAGCCTCATGGCTATGGGGAAGGAGTTATACCTGAACCTGGTCATTGCAGTCTTCAGGCTCCTGTACCTTCTACCTGAAGGTAGCAGGGGGATGAGTGTGTGGCCAGGATGGTGCAGGTCCTTGATGATCAAATTGCTCCATACTTGGACATGAAATCATGGGTGTATAGAGAGTAGAGCAGGGGGCTGAGCACAACCTTGAGGGGTACATGTGTTGAGGGTCAGCGTAGAATAAATATTATCACAATTTCTAACTGCCTGAACGCTGCTGGTCAGGAAGTACAGAAGCCTTGCAGGAATGAGCTTCATCAGTATTATGATCTGTCAGACAAGATAAAGAAAATCCTAAGAGATTCTGCAAGCATGCTAAGAGCTAAAGCATAACAAGGGAGTGAATAGGTCTCCTTAAGGACCAATGTGGGCATCAAAGTGTCGAGCCACGGAAGAAGGGCCAGGTGTGAATATAATATGTTTCATCTTAATATACTGAGGACAAGCTCATGGAAGCAAAGGAATCGAGAAAAATTTGTAACGACGGATTGGACCCTATCTGAACTATAAATGAGGAGATGCTAAGACTGTTAAAGAATATTAAGATGGATAAATCCTAAAGTTTGACCAAGTGTATCCTTCAACATTGTGAGAAGCTAGGGAAGAAATTTCTCAAGCCTTGCCAGAGATATTTGCATCATCTTTGGCCGTGGGGAAAGTACCATGGATTGGAAGGTTGCTAATGTACCTATATTTTAGAAGTGCTGCAAGGATACCCAGGAAATTATAGGCCAGTGAACCTGACGTCAGTGGTGGATAAGTTACTGAAGGGGATTCTGAGGGACAGGGTCGGCCAGCATTTAGATAGGTAAGGACTGATAATGGATAGTTCGCATAGCTTTGTTTATGGGAAATCATATCCCATCGAGTTGAAAGAGTATTTCGAAGAGGTCGCCAACAAAATTGACAAGGGCAGTGTGGAGCACATTATCTATATGGACTTGGCAAGACCGTTGGCAAGGCCTGCATGGTAGGCTGATCCAAAACGCTGGATCACGTGGGATCTAGGAGGAGCTAACCAAATGGCTTAAAAATTATGTTGGTGAAAGGAGTCAGAGGGTGGTAATGGAATTTATTTTTCTGTTAAGTATTGTCATCTATATTAACGATATGGATAACAATGCAATTACCGCGGTTCCCAAATTTGTGGATGACATTAATGTTGATGTATAGTGAACAGTGAGGAAAGCGATCTAAGTTAATAAAAGGATCTGGATCAACTAGGAAGGTGAGTCTAGGAATGACAAATGTAATTTAACTTTGACTAGTGTGAGGTGATGCAATTTGGTAAGTCAAACTAGGGCAGGACTTACACAGTAAATGGTGAGGACCTGCAGAGTATTGAAAAAGATGTTTGGGAGATATCCCTCATCAGTAAGGGCATTGAGTGCAGGAGTTGAAATGCCATGCAACAGCTGTATAAGACGTTGGTGAGACCACATTTGGAGTATTGTGTGCAGTTATTATCGCTATAGGAAAGATGCTATTAAGCTGGAAAGGATGCAATAAAGCAGAGTTATAAACAGAGACTCGATCGGCTGGGACTTTTTTCCCTGGAGCGTAGGAAACTGAGGATAACTTTCTTCAGCCGCGTTTGTACTTGAAAGTTCACATCACCGAACCAGGTTAAGAATCAAGCAGACAGTATGCTCTCTACCATAGAGATGCAAATGTTGCATAGAATAGTTGGTGACAAACTGAATCTCCTCAAACTTCTGATGAAGTAGAGGAATTGATGAGCTTTCTTTGTGATTGCATCAAGGTGCTTGGTTCAGGACAGGTCTTCAGAGTTAAGCATGGCCAGGAACTTGAAGCTGTCAACTCTCTCTTCCACCATCCTGTTGAGGAAGACAGGTTTGTAGATCATCAGCTTTCCATTCCTGTAGTCAATGATCAGCTCCTTAGTCTTGGTAACATTGAGCACAGATTGTGCAGGAAGGAACTGCAGATGCTAGTTTACACTGAAGATTGACACAGAATGCTGGAGTAACTCAGCGGGTCAGGCAGCATATCTGGAGAAAAGGAATAGGTGACGTTTCGGGACAAGATTCTTCTTCAGAATGAGAGTCAGGGGAGAGGGAAACTAGAGGTATGAAAAGGAACAAATAACAGGTGAATGAAAGGTATGCAAAAGGACAAATCAAATCTCGCATCGCTGATTAGCAATGTTTGATTGTTGTTCTGGCAGCATTCAATCAATTTATCAATCTACCTCCTGTACTCTGATTCATTGGTACCCATTATTCGTCCAACAAAGGTGATATTAACGGCAAATGTAAAGATGGCATTGGGGTTGTGTCTAGCTACATATCCTGAGAATGACTTGTCAAGATAAAGTACTACTATCTACGTTTTCACAATGTGGCAAAACTACCATTGGGGTTGGGAACTTCTGCATGTGAATGATCGGGTAGAATGGAGATACTCCTTGACTTCTATTTCCTGCTGAATTGTATATATCCAAGCAAGGGATATTAATAATTGGAAAATTATCCCAATATTTTATAGCCAAATAGTATTATGTTGCTTTGTTGCAGTTCAAAATTTGCTGCTCACCGATGATTGATTGTTGTTCTGGTAGCTTCCAATCAGATTATCAATCTCACTCCTGTACACTGATTCATCATTATCCATTATTCGTCCAACACCAGTGATATCATTTGCAAAAGACCAATGCAGCTAATTCCAACCTAGGAAAAGTATCTCCAGCGTGGCAGTGAATTTTTCAATTTCCCACATTAACCATCCATACGACCTTTCAGATTCAGATTGATGACTTAGTGCCAATTTGCTAATGGCTGAGCCATTTCATACTGATCATTCCCAATAGGAATCAGCTGGAAAGCATAAACATGATTGGTAGAAGACAGAGGGGCTGTGTTTTAATATACTGACCTGTCAGAGGAGTAGCAAGTGGAGGGGGGTGGAGTTGAAAGAGAGCCCCGAAACTCTCCATGTTGTAACCAACACATGGTGTTGGTTTATTAACTGGCGGCATAGTGGTAGAGTTGCTGCCTTACTGCACCAGAGACCCGGATTTGATCAGGATTACGGGTGCTATTTGTACAAGTTTTGTATGTTCTCCCCATGACCTGTGTGGGTTTTCTCCGAGTGCTCCGGTTCCTCCCACAAGATGTACAGATTTGTAGGTTAATCGGCTTCGTAAAATTGTAAATTGTCCCTAGTGTGTGTAGGATAGTGTTGGTGTGCGGGTATTGCTGGTTGGTATGGGCTCAGTGGAACAAAGGACCTGTTTCCACGCTGTATCTATACACTAAATAATATGAACACAAGAGTCCACGTAATTCTGCAAAGACCAACAATTCCAAACGGATACTCCCCCAGGCACTCAAACTAATGCAAATCCCAGACCTCCACACAAACCATGAGACATGGAGAAAATGATTCATTGATAGATTTAAAGTTTGAGTCCTCAACTTGTTCAAACTCACTACAGACTAGAAAGGAACTGCAGCTGTGGGAGTAACACAAGCACTGAGCGAGGCAGCAGGTTGGAGTAAGCACGATCTGACCTGTTGGATCATCCATGCATTCAATTTTACCAAAGCAGATACAGCAGGGACTGATTGATCAATTAGTAATCCGCAGTCATAGAAACATAGAAACATAGAAAATAGGTGCAGGAGTAGGCCATTCGGCCCTTCGAGCCTGCACCGCCATTCAATGTGATCATGGCTGATCATCCAACTCAGTATCCCGTACCTGCCTTCTCTCCATACCCCCTGATCCCTTTAGCCACAAGTGCCACATCTAATGCCCTCTTAAATATAGCCAATGAACTGGCCTCAACTACCTTCTGTGGCAGAGAATTCCAGAGACTCACCACTCTCTGTGTAAAGAATGTTTTCCTCATTTCGGTCCTAAAGGAATTCCCCCTTATCCTTAGACTGTGACCCCTTGTTCTGGACTCCCCCAACATCGGGAACAATCTTCCAGCATCTAGCTTGTCCAACCCCTTAAGAATTTTGTAGGTTTCTATAAGATCCCCCCTCAATCTTCTAAATTCCAGCGAGTACAAGCCGAGTCTATCCAATCTTTCCTCATATGAAAGTCCTGACATCCCAGGAATCAGTCTGGTGAATCTTCTCTGTACCCCCTCTATGGCAAGGATGTCTTTCCTCAGATTTGGAGACCAAAACTGTACGCAATACTCCAGGTGTGGCCTCACCAAAACCCCGTACAACTGCAGTAGTACCTCCCTGCTCCTATACTCAAATCCTTTCGCTATGAATGCTAACATACCATTTGCTTTCTTCACTGCCTGCTGCACCTGCATGCCTACTTTCAATGACTGGTGTACCATGACACCCAGGTCTCGTTGCATGTCCCCCTTTCCTAATCTGCCACCATTCAGATAATAGTCTACCCTCATGTTTTTGCCACCAAAGTGGATAACCTCACATTTATCCACATTATACTGCATCTGCCATGCATCTGCCCATTCACTCAGCCTATCCAAATCACCCTGCAGCCTCCAAGCATCCTCCTCACACCTAACTATACCCCCCAGCTTGGTATCATCTGCAAATTTGGAGATGTTGCATTGAATTCCCTCGTCCAAATCATTAATATATATTGTAAATAGCTGGAGTCCCAGCACTGAGCCTTGCGGCACCCCACTAGTCACTGCCTACCATTCTGAAAAGGACCCGTTTACTCCTACCCTTTGCCTCCTGTCTGCTAGCCAGTTCTCTATCCACATCAATACTGAACCCCCAATACTGTGTGCTTTAAGTTTGTATGCTAATCTCTTATGCGGGACCTTGTCGAAAGCCTGCTGAAAGTCTAGATATAACACATCCACTGGTTCTCCCTTATCCACTCT
Source organism: Raja brachyura (assembly GCA_963514005.1). Next base: position 43,921,338 of record OY740788.1, read on the forward strand.
ACTAGTTACATCCTCGAAAAATTCTATCAGATTTGTCAGACATGATTTACCTTTCGTAAATCCATGCTGACTTTGTCCAATGATTTCACCACTTTCCAAATGCGCTGCTATCCCATCTTTAATAACCGACTCTAGCAGTTTCCCCACTACCGATGTTAGACTAACTGGTCTGTAATTCCCCGCTTTCTCTCTCCCTCATTTTTTAAAAAGTGGGGTTACATTAGCTACCCTCCAATCCTCAGGAACTACTCCAGAATCTAAGGAATTTTGAAAAATTATCACTAATGCATCCACTATTTCTATGGCTACCTCCTTGAGTACTCTGGGATGCAGACTATCTGGCCCTGGGGATTTATCGGCCTTCAATCCGTTCAATTTACCCAACACCACCTCCCGGCTAACCTGGATTTCACTCAGTTCCTCCATCTTATTTGACCCCCGTTCCACTGCTATTTCCGGCAGATTATTTATGTCTTCCTTAGTGAAGACAGAACCAAAGTAGTTATTCAATTGGTCTGCCATGTCCTAGTTCCCCATGATCAATTCACCTGTTTCTGACTGCAAGGGACCAACATTTGTTTTAACTAGTCTCTTTCTCTTCACATATCTATAAAAACTTTTGCAGTCAGTTTTTATGTTCCCTGCCAGTTTCCTTTCATAATCTATTTTCCCTTTCCTAATTAAGCCCTTTGTCCTCCTCTGCTGGATTCTGAATTTCTCCCAGTCCTCCGGTAGGCTGCTTTTTCTGGAAAATTTGTATGCCTCATCTTTTGTTTTTATACTATCCCTGATTTCCCTTGTTATCCATGGATGCACCACCTTCCCCGATTTATTCTTTTGCCAAACTGGTATGAACAACTTTTGTACTTCATCCATGCAGTCTTTAAATACCTTCCATTGCACATCCACTGTCAACCCTTTAAGAATCACCTGCCAGTCTATCTTGGCCAATTCACATCTCATACCTTCAAAGTTACCTTTGTTCAAGTTCAGAACCCTTGTTTCTGACTTAATTTTGTTACTCTCCATCCTCAGTCCATGTGCAGAAATCCAGAACGTGTTGATAAACTTGAAGACATCGCCTCCAAGACTTGAAAAACTTTGGGTTACAACGGCAGAAAATGATGGAAAGGAGAGAAGCCAGTCAAGAGATCAAACTCATTCCTTCAACTGAATAGTTACACACAGCCCTCTTGTGTACAGATCCCCCACCCTCTTTAATCTCTTGACAATCTGCTAATGCTTTACTTCCATTGATAATAGGAATTGTAACATGTTGAACTATTCCTGCACTCCATTGTTTAGTCCCGATTTGTTACCTATGTCTCCATTTTAAGTTTACCTTTACTCCCAAAACATGTTGCTCCACATTGAGCAGTTCCACAGTTGTGTAAGGAATGCTACAGAAGAATGGTGTTGATGCTACAGAAGCATCCCACAGAATGCTTTGTTCCCTTTTATGGGTGAACAAGGCACTGAATGATGATCATAACTTTAATCACCAGTTCAGACACCACGCTGCAGGGGCTGTTTTGACAAACATACCCGCCCCAGTGTAGGACGATCAATGAACTGTTTTGAGGTCAAAGTTAGCTGGTTGGAACCAGTATGGCTTACAGAAATGAACGTGTCCAACACAATCAGAGTGAAAGGGTTAACTCAGCAAGGAGAGTGATACAACTGTACTGATAGGAAATCTGTCACTTTTACCCAGCCTGGGTTATATTGTTCACTATTGACAGTGACAATGGAACACCAGTAAAGTGCAGCTCCATAATGGCCATTACTCCTGACGAATTATATGTAGGACGCAGACTAACAATAATCAGTAGACCGCTCCATTGGCTAATAAGTAAATTAACCTGCTAGTTACATTGTACTTGTGCAATGTGAAACCTTGTCCTAATCACCCACAAAACTGTGGCATAATTTAGCTATAAGACGGCCAATATAAAACAGCAGGCAGGACAACTGACTCTTGTTAAAAATGAGTTGTAATGATCTTTGTCTGCAATCATTTTCCAGCTAAATGATCCTGCTAAAGGGGTATAGTGATCTTGTATGACAAGAGGCTTGTAATTCGAGGAGTGTGCATTGATGTGATCAATGACATGTTGATGTCATCGCCTCAGCAACCTCATTTGCTGCCACCGCTTAAAAAAAATAAAGATTATTGCAAATGAATAGCAACATTCTAAAGAATGGAAAATGGGGCATTTGTGGCAGTGTGATGTTATAAAAGGAACCAATGTAATATATGTTAGATGAAAATTAATAAGCCTGAGAAACTTTCTGACATGCTGATACCACACCTTTCACCGAGTTTGGAGAATTGAACTGAGTAGTGGTTGGTTTTGGAAATGCTGCCTGTGGCTTATCAAATATATATAAGATTAATTTAGTACTGTCACTGAGTCATGAAGCATTGAAATAGTTGCTCCTTTGCTGGGCTTGAAACGGAGTGAATTAGCTCTGAGGACGCTTTGTCTAACTTGCCTTAACATTAATTTTGCATTATGCCATCAGTCATACAGAAAGGATTCTCTTTTACACTTCCAATGTTTCAAGTGTTCAGTTAAAGGAATTTGGGCAAGCCAGTGAGGTGAAATGTTAACCTCAAGAAATCACTTGAATCCTTAGGGAAAGGGTGGATCTAAAGCACATGGAGTGAAGGTGAAGGACTCAAGGCACTTCATTGTATTAAAGATAATTGGGCAGATTCATAAAAGTTCAAATTATTCCTAAATCCTGCACCTCTCTGATCAGTCATTAGAGATTCAAAGCTGCTGTGAATTGATGGCCCATGTTTATACATTTAGCAGGGTTACAGGGTCTACCTGGCATTTATTTATTTTTTGGAATAAAAATCAACATTGCAGCAACATCAATACAAACACAATACGTAATGAGTAGACCCAGGATTTTGCCATAAAAGGCATGTGCCTTTTCATGCCTTTTTGGATGATTTCACCAGGATAATGCCTTTTTCACGATCAAGTGCCTTTTTTTGCCATTTTGCTAAAGGGTCGTATTATTTTCTCTAGTTGTACCGTGATTACAATGACGTTTTCTATGTTAACATGTTAATATTAATGTTATTATTAACGTGTTAACATAGTATAACTTACAAGAAAACTTCGACCCTGGGGCGAAACCGGGGGGGGGGGCACCACCGTTGGTCATTCATTCATTCATGCCACTGCTGGCTGGTTCAGTCTTCTCCAAGATCTATTTAAAAAAGAAATGCAGATGCTGGAAAAAACAAAGGTATCAAAAAATGCTGGAGAAACTCAACGGTTGAGGCAGCATCCATGGAGAGAAGGAATGGGCGACGTTTCAGGTTGAGACCCTTCTTCAGACTTATGTGGGGGACGTGGGAAAAAGAAAGGAAGAGGCGAAGACAGTAGGACTAAAAGGACAGCTGGGAAGGGGCAGGGGGAGGAAGGAGAAGACAAGGGCTATGTAAAATTAGAGAAGTCAATGTTGATACCGCTGGGGTGTAGACTACCCAAGCGAAATACCCAAGCTTGTCTCCCCACTACATTTACTGCTGGCTCATTGCAAATCTGAGTTTGAGTGTTCTGTGCAAGGCATTCATTGATGCTGGAATTCCACTGTGGAAATTCGAAAACAAATCTCTCAGAGGTCTTTTAGAGAAATACACAGAGGAACATATACCAAGCCAGTCATCATTATGGAAAAAATATGTTGACAGCAACTTCAACATTGTTGTACAGAAAATTAAAGATGAAGTTGCATGCAACAAAGTATGGATCTCAATAGAAGAGACAACCGATACTGTGGGGAGATATGTTGCCAATGTGGTCATCGGTACACTGGACACAGGTTAACCATCAAAGGAGTATTTGTTGACATCGGAAGTATTGGAGGTCAAACAGCTCAACTATTGCTCAGTTGTTTACATCTTCACTTGCTGTACTTTGGCCAGAAGGTATAAAACATGAGAATGTTCTTCTGTTTGTAACTGAAAGTTTTATTCCCCAAAATGTTGCATTTGACATGCTTAGCTCAAGGACTTCATAGAATTGTCAACCACATATGTAGCTCATTTCCAAATGTCGATCGCCTAGTTTCCAATGTCAAGAAAATCTTCCTCAAAGCACCGTCACGTGTGCAGTTGTTCAAGGAAATGGCACCGAGATCTCACTACATCCTCAGCCCATTTTGACTAGGTGGGGTACATGGCTCGCTGCTGTACTCTACTATGCTGCAAATTTTGAAAAGATAAAATAAATCGTCAACTGTTTTGTAGAAGAAGAATCTGCTGCAGTCAGGATCGTCAGTGAAATCATGCAGAGAAAGTCCCTCCACCGCGATCTTGTGTTTATTGCTTCCAATTTTGCAAATTTCCCACAAGCTATCACTTCCCTTGAGAAACGTGGCAAAACATTAGTGAAATACTTGCAGGTTTTCAACAAAGTAACTGACGATATTCGTAAAGTTCCTGGCGATGTCGGTAAATACATACAAGGAAAATGTGAGAGAGTGATTTTAGCTTACAAACATCTTGCAGAAATCCAAAACATAGCTAAAGTTCTCAAAGGTAGTTATAATACACAAGATATCAACATGAATATAGAGTCTGTAGCTTGTTTCGGGTATGCACCAGTGACCTTAGCTGAGGTAGAAAGAAGATTTTCACCTGAAGTATATTCTGTCTGACAGACGGCATAGTTTAACACCAGATAATTTGAAAAGAATGCTAGTAATCATGTGCAACCAGGCAACTTTGGTCGTTTAATGTTGTGTACCTTTATATCTAACTACTTTTAAAACTCTGTGTGTGTGTGTGTGTGTGTGTGTGTGTGTGTGTGTTTGTGTGTGTGTGTGTGTGTGTGTGTTCACAAAACTCACTTTAAAAAAAATCATCGCTTGCCAGCTGCTATCACAATGCCCACATGCCCACCAATCAAGGCCCACCTGCCACCTCCCATGCTCATCTTCTCATTTCCTCCTCTCTCCTCCCTCCCTCTCTCCCCTCTCCTCTCTACCCATCACAGGGGACGACCTCCTCTCTGGGGAGGCCCGATCGTCTGTTTCCCCCCCCGGCCTGGCCCAGCCAGGCTTTGTCACGCTGGTGGGTGCACTTACCTTTATGGAAGCCACGATCGGCTGGTCCCCCCGCTACTTTTCACTGTCCTCAGATCGCTCCATGCCTTGATCGGGCTGCTGCCCCGCCCCCCTCCTCTCTCTCTCTCTCTCCCCCCACCTCTCTCTCTCCCCATTTCCCCCTTCTCTCTCTCACTCTCTTCCCCCTCCCTCTCTCCCATCTCTCTCTCTCCCCTCTCTCTCTCTCCCCCCTCTCTCCCCCCCTCTCTCTCACTCTCTCCCCTTCACTCACTCTCTTCCCCCTCTCTCTTCCCCCTCTCTCTCTCTCCCCTCTCTCTCTCTCTCCCCTCTCTCTCTCCCATCTCTCTCACCCCCTCTCTCTCCCCCTCTCTCCCCTCTCTCTCTCTCCCCCTCTCTCTCCCCCTGTCTCTCACTCTCTCTCCTTCTCTCTCCCACTCTCTTCCCCCTCTCTCTCCCCTCTCTCTCCCCTCTCTCCCCTCTCTCCCTTTTTTTTTTTTTTTTTTTTTTTTTCATTTCAAAAACTTTATTCAACACAAATCATAAAATACAACACATCAAAACACAATCAAAAATCACACTATAATGAACAGATCATTGTAGTACAGCAGTACATTCATTTATAATCGCCTCAACCCCACGCGGCGACCAGCGCTGACGGAAGGCCTCCAGAGTCCCCGTGAACACCGCGTGTTCCCTCTCCAGGGACACACGTGCACGGACGTAGGCCCGAAAGAGGGGCAGGCAGCCGACTCTCGCCTGACCGTCGACCGCCCGCTGCCTGGACCCACGAATGGCCATCTTGGCCAGGCCAAGGAGCAAACCGACAGGTAAGTCCCCCCCCCACACTCGGCTCTCCCCACTCCCCGCCTTGTGTCCAAACACCAGGATTGTGGGGCTAAAATGCAGCCAGAACTTGAGGAACAGCCCCTTCAGATATTGGTACAGGGGCAGTAACCTCACACACTCCATATACACATGGAATACGGTCTCCTCCTCTCCGCAGAAAATACATGCGGCAGACGAGCCCGTGAACCGACTCAAAAGTTTATTACAAACCACCGCTCCATGCAGCACTCTCCACCCCAGGTCCCCAATATAAAGGGGTACAACTCCCTTATAGAAGGACCCCCACTGGGGCCCCCCGCCGCCTTCGGATGGTAACACCGTCCTCCATGGTGAGTCAGGACGGGAGACGAAGGCACGGTGGTTCAGAATGTGCAGGAGCATCCTGTACAGTGCGCGTCTCCTTGCATCACAAAATGGCATGCTGGTCATCTCAGAAAGGCAGCTCAGATTATGCGGAGCCGGAGGCCGAGAAATATCCCGAAGCCTAGGCCCGATGAGCAGATCTGACGGAGCGGGGGTAAGCTCTATCTGAACCACTCTAGGCTCGCGCCTCTCCTCGACAACCACCATGACAGGATGAGGACCAGCCACACCCGCAGCCACAACATCCCCCTCTCCTCGTGGAACAACACTCTGGCTGAACACCACCAAATTCCTCACTCTTAACACATCCCTATAGAAAACAGGCAAGCCCCTTAGAGCGGGTCGACTGACACCCGCCACCGGGAGCCGCGAGACCCCCCTTAGGCAACGACCCTGACGAAAAAAATACGTGGCCAGAGCGTGCCATCTGGGAGGGTTCTCTACATACATGTATCTCCGCAGAGTCCTGAGACGGAGAGCCGCCACCTGGGTGCGCACGCACACCAAGGACTGGCCGCCCTCCTCTAACGGAAGACTCAGGACCGCCGCGGAAATCCAATGCTTCCTATTTCCCCAAAAGAAATCCACCAGCTTCTTCTGTATAGCAGTTACAAATATAGAGGGCGGGACAAGAGTAGCCAGCCGGTACCATAACATAGAGGCCACCAGCTGGTTTATGACCAGCACCCTCCCCCGAAAGGAGAGAACTCCAAGCAGGCCTGACCAGCGCCCCAGCCGAGCAACCACCTTCGTCTCCAACTCTTGCCAGTTTGCCGGCCAAACATCCTCAGTGGGACTCAGGTACACCCCCAGATAGAGGAGGTGCGTGGTACTCCACGCATACAATGCCATCTCCTCCGGCAGGGAGTCTACCCGCCACTGACCCACCAAAAGTCCAGAGCACTTACTCCAGTTAATCCTAGCAGAAGATGCAGCCGAGAATATCTCCTGGCAGTCACGCATCCTCCGCAGGTCACCAGGATCAGTGAACATAAGAAGTACGTCATCGGCATACGCCGATAGAATCACCTCAACCCGCGGGCCAGGTAGGGCCAGGCCTGTCAACCTCCTCCGAAGAAGACACAGGAACGGCTCCACACAGACCGAATACAACTGACCCGACATAGGGCACCCCTGGCGGACCCCCCTCCCAAAATGAAAAGGAGATAGCACCGCGCCATTAACCTTTACAAGACACTCCGCCGCAGCGTACAAAAGCCGGACCCGGGCCACGAAGTGTGGTCCAAACCCAAACGCATGCAACGTCCCAAATAGGTATTCATGCTCTACCCTATCAAAAGCCTTCTCCTGATCAAGAGACAGAAAAGCAGCTGACTCACCAGTACCCTGGACTAAATGAATCAGGTCCCTAACCAGGTGGATGTTATCCTGGATGGACCGGCCAGGGACTGTATAAGATTGATCAGGATGAATCACTTGATGCAGCACGGAGCCCAGGCGATTTGCCATTGCCCGTGCAAAAATTTTATATTCTGTGCAAAGGAGAGAGACTGGACGCCAGTTCTTCAACAAACGGAGTTCGCCCTTCTTAGGCAGCAAGACAACAACCGTCCTACGCCACGAGAGAGGCATCACTCCAGTCGCCAGGCTCTCCCCCAAAACCAACATATAGTCACCCCCTAGGACGTCCCAGAATGCTCTAACAAACTCCACCGTCAACCCATCCAGCCCGGGGGACTTACCCCTCCTGAGCTGATGCAAGGCGCAAGTCAACTCCTCCAAAGATAAGGGGCCATCAAGAAGATCAGCCTCCCCCCTATCTACGGTCGGTAGACCCTCCCACAGATCTTGCTGAGCCTCCACACTGAATCCTTCCGCAGAGAACAGGGTCCCATAAAAGGACCTAACCAAGGCATTAATCCTCTCTGGATCAGTGACAGAGGAGCCGTCATCTGCAAGCAACTCCACGAGCTGTTTTCGAGCTCCCCGCCCCTTCTCCAAAGAGAAAAAGAAAGGCGACGCTCGGTCCAGCTCGTGCAGCATCTGGACCCGAGACCTCACATAAGCGCCTCGAGATCGCTCAAGCAGCAGACTCCTCAAAACCTCCTTCTTCCTCTGAAACTCTCCCCATTCGCTGGAGTCTTCACCAAACTGACCCAGGCGAGACTCAGCGTCCTGTATCTCCCTCTCCAGCTTCTCGACCGCTGAGTCCCGCCTCCCAGTCGACCCCCATGTATATTCCTTACAAAAGAGACGGATGTGAGCTTTACCCACATCCCACCACTGCCTAAGGGAAGAGAAGCACCTCTGCCTCTCTCTCCACTTCACCCAAAACCGAGTGAATGACTCCCGGAAACACCGATCCTCCAGCAGCCTGTTGTTAAAGTGCCAGTACGCGGACCCAGCCCGAGCGCACGCTGGATTGAAATCCACACGCACCAGACAATGGTCCGAGCACGGCACCAGCCGCATTGAGGCCGCTGAGACACGGGAAACAAACGCTCGGGAAATATAAAACCGATCAATGCGGGAACCACCGCCCTCAGACCTCCGCGAAAAAGCAGTGGAATCAGGGTGAAGGTCCCTCCAAACATCAACCAACTCAAAGGAGTCAATCAAGCCTCTCAGCTTCTTCGCTACAGCAGGCGCACACTGAGTACCAGAACGGTCCCGCACCTCAAGTGTGCAATTAAAGTCCCCACCAAGGAAGACACACTCTCCCCTATCAATAGTGCCCAACAGAGCATTCACCTCCCGAAGCAGGCCGGCCTGCATCGTGCCGGAGCTAGGGGCATACACGTTAATGAAATGCAACGGCATGCCATCCAGGCTCACGGCCAGATGGAGCAAACGTCCTGGCACCACTTCCTGCACTTTTAAAATGCTTGGCAGAAAATTTGGGGCCAACAGAAAAGCCACCCCACTCGAATTTGAGCTGAGATGGCTCATATAAACCCTCCCTTCCCACTCCAGTTGCCAGGTAGGTTCATCACTAGCAACGGTATGTGTCTCTTGCAGATAACAAACTGCAAATCTCCCCTCCCTTAGGGCTGATAAGAGCTGAAATCTTCGAAAACTCGCTCTACTCCCATTTAAATTTAATGTAGCTACTGTGAATGTGTAGACACATTAGATTGTGACCCTCACACTCCCTGTAGTCACAGGAGGTCCTTTTCTGAGGACCTTCAACAAACCCCAAAACTGCCCCAAATCCGAGTCAGAAAGACCACTATCCTTGTTACTAAGGATAGCCTCGAGACTCTCCCGCACATCTAGCCAATCCTCCCATCTCCTTGTAATGGCCCACCATAATGTTTTGGGAGCACGACTTATTTTTAAGAACTCTCGCACCTCAACAATAAGCTTCGCCTCAGACACGGCCTTGGAGTCTGGGCTCTCAGCCAACCCGCTCGCACCTGAATCAACAACCTCAGAAAGACCAGAACTGTCTGACACAACACTCTCGGAGCCCCCCCCACTGGCCGCATCGCTATCCTCCTCCACAGCCATGACACGACCACCCGGATCAATGCTGGGGGTGGGTCCCAACACCCCTACCTGAGACTCGCAGCCCTCTGAATGGCTGGGCTCCTGCACACTACCATCACCCTCCTCCTCCGGGCCTGGGGAAGCAACAACAAGAGGCATCCCCAGGGCCTGTGGAACACTGGCACCCTCGGAGTCTGAAAGAGGATCACGTCCCATAACAGCCCTGACCTCCACATCATCCAGAGTGCCCTCTCCACAGGCATCACCCAGAGAATCACCACCTGCCATTAACCTCACCCCAGACAACTCATCCGGTGAGGCATCCCGCCCCCCAGCACCTCCACTGGCACTGATATGGAGCACAGACTTGAACGACAACACCCCCGAAACTCCCCCCTCATCCTGACTCTGCACATCCCCCGTCACAGAGGGCACACTACCAGAGGAGCCAACCACGTCACCTACCGTGCTAGCACCCTCAGTAGGCCTCTGAAACGAGGGGACCTCATCCGACCCAGAGGGTACACACCCAAGGGAGCTAACCACAGCATCCGCCGAGATAACTCCCTCAGAGGGCCCCTGAGATGAAGGGACAGACTCCCGCCCAGTGGACACAACTCCACCGGAATCAACTTCAGCACCCAGTCCGGTGACACCCGCTGTAGATCCATGAAGAGAAGGCCCAACCACCGACCCAGAAGACACCGGGTCAAGACCACTTTCAGCCACCTCAGTGGTGGAAAGCCCGGAGAAAGACATCCCCTTCGCTCTGGACCCACGCCCTTCCTCCTCTTCACCAGGCAAATGCCTCCTTTTAGTCCCACTCGCATGCGGAGGTGCGGTAACCTCCATAAGGGAAGGGTCATCCGCCTCCACATTACCCCCAACCACTTTGCCACCCACACGTTTAGACTTCTTTCCCCCCTTCCGAGCCACCACAACTCCCCCCTGGGCCCCAGCAGGTGCAGTCTGCACCACACTGGAGCCAAACTCACCCGATTGCACTTTCTTCGCTCGGGCAACCCTATCCCTCTCCTTCTTCTTATTATGCTTCCCCTGCTTCTCCCAAAACCCCCCCTCAACACTCCCCTCCTCCTGCGCCCCACCTCCATCCACCGCCACAGGCGCAAGACGTAGGGGACGTGGGGGGCTTGGGCTCTCACTGCCCAGGGTCCCCAAAGCGGAACCTCTGGACCCAGAAGGCTTAGCACTGCCGCCCCGGGTCACCAAGGCAGAACTGGCAACCTCAGCCGGGTCAGCAGTACCACCCCGCGCCGCTGAGGTTTGACCAGCCACCCCAGATGGGCCAGCAGCGCTTTCCTGGGCCACTACACTAGAACCTCTAGCAGTGCCCCCGCGAAAAAGACACTCCCTACGGAGATGTCCAAATTCGCCGCACGCATGACACCGTGCCTTTCCCCAACTCCAACGCACGGTTCTGGGTACACCCTTATGCACCACCTCAAAACTCCCCTCGGCACCATCCCCCTCACCCACCTTCATGAACACCCTCCTCTTGAAACTGAAGACCCCTTTTTCCTCCGGGTCCCCCCCGGGATGCAAGAGACGAAAACATTTAGACCGCACCTCCCCAAACTTGGACAGGTGTGGAATAAGCACTGCATCCGAAAAATAAGTGGGGCAGCTCCGCAGGAGAACCGGTCTCACCCTGGATACCCACGGATCCACCTGTACGTGGACCCCCCCCACTGAGATCCCCTCCTCCAACGCTCGGGCCACACACTCCCGGGTCTTAAGTATCATCTCCACCTTTCCCCTTTCGAGCTCAGAAGAGACAATAGCCCCCCTCCCAAGAAGTTCATTCATGGCCTTCGTAATTACCCCCCTAGACATCATAGGCCCAGTTTGAACAGAAATACCAAAACTGTCCCCATCCAAGTCAACATGAGGCTCAAGCTCAGATGGCCTCGCACCCGCCACTGATGCCGTCGCTGCGTAGGTCCGGACCTTCGGCCGCGCCCCTTCCATCGCCATCCTCACAGAGGCACAAACCAGCTCCAAGCACCTCAGCAGCACAGCTCCAAGTTAAGTCCCAGAGACAGTCACAGTCAAAGACAGGCAGCAGAAAACAGAAACCTCCAGCTGAAGCAGGAAAGTCCCCAGGTTCATCCACAGCCAAGAGCAGCTTACGGGAAACTCGATCCCAGTCGCGCTGGAAGCAAAAGTACCTTCTTCACATTAAGCCAGGCAGCCGCACTGAGCAAAATGACTTTAGGGCAGAGAAGCGGAGCCAAAAACGACAAAGACACCGCACAACTTCAGCCCACGGAGATCACAGGCACTCTTGGCAATCCGCCAACGCCAACCGCACCCTCGACAATGTGGAGAAACTCAGGAATCTTCACACAGATGGAGGCTCCCCAGACCAGAGAAAAGCTTCAACAGCCCAACAATAAGTTGAACTATGAAGCCCCCCTGGGTCTGTGCCCTCTCCAACGGCAAAATCCTGGAAAGGCTGCTCCAATCCTTCTCAACTGCAGAGCTGAGAAGAAAACACGACCTCTCTCTCTCTCTCTCTCTCTCTCTCCCCTCTCTCTCCCCTCTCTCCCTCTCTCTCTCCCTCCCTCTCTCTCTCCCCTCTCTCTCCCCTCTCTCCCCCTCTCTCTCCCCCTCTCTCTCTTCCCCCCTCTCTCTCCCCATCTCTCTCTCTCCCCCCTCTCTCCCCCCCCCTCTCTCTCCCCACTCTCTCTCTCTCTCCCACCCTCTCTCTCTCTACCCCCCTCCCTCTCTCTCTCCCTCTCTCTCTCTCCCCCTCTCTCTCTCCCCCCGGTCTCTATTCCCCCCTCTCTCTCTCCTCCCTCTCTCTCCCCCCTCTCTTTCCCCCCTCTCGCTGCCCCTCTCTCTCCCCCTCTCTCTCTCCCTCCTCTCTCTCCCCCTCTGTCTCTCTCTCCCCCCTCTGTCTCTCTCTCCCCCCCTCTCTCTCTCTCCCCCTCTATCTCTCTCTCTCCCCCTCTCTCTCTCTCTCTCCCCTCCTCTCTCTCTCCCTCCCTCTCTCCCTCCCTCTCTCCCTCCCTCTCTCCCTCCCTCTCTCCCTCTCTCTCTCCCTCCCTCTCTCCCTTCCCCCTCTCTCCCCTCCCCCTCTCTCCCCTCCCCTCTCTCTCCGCTCCCTCTCTATTCCCTCCCTCTCCCTCTCTCCACTCCCTCTCTCTCCTCTCCCTCTCTCTCTCTCCCCCTTCCCTCTCTCTCTCTCCCCTCTCTCTCTCCCCCCTCCCTCTCCCCAACCCTTCCTCTCCTGAACCCCCTTCCTCCACCCCTCCCCTGCCCCCTTCCCTCCATCTCCCTCTCCCTTCCCACCTCCTCTCCCCCTTCCCTTCCCCCTCTCAGCCCCCCTTTAGCCCCTCTCTCTCTCCTCCCCTCTCTTTCCTCCCATTTCTCGCTCCCCTCCTCCCCCACCATCCCACCCCACCCTCTCCTCCTCCCCCCCACCCCTCCCCCTCTCCTTCTGTCTCTGCCTCTCTCTTTGTCTCTCCCCATTTTCTCTCTGTCCTCACTCTCTACCCCCCCCCCAGACGCGCCTGATAGTTGGGGGCTAGGCATCAGTAGATACGGCGGTTATGGGGTAAAAGGAGCAAATTAATAATATTAATATAATATCAAAGGGGGTAGTTAGTGTGTGTGGGGGTGGTTAGTGTGTGTGGCGCCGCATTCCGCCCCTCCCCCACCCCCCCCCCACCCGCAAACGTGCGGTGCGGGAACAGACCCAACGGGCCTGCACTTGGTCTAGTTATCATTTAAAACCAAATTTTGGTGGTGGAAATAAATGCCTTTATATGCCTTTTTTTGTCAAATAAATGCCTTTATTGTGCCTTTTTAGTTATTTTATTATGCCTTTTTGCCTGCCTATTTCAGTGTTTTTAGTGCCTAAAACATCGTGGCTCTAGTCATGAGATTTCTGTCCCTGTTTCACACCCTCCAAACAGGACGTGCAACTGCAGGCCTTGCTGCTGCAATGCCTAATTTGGAGCTGATATGATTCTGATGTTGAAAGCTGAGTTGAAGTCTGACGTTAAGGTCAGACTCATCAACTCATCAATAGCATAAATGAGATATTAGACTGATTGCTGACATGAGTCAAGTGTGAAATGTGCCCTAGTTGTGTCTCGTCTGACAGCGTAAGACAAATCAGATTGCCACACCAAAATCAGCACTTTTAGCTCTGTAATGCCAAACAATACAGCCCTTGAATACATCTATTATCAATTTTCCATCACCCATGATCATCGGGTAATTAATGCTGTTACAATGGGTTTGTAACATCATATAATATCAGAAGAATGGTTTCAGTGCTCTATTGAGGTTGCAAAATGATTTTTGGCCTGATGTACAGGCATGGCAAGAAACAGCTCCCATCAGTCCATTTCAATGATGTTCTAATTGTCATGGCCACATTCAGCAAAGTAGCATGAATGTAACGGCACATACCAGCGGCACTTCCATGAATGTTATAGGTTTACTTCCCTGCTATCATCTATACATCTCTCTTTGTGTTTGCCAGCAGGTGCACACTCTATTGTTTGCATTATTCTGGCTCCAATTTACTGAGTGATTAATGCCAATTGAGCCCTAGCTGATGCTGACTGAAGCCATGTCTACAATTCTGCTAGCAGAAGATAGACACTAAATGCTGGAATATCTCAGCGGGTCAGTTAGCATCTTTGGTGAAAAGGAATAGGTGTCTTTTTGGATCAGAACCTTTCTTCAGAATTCAGTTCCTCCGGTTTCCTCCCACGCTCCAAAGACGTACAGGTTTGTGGGTTAATTGTCTTTGGTAAAGATTGTAAATTGGACCTCGTGTGTACGATAGTCCCAGTTTATGGGGATCGCTGGTTGGCGCAGACTCGGTGAGTCAGAGCGCCAGTTTCTGCGTTGTATCTCTAAACTAAACTAATTATTTAACAGAAGTTGCAGGAATGTGTACCACACCAATCTGTGGCCTCAATGCCTGGCAGGTGCTTCACTCCACCATTACCATCATGTATAAATAGGAAATATGTATCCACTATCAGAAGAGGTGCAAACTGAGAATACCTTAAGGGGAGAGAGAACAATAAAAGTGGAAAATGCAGAAAAAGAGCAAACACATTACAACATAGAAGATAGAAAAATATAGCACAGGAATAGGCCCTTCAGCCCATAACATCTGTGCTGTATACGATGCCAAGCTAAACTAATCAGTGCGTTCCAGGTGTTCAAGTTGTATTAAAATGGAGTCAGTCAACTTAAAATACAAGTTCTTTATTAAGTATATGCACAGAGGGAACACATTACGGTGCAATCATCTCTGGACGCCAGGACTGACTAACAGGCTGATTGCTAAGGTGTTATTTATGCTAGCCGAATGATATATGGAAAATCCGGACTGGATTACGAACCGGATGTACATCATTGAACACAGACACGATCAAATTAGCTAATTTGATTGACCTACACCAGGCACCATCCTCCTTCTGTGTAAAAACAACCTGGCTCGCACATCTCCTTTCATCATAAAGCTATGCCCTCTAGTCTTTGATATTTCCCCCTTAGCCTCTGATGCTGCAGAGAAAACAATCCAAGTATGTAGTCATCTCCTGCAAAGCCTCCTCCAAATGGACAATAAATATGATAATATTTCTACTTTCTTTCCTGAAATATTTTTTACGGATAAAGCACTTATGGGTGGCACAGTGGCACAGCGATAGAGTTGGTGCTTTACAGCGCCAGAGACCCTGGTTCGTTCCTGACTACGGCCGCTGTCTGTACGGATATGGTATGTTCTCCCCGTGATCATGTGGGTTTTCCCGGGTGCTTTGGTTTGCTCATACAATGGCACAAGGGTAGCACAATGAAGCAGCAGTAGAGTTGGTGCCTTACAGTGTCAGAGTCCCGGGTTCGATCCTGACTGCGGGTGTTGTTTGTGACTGCGTGGGTTTCACCAGGTGCTCTGATTTCTTACCACACTCCAAAAACGTACAAGTTTGAGGTTAATTGGCTTTGGTAAAGATTGTAAATTGTCCCTCATGTGTAGGATACTGTTAGTGTATGGTGATCACTGGTTGGCGTGGACTCGATGGGTCAAAGGGCCTGTTTCTGCGTTGTATCTCAAAACTAAATTAAATGAAAGTAGTTGTTTGCATACTAAAAATGATTTTGAATCATTCAACTTTAAAAATAACATAACAACAATGTTAAAACTATTTAGACTAGAATATTTTGTTGGAACAGTAAAAATATTGCCTATGCTGTGGGGATCAATGCAGCACTGAACTATCCCACACTGACAGAGACCTGATAACTCAAACTGACAGGCTCACAAGTGAGTTATTAAGGATTTTATATAACAAATTCAACACTCGAATGTCCCCATTGAGTACACTGTTTATACACAGCAAGTTTTCTGCAATAAAACATTACAAATGAATTGTTGAATTAATTATGTAAATATGGAGTCTGTGTTCAGTATTTTTTCTATGACATATGTGAAAAAAACAACAATTTATCAGGATGCCAGTACACCAGTGTGTTGTATAATTGTTGTTAATGAGTAAATGAGCAATTATAAGTTAAAAAATGATTGCAGATGCTTTTCAGAGCATAATCCCAAAACTGGGTGACATATGAGAGGTTTTCTAACGCAGTCTATTTAGGAGCATCTGGTTCAGTGGAATCGTAGCTTTGTGTTGGCAAATTAGTTAAGCAGGAATGTCAAATTACACATCATTTATGAATTTGAACTTTATTTGCATGAAAAATGCATCAGTATCTGATGCAATTTTATTTGGATCTCTTTATTTTTTCTCCTTTGTGGTTTCTCTGATTGTTGTTGGAAGTTTATAAGAATGCAATCATAGTCCATGCTCTCCATCATTGGCAGTGCACAGCTAGTGAATAGCAGCTGTTAAAATAACTTAAGGTGAAACTAAGTGTTTGTTTTATTCATTAAGTGCATCTGGAAATAAGGAAAATTAGATAGTGCGTACTTTTCGTTTTGAAAAGACCATAAAAAGAGTTGGAGAAATAGCTTGAGTATTTTAGTAGCTGAACCATAATTGACTGTGGATTCAAACTTTTATATAACAAATATAAATTTACCTTCTTAACAAACAAATATATCTTTACAAAGATGCCTTGAAAATAGTCAAACAGAAGCCGAGGAAAAAATGTTATTAATGATTTGCGCAAATTCAAATGTGTTTGATCGGTATCACTATAAATAATTTCCAATTATTTTTAAATTCTCTTAAACCAGTATTTCTTTGCCTCACTTTATTTTTCTTTATTTTCTGATTTTACTTGAATTTGCCCATGCTAATTCATTTTCTTTCTCCCAAGGCACCAGTGTTACTCCTTGAATAGCATTGGATAAACGCCACTGTTCACTGATCCGAACAAAACACTAACAATGGAGAGTTTATTTGAGCTGATACTCAGGTTTAGGAACAACAATTTCCCGACAGTCATCAGGTTCTTGAACCATCCTGCACAACCCTAATCCCACCACAGCAATGGAACACTACAGACCACAAATCACAGACTTGGTTCTTAATTGTGTTTTTGCATTAATGTCTTTGCTTTTGCATTATTTTACTTTTTTCCCATCTTGGATAATTTATGTATGGTTCATGCTTATGTGTCTTGACTGAGCCTATGTGCGTGTGAGGCTGCTATAAGCAAGATTGTCAATGTTCCTGTATTTCACCACACATGTGCACATGACAATAAATACCTGGCTTGAAATGCTTGACTAATGTAGAAACAAAGATTTGCAGATGCTGGTTTACACACAAGGATACAAAGTGCTGAAGTAACTTAGCAGGTCAGACAGCATCTCTGGAGAACATGGATAGGTGACATTTCTGGTTGAGACCCTTCTTCAGAACCTTCTTGACTAATGATTTGGTCTCACTCTAGTGAGAACAAGCTCAATAAACATTCAAAGAAATTACATGCAGAGGTACCATCAAAGCAATTCTCATTAGCAGATGTGATTTTGAAGGAGCTACTCCAATGGGATCATTGATGAAAAGATCGTCCAATATTCCAAATGTTTACCTGATACATTATTCAAATACTTTACCTAAAGTATCTTATATATCACTGGGCCTGCCTGCCCTGATATCCATCACCATAATTCCCAAGGACTTCCCTGCATCTGTACATGTTGGGTCTAAGTTCTTACTGAGTCACTTGAGAAGCAGTGGTACATGTTGCAGTGTCAACTGTAGATATTGATGCATTCCTTGCAACTATCTTTCTAAAGTAAAGGTGTGTGACCAGAATAAATGATAGGACGACGTGAGTGGGGAAACATTTGATCTCCAAAACCCGAGGCCCAAGAGATTTTACCTATCATTTCAGAACAGGCAGGAATCGGTCGTGTAGCATAGAGTTACGCAGCATTGAAACAACCCCTTTGGTCCACCTTGTCTATTCTAAGTATTACTTTGTCCCTGACAGGTAGGGGACTATATTTGGTAGTGGTGATTGGGAATATGGAGTTGTTCATGTTCACCACTGGATACACATAGAATTCATAAACTGGGAAGATGGGTGATGTTGGGCAGGTTTGTAGGATAGATAGGGAAACCCATATGCAACCTTGCCAATCCTACAACTCACCTACTGTACACACCATTGGCAATTTGCAGTGGTCAATTAACCTATCAACTTGACTATTGTTGGGATCTGCAAGGAAACCGGAGCACCCCGAGGAAACAGGAGGGTGTGCTAACTCCAGCAGACAACCGCGGAGGTCAGTCTTGAGCCAGGTTGGTGAGATTTGAGGCAGCAGATCTACGCTCTCTGTGCCATTGTGCTGCTCTAGTGTGGGCAGCACAACTAATGTTCCAAGCTTTTAATCTTGAGTAAAAACTGAAGTGCAGGAGGAACTCAGCAGGTCAAGTAGCATATGTGGATGAAAAGCTACATATACATTTGGTAAGACAGGGGTTGGATGTGCATTGGAGGTCATGTCTCAAAATTCAATTATGTTTCTTGAAGAAATACCCAAGAAGGTCGATGCGGACAGTCGGCATAGCCTATATGAACTACAGCAAAGCCTATGATGTTAAAATATCGGTAATGAGAAAAGGGTCCAAAGGTTATCTTTACTCTAACAGATGATTCCAAAGTAGTGGAGATTTTCTCAGAGAAGAACAAGGTCTGACAGCACCTAAAATGCACCAATGATGGTTATTGCAACATTTCTAATGCTTCAAACTCATTCAGAAAAAGGCCAGTCACACAATAACCAAATGATTATAGCAATTGTTTTTACACAACATCTCTGCCTGGCTTTCATTGCAGCCTCACTTCACAATAACAGCTTTGCTACAAATGATTAGTCCTGAAGTCTGTCTGAAATAGCTGCAAAAAAAGCCAAACATTCTGGAATGAAATGCCGCTGACAAGTCTGATTTATACATTAATAATTCAGATGGTTCTATTTTTACAATAGTGCCACTCTAATATTCATTGTATGGTTTCTGTCTGGATATTTTTTTTTCCAAGGGTTACAATTTGCACGACTGTTTAATTTTTGCTATTATTTCTTTTTGTCATAGACTACACTTATTTTTCAGTTTAGTGTCATTTTCTGTAGGAGTTTTTAACTCTGTTGAATATTGACGGGAGTTATTTTCTGTAAAACAAGAGTGAAGGACAAGTTAGTTGTATCAAATAAAATACTTTAATGCAAAATAAAAATTTAGAAAAGCCAGTCTGTCATCTTCTCAAAAGGAATGAGCATGTGGAAGCAATGTATTGAATTGATTTAGTGCCCTAATAAGAGTAACTATATCCATACTATATGATGTACTATTAATATTACCAATAATTAACAGGGAATGAATTAGTAAAGAAATTCTGACATGCAATGCACCAAATGGCCAAATTTGTTTGTTCTTATAGGAACACAAAGCTGTTTTGCTGTGTTTAGGAATTTTCATTAACTTTCATATCGCAGAAATTGAAGGCATGCCTCATCTGATTCTGTGCTACTTTTACTGAGTAGCATGTGACTTGCTGGAGGTGTTGCATTTCATAATGCTGATGGAGAGAGTTACACATGAATGAAGGATAAACAGCGATTAATTTCAGTCAATAAATAACGGTTTGCAGCCTCTCATCCAAGAGGAACAATCACTTTTCCATTTTTCCTGCCAAATGAGCTGATGAGGAAAACAGGGAGTTGACCACATAAATCAGTCTTAATTTCGCCTTCCCCATTAAAACCCAACCATTAAGACCATCCTCGGCTCATTTGAGCCTTTCCTGTTTCATACTTCCAATTCTTGCAAAAAGTGGGGGGAGTTCACTCATCATAAAATTTCACTTTGGCTGGCTTACCATTTGCATCCGAGTCAATAAATTGCAATTAGCATAAACAATTAAACTAGAGAGTGTGACGATTTCACTCCCTCAGAAGCACCATCAACCCCTGGCAGAGCTGAAGCTGTACTTTATTGTGTATACACTACAATATGGAGATGATAATAAAGACTTTCATTAGACTTCGCTAAGAGAGGGCTCAGAGTTTCTGGAGAAGCCTTGATATAAGCAACCCAAGATTATGTTAAAATGTGCCATCTGGCAAAAACCTCTCCTCAGAAAATTTTTATTTTGCTGAAACTTCACTGCAAATAACTGGGGCAAATTGAATAATATTGGTGTTCTTTGTGTGTGACCAAGCAGAAGTGGCAAATTAATTGTCATGATAATTGTATGCAAATAATACTACAGCGCAGATTTCAAACCACATGGTGCACTTCAGCTGAAAATGGCTACAGCATCTAAGGAGGGGAAGAAACAGCTGGTTAAACTGGGGCAAAATAAGTTGAATCTCCTCATCAATTAGATTCCAAACTATTGGAGTCAGCTTTCATATTACCGTCAGATTTATTGGACATCAGTGTGAAATCCAATATGATCTCCCAAGTGAAAAGCTCAGAATATGTGATGAAACATTTGGGATGTTATTAAGCACTGCACAACAATATGATGCTTAATATGAGCCGCGCAGACCTTCCATGATGTAAAAACGAACTTCATTGGATATATCCATGTATCTCCAAGAATCTCTGTACTTCCATTGGTGGACTTCTGAGATTACTAATAAGTGTCTTATTAGGAAATTCTAAGTTACGTAAGGTTTAACTTTGCATTGTGATCATCAAGCAACAGTTTTGTGAATCGTATGAGTCTTTCACTTAGATTGACCAAACCGTATTGTGAATCATAAGAGTCTTTCACTCAGATTTCAAAACTCAAAATTAAATTTTCATTTATAGCATCCAATAATTGCTGAAATTATATTGCTGAATCACTGAAAGTATTGCGTCTCTTCCATGATTATCATCATGGACGGCATGGACATAGCGAGCAGAGGGCCTATTCCTGTGCTTTCCCATTTAATGTTTATGGAATCGATATTCATGGATGCATTCAAAAGAGAGTTAGATAGAGCTCTTAGGGCTAGCGGAATCAAGGGGTATGGGGAGAAGCCAGGAACGGGGTACTGATTGTGGATGATCAGACATGATCACATTGAATGGCAGTGATGGCTCGAAGGATCAAATGGCCTACTCCTGCACCTATTGTCTAAGTACTGTATCTATGTCTATGTATCTATGATATACTTGGGATAGGGGGAGTGTAATGAATGTTCACCAGTTTGATTCCTGGGTTGCGTGGAAGAGAAGGGCTATCTATCAGATGAGGTTAAAAAGATTAAGGCCATACTCTTTAGAATTTATAAGAATGAGAGACGATTTATTTGAAACGTACAAAATTCTGTCAAGACTAGACAGGTTGGATGTCGGGAGGGCATTTTACCTAGTTGAGGTATTCTCAACAGGTGGTAGAAAAAGGGACGTAGAAAAATGTCTTCACTCAGGCTACTGCAGAAGGCAGTAGATGCCAAATCACTGAGTGTTTTATGAAGCAGATATAACAAACTTTGTGGATGAAAAAGGCTTCAACTGGCACGCAGACAAAATGGGAACATGGTATTAAGTTTGATAATCAGGATTGGGCTGAGCAACCTTTACACCTACATCTATTTTATATGTTTCTGGTTAAGAATGGGATGAGTTATTTCTGTTAATCAATTGCACCTGTGGAATATTCCAAAAAATAGTGAGAAACAGACCCAGGAGAAACAATCGTCTATAATTCTGCCAAAAAACTTTCAATATTGTTCAGATGGCAAGTCAAGTCGAGTTTATTGTCACATGTACAGGTATGGTGAGTCAGAGGTACAATGAAATTCTTGTTTGTTGTGGCAACACAAGAATCAAGCAGCATCAGTTTCCTGAAACTGAACATTAGTGCTCCAATTAATGCCCTTTCTTAACCTTGCACTGCTGAACACATGTACAACGGCCAAGAGGTTTCCTATACCAGTTCTATTTATGGTGATCATTAATTAATTACTAATTAACAGCTGATTGATTTCCACTGGCTGCTCTTGTAGTTGTGCGAGTATTTGATGCTTTGTAGAGTTCTATAATGTCACTAAAGTTTGCAAGGAGTGATGTGCCAGGGACAAAATGACTTTGTTTTGACTTCAAGGATTCAGTGCAAACTAGTAGGTCCCAAACATTAATGTGACTTCCCCTTGGAGTACAGGATATGAAGCTGGAGGAGAGATTATTGTTTGGAATTGTTTGGAAGGCCTGTTTTCCCATGATTCTATGTTACATTCTCTCGCCATCAATCACCAAGTGCAAACTTTTGATCAGGAAAAGGAACATTTTACAAGTACTTGAGCTTAAGAATAACATAAAATTGTATGTATGCATAGGATCCTGGGATTGGAGATATTTTGTGCGTCTTCCAGTTTCATATGCACTTTTATACAAGCTGTTATAACCAAATGAAATTTAATTTAGTTTAGTTTAGTTTAGAGATGGAGTGCAGGAACAGGCCGTTCAGCCCACTGAATCCATACCGACCAGTGATCACCCCATACACTAGCACTGTCCTACACACTTGGGACAATTTTCAGAAGCCAATTAACCTACAAATGTGGATGTCTTTTGAAATGTGTAAGGAAACCGGAGCAACCGGAGAAACCCCCAGTGAGGCAACAGCTCTACCAGTTGCTCCACAGCGGCACTCATGTGAACAATTATATTTTGTTTTCCCATGTTTGGCATGCTTTGATTTATACATTTGTTTTGGAATGGTAAGCTAGTATTGGTATCTTTATTTTTGCATTGTAGCCATGCGAACATTCTGATGATCTGCAACAGAAGAAAAACAGGAAGGGCTCCTGGTTAGCTGGTGATGATGTCTAAGCCCTTAAAGGCAAGGCTGTGCCTAGCTGCTCGGTTAACTATAGTGCTCCTGCAGAGTGGTCCATCAAGTGGTACTTGCTATCTAATAACTCCCTAGTTATTTGTCTGCTGAGGTTCTATTGTTCCCTTCTCTAACCCACTTCACTAAAACAACTAAGAACCCCTATACCCTCATGTTCTCCTCTCGATCCATACTGGAAACCCTGTTGCAATTTTTCCCAATATATTCCTCATTTTCCTGCAGTTTGTGTACGCCATTATTTGGGAGTAAGTAATGTGAGCACTGCATTGCCTCAGATTCAGTTGCTTATTAATTTGCAGTTATCTTTCTGCATGAAGAATATTATAAACCAACCATGGAACCTTGCTGCATGTTCAGAAACCATTTGCCCATCATGCCTGAGCTCATTCTTTTAAAGAACTATTCAGTCATTTTTAATCCTTGAACTTCACCCACTCCCCTTCTCCCAATATTTCCCTTTACCTTTCAAAGATACCAACCTTTTGTAAGTTACGATTAAATCTACATCTGGCACCCTATTAGATAGTGCATTCTAGATCATAACAACTTACAACATCTGGTTCTTCTTTCAATTAAACCTCAAATGTATTCCCTCTGTCCCCACTCATGTTAACCGTTTCAGTTATATATAAGCTTTCTCTTATAGTGATAGCTTGAACATTATACAAAGATAATTCTATATGGGAATCCTTCATACTCAAATGACCATTTGTACCAATAGCTATAAGTATACTGTATGCTTTGTTCTTAACATTAACCCTAGCATAGTGCCTTTCATAAAATCTTTATCATTTAACGTCATGTTTACATTGGTAATAATTTCTTTATGTACCTGGGTCCTTGACAGTATAGTTAGTTCCACAGTGATAGACATTTGATTCCAGATATTCTGTAGTGGATTATCCATTCAACTCCCCAGGGCTCAATGTTGATTATGAATCTTAGTCAATGATAGTTTGGAATTAGTGTGTATGTCTCACCCTGGTGGTACAGTGACAGGGTTCATGTCTTAACATTTAAAATGTTAAGGACTCTGCTTTTTGGGCAAATATTTACACTTAAAGAGCTCTTACACCTTGCTGGGAAGAGTGTAAGATATAGTGGATTACAACCCAAAGATAAAATCAATATAATCAACTCATATATATGAGTGCGGGAACTGTACCAGACAACATTTCTACATTGCTGCCACCAAAATAAAACACACTTTATTTTAAGTGAGAAGTTCAGGTAACAACATGTACTGGAGTTAAAGAACAAAATACAAATAACTTAATCACCATATATGAATGTTTCCTAAACCAGATTCTTTGATGAGGCTTAATAATTATGATTGAAAAGTGATTTGTAAAGCATTTCTGAACTTGGCATTTATTACTCTTCATAATAAATCAGTAGCATCACGATAATATCAATACTAGATTGAAAGGAAAGACTTCATGAATAACATTTTGCAAAGTGCAATTTAGAAAGCAATCAGGCCTAAATTCCTTGTTCGGGCAACAGCGTTGGAGTTCCGAGTACTATTCTGACTACGTGCGCTGTCTGTATGGAGTTTGAATGTTCTCCCAGTGATCGCATGGGTTTTCTCTGGATGCTGCAGTTTCCTCCCACACTTCAAAGATGTGCAGGTTGTAGGTTAATTGGCTTTTGTAAATTGTAAATTGTGTTAGTGTGATCGCTGGTTGTCGCGGACTCGGTGGGCTGAAGGGCATGTTTGCACGCTGTATCTCTAAAGTTTAAAGTCCCCAAATCAAGTAGTTCATAGCCAAAATGGAGAGGCCTAATAAAATTCACCAGAAGATTGCCTGGGATGGAGAATTTCAGTTGCCTGGATCGGCTTGATTTGTTTCCCTTGGAGCGGAGGCGGATGAGAGGGCCCTGAGGAGAATTATGAAGGATATGGGCAAGATGAAGGGTATGGACATACATAGTGTAGATCGTAGGAAACTTTCCCCATTGCAGAGGTGTCTAACACCGGAGACCATTGTTTTATTTGAGTAGTAGGATGTTTGTAGGGGATCTGGAAGCTCTTTTTTGACCCAGAGGATGCTTACAAATCTGTAACCTATAGCTTGAACAGTTGGTGGAGGCAGAGGCTCTCATAACATTTAAGAACTGTCTATATGAGTACTTGAATTGTCAAGGTATAGAACGCAATGGGTTAAATGCTGGAAAATAAGATTCGTTTAGATATGTACTCGATGTTCAGCATTGAGATGTTGGGCCAAAGAACCTCTTACTGTGCCCTTTGACTGCATGACCATGATCTTCATATGATCATTTGATATCTTCCACATATATAATATAAATCATTGAAATATTAAGATATTTTTCAATGCAATATTGTTTGATTTTTTAAGATTCTTAATCATGTTTTGACTTGGGGATAAATATTGCAAATCCCTTCAAATGTATTATATTTAAAGGACTTGCTGTGGTCCAAAATTATCATGATGCAGAGGTATCCAGTCTGGAGAAGGTGATTCAGGACAAGCAATTAGTTCACCAGGGAACTCGCAGGTAACAAATGAACCTCGTTCTTTCACAAAGAACAAAAAATACAAATAATAAATCAGTAATGCTTTGCAACATTTTCTGACGCAGGGAAATGTTATCATAGGTTTAAAAATAGATTTTTTTTTCTCTAATTCTCCCTCAACTCTAAAATTCTTCCAGTCCCCTTGCGGTCTGGCAGAATCAAGGTCTGAAACTTGCTCTTTGGCAAAAACAAGTACTTTGTAAGGATGACATTGTGTGAACATTGTATGCAAAGCCTAGGAATTGGACATTTGAAAGATGTATATTTATTATGCAGTTATAGTTAATAATAAGGAATGATAAATGTAATAATTCGTTATCCTGGGAAAGGGGGGAGAAATATCACAAAGTTCACGTGCCAGATTGTTAACTAGTTTAGACATATTTTAAAAAATATGTGCAGGAACACAAATAATTATCGAACGTATACCATGAAATGATTTCCAGCTTTTCCTCTCGGAAAGTGATTGAGTGTGGATATCAGAAATGGAGGGCATCAGGTTTGGATCTGAAACATTTAACAGTGAAATAGTCCACAACATATTGTGTCAAGAATCACTTGAAGAATGTACAAAAGGTCTGTTACAGAAAATTATTTCAAGGAGTGGATGGTTTTCAGGAAAAATAGGCATAACAATAATGGGGGACAAAAAGATTAAACTCACTGACAGAAAATGAGACGTTAACAAAAAAAAAATTGCATTTTTGGCTCAAACATTAAACTTAAGATTTGATAAAAGTGTGTCTGTTCTATCGTTGGTGACATGCTGGCGCATTCCATTCACCGATAACTAATTCAACAAAAAAAAACAATTATAGAAGTGAGACTTGCACATCACCATTAAACAGAATGTTATTATTTCATATCACTATAATTCATTTATTAACGTCTGTTAGAGTAGGAGCTGTTATCGGTGAAATGTCTAATAGCGAGAGAAACAGGGCCACTTATTTAGCCTTTCCCTGAATAATTTAGCTCAATCTGCTTAACTTCAATCATCTTACCATTTGCACAGCAAAAGGTACGGCGTGCCATCTGACACCAATGTAATGGTGATTTTATAACATTTGTTAACAATTTTGCTTATGAATTTGTCTGCCCCTATTAATCATCCTGTAACCACTGACACTGCAGAATCTTGATGCTTTGTCCAACAAAGCATGGACTAAGGACAGAAGAAGCCAAAAGCAGGGATGTGAAATTGAGAACTGCAAGCTTTTATTAACACCAGAGACCCATTAGAGTGCTCTGTTCACCTTCAATGGAGCAATAAATGAAGAGCGCTTTCGAGGAGAGGACTCCTACTGTCAGTGCCTTGGTAATGCACAGCCAAACTGTAGTCATGTTGTAATGCTTGTAAGAAACAGATGTTCTTTCCCTGACAAATCTCCTTTCTTGATTTATTATTCATTTGCTCAAATCACAATGGAAAGTCTTCAGACCATTAATTAAATTCCAAGCAAAATAAAATTCCAGAGAACTCATTACCAGTAAATGACTTTGACACATCATCAAATTTGAAGGTAAAATCGGCGACTTTAGGAAGTTAAGGTGGAGTACTACAGGACCTGTTCTGCAACATCTGCAAAATGATAAAGATATAGGTATTTTCGGGCTGTTTTTGCAATTTAAAGTAGCAGAGCGACATTATATTTTATGTGTTTCTGCCTTCTCTGGAGATTATGGTGTGTTGAATAATATTAATGCAATTATGTGACAATACAATTGAAAATGCCATCCAGTAAGCTTTTCCGAGTTCGCACAAAACTGAATCACAGTATAAATTAAATGCTACAGTGCTTGTTCATATGGTTTGAATTAAAATATTAGACAAATTTGTATTCATTTTACACATAATATGTGATTTGAAATATTCTATTTGAGATATTCTAACAGAGAATGTGATGCTATAGCTCTGACGCGGTGGTAAAATATATATAAAAAATAAACAATTAATGGAAGTGATAATTATGAAGTGACTCCATTTATACCTCGGCAAGGCCAGCAGCATAACCGAGGGTGAGTCGCACCCTGGCCACTCCCTCTTCCCACCTCTCTCATCGGGCAAAAGGTATAGAAATGTGAAAACGCACAACACCAGATTCAGGGACAGTTTCTTCCCAGCTGTTAACAGGAAACTGAACCATCCCACCACAACTAGAGAGCAGTCCTGAATTATTATCTACCTCATTTGAGACCCTCGGACTATCTTTGATCAGACTTTACTGGCTTTTATCTAGCGCTATATATTATTCACTTTATTCCCTTTATCACGTATCTGTACACTGTGAATGGCTCGATTGTAAACATGTATTGTCTTTCCACACAACAAAAGCTTTTCACTGTACTTCGGTACATCTACCAATAGATCAAATAAACTAAGCTATGCTAAGCTGAACTAAACTAAACTAAACCAAACTAAACTATTATGGACTCTGGTTGGAGGTGGTGAGTAAATGTCTGTTTGGCAAAAGCTACCTAAGGCCAAGGAGCAACTGCTGTGGCAGCAAACAAATATTCTCCTCAAGTAAAGCTAGCCAAACCTATGCTAAAACAAAATCAATGTAACAACTGGGGTGAAAAAATTAGATTATATTAATTGGGGATTTATATATTCAGAGATGTAAAGGGACCTGGGAGTGCTGGTGCAGGATTCCCAAAAAGTTAATTTGCAAGAGGGTTTGGTAGTAAGGAAGGCAAATGCTATGTTAGCATTTATTTTGAGAAGACTAGAATATAGAAACCGGGATGTAAAGCTGAGACTTTATAAGGCATTATATGACTGCATTTAGAGAATTGTGAGTATTTTTGGGCCCCATATATCTGAGGAAGTATGTGCTGGTGCTGGAGAGGGTCCAGAGGAAGTTTTTGAGGATTATCCCAGAGATGATTGGGTTAACATATCTGTATGATGAGCCTTTGATAGCGTGGGAGGGAGGGGGGGGGGGAGGGGACCTCATTGAAACTTACTGAATAGTGATAAGCCTGGATAGAGTGGATGTGGAGAGGATGTTTCCCCCAATGGGTGTCAAGGACCAGAAGGCAGAGCCTCAGAATAAAATGATGTACCTTTAGAAAAGAGATGAGGAGGAATTTATTTTCATTGCTGGGTGGTGAATCTGTAGAATTCATTGCCACAGAAAGCTGTGGAGGCCGTCATTGGATATTTTTAAGGTGGAGATTGACAGATTCTTGACAATTAAAGCCCCTGTCCCACTTACGAGTTCTTGGCACGCTAATTACTCGACCTCATGGTCGCGTTGAGGCGCGACAGTCCCGCAAAGGTCGAGCGTGACTTCATGCATCCGCACAGCTGTCTGGAGCGTGTGACGTCATTTGAAGATGGATACAAAATGCAGGAGTAACTCAGCGGGATGGGCAGCATCTCTGGAGAGAAGCAATGGGTGAAGTTTCGGGTTGAGACCCTTCTTCAGTCTGAAAGAAAGGTCTTGACTGCTGAGTTACTCCAGCATTTATCTATCTTCAATTTGCTTGGCCCCGCTCTGGGAGTAGAAGTGGGGGCGGATCCGGACCGCAACGGCCGTATGCGCCAGGCTGAGTTCAGCGATCGTTTGCCTGCTTCTGCTGCTGTTGGAGGTGAGACGTTGTGTCGTGCCTGGGTCTTGGGCCTGTCCCACTTTGACTGTCAGTTACGAGACAGGCCGGTGGCACGCAAAGATTTTGTTCGCTACAAAATTTCGAAGCGCCACGCGATACATAGAGACATAGAAACATAGAAAATAGGTGCAGGAGTAGGCCATTCGGCCTTTCGAGCCTGCACCGCCATTCAATATGATCATGGCTGATCATTCAACTCAGTATCCTGTACCTGCCCTCTCTATACCCCCTGATCCCTTTAGCCACAAGGGCCACATCTAACTCCCTCTTAAATATAGCCAATGAACTGGCCTCAACTACCTTCTGTGGCAGAGAATTCCACAGGTTCACCACTCTATGTGTGAAAAATAATTTTCTCATCTTGGTCGTAAAAGACTTCCCCCTTATCCATAAACTGTGACCCCTTGTTCTGGACTTCCCCAACATCGGGAACAATCTTCCTGCAGTCCAACCCCTTAAGAATTTTGTAAGTGTCTATAAGATCCACCCTCAATCTTCTAAATTCCAGCATGTACAAGCCGAGTCTATTCAGTCTTTCTTCGTATGGAAGTCCTGCCATTCCAGGAATCAGTCTGATGAACCTTCTCTGTACTCCCTCTATGGCAAGAATGTCTTTCCTCAGATTAGGAGACCAAAACTGTACGCAATATTCCAGGTGTGGCCTCACCATGACCCTGTACAACTGCAGTAATCCATACCCCTCCGCGCTTCTAAGTGGGACCGGCCCCGCGCAGCAACACGATGCCCGTGCGCCTCAATGCGAAGACGAGGTCGCGTAATTTGTAGACCAGTAGAACAGGGTTGAGAGGGAATGATCGATCAGCATGATTGACTGGCAGAGTAGACTTGATAGGCCAAATGGGTGGTTCTATAACTTATGAACATATGAATT
Organism: Raja brachyura; assembly: GCA_963514005.1. Next base: position 43,951,460 of record OY740788.1, read on the forward strand.
TATGAATATTAAATAACAGATAGCATTTGATAAGGTCCCACATAGGAGAGCATTTGATAAGGTCCCACATAGGAGATTAGTCGCAAAATTAGGGCATATGGTGTTGGGGGTAGGGTGCTGACATGGATAGAAAATTGGTTGGCAGACAGGAAACAAAGAGTAGGGATTAACGGGTCCCTTTCAGAACTGGTGGGGTACCGCAAGGCTCGGTGCTGGGACCGCAGCTATTTACAATATATATTAATGATTTAGATGAAGGGATTATGTAACATTAGCAAATTTGCAGATGACACAAAGCTGGGTGGCAGTGTGAACTGTGAAGAGGATGCTATGAGAATGCAGGGTGACTTGGACAGGTTGGGTGTGGGCAGACGCATGGCAGATGCAGTTTAATGTGGATAAATGTGAGGTTATCCACTTTGGTAGCAAAAACAGGAAGGGTGATTATTATCTAAATGGTGTCAAGTTGGGAAAAGGGGAAGTACAACGGGATCTGGGGGGTCCTTATTCATCAGTCAATGAAAGCAAACATGCAGGTACAGCAGGCAGTGAAGAAAGCGAATGGCATGTTAGCCTTCATAACAAGAGGAGTTGAGTATATGAGGTCCTTCTGCAGTTGTACAGGGCCCTGGTGAGACCACACCTGGAGTATTGTGTGCAGTTTTGGTCTCCAAATTTGAGGAAGGACATTCTTGCTGTTGAGAGAGTGCAGAGTAGGTTCACAAGGTTAATTCCCGGGATGGCAGGATTGTCATTTGCTGAGAGAATGGAGCGGCTGGGCTTGTATACTCTGGAGCTTAGAAGGATGAGAGGATATCTTATTGAAACTTATAAGATTATTAAGGGTTTGGCGATGCTAGATGCAGGAAACATGTTCCCGATGTTGGGGGAGTCCAGAACCTGGGGTTATTGTTAAAGAAAAGGGCTAAGCCATTTAGAACGGAGATGAGGAAACACTTTTTCACACAGAGAGTTGTGAATCTGTGGAATTCTCTGCCTCAGAGGGCAGTGGAGGCTGGTTCTCTGGATACTTTCAAGAGAGAGCTAGATAGGGCTCTTAAAGATAGTGGAGTCAGGAAATATGGGGAGAAGGCAGGAACGGGGTACTGATTGTGGATGATCAGCTATGATCACATTGAATGACGGTGCTGGCTCAAAGGGCCGAATGGCCTACTCGTGCACCTATTGTCTATTGTCTATTGCATACAAAAATATAACTGCAGCTGCTGCAAATCAGAAAAAATAGATAAAGAATATGCTGGAAATAACAGGTTAGGCAGTATCTCTGAAGGAAGAAACATAATTAATATTTCACATTCCAATTAAAGCTACTAGACTCACTCATCTGCCACAACAACAATAACATGTAATTCCTCTTTTCATGCTGCCCTTTTATAGAGGCTAGAGTCATGGGGCTAAATGGCAAAGAAACAGTCTCTTCAGCCCAAATCAGCAATACCGAGTTATCCCACTTAGTCCCACTTGCCCATGCCTGACCCATATCCCTTCTAATCTTTCCTGTATGATTACTTGCTATTCCTGTTCTTTAAAATTCTGCTCCTATGTCTTATGGTCTTATAGAATAGGCAAAGACTCAGCAGATGGAATATAATGTGGAAACATATATTGTTTGGGTAGAAATAACAGGAAAATAATATATTTCTTAAAGTATATTTATTACAGTCTAAAGATCGGTCCAACACTGAAACATCCTCCATCCATTCCCTCCACAGATGCTGCCTGACCCACTGAGTTCTTCCAACACTTAGTTTTTTGCTATTTCCTAAATGGTGAATGACTGCAAAGTGTAGTGCAGGTGCGACATGCAACTAGGCAAGTAAATGGTACATCGGTTTTTATTCTAAGAGGATTTCAGTACGAGAGTAAAGATATCCATCTGCAGTTATAGAAGACCTTGGTGAAATGGCACCTCTGATATTGTATACAGCTGTGATATCTCTACTTGAGGAACACTACTCTTGTGGCACAGAGAAGGTTCACTGCATTGACTGCTGGAGTGGTGGGGAGATTATAGTATAAAGAGAGATTAGGCAAACTGTTTCCAATCTCTAGAGTTTAGAAGAAAGAAAGCTGATTTCACTTTGGCACACAAAATTCTCAGTAGGTTTGATGAGGTAAGTACAGGGCTCTGTTTCTAGAACCATTTCTCACAAATTATGTACATTTAAGAACTAAAATGAGAAGAAATCACCTCGAAACTAATGTAGCTTTGGAAGAGAGCTGTGCGGTTTGGCTTACTGTATTTACCTACACCTACTTCAAGAATATTTATTTGTTTTTTTAATATATATATATTTATTTAATATATTTAATATTATTATATATATATATATATATATATATATATATATTTGCCTGTAAAGTAAGACTTTCATTGTTCTGTTGCTTTGAACAAATAAATATCAGTTATTCTAAGACATCCAGGCCATAATGTGCAAAAAAAAAGCATGTAGATTAACATTATAGTGTAAAGTCTGTAGTGATTTGGTGCCAAGGTAGGGTGGTGATTAGCATGCAGGGTGGTTTAAGATCCTAATGGGGATGGGAAGACCCAATTGTTCTTGAACCTGGAGGTAATGGTTCATATGTTCATAAGTTCGGAACACAATTGGGCCGTTCGGAACACAATTAGGCCGTTCGGCCCATCGAGTCTATTCTCATTCAATCACGCTGACCTGTCGTTCCCTCTCAACCCCATTCACCTGCTTTCCTTACAAATCAAGAATCTGTCAATTTCTGCCTTAAAAATAACCAATGGTGGCTTCCATAGCCTTCTGTAGCAATGAATTCCACAGATTCACCACACACTGATGAAAATAAATTCCTCCTCATTTCATTTTTAAAGGTACATCCTTTTATTCTGAGGCTCTGCCTTCTGGTCCTAGATTCTTCTTCATGATTGTAGCAGTGAGAATGGAGCCTGGCCAGAGTGGTGGGCATCTTTGATGATTATCATGCCCAGCTGCTGGAAAAATACCGCCACACCCCTGCACCATAGTGTGTTGTCTTTCTCATGTTCTTTTATTATTGTTTAAACTGTTTGAATATTAGACTGTGAGGAACTGTGACCAAAGGGACTTAACTAATCTGAAATCTTTTTAATATTCGTATAATGAATGCAGGAAAAATAGTGAAGCCATTGGATCCGTAGAACAGATCATAGACTACCTGGGCTGTAGTAATTATGTGTTCAGTATACTGTCAGTTAACTATAATTTTATTATCCTTCATCTTCAGTGGTGCCACTTTATGTTAGTGGAAATTTTATCGGCAGAGTATAAAAGATGGTAAAAACCATCAGATCAAAGAACACCAATTCTTGCCTGCGTTATAAACTTGTTATTATTGCTGCACGTTCATAAGATGCAAGTTAACTGTACCTGTCAGAGCACATTTTATCGATATCAACTGATTCCTCATTCTAGATTTCAATACAAATAAAATCTACTGATAATTATGATACACATTTAATACATATTTTGTGCTAAATATAGCCCACACTATAGAATTAGACCAAGGGGTGGAACTCCAAAAGCAGATGATGATTCCTTGCACAACATCCTATTGCCTTGTACCCCTGCCTAAATTCATTGGCTGTGCTCTACCGTGTTGGTACTTAACTGGTGTAGATGTATTGGAAATGGGTTTCTATCTGGACACCAGTGGCTTATTCCAAATAGCTGCAGAATCTCCAGTGAATGCTCAAAAAAATCGCTTGAGAAATTTGACAGCACTAGGGGACGGCACAGAGGCACAGTGGTAGACCTGCTGCCTTACAACGCCAGACACTGGGTTCAATCCTGCCTATGGCTGCTGTCTGTATGGACTTGTACATTCTCCATGTGACCTCATGGGTTTTCCCTGGGTGCTCCGGTTTCCTACCAAGCTCCAGTTTCTTCCCACACTCCAAAGGTGTACAGGTATGTAAGATAATAGTAAGATTAGATGAGAACTTACCAGTTTGAAGTTTGATCTTTATTTTATGAGGTGTTACGGTGAGCGATTACGTGAAGAAGCCCCGCCAGGCGCATGCGGGTCATTCTTCAAAGCAGCGGCGTGAAATCACAGTAACTACATTCTAAGAGTAAGATTCAGAGGACTAGAATCACCAGATAATCTTTGCGATTATGAGGGCCGGGAGCGGAGGGCACGTAATCGCTCACCGTAACTCCTCATAAAATAAAGATCAAACTTCAAACTGGTAAGTTCTCATTTAATCTTACTATTTTACTTCGGAGACACGTGAGTGATTACGTGAAGATTACAAAGCTCTGTGATTTCATGTCGTAGATTCAGTTCCATACAACACACTGCTTCGGTTGACACAGGATAAACAAATAATGTATTGAATATTGCTTAAATTATCCAATAAACATTTTAATAATAAAAAGAACAATAATAACCCCTCTCTCCCAGGGGAAAATTACAAATGAAAATCACTACACATAGCCTTAGGTCAATGGGGTATGCTTTAAAGCTTATTTTGATTCCAGTCGTCCCTGGCCTGCTTTGTTTGATTAAATCATATACATAAAATGTAATATTATCTACAGAAGAATGCATGCTATCCAGTCGTAGCTTTTGCAATGTCTGGACCCGTTGCGCTGACACTAGCGCCATGAGCATGACCACTTTAAGTGTTAACTTCTGAAGAGACAGAGATGTAATTGGAGCCCATTGCCGAAGCAGTGTGAGAACTTTGCTCGCATCCCAGATTTCCGTATATCTAGGCCTGGGAGGGTTTTTGTTAAAAATACCTCTCATGAATCGGGACACTAATGGATAAGATCCGATTGAACGTTGTCCCGAAACTTGCCCTAAATAGGAGGACAAAGCACTCTGAGCACTATTAATAGCACTATAGTTCAATTGCTCATCAAAATGCAATGCAGCAAGTAACTCCAATACATCCGGTGTGCCTGCAGTATGATAATATATATCTGACTGTAAACAAAACATCTCCCATTTCTTAATATGAGATACATATTGCTTTTTGGTACTGTCTCTCCACGCCGCAGTAATCACATTCACGGTCCTACTCAATAGTCCGAGCCCCTGGAACGTTCTAGTCAGAATCTGCAAATCAACAGATTAATACGATCATGAAAAGGATGACTCTCTCCTGTCACAGGGTGAACCAACAAGTTGCTGCATTTGGGGATAGTCATAAATGGCTCTGTCATCAGTCTCAGAACCAATGGGAACCATGGCTGTGTAGGCCAGACAGAAACTACCAAAACACCTGAAGCGGAGTCCTGCTCTATTTCGGTGAAACATTGTCTGATGAGGCAGAATGGGGGAAAAGCGTAAAAGAACGTACGTCCCCAATGTAACGAGAATGCATCCACCGCTACTGCCCCTGGATCCGGTTCCCAATAGGCGTATCTAGGTAACTGGTGATTTAGCCTGGATGCAAGCAGATCTATGTCTGGCAATCCATACCGGCTGACAATCATTTTGAAAACTTTTGGATTCAGCATCCATTCTGTGTTGTCATTAAATTTGCGTGACCTGGTGTCTGTTATTGGGAAGCCTGTTATCTCTACCTGGTAGGTAGATAGCTGAGACCCAGATATTTCTCATAATGCACAAGTTCCAAATGAGGTTAGCCAGATTATCACATGATACTGACCTAATTCATCCCATGTGATTGATATATGCAACAGCTGTGGTATTGTCCATCTTGAGCTGAACAGTATATCATTCATTGTTGAACAATATGCTTTTAGGCCATAGAATGCACCCAGCAATTCTAAGTAGCTTATCCTATGCCTCTGCAGGATTAATGCCTCTTGCGCACTCCATCTGCCGCCATAGCTAGACTCGGTATCAGTGGCTCCCCATCCCGAAGCACTGACATCTGTTTGTAAAATAACTGAGGGTTGTTGAGTCAAAATGTCTTTAGTACTTCGTGAGACATTAATTATCCACCATTGCAACTCGGTGATAGCTTTGGCTGGCAACTGCATTGGTCCATCGAAATGACCTGCATGTTCTTTCAGTGCTTGTTCTTTATCTCGTTGCATATTCTGATAGTGCAGAGGTCCGAACTGCAGTCCAGGGAAAGCCACCACTAATTTCCCAATAACACTGGCTACTTGCCGGATGGAGGGTTGTTGTTCCTCTACCAGATTGCTACAGGCCTCCATAATTTCCACAGTTTTGGTCGTAGGCAAAGTCACTGACATATTAGTTGAATCAATGATGAACCCCAAATAGTCAATCATTCTAGATAGTACTAATTTGGATTTAGTTGGATGGATGAGGAAACCTAACCTCTCAAACAGGTGTTTGGTCACTGAAACCGATTCCTCAGCTGCCTCCCGAGTGTTGCCTATAATCAGAATATCATCCAGGTATGCCATCACAATGTGATTCTGGGCATGGAGTAGCCCTAATACTGGTTTCAACAACTTTGTAAATAACCTAGGGGCTGAGGTTAACCCATTGGGCAAAGCTTTAAATTTCCACAGCTGTCCCATCCAACTAAATTTCAAGTATGTATGGTACTGGTGATGAATTGGTACTGAATAATATGCATATTTCAGATCTGTGAATGCCATATAACAACCTTTTGGTACCAGTTGCTAATCAGTACTGAAAGTTTCCATTTTAAAATGTCTATACTGGACATAAGAGTTTAGTCGGGTTAGGTCCAGAATGACTTGACACCCACCATCCTTCTTCTGCCTGGGGAATATATTGGACACAAATTGTTGAGGCTGATATGCCGTCCTTTCAATTACCCCTTTTTGGAATAAAACCCCAATTTCATCATTGACCTGTAGAGTTTCGGGTCTTGAAAAAAACAATACCCGACTAGGTGTATTTTGTGCGGGTGGATGTATTTCTGACATAAACTCAATTCGAGACCCCTGGATACTGTCCAGTATGAATAGATCTGATGTTATGCAGCACCATTCATCATAAAACAATTGCAACCTACCCCCAACTGGTGGCTGCTCCCCAGAGGATATATCCTGCACTGAACCAGTTACTTGTACCTCCATGGTTGCTCTTGGATTCCTCAGCCTCCTGGCCATGTTGGGGGTGTGCAGTGGTGCATGCCAGCGGCGTGTAGCTGGAAACCCCCGGCTCGGTCCTTGACCTGCTCCAGCGTCTGTAGCTCGCCTTAAGGGGGATGGCTTGCAAGGCGGCATTCTGCCTCCAGGATAGGTTTTGATGAGGCCGATGGTTTTTGCCTCCTCATCTAGTTCTTTCACTTCCTTCGCCAGATCCTCCCCAAATAGCAAGTTGGGTGTCTAGACATTAGAAGACTTGCATAATGCCCCAAAGCGTGGATTGAGGGTTGGTTTTATGGCTATTTTCCGGATGCAATTAAGTTCAAAATGAGTATTGCACAGCAGGGCTAGCATGTCTTGCTGTGTACATGACAGCGGTGCTCCTTGGACCATTCACCCAAACACTGTTATTCCTGCACCCACTAATTTGAGGACTTTCTGAAATCTCAGCTCCTGCCCCCTCATGGATGTGCTCATTGGTCCTCAGATGGCCGAGTTCACGGTGGGCACCTTGAGCGACGCACAGTTAACAAGTGTTTGATAACGTAAAGATGTCTCCTCCATTATGGAGTTCTGGAGCTGGTGGGAGGCCATATAATTAATATTGCTGGCCTGATTGTCATCCATGGCTTCACCAGTTCCCGCCGGTATGGCAAAATTGCTGGCCACATCCGGCACACCTGGAGCATAGCTCATGTGCATGCTCATCTGCAGTGACACCAACTTCAGAGTCAGATTCATACTGCCCTGGCTCTCCCGAGTCATGCTCAAGGGAGGTATCACGCAGCCCTCGAAAAGGCGCTGCTGTTGTGGGTTCCCATTCATATTCGTAGGCGTATTGTTGGTACTGCTCCTCGCCATACGGATCACTGCTTGAGGTTGCTCCAGAGAGTTGTTGGGGAACCCTGGGGGTATGCAACCCCGACTGGAACTCCTCATGATTAAGTATTTGTTCTATTAGGTGTTCCATTTTGTCAAGACATCCCCAAACCTTTTTATTTGAAGGAGGGGAGTCTTCCTGGCCTGGCTCATCCGAGTCGATACCTGGGCGTTTTCCTCTTGGCCTTCCTTTCCGACAGGAGTGGCCACAGTGCTCTGAAGCACCGGAGTTACTGGTATTTGCTGAACTGTCGGCGGCTCTGTAGTCGGCGTCTTTGGAAGCCGGTGTTTCCGTAGCCGACCTAAGCTTGCTAACCGCGGTCCCGCAGGTAAGTTTCTTACTTCTAACGGCAGCAGCCTTTTTAGTTACTTTTTCCATTTTAGGTTTCTCCTGTAACCAGCCTTACGGAGCTAAGTAAACCGCAGAAAGTTTTTAAAATCACTTACCTGCTGGTTAATAACTTACCGCTGGTGGAGCTGCGCTCTCCAGCCCTTCGGTGCGCCATGCGTCTGAAGTAATGACGCGCATGCACCTGGCGGGGCTTCTTCACGGAATCATTCACGTGACTTCGAAGTAAAATTGGCTTCAGTAAAATTATAAATTGTTCCTAGTGTGTAGGATAGTGTTGGTGTATGGTGTGATTTCTGATTGACGCAGACTTTGTGGGTTGAAGGGTCTGTTTCCGCACTGTATCCCAAAAGTCTAAAAATTGGCTCTGCCAGCTGTCAAGGATTAATAACCTTTAAATGTCTCTGGTATTCTGATATATTTAACAAGAAAATTTGAAGTAAATGATTTAAAAAAAAAAGAATGTTTCAGGAAAGTCAAGTAAAAACACTTTAAAATAATTCAAAACATTAAACTAAACCAATTATTTTATATAAAGGAACTTGCCTATGCCTTTTAATCTGTAGCTATACATTCCCCTTTGAAATCAACAGGGTCAAACCTGGCACAGAATCATTAGGTGATTCATCATCTGGGTTGAACCAAGTCAAGTTTGATCCCAAGGGACTGCATAAGAAGCTATACAGCAAAAGTTGAACATTTACTCTTCTTGAACAGAGAATGAATGCTGATAATAAAGGGTCTTTCCTTGAGTAAGTATAAGATTTTCCAAATTGACCACTGTCAATTTTGGGGATGATTTTTATCTGACCTATATTGAGCAGTGGAGGTTATTGTTCACAATAGGTCTAATAAAACAAACAGAGGTTCATATAAAGTGCAGAAAGGAACTCCAGATGCTGGTATATATCGACGATAGACAATATCTCACTATCTTTTGTCTGATGTTCATTTCTCCAAATTATTTCAATGAATGCCCTCAATTTCTACTCCATTACCACCTTATCTCCAACCTTAAAGAAGCATTGCTGATTCATCATGAAGGATGTGATGGGAGATCTGTTGGGGTGCTGAAATATTTCCACACTGCCATAGGTTTTCAACACTATGCAATCTCGCAGTTATCTATATATAGTCTCTTGTTTGGAAAGGGATTGGAAGGCATGATTATTCTTTTCACCACAACACTCACTATCCTGTCAGCATGTGGTTCATGCCAATGATTCTTAACTGCTTCTTATTTTATTGAAAGATGAATCAGCACTTATTTCACCTTAGCTTGGTTTAATAGTTCAAATATAGAGCATGGAAACAGGCCCTTCAACCCACCAAGTTCACGCTGACCATAGATCACCTGAACACACTAGTTCTATGTTATCCCATTCTCTACAAGCGAGGGGGCGATTCACAGAGGCCAATTAACCTACAAAACCTGCTCATCTTTGAGATGTGTGAGGAAGCTGGAGCATCTGGAGGAAACCCACGTGGTCACACAGGGAAAATGTGTAAGCTCCACACATACAGCACTGAGATCAGGATTGAACTAGTAGCCTCACTGTGCCACCCAGTTAACATGTTAGATGACTGCAGGGCATGCCAAGAACAGCACCTGGTACACCTGAATGACCTGCTGGCCCAGTGAAACTGCAATACAGTATTTCTTGCATGCTGATCAAAACAGGGCCAAGCAACCATCCATCCAATGGATCACATCCAGTATCTGAGGTCCTGCAAATAAATTTGGGAATGGTGGCGGACATTTATGCAGTTCACAGGAGGAGTAAGGTCCTTAATGATGTCAGGGTCTAGCACACTGAGCACAAAAAGAAAAGCTGAAGCATTGCAACCATGTTCAGCCAACAGTGCCAGCCAGACAATCCATCTCAACATCTTCATGAGATCCCCACCAAATAAGTCACTCTGGTTCACCAGGCAAGTGAATGCATTTTATGTGAAATTAGGAACTGAAAGGACTGGAAACACCATAGGCAGCAGAGTCAAACAAGATCCGAGTTGTAGTGATGAAGACCTGCGGTCCTGAACTATCTATGCCTCCAACCAAGCCACCCCAGGACACCTACAACACAGGCTTCTACCCGACAATGCGCAAAATTCACCAGGTATGGTCAATAAACAAGCACCAGGACATAATGAATCCAGTTAATTACCAACCCAGTCCATTCTAAATCATCAACAAACGATCTACCTCCTTATCTAATACCACCTATTGCCTCCCAGGTTCTGCCTCACCTCTCCCTTGCACCCCTTTATGATGGCTATCTCCCCATCTCACTCTCTGTCCCATTGCAGGGTTCAAACCCAAAAGGGTTCTATCTCTTTGCTTCCGCAGATGCTGCCTGATTCACTTGGATGTGCCAGCAGTTGGTTTTACATTCTAGATAACATCATCTGTTGTCTCGTGTGTCTCCATAATCAAGAATATCATGAAATGCTCTCCACTTCCCCTGATATACTCCACTATACTTGACTGGCCTCCATCAGTCTCTTTAAACATTTATTCCACCACCAATTTTTAGTTTAGTTTAGAGATACAGCACGGAAACAGGCCCTACGGTCCACCAAGTCCGCACTAACCAGCAATCACCACGCATTAACACTATCCTACACACACTTGATACATACACCAAGCCAATTAACCTACAAACCTGTACATCTATGGAGTGTGGGAGGAAACCGAAGATCTCGGAGAAAACCCATGCAGTCACAGGGAGAACGTAAAAAATCCTTACAGACATCACCCGTAGTCGGGATCGAACCCGGGTCTCCGGCGCTGCAAGCGATGTTAGGCAGCAACTCTACCGCTGCACCACCGTGCAATGAATGTTAGGTTTATGTTTATGTGCCAGCTCTGTGCCAAACAGCTGGCACCGGTATATACAGACATTTTTAACCAGTCCCTGCAAACATGTACTGTCCCTGCCTGCTTCAAAGTCTCCACTATTGACCCCGTACCCCAAAAGGCAAGGATTACTTATCTTAATGACCAGAGGCCTGTCGCACTGACCTCTGTAGTCATGAAGACACTCGAAAGGCTTGTGCTGGCCAAGCTGAATAATATCACGATCCCCCTGCTGGATCCTATGCAGTTTGCATATCGGGCCAATAGATCTGTGGATGATGCAGTCAACCTGGGCCTGCACTTCATCCTACAGCACCTAGACTGCCAGGGGACCTATGTGAGGATCTTGTTTGGTGATTTTAGCTCTGCATTCAACACCATTGTGCCAGAGCTACTCTAAACTTTCCGAGTTGACTGTGCCAGAAGCCCTCTGTCGGTGGATCACCAGCTTCCTGACAGACAGGAAGCAGCATGTGAAGCTGGGCAAGCACATCTTGGACCCACAAACACTCAGCATAGGAGCACCGCAAGGCTGCGTACTCTCCCCTCTCCTCTACTCTCTCTACACCAATGACTGCACCGCCACAGACACCTCTGTCAAACTTCTCAAGTTTGTGGATGGCACAACCCTGATTGGACTGATCCAGGATGGGGAGGAATCTGCCTACAGACAGGAAGTGTCATAGCTGGCGTCCTGGTGCCATTGCAACAACCTGGAGCTCAATGCTCTTAAGACAATGGAATTGATTGTAGACTTTAGGAGAGCTCCTCCGTCCCTCACCCCACTCACCATCAACAACACCACAGTCACATCTGTGGAGTCTTTTAATTACCTGGGAACCATCATCTCCAAGGACCTTAAGTGGGGGACTACCATCGACTCCACAGTCAAAATGGCACAACTGAGGATGTACTTCCTACGGCAGCTGAGGAAGCACAATCTGCCACAGGCAATGATGATCCAATTCTACACGGCCATCGTAGAGTCTGTTCTCACCTTCTCCATCATGGTCTGGTTTGGCTCAGCCACCAAGCACGATACCTGGAGGCTGCAGTGAATCGTCCGATCAGCAGAGAAGGTTATTGACTGCAACCTTCCCTCCATTGATGAACTGTACACTGCAAGGGTCAGGAGGTGAGCGGGCAGGATCATCTCTGACCCCTCTCACGCTGGACACAAACTCTTTGAATCACTTCCCTCTGGAAGGCGACTCCGGACTGTCAAAGCTGCCACAGCCAGACATAAAAACAGTTTTTATCCATGAGCAGTTGCTCTACTCAACAGCCAAAAATCTGTAGCCTCCCTTTGATCTGGTATTTTGTTGGTTCACATGCGTGATCAATGGTGTTTTATCATTAATGTTTTATTTTTATTAACGTTTAGTGTTTTCTGAGTCATTCGTAACTGTCACTGTATGTCATGTTACTTGTGGGCGGTGCACCAAGGCAAATTCCTTGTATGTGAATACTTGGCCAATAAACTTACTTACTTACTTATTATTATTCCCGCGTGTACCAAGATATCGTGAAAAGCTTTGTTTTGCATGCTATCCAATAACTTCAGATAATACTATACATAAATACAATCAAGTCAAACTCAAGTGCAATAGGTAGAGAAAAGGGGGAGATACAGAGTGCAGAATATAGTTCTCAGCATTGTAACGCATCAGTTCCATAGTCAAATTCAAAAGTCCGCTTGTGTAAAGACCATTCAGAAGCATGATAACAGAGGGGAAGAAGCTGTTCCTGAATTTGGTAGTGCACGTATTCAAGCTTCTGTACCTTGTACCTGATGGGAGTGAGGAGTAGAAGTGGGACGAGTGTTCTGCCTGACCGAGGTGGGACAAGTCGTTGCATTGAAATCCGGTGTACATTATCTCCAAAGTGCATTGCAATTGCCCACTCAAGGTACTCCAAATAGTACCTCTAAATAGGCTCTGAGCTATACAGAATGGGGGCAATTTTTTGACTTTGCACTATTATTGTTTATTTATTTGTCTGTTTTTTGTTATACTCCCTAGCATTTATTTCAAGAGGGCTAGAATTCAAAAACAGGGATGTAATTCTGAGGCTCTACAAGGCACTGGTCAGACCGTATTAGGAGTATTGTGAGCAGTTTTGGGCCCCATATCTGAGGAAGGATGTGCTGGCACTGGAGAGGGTCCAGAGGAGGTTTACGAGAATGATCCCAGGAATGAGTGGGTTAACATATGATGAGCGTTTGACGATACTGACCCTCTACTTGCTGGAGTTTAGAAGGATGATTGAAACTTACCGAATAGTGAAAGGTATGGATAAAGTGGATGTGGAGAGGCTGTTTCCACTAGCGGGAGAATCTACGACCAGATGTCATAGCCTCAGAATGAAAGGAATGTTCCTTTAGGAAGGAGATGAGGAGGAATTTCTTTAATCAGAGGGTGGTGAATCTGTGGAATTCACTGACACAGAATGTTGTGGAGGTCAAGTCAATTGATTTTTTAAGGTAGAAATAGAGAGATTCTTGATTAGTACAGGTATCCGGGTTAGGCGGAGAAGCCAGGAGAATGAGGTTAGGAGGGAGATCAGCCATGATTGAATTGCAGAGCCGAATGGGCCGAATGGCCTAATTCTACTCCTATCACTTATGAACTTGCTAACCTTTCTTTGTTGTTTATGACGAGTTTTACAGAGTACTATGTTTACATACCTGTTGTACTGCTGCAAGTAAGAATTTCATTGTTCTGTTTTGAGACAAGTGACAATAAAACACTCTTGAATCTTGACTCCTGACAGTATCTCCCAAAGCCACGGCCTTTCCCAAGAAGGACCAGGGCAGTGTGTGCATGGGAGCGCCACCACCTGAAGGTTCCCTCCAAACTGCACACCACAGCAACTTGGAAATATATTCCAGGTCTCCGTCATTACCGGGTCTAAACACTATGGGATAACCTTCACAGGAAGTGGTGAACTCTACTTCAAGAAAGTGATTCATCAGCACCATCTCAAGGGAAATTAGGGATAAGGCAATAAATTCTGGCCTCGTTGGCGATGGCAAAATCCCAAAAATAAACATTGGAAAAAAATGTTGATGTCCTTTCAAGAAGGATGGAAAATGAAGGGAGTTTAAATGTTTTGAGTAAGTTTAGTACTTGGGGGAATAAGGGGAAATGATTGTAAGAGCAAGGACCAAAGAACTGACTTGCTCAGGGTGGAACAGTGTGCAGCATAAAGAACAGGATTTTTTGTGAGCAACCAATTTTTTTGATTGCCGTTCCATTTGCAAATATTGTTTACCTGAGCAGCCAGAATGAGGGGCCAGTTTTTCCTGGTTTCCCTGGTGGTTTTTTTCTCTCATGAGTGCATTAACTGCTGCTGAAAGAAAGCCTTCTCAAACCATTTTGCGTATAAGGGAACTGACCATGTCTGCTGATAAAAAAAGACGAAAAGTGATGGAGTAACTCAGCAGGTCAGGCAGCCTCTCTGGAGAACAAAGATAGGTGATGTTTCAAGGTGGGACCACTCCTGACCCGAAGGGTTCCAACCCAAAATGTTACCTTCCTATGTTTCCCACAGATGCTGCCTGACCTGCTGAGTTATTCCAGCACTTTATGTCTTTCTATGTCTAGCATTTTGTCTCATCCACTCCCCACACAATTGGGGTGATTTTGTTTTTAACAGAGGTCATTTAACCTACAGACGAACATGTCTTTGGGATGAGGGAGGAAACCAGAGCATCCACTGGCAACCCATGCAGTCAAAGAGAGAACACAGACTCCACACTGCAAACAGCCGAGGTCTGTATCAAACCCAAGTCTCTGGCTCTGTGAGGCAGTCATTCTACCAGCTGCATCTCTGTGCCGCCCTATTCTCCCTGCATTCCCATCAGCTACCCCCAGATTTAATCATTCACCTCCACACAAAGAGCAATTAACAATGGCCTATTAATCTCCTATCTCACACACCTTTTGAGATGTGGATAGAAAGGACAGCACACAGGGAAATACATACAGTCAGAGGGAGAACATGTAAACTCCACACAGGCAGCATCCAAGGTCAGGGTTAAACCCTGGACACAAGCTGTGTGCGAACAGCTCTATTAATCAATCGGTCACCTGTCAACACAGGATAGATTCTGGTTTGGCGTGGGAAGCAAGGATTGAGAACTGCAGATGGTACAACTCTGTTCAAAGAGGGGAGAAGGAATCCAAATAGCTGCAGGTATCTCACTTTAAGTTAGTGATGGACAAACTAATAGATACATTTGTCACAGACAAACTTAATTTACACTTGGAAAAGCAGAGGCTAATAAAGGGCAGCCAACACATCTGTTAAAACAATATTACATCAGACTGCAATGATGGACTCTTGCTGCAGTAATGGACAGGGTTGATGAAGGCAGTGGTAGGACTTTCAAAAGGCATTTGGTAAAATAGTATATAACAGGGCTTTAGAAGTACATTGTTTAAAGAGAGTGCAGCAGGCAGTATGAAGCGGCTGAAGAAAGGCAAGGGTTGGTGGTGAACATATTTCTTTTGTCACTGGAGTGAAGTATATAATTGAGTCCTAACTAAATTAACTGAATTATAGTTAATAAGGTCATGTCATACGAGCAGAAATAGGCCATTCAGCTCATCGAGTCTACTCTGCCATTCAATCATGGCTGATCTATCTTTCCCTCTCAACCTCATTCTTCAATTTACAAACAGGCCATTCACACCAATAGGTTGATGCTGGTATTTATGCCAAGTGTAAAATTCCTCTTGCCCTGTTGCATCCTAACTCACCACCAACCTTTTGCACATTGTTACAAGGCCATTGTGGGTCTGTGCCCACATCTCTTCCGCACTGGGGAGAAAAAGCCCGATCCCAGTTTGGCAACAAATTCATACAGACAGCTTCCCCTACCAATCCCACCGTCACCCAACCAAAGTCTTTGTGCATATTTTAGTCAACAGTGCAGAAAGGGGAGCACCTGATGGCCAGAGGTATCCCAGAGGCTCATCTTACACCCATCCCACCACCATAAAGCAGGACTGTAAAGCACCAAGGGCCCCAGTGAGCACTCTGCACAAAGGTGCTGCGCCATTCTCATTAGCTCTGAGACACAATTATTTTATAACAATACATAGAAACATAGAAACATAGAAATTAGGTGCAGGAGTAGGCCATTCGGCCCTTCGAGCCTGCACCGCCATTCAATATGATCATGGCTGATCATCCAACTCAGTATCCCGTACCTGCCTTCTCTCCATACCCTCTGATCCCCTTAGCCACAAGGGCCACATCTCACTCCCTCTTAAATATAGCCAATGAACTGGCCTCAACTACCCTCTTAAATATAGCCAATGAACTGGCCTCAACTACCCTCTGTGGCAGAGAGTTCCAGAGACCCACCACTCTGTGTGTGAAAAAAGTCCTTCTCATCTCGGTCCTAAAGGATTTCCCCCTTATCCTTAAGCTGTGACCCCTTGTCCTGGTCATCCCCAACATCCAGGACAAGGGGTCACAGCTTAAGGATCTTCCTGCATCTAGCCTGTCCAACCCCTTAAGAATTTTGTAAGTTTCTATAAGATCCCCTCTCAATCTCCTAAATTCTAGAGAGTATAAACCGAGTCTATCCAGACTTTCTTCATAAGACAGTCCTGACATCCCAGGAATCAGTCTGGTGAACCTTCTCTGCACTCCCTCTATGGCAATAATGTCCTTCCTCAGATTTGGAGACCAGAACTGTACGCAATACTCCAGGTGTGGCCTCACCAAGACCCTATACAACTGAAGTAGAACCTCCCTGCTCCTATACCTAAATCCTTTTTCTATGAAAGCTAACATACCATTCGCTTTCTTCACTGCCTGCTGTACCTGCATGCCTACTTTCAATGACTGGTGTACCATGACACCCAGGTCGCGCTGCATCTCCCCTTTTCCTAATCGGCTTCCAATTAGATAATAGTCTGTTTTCCTATTTTTGCCACCAAAGTGGATAACCTCACATTTATCCACATTATACTGCATCTGCCAAACATTTGCCCACTCACCCAGCCTATCCAAGTCACCTTGCAGTCTCCTAGCATCCTCCTCACAGCTAACACTGCCCCCCAGCTTAGTGTCATCCGCAAACTTGGAGATATTGCCTTCAATTCCCTCATCCAGATCATTAATGTATATTGTAAATAGCTGGGGTCCTAGCACTGAGCCTTGCGGTACCCCACTAGTCACTGCCTGCCATTGTGAAAAGGACCCGTTTGCTCCTACTCTTTGCTTCCTGTTTGCCAGCCAGTTCTCTATCCACATCAATACTGAACCCCCAATGCCATATGATTTACCTGTAGCAGATTAGGGTTCCAACCAAGGCTTATCTGACGAGTTCATCAGATTCTCCAGGATGGCAATGCTGTCCCACTGTGGCGAGCTGCTACCCACAATGGCAGCACAATGGATGCCAAGCTGTGAATGGGGCCATGGACTTGACTATGTCCCAGAGACCAGCAGGGGAACTCTAATTTGGGAATAACCTGGGTATAGATGAAGATGGGCTATACTGATATTTGCCATCAATATAAAACTCCACAGCGATGTAACGGCCTTAATATTAGAAGGTTTTCGGTTAGAGAAGGCAGACCACTGAAATGAGTGGGCGCATGATGGATGCAGTCTCATAAAGATAAGTGGCATGAGCTATTTGGCGGAAACAACATGAAGAGTTAGTGTAATATAAATACTGTTCTGAGAGTCTGTGAGGACTATGAAGTCGGGGTGCGATGTACACAACTCTTTGAGGGTGTCAAGGCAAGACCTATGATGAGAGAGAGGAGAAGTTGCGACTGAACCTCTCAGAATGGAAGAAGCTAAGGAAACTGTTTCCTTTTGCAGGTGGAGCGGAAACCAGAGGTCTGAGAATTCAAAATTGCCAAAGCTATTAGAGTGTTAAGGAGGAGAGATTTCATCATGTGGGTAGACACATAATGCTGGAGTAACTCAGCGGGACAGGCAGCATCTCTGGAGAGAAGGAAGGGGTGACGTTTCGGGTCAAGACCCATCTTCAGACTGATTTCAACATTTGGGGTTGTTAAATGCAAAAGACACTGCAGAAAGAGTGGCATCAGTCTGATTTCCACAGGAACTATTCCAAGCCGTTAATGGAGACGCGCACTTGATGAAGATTATGGGGTAGATTTATAGGGTTATGATATGTTGCCAAGGTGTGGGATAAAACTGGCAATTCTTTTAAAGAGCCAACACTTTCCTGCAGGTTTCATGAAGTGATCTCCAGTCGCAAAGGTGTCCTGTCCCCATGCTCCCACCATCCATCACCCATCCACCCTCCTCCCAACACCAACTGGAAAGATTGCTCATTCCCCTTGTGATTTTAGACTGCCAAGCAACCTGTCTGATTTGTCCACTTCCAATATTTTTCAATGAAAATTGTAAATCAAAGCATCTTGATTAGTATAGGTGTTTCTTGATTAGTACGGGTGTCAGAGGTTATGGGGACGAGGCAGGAGAATGGGGTTAGGAGAGGTAGATCAGCCATGATTGAATGGTGGAGTAGATTTGATGGGCCGAATGGCCTAATTCTACTCCAATTCTTTATGACCTTATGACCTTAATGTCTTCCTGAATTTTCTTCTGTTAGTACTGCCCTGGGGATTTTCTTTTTTTTTAGTCTCTGAGCTCCAGTACAAGCCTATATAGTTGGTGGCTCCTTGCATCTAATTCTAGATATTACTACTCTAGCAAGTTGACCACGGTACTTTCCAGCCAGCTTATAAAAATGGAAGTGATGCTGTTATTGTCTTTTTCTAAATCTCTTTCCAGCTTTCTAAATCTTGCCTCTCCAGGTTAGTGTCAGATGACAGATGAAGACCGACGCAATTGTGCAATTAGCAGAAAACTCTCCAGAGCATTTCCACCTCGAAAGAGCACAGACTCCTGAGGCCCTCGGGGAACAGCCGAACACTGATATCTTTAGACCACACCCGAAACAAAATCTGATGGTATTTTTGGTCGGAAAGCACAACAGCTCAGCTGATGTCCCCTGAAGTATATTCATTTCAGGCTCCAGAGAGTGAATGCCTGCAATAGGAAGATTAAATACCCATTTACTGGCATCAGAGGAAGTCTGGTTTTATAATCTATCGTTTCCCATTCCCCATGTGGATGCTTTGTTTGATAAAGTGCTGAGAGTGATGTAAAAATATCCCTCTTGCTGTAACTCCTGCTTGTCTCCATTCAGATCTTTTCTTCCCACAAACTAAAAGTGAAAGCTGCTAAAATTAAGTGATGTGGCTTCTCTATGACTCCAGAGGACTGATTGAATGGGAAGTGCTCTGCACACAAACACAGCTAAAGATAGTTCCTTACTTTAAATGCTACTCTATTTTCTGTAAATCAATTACTATTTATTTTCTCATGTGTTTGGCTGCAACCAAGCTATGGAAATATTGGCCTAAAAAAATCAATGAAAGGTGACAACTTTAAAATTGTCAAAGTACTATGGGCATCTGCATGTCTAATCTAGAGTGCTGGACTAACTCAGCAGGTCAGGTAGCATATCTGGAAGCCTTGCATAGGCCTACCCTCTACTACAATCAGTGTGAAGAAGAGTCCTGACCTAAAACGCTGACTATTCATGTCATCTAGGGATGCTGCCTGACCCGCTGAGTTACTCCTGTTCTATATACGATTCCAACATTTGCAGTTCCATTGTATCTAATGTATTGGGCAACGATCATTAATTCCACCTCCACACCTGCAGAGGCTCCACCATAGACATCAAATGGCCACAACTGAAAAGGTATGAGGGTTTTCAATTATCTAATTGTGTCCAATATTTGTTTAAGGTAAGTGGAAAAGATTTAATAGGAATCTGAGGGATAACCTTTTCTCACAAAGGGTGGTGAATGTTTGGAACAAGCTGCCAGAGGAGGTAGTTGAGACAGGGACTATCCCAACATTTAAGAAGCAGTTAGACAGGTAATTGGGTAGGACAGGCTTGGCGGGATATGGACCAATTGCTGGCAGGTGCGACTAGTGTAGCCAGGACATGTTGGCCGGTGTGGGCAAGTTGGGCCCAAGGGCCTGTTTCCACGCTGTATCACTCTATGACTTCCCAAATTTGACTTGTCCATCTGCCGCTGGAGTCCGGAGTGTAACTGGCAGCCATGAAAGTTGTTTGAGACTAAAGCTTAGCTGAGTATTCTGAGAGGAGCGATGGTCTGCTCAGCTTCACAGTAATCCCACGCAATCATTGTTGGCGGTGCCGGCTCCGATTTGTTCTGTACCTTTTCATACCTCTAGTTTCCCTCTCCCCTGAATCTCAGTCTGAAGAAGGGTCTTGCCCCAAAAAAATCACCTATTCTTTTTCTCCAGAGATGCCACCTTACCTGTCCCGCTCAGTTACTCCAGCATTTTGTGTCTATCTTTGGTGTAAGCCAGCATCTGCAGTTCCTTCCTACACATTTTTAATTGGTTTCCAGTGTTAGACTCATCTGCCTGGACCCTGCTTGCACTAGTTACCTATAACTATCATCAAAGCACAGCTTGCATATGTGGTGTTGTCCTCATTAGTGCCCTAAACTATCTTTCAGCCACATTAGTACAGTAGAATTTACTGGAAATAATCTTCAATTGTGCATCGTACACCGTTGATTGATTCCATAGAAAAATAGAAACATAGAAAATAGTGCAGAAAGTAGGCCATTTGGCCCTACGAACCAGCACTTCTATGCAATATGATCATGGCTGATCATCCAAAATCAGTATCCCATTCCTCCTTTCTTCCCATATCCCTTGATTCCTTCGCCCTAAGAGCCACATCCAACTCTCTCTTGAATACATCCAGTGAATTGGCCTCCACTGCCTTCTGTGGCAGAGAATCCCACAGATTCACAACTGTCTGGGTGAAAAGGTTTTCCCTCCTCTCAGTCCTAAATGGCCTACCCCTTATTCTTAAACAGTGACCCCTGGTTCTGGACTCCCCCAACATGCGGAACATTTTTCCTGCATCTTGCCTGTCCAATCCCTTGAGAATTTTATATGTTTCTATAAGATCCCCTCTCATCCTAAATTCCAGTGAATATAGCCCATTCGATCCATTCTTTCATCATATGTCAGTTCCGCCATCCCAGGAATTAACCTGGTGAACCTACGCCGCACTCCCTCAATAGCAATAATGTCCTTCCTCAAACTAGGAGACCAAAACTGCACACAAAACTCAAGGTGTGGTCTCACCAGGGCTCTGTACAACTGCTGTAGGACCTCCTTGCTCTTATACTCAAATCCTCTCGCTATGAAGGCCAACATGCCATTAGCTTTCTTCACTGCCTGCTGTACGTGCATAGCTGCATGCTTACTTTCACACGTCCTGGACCACTCAGACCTAGAAACAAAACAGTGATTTGTTTTGGATGCAGTAACTATGCAACGCACAGCACTCATAAACATTGAGCCACACAATACAAATTTTAGAACAACAAGGTTGGCGTAAGTCAAGAAATAAAATAGCACAGATGCTGGGAATCTAAAATAAAAAAACGGCACTCTTGCAAATGATTAGTAAGTGAGGCACCATCTGAGGAAAGATAAATATAGAATTATCATTTCAGGTCAATGAACTCTCATGAGAACATGGTTAACTCTGTTTCTCTTTCCTCATTTGCTGCCTGACCTGCTCAGTAATTCTAGCACTTTTATTTTATGGAATTAAATTATCCTTCACAAAGTCAGGCTAATGCCTCAACCACTGTGAAAAAGGGAAGTCCACCTCTATTTGGCTTGCACTGGGATCGAGGAATAATAATTTCCACAATAATCCATTTTTTTCTTTTCTAATGACAACCACTTCCCCTAAATTTTCTCTCACCACCTGCTCCACGCTGATTCCCTTTGGCTAAATTAAGACAATTTAATTGTCAGTTGGTGTTGGTCTTGCTTTCTGGCTGTTACTCATGTGTGAACCATGCACTTGATACGTCTCTGACCTGCAGAGTGACTGATTTTCCTCCTGACCCCTATACCAGCTTGAAGTGAGCCTGAGGTGGAAAAGATCAGTCTCAACTTGGCACTAGTCATACTAACTTGACTGAAGGTCAGAGTCCAGAAGACAGCATAACTCTGTCACTGACTCTAAGTGAAGAGCAGGCCACAAAGTTAATTTTCCTTTGGGATTTCAAGGTGTGCTTCTACTAAGGCATGCTGTTTCATTGCTCAGTCTGCAACAACACAGTCTGACCTGCCTGGCATCTTCTCTTTCCCTTTTATTTTTACATCCGATCTATTAGGTAAGTGAAAATAGAGGAAGCTCTGCTATTTATAACGATTTTACCTAAAAATTCAACCTCTATGTCTTTTGGGTAAAAGGCTTCAAAAGCAACCAGACAAAACAAAGGCACTAAAATCGCTAATCACGGCATATACCACAGAACCAGAGGTAAACTTCATTTCCAGATATTCTTCAAATACACCGAGTTTCCATTTAAGCTGCTGTTTGACTTCCTATTAGCCCAGAATGGCAACATGCAGTGACCTTCAAGATTATCATTACCATTGCCATCCTGCTTTTTTAATTTTTTTAATTTAAAATTCAAATTGGTTTCTTGATAATCTTACACATTCTGAAGTGAGCATTAGTCACCCCGTCACTGATTAGAAATTTTAAATGGACACCCATTAAAAAATGAAAGAGAGAAAGATAGTGGCAAGAGAATGAATAGAACAAAAGGATACAGGAGTGAAAGTTATGCGCTCTATTTTAGTGCAAATATTTTGCCTGAGCTCATTATTAATACAAATGTAGCTTCAGTGACAATTTTATTGGTGGCACGGACATAGTCTTGGCACAATACAGCATTCCATGGAGGGATAGAATACAGAGAGCGAACAAAAATTCTACATACTGTGAATTCTTCATCTCAGGCAGGCTGGAGCAGAGAGGTGATAGGCATATGCCCCCATACTGAGAGATAAACAGCATCAGACCTGGAGAGCAAATCTACCTTTATCACTCTCATCCCCGTTATAGAAAGGTATCGTCAGAAACCTGGCCTGAGGTTAAAGCCAGCTGGAAGATTTAATTTGACAGAGGAGGATATTAGGAGAAAAAAAATCCATATTAAAACAATGTATTTTTCTGTTTCTTGGCTAACATTGGCTAAAGAATATATTTTCAGTGCATGCCCGCTTTGGTGTGGCTGAATTATTTGGCGTTCCACAGACATGTAATACGGCCCATATTTCATCATCTCCCATTGAGTATGCTCTATATATTAACAAATGTGCTTCACTTGAGTTTAAGTAATCATCATTCATCTGATTTGGCTTATGATTTCCCTGATCACCTAGTCTCATCGGACACCCTGTTAAAAGGTATTGTAGTTGATCATGTAAAAGGCATTTGCCTCAGTATCAGTGCCAGTACTTGGGCGGTTAAATTCTGCCTGACATTATACACTACATGTGTTTTGATGGGAAGTATTGTATTACGATTAGCAACATTGTTTATCTCCCCTAATTTGGTTCCAACTTTCATGAAACATTCTGAATGTTCAATGTAAGGTTGATCATTATAATGTGAATCAAAGGTTTAAGAATAAAATTATTAGAGGCAAAGATAGGGTAGACAGTTAGAACCATTTTCCCAGGGTGGAATTATCAGACTGAAGGGTATAGTTTTGAAGTTAGATGGGGAAATCTTAAAGATGCACAGAGCATGTTTTTTTATTACATAAAGAGTGGTGGGTGCCTAGAAATGCTGCCAGGGGTAGTGGTGGAGGCAGATGTGACAGTATTTAAGAAGCTTTTATTTAGATATTTCATATGCAGGAATGCAGGAAACAAGATTAGTTTAACCTGACATCATTTTGCATGGTCATTGCGGGCCGAAGAGCCTGCTCACGCGTTGTATGTTCTGTGTTCTAAGTACCACTTCTCCCTGGAGATTCATTTAACTGATCTACAAGAAACAATACAGATAGATCGTTTATATTAACAGGGATACCAAGTGAGATTTTGAAAGAATGGGTAAAATATATAACTGAACTGTATTTTCTTATAATGCATAGTGTTCAGTTAATCACATTTTTATCTTCCTTTTAGTTGCTATATATAACCCCATAACCGATGTAATAACAGATACCAATGCACACTGATTACACGTATTTATTTACAAGTCGAATGCACAGACATTCACTGGAAACTGGATCGGATTTCACAAGCCTAGATTGAAATTGCTTTTTACTAAAGTTTAAAATATATAAACGTTCTACTGTTTAATTCTAGATAATATGAAATATCAAGAAATTAGTAAATTTGTTACCCTGGGATAGGTAAAATTACCGTGACAATTGGAGAATAACAATCAATGGCAAGTAGATTTCCATTGACGATGTGGATAAAATGAAGACTACTTGTTACAGTTGTGATACAGTTGGGGCTGAGCATAGAGATGACATAATCTAACTGGGAAAAGAAGATGGACAGAGCAATCCTGTAGTTTGAGATCACCTTGAGAGGGCAGTCTCACACCACTTCAGGAATACATCCACCAATTTATAACTCTAAACTTTTTAACCTTAATAATTAGCTGACTACGGCTTCAGTATTTTACTGGAATTAACAAAACGCAGATGATTGAAGGATGAAGAAAATATTGAAGGCAAGAAAACGAGCATTGAATGGCTAGAGAATGTGTATATATATATGGGTATGTTGTGAGTATGCGCATATATACACACTGAGCTTTTCTTTTCTCCCTCATATCATACTATGTTTACATATGCTGTTGTGCTGCAGCAAGTAAGAATTTCATTGTTCTATCTGTGGCGTATGACAATAAAACTTGACTCTTGACAGTTGAATGATGCAGGTCTGACAACAAAACTGGTGTCGAGTCATCTGTATTATCCAGATTTGAAGTGCCAATCTGAAGCTGTAGAATAACACATCACATGATAATGTAAATCGTTTCTTATTTTATAAATCTGAGGAGAACCTGTCTTTGAACCTGTCACAGCCCAAATTAGCTGCCACTTTTCATACATTACAATTAGCAACGTACATGAGGAGAACTTCAGGGACTATAAACCCGTGAGATTGTGATGAAAATGGTAAAATAACTGGCATCGTAGATAGCGAAGATGGTTATCAAGAATCATAGCGGAGTTTTGCCAAGTTTAGTTTATTATTGTCATGTCTACCACGGTACAGTGAAAAGCTTTTTTGTTGCATGTTATCCAATCAGCGAAAAGATGACACCAAATTACGATCAAGCTGTCCGCAGTTTACAGATACAGGATAAGGCTAAAGAGGTTGGTTTGGGTGATGGACTGGGCTGTGTCCACAACTCTGCAATTACGTGTGGTCTAGAATAAAACTGCTCCCAAACCATGCTGTGATGCATCCCGATAAAATGCTTTTTACGCCGTATCTGCACAAGTTGGTAAGTGTTGTTCGGGGCATGCCAAACCTCCAAAGCCAAAGGATGTAAAGGCATTGGTGCGCAATGGCCATTGATTAGATGTGGCTGGTCCAGGACAAATTGCTGGTAATATTCATTCCTCAAAAAATGAAGCTATCAACCATTTTCAGTGCCATCAATGCATACCAGGGTATATGTGCCACTTTGCTTCCTGAAGACAATCACAATCTCAATAACGTGGAATGGCTAATGGAGTTTAATAGTAAGATTAAACGAGAACTTACCTGTTCGAAGTTTGATCTTTATTTTATGAGGAGTTACGATGAGGGATTACGTGAAGAAGCCCCGCCAGGTGCATGCGCGTCATACTTCAAAGCAGCGCCGTGAAACACACAGAAACCGATAGACGGAGTAAGATAGTAAGGCTTACAGAAGACTAGAACTACCAGATGATCCTTTAGATTATGAGGGCCGGGAGCAGACGGCACGTAATCCCTCATCGTAACTCCTCATAAAATAAAGATCAAACTTCGAACAGGTAAGTTCTCGTTTAATCTTACTATTTTACTTCGGAGTCACGTGAGTGACTACGTGAAGATTTCAAAGCTCTGTGATTTTCATGCCGTAAATTCACTCCATACGACACACTGCTTCAGTTGACACAGTAGTGAATAAATAGTATATTGAACATTGCTTCAAATTATTCAATAACTATTTTAATAATAGTAATAATAATAACAAAGGAAAGTAATAAACCCTCTATCCCAGGGGGAAATTACAACAAATGATATGGAACAAATGATATGAAACAAAGCAAACAAATTGAACAGAACACAACACAGCATGTGCAAACCCAAAATCTAGAAAAAGTTACTTCTTTAGACCATTCTGTGGCCTCTAGAATTTGGTCGAGCAGCACGTCCTGCGCCTTCGCCGCGGACGTTGATGCCGCCCTTGTGGAGTGATATTTAAACACATGAGTGTGAACTCTAGCTAAATACAGAACCTGTTTTAACCATCTAGAAATAGTTTGTACTGTCACTTTTTTATATGTTTTTTGTGGGTAATGAACATTGGTGTCTCACAATCTCGGAGACTCTTAGTTACTTCAATATATTGAGTCAGATGCTTAACTACACACAATGTTTGGTCGACAGGGTATGTTTTACAGATTACCTTGGTTTCAGCCTTCCTGGCCTGCTTTGCTTGCTTAGATCATAGACATAAAAAGTAATTTTATCTACAGACAACTGCATACAATCTAACCACAACATTTGTAATGTTTGTACTCATTGTGCTGATACTAATGCCATGAGTAATACCACTTTAAATGTAAACTTCTGAAAAGACAGTGACGTAATTGGAGCCCACTGCCGAAGCAATGTGAGAACTATACTAACATCCCAGATTTCTGTATATCTAGGTTTGGTAGGATTTTTATTAAAAATTCTTCTCATAAATCGGGATATTAACGGATGAGACCCAATAGATTGTCGTTCTGAAAATTGTACTAAATAGGAGGATAAAGCACTCCGAGCATTATTAAT
The DNA here is from genome assembly GCA_963514005.1 of Raja brachyura. The sequence continues at coordinate 43,978,530 of OY740788.1, forward strand.
GGCACTATAACTCAGGTGCTGATCAAAATGCAACATAGCAAGGAACAATACATCCGATATGTTTGCAGTATGATAAGATATATCTGACTGTACACAAAAGATTTCCCATTTCTTTATATGAGACATATATTGTTTCTTAGTGCTATCTCTCCAAGCTACAGTTATGACATCCATGGTCCTATCCAACAGTCCAAGCCCTTGTAATGGTCAGAACCTGCAGATTAACAATTAATACGATCAATGAATGACTTTCTGCTGTTACTGTACTGCAGCTGGGGATTGTCATGAATAGCTGAATCATCATTCTGAGCACCAATGGGAACAATGGCTGTGTAGGCCAGTTTTGAACCACCAAAACGCCTGCGGCGGAGTCTTGCTCTATTTTGGTGAGACATTGCCTAATCAGGCAAAATGGGGGAAAAGCATAGAAGACTATACTTCCCCAATGTAGCGAGAATGCATCCACCGCTACTGCTCATGGGCCTGGCTCCCATGAGACATATTTAGGCAACTGGAGCTTTAATCTGGACGCAAACAGATCAATATTTGGTAACCCATACCGACTGACAATCTTTTTGAAAGCTTCTGGATTTAACATCCATTCTGTACTGTCATTGAACTTTCGTGATCTGTTGTCTGCCACAATATTGTCTCTCGTTGGGAGATAGATAGCTGCAACCAGATATTTTTGGAGATACACCAATGCCACATGAGGTTGACCAGATTATCACATGATACTGATCTTACTCCCCCTATGTGATTAATATATGCCACAGCTGTGGTATTGTCTACTTGTAATTGAACATGTAAGTCATTCATTGTAGAATAATAAGCTTTCAATCCATAAAACGCCCCCAATAACTCCAAATAATTGATACCATGTGATTGGAGAATTAAATTGTCTTGGACAGTCCATAGACCACCACAACTGGTGGCCCTGTCCGTAGCTCCCCATCCGAGAGCGCTCACATCAGTTTGCAATACCACTGAAGGTTGCTGAACCAAAATATTTTCTAGTAGCTTGTGCAACATTGAGAATCCACCATTGCAATTCAGCTAAAGCTTTAGTTGGTAACTGCATGGACATATCAAAATGACCTGCATGCTTTTTTAGTGCTTGTTCTCTGGCTCTTTGCAGACTTTGATAGTGCAGAGGTCCAATCTAGACAGCAGGAATGCTGCTACCATTTTACCAATAACCATAGCTACTTCTCAGATGGAGGGATAAGGTCTCTCAGCGAGACAAGTACAGGTATTTGTAATATCCCCAACCTTATCTGTTGGCAAAGTTACTGACATATCAACTGAATTAATGACAAACCCCAAATAATCAATTGTTTAGGATGGCTGTAACTTAGATGTTGTTGGATGGACAGAAACCCTAGCCTTTCAAATAGGCTTATGGTTGCTGAAACCAGTTCTTCAGCTGTCTCCTGAGTGGCATTTACAATTAACATATCCTCTAGATAAGCCATTACAATGTGATTCTGAGCCCTCAGTAACACCAGTGCTGCTTGCAATAATTTTGTGAACAGCCTGAGAGCTGAAGTTAACCCATTAGGTAATTCTTTAAATTGCCTCAGCTGACCCATCCAATTAATTTAAAGTACCTGCGATAATGATGAATTGGTACTGAATAATAAGACATCATTTTTAGGTCTATAGTAGCCATATAGCAGCCTTGTGATAACAACTGCTTTACAGTGCTGAAGGTGTCCTTTTTAAATGCCTATACTGAACATATGAATTAAAGTTTGTGAGGTCCAGAATGACTCTGCAACCCCCATCTTTCTTCTGTCTGGGAATATATTGGACACAAATTGTTGAAGATAATTCACCGTTCTTTGAACTATCCCTCTCTGTATAAATCTTTAATTTCTTTTTCTACCTGACAAGTTTCTGGTGCAGCAAACACCAAGACTCTATTAGGCCTATTCTGTACAGGTGGATCAACTCCTGCCATAAATTCTATTGTAGAGCCTGACACAGTTTCTAGTATAAACCGATCAGATATTATGCAGAATCATTCATTATAAACAAAATTGTAATCTACCCCCAACCGGAGGTTGTTCCCCAGAAGTTCTATCTGTGATGGAATGAAATTTCTGTACCTCCGTAAATGAACTAGAAGATCTCCTTCTCCCAATTTAAGGGTTGATGTGGGCTGTATTGGGTATAATACTTTGTACCCATCTCCCTGTCTCTGCTGGTCCCTGTCCCAGAATCAAACCCCCTTCATATTCAACCTGCTTGTTTTCTCAGAGCAGGGATGATAAGTTTTATAAGGTAAATATCCTTTAATTTTTTTTGGCAGATTTTCACCAATAATTAATCTGGTGCCTGGGTATTGTTTGCCCTACATAGTCCTGCATTTTTTTGTGTATAATGTTGTCCAAATAGCAATTTTCCTCATACAATTAGGTTTGAAATAGGCATTGCAGAATAACGCAAGGATGTCCTTATGAGTTTTGGACATTATTGACCCTTGTATGTCTTTCCCAAATGCAGTGATGCCAGCTAGAGGACATGCTGGAAACACGTTTCCTGCCCTCGCATCGTTACACTCATGGGTGCCCAAATTACTGAGTTTACTGTTGGCACCCTGAGCGAGGCACAATAGACGGGTGTTTTATATATATTTTTCAGCTGTTTCAGTCATAACAGTTTCTTGGAGATGGTGAGAAACCAAATAATAAATGTTGGCAGCCAGGTCTCATCCATAGCCTCACCAGTCCATTCCGACATAGCAAAACTTGATGCTACATCGGGAACACCCAGAGCGTGGCTCTTGTGCTCTGGTGTATACACATAAGTAGGGACACCAGCTTCAGGGTCAGTCTCCTCCTGCCCGAGTCTTGCTCTAGGGAGACCTCATCCAGACCTAAACAAGGCACTGGAGAGTCAGATTCCCATTTTTAACAGGCACCATGCTCAGTGTATGGAACTCCTTCGGAGGCTGCCTGGGAAGCTCTGGGTCTTTGGACCCTTGACTGAATAAAGTGTAGAGCATTTTCTCCATTTCCAGTCTCCCCCACATTCTTGTCCTGTCTTGGAGGAGAGTTACTTTCTTTTACATTCTCTTGTGTATTTGTGCATTTGTGCATAAAACTAAGAAAACTGCATCTGGTAACACATACTCAGAGCAGACCTTGTATGTGCTTTCCTATGGTTGTGGCCTCAGTGCCCTGTGACACTAGAGCAGCTGGAGGGTCGTTAACTACGGGAATAACCGGTATCGGAACCGGCACCGCACTTATCTATTTTCCCGATCGTTGCGATGGGACCGCAATGCTGCCTGACCCACGCTTGCTCCTCCCGCTGTACCACAGGCTCCTGCTGACTCGCAAGCCAGCCTTACGGAGTTTAACTCTCGCTGGAAAGTTTTTTTAAAAACACTTACCTGCGAGATTTTCTACTTACCGCTGGTGGAGCAGTGCTCCCCAGCCTGTTAAATGCGACATGCGTCGACGTAATGACGCGCATGCGCCTGGCGGGGCTTCTTCACGTAGTCACTCACATGACTCCGAAGTAAAATTCAGATAAGTGCGAGGACTTTATTGGACTTTATTGGACTTTATTTTGCACTAAATATTGTACCCTTTATCCCTTATCTGTACACTGTGGACGGCTGGATTTCAATCGTGCAGTCTTTTCTTTGACAGGATAGCACGCAACAAAAGCTTTTATCTGTACCTCGGTACATGCGACAATAATAATAAACTAAACTAAGGGTGTTGCATTGTGGGAAGTCAAACCAGTGCAGGACCTGCACATTGAATGATAGGGTTCTGGGGAGTGCTGGAGAGCGAAGAGATTTACGAGTGCTAGTACATAATTCCCTGCAAATGGCATCACAGGTGGACAGGTTGATGAAGAATGCTTTTGCCACAATGGCCTTCACCAGTCAGAGAATTAAACATAAAATTTGGGACATTATGTTACAATTGCACAAGATATTCGTGATGCCATAACTTAAATATTGTGTTCAGTTTTAGTCACCCTGTTATAAGAAAGATGCCATTATGTTGGAAAGAGTGCAGAGAAGATTTACAAGGATGTTGCCAGGACTCAAGAGCTGGAGCAATGGGGACAGGTTGGTCAGGCTAGTACTTTACTTCTTGGAGTGCAGGATTCTGTGGGGGTGACCTCATAGAGTTGTACAAAATCATGAGGGGAATAGATAGATGATTGCAGTGAGTCAATAAACAATAGACAATAGGTGCAGAGTAGGCCATTCGGCCCTTCGTTGTGATCATGGTTGATCATCCCCAATCAGTACCATATTCCTGCCTTCTCCCCATTTCTCCAGACTCTGCTATCTTTAGAAACATAGAAACATAGAAATTAGGTGCAGGAGTAGGCCATTCGGCCCTTCGAGCCTGCACCGCCATTCAATATGATCATGGCTGATCATCCAACTCAGTATCCCGTACCTGCCTTCTCTCAATACCCTCTGATCCCCTTAGCAACAAGGGCCACATCTAACTCCCTCTTAAATATAGCCAATGAACTGGCCTCAACTACCCTCTGTGGCAGAGAGTTCCAGAGACCCACCACTCTCTGTGTGAAAAAATTCCTTCTCATCTCAGTCCTAAAGGATTTCCCCCTTATCCTTAAGCTGTGACCCCTTGTCCTGGACCTCCCCAACATCGGGAACAATCTTCCTGCATCTAGCCTGTCCAACCCCTTAAGAATCTTGTAAGTTTCTATAAGATCCCCTCTCAATCTCCTAAATTCTAGAGAATATAAACCGAGTCTATGCAGTCTTTGTTCATAAGACAGTCCTGACATCCCAGGAATCAGTCTGGTGAACCTTTGCTGCACTCACTCTATGGCAATAATGTTCTTCCTCAGATTTGGAGACCAGAACTGTACGCAATACTCTAGGTGTGGCCTCACCAAGAACCTATACAACTGAAGTAGAACCTCCCTGCTCCTATACTCAAATCCTTTTGCTATGAAAGCTAACATACCATTGGCTTTCTTCACTGCCTGCTGTACCTGCATGCCTACTTTCAATGACTGGTGTACCATGACACCCAGGTCGCGCTGCATCTCCCCTTTTCCTAATCGGCCACCATTTAGATAATAGTCGGTTTTCCTATTTTTGCCACCAAAGTGGATAACCTCACATTTATCCACATTATACTGCATCTGCCAAACATTTGCCCACTCACCCAGCCTATCCAAGTCACCTTGCATTCTCCTAGCATCCTCCTCACAGCTAACACTACCCCCCAGCTTAGTGTCATCCGCAAACTTGGAGATATTGCCTTCAATTCCCTCATCCAGATCATTTATGTATATTGTAAATAGCTGGGGTCCCAGCACTGAGCCTTGCGGTACCCCACTAGTCACTGCCTGCCATTGTGAAAACGACCCGTTAACTCCTACTCTTTGCTTCCTGTTTGCCAGCCAGTTCTCTATCCATATCAATACTGAACCCCCAATGCCATATGCTTTAAGTTTATATACTAATCGCTTTATGAGCCCTATCTAGCTCTCCCTTGAAAGTATCCAGAGAACCGGCCTCCACCGCTCTCTGAGGCAGAGAATTCTACAGACTCACAACTTTCTGTGTGAAAAAGTGTTTCCTCATCTTACCCCTTAATCTTAAACTGTGGCCCCTGGTTCTGGACTCCCCCAACATCAGGAACATGTCCTGCCTCTAGCATGTCCAAACCCTTAATAATCTTATATGTTTCAATAAGATCCCCTCGCATTCTTCTAAATTCCAGACAATACAAGCCCAGCCGTTCCATTCTCTCAGCATATGGCAGTCCCGGGAATTAACCTTGTAAACCTACACTGCGCTCCCTCAATAGCAATAATGTCCTTCCACAAATTAGGGGACCAAAACTGCACATAATACTCCAGGTGTGGTCTCACTAGGGCCCTGTACAACTGCAGAAGGACCTCTTTGCTCCTATGCTCAACTCCTCATGTTATGAAGGCGAACATGCCATTCGCTTTCTTCACTGCCTGCTGTGCCTCCCTCTCGAGGGAGGAAAATTGTAAATTGGCCCTCGTGTGTAGGATAGTGCTATGGTGTGGGGTGATAGCTGGTCGGTGCGGACTCGGTGGGCAAAAGGGCCCGTTTCTGTGCTGTATCTCTAAAATCTAAAGTGAAATCTAAAATTACGATCTTAAGAGAACAGCCCAAATCAGACATCAAGGGTAATTAATAGAGCAGATAGAAAAAAATTATTTTAAGCAGTAGGAGGATTGAAGGTAAGAATATGTTCTTTGGGGAATGGTTAGGAAACTCTTCCAAACGGAAAGGATGGTTTACATTTGTAACTCTTCTGCAATGTAAGGTTTTGATTAAAAAAATAGGCAGTTATTCAGAATTAAGACACAGATCAACTATGTTTTTTATTTCAGCAGCATAACAGCTTGAGGTACCGTAAAGAAGGCCGAAACATCTTTCCCTATACTGAATGTACGGGAATCGAAAGACCAGAAGAAAGGAGGCAAAGGAGGTTGAAGCTGAAGAGAAGCTGTACCTGGACAGCCTCTTCCCTTCCCTTTAGCTGTCTATTCAACCGTGATACCAAAAAGGTGAGGATACCAATGTATGGCTATGACCAAAAATGAGCAGAGGGTCTCTGATATCTAACAGTTGCCCTGGCAGTTAATGGAAGGCAGAGCGGGAGCTTGATACAGCAAGAGGAGAAGATGAGGCAGGAAACGATGAACCATCTGAATATAGAACATAAAACAGTACAGTCTGAGGCTGCATTTCCTTCCTTCCGTCAGCCCACAATGTTTGAGCCCAAAATGATGCCGTTAAAATAATCTCATCTGCTTGTACCTGATCTATATCCCTCTATTCCTTGCACTTCAGTGTGCCTATCTAAAAGCCTCAGAAATGCTACTTTTAGATCCACCTCCTCTGGCAATGTGTTTCAGGCTTCCACCACTCTCTGTGTAAAAAACCTGCTCGGCACATCTCCATTAAACTTACCCCCTCTCATCTTATAACTATACCCTCTGGTATCGGACATTTCCACCCTGAGAAAAACATTTTGACTTTCTACCCTATCTATGCTTCCAATATTTTTATATACTATCATGTCTCCCCTCAACCTCTGAAGTTTCAAAGAAAATAATCCAAGTTTATCCAACCTCTCCTTGTAGCTGAAACCGTCTAATTCAGGCAACATTCCTGTAAACCTCCTCTGCACCCTCTCCAAAGCCTCCACATCTTTCCTGTAATGGGCCAAACAGAACCACATGCAATACTCCAAATGCGCCTGACCAAAGTCTTATAGAGCTGCAATATGACCTTCTGACTCTTAAACTCAGTGCAATGAAGGCAAGCATACCATATGCTTCTTTACCACCCTATACTTGTTCTGCCTCTACCTCTATTAGGTAGAGTAAATATCACAAAGCACGGTTTATGGCACTTATATTAAATTTCATGCAGTGCCAGAAGTGCTCCTTCCTTCTAGATATTTGAGATCTTCCTTCCTTTCACCATCCTAATTTCCTGAGTTATGGTAAACATGGGTTTTATTTGAATATTATAAAAATGCTGCTAAATCTTAAGGCATTTTAAGGCAACACAGTAGCGCAGCTGATAGAGCTTCTGCCTCACAGCGCAAGAGACTCAGGAATGATCCTGACCTCGGGTGTAGTTTGTGTAGAGTTTGCATGTTCTCCCTGTGACCACGTGGGTTTCCTCTGGTTGCTCTGGAGACGTGTGATGTGGCAGGCTAATTGGATACTGTATATTGTTCCAAGTGACAATATCTTGCAGGAGGTGATGAAAATGAATGGATATTTTTTTTAAATATGATTAATGTAGGATTAGTATATAAAGGGATTGTTTGTTGATAGCAAGGACTTCGTGGGCCTAAGGGCCTGTTTCCAGCTGTATATCTTTATCTATCTCTCTGTGTCAATTGAATTGTCCCAAATCCTTTGCGTTTAAACCAGAAATATGTATTTTGCAGAGTATTGAGTTAAGGCATCACATTTTTTACCAGTTGAGCTCTCACCCAATTTTATTGCTGTGGTCTGACGATTACCCAAGCTAGATGCAAAGGTTTATAACAGCTGAACTTGACTGTATCTTACTTCACTGCCCACATCTGTGCAATAGGATTGTTTCAAGGCAATTAGGAACAATAAACAAAACTGAGTTTCCCCTCTTTAATCCAAGGAGAAAATAATTATTGCAACAAACAAGTTAAATTAGCATCATGGGGCAGTGATTTCTTGCCTCATTACAAGAATCGAAACTAACATTTGTTTGAACATAAGAACAGAAAAATCTTTAGGAATAAGTAAATGTCAATAGATTGAACAAACTAATCCTCTATTTTATAGATCAACCTCATCCAGCAGGCACACAATGTTCCTCACACAAATCTTTTCAGAAATGCATTTGTCTCTTGAAATTGTTTTTGTCCTTTGCATTAATGATTTTACTTCGGAGTCACGTGAGTGACTACCTGAAGAAGTCCTGCCAGGTGCATGCGCGTCATTACATCCGACGCATGGCGCACCGATGGGCTGGAGGGCGCAGCTCCACCTGTGGTAAGTAGTAAATCCGCAGGTAAGTCAATTTCAAACTTTTCCTGCAAGTATTTAAACTCTGTGAGTCTTGCTCAGGAGCCAGCGGGAGTTGGAGGTATGGAGCGTGTAGGAAAGAAAAGTGTCCGTACTAGGAACGTAACGCGTGGGCCCGCGGTTACCGGTCGCAGATCGGGTCGGGAGATACCGGCTGCAGTAACGCCGGCTCCGATACTGGCTGCTGTTCTACCGGCAGCTCAACTGCCTCCATCAGTTCCACCGCTTATGAATATCAGTGGGAATCACCCTCTCCAGCACCTTGTTTAGGGCTGGAAGAGACCTCCCTGGAGCAAGACTCGGGAGAGCCAGGGCAGGAGGAGTCTGACCCTGAAGTTGGTGTCACTGCTTTTGGGCACACAACAAAGCACATGAGCCATACTCCAGGTGTCTCGGATGCAGCAAGAAACTTTGCTATTCCGGAAGGTACTGGTGCGGCCATGGAGGAAAACCTGGCAGCCAACATCAATTACATGGCCTCTCACCAGCTACAAGATACAGTAATGGAACAAACAGCCACCCGATACATAACACCTGTGAATTGTGCGTCGCTCAAAGTGCCCACTGTGAACTCTGCTATCTGGGCACATGGTCAGCAAGTCTAGCTGTGGTGGTGGATGGAGTGTGCAAGAGGATTTAATCCTGCACAGGCAAGGTATAAATTACTTAGAATTGCTGGGGGCATTCTATGGATTAAAAGCTTATTGTTTAGCAATGATCAATTTACATGTTCAGCTCCAGATTGACAATATCACGGCTGTTGCCTATATCAATCACATGGGAGAAATAAGGTCAGTATCATGTGATAATCTGGCTAACCTCATTTGGGACTAGTGTATTTCCAGAAATATCTGTGTCTCAGCTATCTACCTGCCAGGTAGAGATAATGTGGTGGCAGACAACAGGTCACAGAAATTTAATGACACCATAGAATGGATGCTAAATCCTGATGTTTTAATATGATTGTCAGCCGCTATGGTTTGCCAGATATTGATCTGTTTGCATCCAGGCTAAATCACCAGTTGCCTAAATAAGTTTTGTGGGAACCAGATCCAGGAGCAGTAGCGGTGGATGCATTCTCGCTACATTGGGGACGTACACTTTTCCACTTTTCCCCCATTCTGCCTCATTAGGCAATGCTTCACCAAAATAGAGCAGGACTCCACCTCAGGCGTTTTGGTGGTTACGGACTGGCCTACACAGCCATGGTTCCCATTGGTGCTGAGAATGACGACTCAGCCATTCATGGCTATCCCCAACTGCAGTAATTTGTTGGCGCATCCAGTAACAGGAGAGAGTCATCTGTTACATGATCGTATTAATTTGTTAATCTGCAGGTTCTGACCAGACCATTCCAAGGGCTTGGACTGCCAAGTTGGACCATGGATGTGATAACTATAGCTTGGAGAGATAGCACTAAAAAACAATATGTGTCTCATATTAAGAAATGGGAGATGTCTTACTTGCAGTCAGATATATCTTATTATACTGCAAGCATACCGGATGTATTGGAGTTCCTTGCTGCATTGCATTTTTTTTGTTGTTGTTTATTTTTGTTAGAAGTAAATACAATAGTGTGGTACTTAAATACCTAATACATACATACATATTTCCATTCTTGTACAACTTCGTACTTTTGATATAATAATAAAAGAACATCGAGAGAAAAAAGAAATAAAGAGTGTTGGAATAGATAGACAAGCGAGTAGAAACAGATAGCAAAAGAAATAAAGGACAGAGATGAGAAGGTAAAAAGATTGAAAGAGAAGGAGAAAGTAAAGAAAAGAGAGATTAGGAGAGATCTACCTATTTTGTATTTTGACCTTCCGTCACCCCGTTCTAAACCATTTATTTTCTAAGGTTATGTTATGTTGCACCATATGCTTGCAAAAAGTTGATAAAAGGAGACCATGTCTTTAAGAATTGGTCTACTTTGCCTAGTAGGGGGAATCTCATTTCTTCAAGATGTAGCGTTTCAGACATGTTTGACATCCACATTTTGAATGTTGGCATGGTTTCATTTTTCCAAATTTGAGTATAAGTTTTTTTTGCTGTTATTAGACCGTAATTAAGAAAAGCTTCTGGGAATATAGTTAGTTTACTTCCCTCTTCCATTGATCCGAAGATAATCAGTTCTGTATTGGGGTTCGATTTTGTGTTAAATAGTTTTGTAAAAATTCCAAAAATTTCATTCCAAAATTTATACAATTTTGTACAAGAGACAAAGGAATGTGCTGTAGTGGCATTTTGAGTTAGACATTTGTCACAGATGGGGGAAACATTTGAAAATATTTTATTCAGTCTAGTTTTCGAATAATATAATCTATGTTAAATTTTAAATTGAATTAGGTTATGTCTTACATTAATTGAACATTTGTTTACATATAATAAAAAATGTTCCCATCTATCGGTCAGAATTTTTATCAATAACTCGTTCCCAGTCCCTTCTAATTGCCTCTGTTGTTGGTGTATCAATATTTAGAATTATATTATATAGGTAAGATATTAAATTGCTTGATTCTGCCTTTCTATTCATTCCTTCCTCCAATAAATCTGGGGTTAAAGTTCGATATCCTTGTATATATTTTTTCTAATAATCTTGAATTTGAAGATATTTGAAATATTGATTACTTTTCAAATTATATTTTAGTTGTAATTGTTGGAATGATAAAAGTTTTCCCATTTCATACATATCTCCCATCGTTTTAATTCCTATTCTTTCCCAATGGATAAACGTTTTATCAATAATGGATGGTTTGAATGAGGGATTATTAGCTATTGGAGAAAGAAGCGATAATGTTCTTAATTTTAAAGTTAATTTTATTTGATTCCAAATTCGTATTATACTGTGAATAATTGGATTCTTCTTATATATTATATTGTTCAGTTTCATCGGGGAAAGAAGGATCGCTCCTATATTATAAGGGTAACAATCCTCTTTCTCCATCCTTATCCAATCTACCTGTTGGGCAGAACTGTCCAACAAATAGATTATATTTTTAATATTCACTGCCCAATAGTAATACAATAAATTAGGGAGTGTCAGTCCCCCTGATTCTTTAGATATACACAAGTTTTTTTTAATTCTGTGTGATTTATAATCCCATATGAAGTTTATAATATCAGAATCTCGTTTTTTAAAGAATTTGTTATGTAAGTACATTGGTATTGATTGAAATAGGTACAATATTTGTGGTAAGAAGATCATTTTTATCGCGTTTATTCTGCCTATTAAGGACATCGGCATTGTTTTCCAAAATTTAATCAACCCATTTAATTTAGATAATAAAGGCATATAGTTTGCGTTGAGTAATGATTTATATTACATAGTAATTTGAATGCCCAAATACTTTAATTTTTCTGTTGCAATTCTAATGGGGAATTTCAACAGATGTGTTGGCTCTTGAGATTTTATCATCATAATTTCGCTTTTGTTCTAGTTTATTCTATATCCTGAAAAAGAACCAAATTCCTCTATTAAATTTAGTATATTTGGTATGCTAATTTGCAAATTTGTAATATATAATACAATGTCGTCTGCATATAATGAAATTTTATTATTTGAGTGTTTGGTATTATATCCATGAATATTCGGATGACTTCTTATACTTTCTGCTCAAGGCTCTATCACTAGTGCAAATAGCAGGGACGATAGTGCGCACCCCTGCCTATTGCCCCTTGCTAATTGGAATTTCGGGGATAATATATTATTAGTCAGTATTCTAGCCATCGGCTTATCTTATAATAATTTTACCCATGAGATAAAGTTATCTCCCATGTTAAATTTTTGCAATACTTTGAATAAATATTGCCATTCTACTTGATCAAAAGATTTTTCTGCATCCAATGAAATAATTGCTAGTTCTTCTTCAGTATTATGTGAGTACATTATATTAGACAGCCGTCTTAAATGAGTATCTCTTTGATATAAACCCTGTTTGGTCCGGATTTATTAGTTTGCTAACATATTTACTCAATCTTCTCGCTAGTGTCTTTGATAATATTTTTTGATCTGTATTTAGGAGTGCAACAGCTCTATATGAGCCTGGGTCTTCTAGATCTTTATCCTTTTTTGGTATAAGTGTAATAGTTGACTCAGTTAGTGTTTCTGGTAGTTTATTTTCCATAAAAGCGTATATATATAAATCTTGCAGGCGTGGAGAAATTATCTCGTAGAATCTTTTATAGAATTCATTACTAAAGCCACCTGGTCCTGGCGTTTTGCCATTCTTCAACAAATTTATTGTTTCTTCTATTTCCTGAAGTGTAATCTGAGCTCCTAATCCCTCTTGTTCCGCCATATTTAATTTTGGAAGATTATATTGTCTAAGAAATTTGTAATTTGAGTATTATTTGCAGAGGTTTTCGTGTTGGGTCCACTGTTGTTTGTCATGTACATCAATGATGGGGTGGAAAATTGGATAAGTAAGTATGCAGATGATACTAAGATAGGTGGTGTTGTGGATAATGAAGTAGATTTTCAAAGTCTACAGAGAGATTTGGGCCATTTGGAAAAGTGGGCTGAAAGATGGCAGATGGAGTTTAATGCTGATAAGTGTGAAGTGCTACATCTTGGCAGGACAAATCAAAATAGGATGTACATGGTAAATGGTAGGGAATTGAGGAATGCTGTGCAACAGAGGGATCTAGGAATAACTGTGCATAGTTCCCTGAAGGTGGAATCGCATGTAGATAGGGTGGTAAAGAAAGCTTTTGGTGTGCTGGCCTTTATAAATCAGAGCATTGAATATAGGAGTAGGGAAGTAATGTTAAAACTTTACAAGGCATTGGTAAGACAAATTCTGGAGTATGGTGTACAATTTTGGTTGCCTAATTATAGGAAGGATGTCAACAAAATAGAGAGCGTACAGAGGAGATTTACTAGAATGTTGCCTGGGTTCCAGCAACTAAGTTACAGAGACAGGTTGAACAAGTTAGGTCTTTATTCTTTGGAGCGCAGAAGGTTAAGGGGGGACTTGATTGTGGTCTTTAAAATGATGAAAGAGATAGACAGAGTTGATGTAGATAAGCTTTTCCCATTGAGGGTAGGGAAGATTCAAACAAGAGGGCATGACATGAGAATTAATGGACAGAAGTTTAGGGGTAACATGAGGGGGAACTTCTTTACTCAGAGAGTGGTGGCTGTGTGGAATGAGCTTCTAGCAGAAGTGGTGGAGGCAGGATCGATTTTAACATTTAAAAGTAAAGTGGATAGGTATATGGATGGGAAGGGAATGGAGGGGTATGGTCTGAGTGCAGGTAGATGAGACTAGGGGAAAATAAATGGTCGGCATGGACTGGAAGGGCCAAGAGGGCCTGTTTCCATGCTGTAATTGTTATATGGTTATATGGTTATGTATATAAATTTTGATAAAATTGAGCAAATCTTTTATTAATATCTTTAGGTAGTGTTAGTAATTCCCCTTTGTCTGATTTAATTTTAGTAATTGTATTTTCTGTTTCCCGTTTTTTCAGTTGGCGTGCTAAGAGTTTATGTGGTTTATCACCAAATTCGAAATTTTCTTGTTTTGTCATTTGAAATAATCTTATTATTCTGGCCGATAAAATTTTATTTAATTTATATTTTAGTATTGTTATCTTATTATGTTTATCTATAGTTGGTTCTTTGGCATTTTCTAAATCTAATTGTCTAATTTCTTGTTCTAACTGCAATTGTTCAGTATTATTCTTTTTATTTTGGAAAGCTTGATATGAGATTATAGTTCCTCTAATAAATGCCTTAAAAGTTTCCCATAATAAGGAGGGTGAAATATCTGGTGTACTATTTGTCTCAAAGAAGAATCTCATCTGCTCTTTTAAATATGTACAACCTTGTGAGTTGTTTAAGATTTGGGGTTTAAACCTCCAAAACGATTTTTTATCAGGCATTCCTTCTAATTTTAAAGAAAAAGTTAACGGGGAATGATCAGAAATAATACTATTATGATATTTAGAATTATATGTATATGGAATTAATTTTGTGTCCACTAAGAAATAATCAATACGTGAATATGTTTTATGTACCGTTGAATAAAATGAATATTCCCTACCTACTGGGTTAGTGATCCTCCATACATCTGTTATATTGGTATTTTTCATGTATGTATTTAGGAGTTCCCTAGTTTTAGATTTTATGTTAATCCTTTTTTGTTTTGCTGATTTATCCAGATATGGATCTAAAACACAATTCAAATCCCCACCTATTATCACATTTTGATAGTTAAGTTCTGAAATTGTATCCAGAATTTTACTAAAAAATTGGGGGTTGTCAAAATTAGGAGCATAAATATTTATCAAAGTAAGTGGAGTAGAATACATTTCTCCCGTGACTATGACGTACCTCCCCTCTTTATCTGCTATGGTATTCTTCAATTTAAATGGTATACCTTTACGAATGATAATAGCCATGCCTCTAGATTTGGAAGTAAATGAAGAGTAGTATGTTTTCCCAATCCAATTTGTCTTCAGTCTTATCTGTGTTTGATATTTCAGATGTGTCTCTTGTAAGAAAATGATATCACTGTTTAAAGCTTTTAAATGGGCAAAGATCTTACCCCTTTTAATTGGTTCATTAGTGCCCCTTATATTCCAACTACAGAACGTGATTCCTCCAGTTTTCTTTTGTTTATCGTCTTGAATTATGGATCATGTTAATACCTTTACTTCATATGGCGCAACCAAGAACCTCATAACTCTAGGTGAAGGATGGCCAGCCCCAGCTGTTAAATTTTGTTGGCATCTCCCCTTTAGAATAGACCTTGAAAAAGACAAGAAAGTGTAGAGTCGTGAAAAGATAATTAACAAACAAAAAGTGATATTATAATATCCAAAAATAAAGATATTATAATTAAAAACAAACCACGAACAGGTGGTAGAAAAATTCTTATTGACTTCCGTAGATGTTTTTATATGTTTCGCTCTGCTCCCTTGACCAATTATTATTAATTGAAAGAGAGAGCGATACAAAGTTAAAAAAATATATATAAAATAAAACGCACTCCAATAGATAGATTAGAAATGTATCTTCAAAGAGGAAAAACAAAATAAAAAAGAGTTTCCAACTTTAAGTATATTCTTAGATATAACAGTAATTATGTTAAATATATATCCATATCTATCAATATGCCAAGACCTATTACAATTAAGTCTCAAACATTTGTATCAGACAACAGCAGGTTCCAAGGGGTTAACCAGATTCAGACCCTTGGATAACTTCCAAGTATCTGTCTCCTCCCCCCCCCTTTTACATCGATTTAGACTAAATCTACTATATCTATAAAATTTGTTAGTATGTTATTAATACTTATCAATCATATTTAACTTGTTATTCTTATAATTAGCAAGTAATTAACCCCATGAAATAAACATCAGCCATTATTATGCTATGCCTTAATATTACACAATTTTATTAATTATATTTAATGTTAGTATGTAATTGTGTGTTTCATAAATTTCTATATACAAGTCCACTGATAATATTTTTCCATATTCTCAAGTTATTTTCCCCACCACAGTTTTTCTTCTTTTCCAATCCTTTGTTGAAATGAAACATAAAATCCGACCTTGAATTAACATTCCAAAGATAAAATGTCTAGACAACGCCTCGAGGAAAGTTCGCCATCTTAACCAGAGCAGTCTTTTGTATGTTAAAAAAAAAGAAACACAATCCTTTCTTCGCCGTTTCTCCTCTGTGTTATTGTGGGAGACCAACTCCTAATGATCAGTAGACCTCCTTTGTGATACGTTGTGCATATTTAAATGCCTCTTCTGGATCCGTGAATGCACTTTCAACATAGTTATAAGTAATTCTCAATTTCGCGGGATATACTATCCCATATCTTACTCCCGAGATCTCTTTCAGTAGCCTTCTCGTGTTTGTAAACTTGTCCCTCTTTTCCATGACTTCAGCTGGAAAATCACGGAAGAATCTTAGTTTGTCTTCTCCAAACATCAAATTCACTCCATATGGAATCTTTTTCATAATTCCTTCCAGGGTTGAAATGTCATAGAATTTCAGAATAATGTGTCTTGGGGGGGGGGGGCAGTTGAGCTTGCTTGAGCCTTACGTCGGACCCGGTGAACCATATCTATTCTCAGGGCTTCAAGCAGCTTAAGTACTTGTTTGAGTAAGTTGGCAGCAAACTCTTGAAAGTTTTGTCCACTCTCCTTTCCTTCTTTTACTCCAACTATCCTCAAGTTTTGCCTCCTTGATCTTGCTTCCAAATCCATACATTTATGCTTCATTTTAGCAAATTCCCTCCCAGTGCTTTCTTGTTCCTTTTTTAGTCTCTTTATCTCCTTAGCCATCTCGGTTAACGTATTATCCATTCCTTCCATAGCCGCATCAGTAGACTTAAACATTGTGTCCAGCTTTTTATTACAGTCCTTATCAACCCGCTTAATTTTTTTGTTTAAATCCTCCTCAATCTCGACCACACGTTTGGTTAAGTCATCAATTTTCCCCATCAGCATATCATTACTGTAAAGAACATGCACCTACACAAGGAATTCTTTACTAGAGCTTTTATTAACTACACACACATTACTGCCCTAGCTGCACATGGTCTGTCACGTTCACTAGAGAGAGAGCTAGGGGATGGGAGGACACAGATATACTTGATTATAGGGGAGTGGTTAGCAGGGGCTACGTCACTACTATTAAAGGGACATGCACATAACATCTACATCCTTCCTCTACAAAAGAAAGAAAAGTGACAGACGACCATGTCTCATGCGCTAGGGGAAGTTACACAACAGAGAAGCAACAAAGCAACACCGAATTATACATATTCGCCATAACGGTCAGGCGGCTGCACAAGACGGCCAGAGCGGGTCCGCATCCCACTCACACCTCCTCCCCCCACGGGAACTAGAGGGACCGGTGTAGGTGGGGAAACTCTAGCAGGAGAGTCGCGGGGCAAGGAGCGCGGCGGCGACGAGGGAGAGGAGGGAGGCGAGACGGGCGGTGAGACAGGGGCAGCCATGGGAAGAACGACCGGGAGGGGCCGAGGGGACAGAGGACTAGGTAAAGCAGGAGGCGGCAGAGAGGACATGGGGGAAGCATGTGGGACAGCAGGAGGGGGACAAGGCTCATTCACCAGGCGAAGGTGCTGACGTGACCTGCGGTAGGCTGTGCCATCGTGGTTGACCAGGTAAGAACGAGGCGACCCGGCAGAACCGACGACAACTGCAAGCCCATGATGACCGGAGGTGGAGCGCATACGGACAACCTGGCCAGGAGACAGAGGAGGAAGGACACGGCAGGACCTGTCATGGGAGCGTTTCTGGATGAACTGCTTGTTAGCAATACGGTCCCGGACCACGGCAGGTTTCAGCACAGAGGGGGCAAGGGTTTGTTGGGCAACCGGGATGGGAGGGCGCGTAACGCGGGACATTAGGCGCTGCGCTGGGGACCCCAGGATGTGGTCGCGGGGAATGTTGCGGAGGTTCAGGAGAGCAAGGTAAATGTCCGATCGTGAAAGGTGACAACGTTCCAGCAATCCCTTAGCACTGCGGACCGCATGCTCAGCCAGGCCGTTGCTCTGCGGGTACTCCGGGCTGCTGGTGTAGTGTCGAAAGTTCCAATGGTCAGCGAAGTCGCGGAACTCAGCGCTGGTGAACTGGCTGCCGTTGTCTGACTGCAGGCTTGCCGGGGACCCAAAAGTGGCGAAGTGGCGGCGCAGCTTCTCAATGACGGCAGAGGATGACAGAGAGGACAGCTGGTCGACCTCAAACCAGTTGGAGTAGGAATCAACAAGCACCAGGAAATGCTTGCCGCGCCATTCGAAAATGTCAGTCGCCAGGTCCGGCAAACCAAGGTAGGTCCGGGGCGGGTTGCTGCAAAAGGGGCTGCTGCTGCTGTTGCGGGGCGAGACTGTTGCACGTAGGGCAGGCGACACCCTGTCCCGGAAGAAATTGGCCATATCAGGCCAGTAAAACTGGCTCTGAGCATTGGAAAGAGTGGCTTCGGCCCCGGGATGGTCACGATCAGCAGTTTCAAAGTATTGTTGTCGTAGAGCTTCAGGCACCACCACGTTGTGCCCCTTTACAATCACACCATCGTCATGGACCAGGAAGTATGGCACTGCTGCAGCCAGCAGAGAAGAACGGTGGTCAGGCCAACCCCGCTGTATGACCGCAGCCAGCTGTTGGAGCGAAGCATCAGCAGCAGTGTGTTTAACCAGAGACTTCAACTGGTTGGAAGGCACGAAGTTGACATTCAACACTATCAAATCGGACGCCTCGTAAGGGTGACGGGTGGTCGATGCAAGGGGCGCCCGAGCCAGCGTGTCTACGATAAACATGTCCTTGCCTTTACGATACTCCACGGAGAAGGTAAAGCGCTGTAGCTGAAGCATCATCCGCTGAAGACGGGAGGAGGCCGCGTGAATTGGCTTGTTGAGGATGGTGACCAGAGGCTGGTGGTCCGTTTCAATGGAAAAATGCGTGCCCAGGATATAGTCTTTAAACTTTGAGCAGGCGAACACGACAGCCAGCAGCTCTTTTTCAATCTGGGCGTAGCGCTGCTCGGCAGGAGTCATCGTGCGGGACGCGTACGACACTGGCAGTTGTACCCCATCGTGGACCTGCAAGCAGGCGGCGCCCAGGCCAAACTTGGACGCATCACAGGTGATGACGATGGGACGCTTGAGGTCGAAGTACTTCAGCGTCGGGGTGCTGATCAGTTTGGACTTGAGGACGTCGAAGGCATTCTGGTGCTGCGGGAACTAAGCCCAGGCAGTGTCCTTTTTTACCAGGTCTCTCAGTGGAGCGCTCAACTCACTCAAGTCAGGGATGAACTTCCCCAGGTAGTTGACCATGCCCAGGAAACGCTGGAGGCTCGGCACATCCTCAGGAGCAGGCATCTCAGAAATCGCGGCTGTCTTCTGCGGGTCGGGCTTCTGCCCGGACGCTGTAAAAACATATCCCACGTAAGTGACCTCCGGGACGCGAAACCGGCACTTTTTTGGGTTGAGCTTTAGGTTGACCTCCCGGGCTCGATCCAGGACTAGCCGGAGGTTGTGGTCGTGCTCCGTGACATCCTTCCCATACACTAGGATGTCGTCAACGATGATAGCGCACGGGAGCCCAGCGAACAGCTGTTCCATCGTTCTCTGAAATACCTCACTGGCGGAGTTGATCCCGAACGGCATGCGCAGAAAACGAAACCTCCCGAAAGGTGTGCCGAATGTCGTCAGGTATGAGGACCGTTCATCTAGTGGTATCTGCCAAAATGAACTCTTAGCGTCCAGAACCGAACACAAAGTGGCCGGACCGACTTGTGCAGCGACATCTTCAACAGTTCGCATAGGATAATGCGGGCGCTTCATAGCCAAGTTCAAATCCTTTGGGTTGATGCAGATCCGCAGCTCGCTTTTGTCCTTCTTCGCAGCAACAGCCATGGTAGAGACCCACTGAGTTGGCTCTCTCACCTCCGTCAGGATGCCCATGGCCACCATATCACGAAGTGTGGACTCAACTTTGTCTTTCATCGCGAACGACACTCGGTGGGGAGGGCGGATGACAGGTTCAATATCCGGATTGAGAGCGATCTTGTAGCTGCAGGGGAGCTTCTCCAGCTTGCTATCAAAACGGTCTGGGTATTCGATCAGCGGGTCTAGGGGTTGCTGCACCATGCGGATGTCACGATGGAAGTTAACCAACCCAAGGTCCTGACAAGCCTGAATACCGAGCAGGGGTGCACATTTGCTGTCCAGTAGGAAGAAAGAGAGGGGCCGAGCGGCCTTCAGTACTTTGCAGTGGAGAGTGGCCTTCCCCACAGGAACAAGCAAACCTCCCCCATAGGCACAAAGGACAGAGCGTTCAGTGGTAACCCACTCATTATTTCTTATCTTCTTGAATAAGCTTGTTGACATAACGTTGGCAGCGGCCCCAGTGTCGACCTTAGCAGAGAAAGTGGTGCCATTCACAGTAACTTGCACGGTCGGGTCTGTTATCAGCGCAGGTGCACCTCGCAGCGAAAACACACTTAGCTCGCTCTGGGAAGAGTTCGAATCAGACAGTGGGAGGTTGTCATGCAGTTGATAGGAACCAGACATGGTATCATCCCATACCAGGTAGTTAGAAGGCTTGTGCTGTGGCAGCCCAGGTTTCCCACGGGAATGACATGCCGCCGAGAAATGGTTGAGCTTATGGTAGAAATTGCAAGTCTTCCCCAACGCAGGGCATACATTGAAACGATGCGACGCAAAGTTGCAGTTCGGGCAGCGCTGACCTGGTCTTGAGCTGGAAGCGGAGCTTGCTTTCTGTCGCCTCGGGGTAGTGGACCGGCGGCCACAAAACTGGCCGCGTGGACTGCATGGTCGGGTGGGGACACGGCGGAGGAGACAGCCTTCGCTAAGCGAGAGGCATGCAGAGACTCATGAAAAATTAAATCGGGCTTGCAAAGGAGCTTGGATCGCAGCTTCTCGTCCCGTAGACCATACACCAAGACATCGCGGGTCAGGGTATCAGGGGTCGCGGCACCCAGGTTACAGTGGCGAGCTAGGTGCCGCAAAGCAGCGACGAAATTGTCCACAGACTCACCAGGGTTCTGGCGGCGGGCGAAAAACTTAAAACGCTCCAGAATGCAGTTGGTGGGAACATCACACATTTCAGTAAACTTATCGATCAAACATGCCGGGTCCTGAGCGCTCTCGTTGAGCCCGTACACGAACGAATCCGAGTGTTCCAGAGCCTCTGGACCGGCCAGATTGAGGAGGAGGGAGGCTTTGACCGCTGGGGAAACTGCAGGGTGGGCGATTGTGACATAGTGTTCGAAATCACGTCGGAAGACGTTCCAGCGGTGAGCAATGTCATCGTCGAAGATCAGCGGGTCTGGCTTACGACAGGAGGAAGCCATAGCGAGTCAGGGAGGGGGATACTGGGATTAAAGAAATAAAACCCGATACACAGGAGATGCAGGGAAAGAAACTTCTGACGCCATGTAAAGAACATGCACGTACATAAGGAATTCTTTACTATAGCTTTTATTAACTACACACACATTACTGCCCTAGCTGTACATGGTCTGTCACGTTCACTGGAGAGAGAGCTAGGGGATGGGAGGACACAGATATACTAGATTATAGGGGAGTGGTTAGCAGGGTCTACGTCACTACTATTAAAGGGACATGCACATAACATCTACAATTACCTTGTTTAATTTTTTCAGAGAGGCTTTTGTCCAGCGCGCCATTTCCCTCTCGTATCACTTTAGAAATAACTTCAGTGACTGAAGCTAATACTGACTTTTCCAGTTGTTCCATTTGTTCACTTTGTTCCTCCATTGAGTCATTTCTGTAGAAGGATTTCGAAAGTCAGCTTCTTCTTCTGAGCTTCCAGCTGATGCTTGAGGGGATTGAGGAGTCTTTCCAGGTTTTTTCAAGTAGGCTCTTGTAGCAGGTCTTGCAACAGCTTTTGCAGGCTTCTCGCGAGGTTTCGCTTTTTTCATTTAAAACTGCCGTTATTCTCTGTTATCATCAGAATTTCTGATAACACACAATTAAATAACAGCTCCGGTAGTTATTTTTAGAACCCCCCGTCTTCCAACTCGTATTTTAGCACATTAAAACATTCTTCGGGAGTAGAGCAAAACAGCAGCGTCTCTCACCCCACTATTGACGCCACCGGAAGTCCGCTGCATTGCATTTTGATGAACACTTGAGCTATAGTGCCATTAATGGTGCTCAAAGTGCTTTGTCCTCCTATTCAGGGCAGTTTTCAGAACAACAATCTATCGGGTCTCATCCGTTAGTATCCCGATTCATGAGAGGAATCTTTAACAAGAACCCTCCTAAGCTTAGATATACAGAAATCTGTGACGTTAGTATAGTTCTCACACTGCTTCGGCAATGGGCTCCAATTACATCACTGTCTTTTCAGAAGTTAACACTTAAAGTGGTTATGCTCATGGCGCTAGTATCAGTGCATTGAGTTCAAACATTGCAAAAGCTACGACCAGATAGTATATACTTTTCTGCTGATAACATTACGTTTTATGTGTATGATTTGATCAAACAAAGCAGGCCAGGAATGGCCGGAACCAAAGTAAGCTTTAAAGCATGCCCCGTTGACCAAACGTTATGTGTAGTCAAGCACCTGAGTCAATATATTGAGGTAACTAAGAGTCTCAGAGTCTCAGAGGCAGCAATGCTCATCAGCCATAAAAAAAAACCTCACAAGAAGGTGTAGTACAAATTATTCTAGATGGTTAAAACAGGTTTTGGATTGTGCTGGAGTAGACACTCATGTGTTTAAATCTCACTCCACCAGGGCTGCATCAACATCCGCAGCGAAGGCACAGGACATGCCTCTAGACCAAATCCTCGGGGCCGCAGGATAGTCTAAGGAGGCGACCTTCTCCAAATTTTATGATAAACCTGTCCTGACAGTGCAAGGTTATGGGCATGCTGTTTTGGGTTCGGTTTGATTTATTTTTCCTTTCTAAATTTCATTTGTACTTTCCCCCTGGGACAGAGGGGTTGTTACTGTTTTGTTTGTTATTATTATTAAAATGATTATTGGATAATTCGAAGCAATGTTCAATACATTATTTATTCACTACTGTGTCAACTGAAGCAATGTGTTGTATGGAATGGATCTACGGCATGAAATCACAGAGCTTTGAAATTTTCACGTAGTCACTCACGTGACTCCGAAGTAAAATAGTAAGATTAAATGGGAATTTACCAGTTTGAAGTTTGATCTTTATTTTATGAAGAGTTACGGTGAGCGATTACCTGCCCTCCACTCCTGGCCCTCATTATTGCAAAGATCATCTGGTAGTTCTAGTCTTCTGAGTCTTACTATATCACTTTGACTGTAGTTCCTGTGATTTCACGCTGCTTTGAAGAATGACGTGCATGAGTCTGGCGGGGCTTCTTCACATAATCCTTCATCGTAACTCCTCATAAAATAAAGATCAAACTTCAAACTGGTAAGTTCTCATTTAATCTTACTATTTTCCATAAAACTATTACAACATGGCCAAAAGAGTTTAGCCAAATTTACATTATTGCTCCTAACTTCTTACATTTAATCATTTTATTTCTAAAACTTACTTTAATGATGACCCACTAGAGAACTCCCAAAAATAAATTGTCTGATTCTCACCAATCGTTATTGAGTCAGATGTTGATTTGGTCCTTTCAATGACTTGCCTTGTTAGTTTTAATTATTTATTTCTATTGATTTCCCAGTGTGGCTTTAGAAATTATCAATCAAAATATCGAGTTATATCTACTATTTATTTGATAACTACAGTTAAAATTAATCTTGAACAATTAGTTTCCTTGTCAGTAAAGTTAGCAAAGAATAGAGTAATAACTCTCTTTTATATATCACAGGGAAAGGATTTTGGTATTGATTATCCAAACTTTTTATAACCAAACTATCCTCTCATAAAATGGGTGGCATGGTGGCGCAACGGTAGATTTGTTGCCTTCCAGCACTTACAGCGCCAGAGACCCGGGTTCGTTTGTAAGTGCTCCCCGTGACCATGTGGTGTTTACTCCGATGCACAGGTTTGTAGGTTAATTGGCTTGGTATAAATGTAAATTGTTCCTAGTGCGTGTAGCATAGAGATAATATGCGGGGATCGCTGGTCGGTGTGGACACGTGGGCCGAAGGGCCTGTTTCTGCGCTGTATCTCTCAACTAAACTAAACTAAACTAATCTAAGGTACCATCTAGTTTACGAGGATATGTTGTACAATAAATGAAACATATCACTTTAATTACCCAGATCTTCCAAAGTTTTAATGTTTATCTAGATGACAAAGTAAACATGCAAATATTCCGGCAATGCTTCCTCTCTTTTACCCTCTGCGTTTTAATCTTTTAATTGCTAACTGCTTCTGCAAGTAAGAAAGTTACAGTTTACTCAACATAAAAAGGTTCTCTCTTTACCTGCACAAAACCTGTCCCAGACATTTCTTCACAATTATTCCTCTGAATGCCAGGATCCAAAGCAATATTTGAAGAACTTCCAGATATTCCACAGGTCTCCGGAAAATAATTGCCTTTCCCACACTGTTTGAGATTCAAGGAAAGATCTTCTTCAGTGATATTAACTCTACGCAACGATCAATCATTCCCAGTTCCCCACAGATGACTCCCATCTACCTTTCCTTAACTTCCAAGGCAGTAGATGCTCTTTTTTTTTGTCTTATCCATATATTATAATGCCCACTTTATTGGTATCATTGTTAAATGTGTTTTTTACAAACAGTTTGGGAAGAAAGGTCTCAAAGCAGCCTCTCTTCATCTCCCACCCATTAGCTACCAAGACTTTAGACATCATTGATCAAATTGAAAATAAAAATCAAATTACGTATGGCAGATCTAGATTGCTTTAGATGTGCCTGAAGGAGAATATAGTGACCAGAGAGCCAACTGTCCTTCAATTCCTGGTCTTGAGTAAATGACCAGAGGGTTAGGTCAGAAGTTGGGCAAGGGGATCTTGATGGGAATTCATAACATTGCATAGGTCTAACATCTGAAATAAAAGCAACAAATGCTGACACACTCAGTGGTTCAGGCACCAAATAGGAAAAGAAACAGAAATATTTCAAAGTGAAGATTCTTCATTTGAACTGGTAAAGTGAGAAAATTAATT
Organism: Raja brachyura; assembly: GCA_963514005.1. Next base: position 44,003,727 of record OY740788.1, read on the forward strand.
AATTTTACGATACGAAGCTGGCAAAGAGATAGGTAGGACAGGTAGAATATTAGAAAAACATAGAAACATAGAAACATAGAAAAATAGGTACAGGAGTAGGCCATTCGGCCCTTCGAGCCTGCACCGCCATTCAATATGATCATGGCTGATCATCCAACTCAGTATCCCGTACCTGCCTTCTCTCCATACCCCCTGATCCCTTTAGCCACAAGTGCCACATCTAACGCCCTCTTAAATATAGCCAATGAACTGGCCTCAACTACCTTCTGTGGCAGAGAATAGTAAGATTGAACGAGAACTTACCAGTTCGAAGGTTGATCTTTATTTTATGAGGAGTCGAAGTGAGGGATTTCGTGAAGAGCCCGCCGGCGCGCATGCTCGACATACTTCAAAGTAGCGGCGTGGAATCACAGAACCAACAATAGAAATGACTTCGCATAGTATGATTGAATTGACTAAGATTACCAGATGAAGGTGATTGAGGGTTGGGCGAGGAGGGCACGAAATCCCTCACTTCGACTCCTCATAAAATAAAGATCAACCTTCGAACTGGTAAGTTCTCGTTCAATCTTACTATTTCATTTCGGAGTCACGTGAGTGACTTCGTGAAGACTTCAAAGCTTCTGTGATTACACGCCCTGGACCACGTCCATGCTGACACACCACTACCAGGGATGGATGGGAGGAACAAACTTGCTCAATACTTCATACTGCAAAACAAGAGCATATTTATTAATAACAAATCAAAAAACCCTCATGCGGGGACATCTCCACGTTCTTGACCTGCATTCAGCACGACTTCTGCAAACTGTAGAGGAGCAGCAACAGGCTTGTTATAAAAACGCTGGAACACAGCTTCATTCGCCCATCCTGCTGTGGCGAGAATTTGGTCCATGGGCACCTCCATGACCCTCGCCGCTGACGTCGATGCAGCCCTGGTGGAATGAGACTTGAACACATTAATGTCGATACCTGACTTACCCAAGACGACTCGAAGCCACCTGGATATCGTCTGGACTGTCACTCGATGATGAGGTCTCTTATGAGTGACAAGCAGGTATCTCTCCATTCCTCTGATGCGTGCCGTCACCTTGACATAGTGGCGGATATGTGAGGCTAAACATAGCCTAGCATCTGCGGGGTATGCCGGGAACTTCAGCTGCAGCCCTGTGCACCCAGGTCTATGCTGCTTTAGTAGCTCGTCAATGAAAAAGACTACTTCTGTAGGGGTAGATGTCATTCTGTCGACACAAAGTTTGTGTAGTGTCTGTACCCTCTGAGCTGAAGTCAGCGCTAGTAACATCACCAGCTTCATGGTGAGTTGGTCCAGTTGGAGCCCTTCCATGGGAGACCACGTCCTGAGCAGGGTTAATACGTCCCTGACATCCCAGGTGATATTATAGCGTGGTGTAGGCGGATTCATATTGAATATACCCCGCATGAGTCTGGACACTAGCCTGTTGGATCCTACCCCAATCTTGAGGTAGAATGATAGCGCACTTCTGGCGCTGTTGATGGCACTGTAACTTAAGTGTTCATCATGGTGCAACCCCGCGAGGAATTCCAGGACGTCGGTTATTGTCACGTCATCGTACGTGATGCGAGAGCGGCTGCAGTAGGCTTCCCACTTCTTAATATGCGAGCGGTATCTTCGCCTTGTGGACTCTCGACACGACGCCCCGATGGTATCCATGGTCCGAGCCGAGAGGCCGTATTGGACTAACGGCGTGTTCAGAACCTGCAAGCCAACAAATTTAAATAGCCATGGCAGGGATGTGGCTCCCCTGAGACAGGGTGAGTAACCAATTGTGGGCAACCCTTCAAAAGGACCCAAGGTTCGTTGAGCATGTCAAAGACCACCGGATACCAAGGCTGCGTGGGCCAGTCGGGTATAATAAGGATGCCCTTGGCAGCATCTGCCTGAATCTTTCGCAATACCCGACTGATGAGGCAAAACGGAGGGAAGGCATAGAAAAACCAATTCCCCCAGTCCAGCGAGAATGCATCTAGCGCTATTGCCCCAGGATCTGGTTCCCATGAAACGTAGGCTGGTACCTGATGGTTCAACCGTGACGCAAAAAGGTCAATGTCCGGTTTACCAAATTTGGCTGTGACTTTAGAAAAAATCTCAGGATGCAACATCCATTCAATGTTGTCATTAAATTTGCGTGACCTGGTGTCCGCCACAGTATTAAGCTCACCTGGCAAATAGGTAGCTGAAATCCAAATGTCTCTTTGAATACACCAGAGCCAAATTGAGTTAGCCAATTTGTCACACGAAACTGACCTGGTACCACCCATATGGTTTAAATATGCCACAGCTGTGGTGTTGTCTATTTGGAGACGGACGTGTGCTCCAACAAGCTTGGAACAATATGCACGAAGTCCGTGGAATGCTGCCAGCAACTCCAAATAGTTAATCCCTTGAGTCAATAACATCGATGCCTCAAGGGTGTCCCATCTGCCCCCACAACTAGAGCAATTATCAGTAGCTCCCCAGCCATTGGAGCTTGCATCAGTCTGTAAATATACCACCGGATTAGCCTCCCTGACAGGCTTAAATGAGTTGCTAATGTGACACACCCACCATTGCAACTCAGTTATCACTTCGGACGGCAGCTGCATTGATCGATCGTAATGACCAGCGTTCCGTTTTAACGCAGTAATTTTAGCTCTTTGCAAATTCTGATAATGCAAAGGTCCATATCGTGCTGCCGGAAACAAAGCCACTAGCTTGCCAATTACTGTGGCTGTATGCCGAATCGATGGTATATTGGTGCCAATTAAATCTCTGCACACCTTAGTGACTTCCTCAATTTTGTTAATTGGTATAGTTATCCTCATGCTCATTGAGTTCACCGTGAACCCTAGGTAATTAATTACCTGGGCAGGGCAGAACTTCGATTTCTCTGGATGGACAATGAATCCTAATTGTTGAAATATATTGACAGCAGCTGCAACACCCTGTTCAGCCAATTGCAGGGTGTGGCCCACAATAAAGACATCATCTAAATAGGCCATAACTATATGATGTCGTTGTCTCAAATAAGCCATGATTGGCTTCACCAATTTAGTGAACAATCTAGGGGCTGGTGTGAGCCCATTAGGCAAAGCCTTATACTGCCAAAGTTGCCCCATCCAGATAAATTTCAAAAACCTTCTATCATATTTCTGGATGGATACTGAATAATATGCATCCCTCAAATCAATGCATGCCATAAAGCAGCCATGAGAAATCAATGATTTGGCTGTTTCAAACGTATCCATTTAAAAATGAGTATATGTTACAAACGTATTCAAACGGGTTAGATCAATAATGACACGACAGCCTCCATCCTTCTTAGGTCTAGTAAATATGTTCGAAACAAATTCAATTGGCTCATGTACCGTTTTCTCAATCACACCCTTCTGTTCCAGACTTAAAATTTCCTTATAACCTGCTGCCTGTTCTGCAGCAGACAATTTGAACGTACGACCAGGCATGTGCTGGGATGGAGGAATGTTGCCATTAATAAACTCAATTTTATGCCCCTGAATATTCCGCAACACATACTCATCACCAGTAAAATTACCCCATGCATCCAAAAACAACCGTAAACGACCACCAACATGGGAAGTTAAACAGAGAGAAAAAAGAGAACCAGACCCCCTCACCTCCGTGGTTACCGGCGGTCCTTGACACGTGTGGGTGGCCGTGGAGGTGCTGGGTTGGCTTGAGGGCGCGGCGTCTTCGATTTCCACAAAGGTCTCTGCCGACCCTGTCCTAAAAAAGACCCTTGGTGCTCGTTCTGGTGCTGTTGTCGTTGTGGAGCTAGAGGGCGAGTCCTCGTCGAGGCACTGGCCGACCCTCGTGAGCGAATGTATGGAGCTTTTGAGCCTGACGGTGTGGGGGCACTCTGAGAGCGCATGATCCCCACCGTTTTGGCTTGTTCGTCAAGCTCTTTGACTCTCTTCGAGAGGTCCTCACCAAAGAGCTGACGGGGCGGCGGCGGCGGCGGTGGTTTGCACAATCCTGCAAACTTCGGGTTGAGTGCTGGGCGGATGCTGTTTTTGCGAAACCCGTTGATTTCGTGCTGGGTCGCGCACAATAAGGCCAGAGCATCTTCCTGGTCCAAATTCAGTTCGTCCCCGTCCACCGACCGTGCAAAGGCGGTAATACCGGCCGTGAGGAGTTTCAGGATCCGCTGCAATTTTAGCTCCTGTTGACGGATAGCCGCACTAATGTTGCCCCATATTGGCGTATTGACCACAGGCACGTTGAGGGAGTTGCAGTTTGATGGAGCCTTGTGACGGCTCATAGCCTGGATGAGGACTTCTTCCTGCAGCACCTGATTATTAAGAAAGTCCACTGTGGCTGCCAGCTTTGTATTTAGAGGAAGACCAGCCGTATGTGGGGCCGCGAATTTGGTCGCCACATCCAAGAGTTCCTCCGCTGGCACCTCCAACGGAGGTGGTACGGGATCCACCAGAACCTCCTCCTCCTGCTGCTCCAGGCTGATAGTAGATGTTGGTGAAGACGCCCTGTGCCTGTTGCTGCCCTGCTGTTGTTGACGTTGAAGCAGGAGCTCCAGCAGCCGCTCCATACGGTCAATACGCCCTTCACCCTGAACACTCAGGTGGTCGGAGTCCTCCGGCTCTGAAAAGAAAACCGGGCTCCTGTCATCGGCCCGCACCTCGTCAAGGCCCTGCCGGTGCCGGTAGTTGTCGCTAACAGCCGCCGAGGCGAAACTGCGCGATTCCTGCGCGGGCGTGTTCAACCGCCTCCGTTTAGCGGGAGCTGAAGCCGCTGCCCCTAAGGGCACTTGCGGCGAGGTGTCGGCACCAGCCGAAGCATGGCTGCCTGGGGCCCGCGCAGTCTTGCCGGCTGCCCACATCGTGGACGTTGCCGACGCATGGTCTCGCCCACCCATCCATGGGGGGCTCGGCGACCGTGACGAGACCCGACTCGACCGACCCGTCCCGGCGTCGAGAGTCGGGGTGTGCCGGCTGGACCTCACAGCCGCCCCGGGTCTCGCCCTGGAACCTGACCGCTCCTCCGCGATAGGCAATGCCTTAGCCCTAACAGGGTTAGGCTTCTGGGCTCCTGCCCTCCCCCTTCTCGGAGGGCTGAGTGGAACAGGCCATGCAACGGCACGTGCCCTGCTCGAGGTCGCCAGCGAGCCCGCTGACGACCTGACTGCCATGGCAGGGTTCCCCTGCTCTGGCGGCACACCACACTCCTCCTCGTCGAACTCCTCCGAGCTGTGGTGTGCTGGCGGATCTGGACCTGTAATCACAGGGCTTACCCACATCTCCGCCTGAGTCCCGGCCTGCGCTGCAGGTACTGCCGACGGTAAAGGCCCCGGAACTGTTGACCGGCGAACTCGTCCTGATGTCCTCCGGCCCTTCGAACTCCCATCCATGTCCTTGCTGCAAGACATAATCAGACAACAAGGACCACCAACTAAAGGTAGAATACTTACCTCCGTGGCCCCTTATGAAGGGCTGGCGAGGAGCGCGCTCCACCGCCAGCCGTCGCAGCAACGCGTTACGACGATATGTCGAGCATGCGCGCCGGCGGGCTCTTCACGAAGTCACTCACGTGACTCCGAAATGAAATTCCAGAGACTAACCACTCTCTGTGTAAAGAATGTTTTCCTCATCTCAGTCCTAAAGGAATTCCCCCTTATCCTTAGACTGTGACCCCTTGTTCTGGACTCCCCCAACATCGGGAACAATCTTCCAGCATCTAGCTTGTCCAACCCCTTAAGAATTTTGTAATTTTCTATAAGATCCCTCCTCAATCTTCTAAATTCCAGCGAGTACAAGCCGAGTCTATCCAATCTTTCCTCATATGAAAGTCCTGACATCCCAGGAATCAGTCTGGTGAATCTTCTCTGTACCCCCTCTATGGCAAGGATGTCTTTCCTCAGATTCGGAGACCAATAGCGAGTACAAGCCGAGTCTATGCAGTCTTTCTTCATTTGAAAGTCCTGACATCCCAGGAATCAGTCTGGTGAAACTTCTCTGTACCCCCTCTATGGCAAGAATGTATTTTCTCAGATTTGGAAACCAAAACAGTACGCAACACTCCAGGTGTGGTCTCACCAAAACCCTGTACAACTGCAGTAGAACCACCCTGCTCCCATACTCAAATCCTTTTGCTATGAATGCTAACATACCATTTGCTTTCTTCACTGCCTGCTGCACCTGCATGCCTACTTTCAATGATTGGTGCACCATGACACCCAGGTCTCGTTGCATCTCCCCTTTTCGTAATTTGGCACCATTAAGATAATAGTCTACCCTCCTGTTTTTGCCACCAAAGTGGATAACCTCACATTTATCCACATTATACTGCATCTGCCATGCATTTGCCCACTCACCCAGCCTATCCAAGTCACCTTGCAGTCTCCTAGCATCCTCCTCACACCTAACACTACCCCCCCCCCCCCCCCCCAGCTTAGTGTCGACCGCAAACTTGGAGATGTTGCATTCAATTCCCTCATCCAAATCATTGATATATATTGTAAATAGCTGGGGTCCCAGCACTGAGCCTTGAGGTACCCCACTTGTCACTGCCTGCCATTCTGAAAAGGACCTGTTTACTCCTACTCTTTGCTTCCTGTTTGCCAGCCAGTTCTCTATCCACATCAATACTGAACCCCCAATACCGTGTGCTTTAAGTTTGTATACTAATCTCTGATGTGGGACCTTGTCGAAAGCCTTCTGAAAGTCTAGATATAACACATCCACTGGTTCTCCCTTATCAACTCTGCTAGTTACATCCTCAGAAATGTCTATAAGATTCGTCAGACATGACTTACCTTTCGTAAATCCATGCTGACTTTGTCTAGTGATTTCACCACTTTCCAAATGTACTGCTATCCCATCTTTAATAACTGACTCTAGCAGTTTCCCCACTACTGATGTTAGACTAACTGGTCTGTAATTCCCTGTTTTCTCTCTCCCTCCTTTTTTTTTAAAAAAGTGGGGCTACATTAGCTACCCTCCAATCCTCAGGAACTACTCCAGAATCTAAGGAATTTTGAAAAATGATCACTAATGCATCCACTATTTGTGTGGCTACTTCCTTGAGTACTCTGGGATGCAGACTATCTGGCCCTGGGGATTTATCGGCCTTTAATCCATTCAATTTACCCAACACCACTTCTCGGCTAACCTGGATTTCACTCAGTTCTTCCACCTTATTTGACCGCCGGCCCCCTGCTATTTCCGGCAGTTTATTTATGTCTTCCTTTGTCAAGACAGAACCAAAGTAGTTATTCAATTGGTCTTCCATGTCCTTGTTCCCCATGATCAATTCACCTGTTTCTGACTGCAAGGGACCTACATTTGTTTTAACTAATCTCTTTTTCTTCACATATCTATGCAAACTTTTGCAGTCAGTTTTTATGTTCCCTGTCAGTTTTCTTTTATAATCTATTTCCCCTTTCCTAATTAAGCCCTTTGTCCTCCCCTGCTGAACTCTGAATCTCTCCCAGTCCTCCGGTAGGCTGCTTTTTCTGGCTAATTTGTATGCTTCATCTTTTCTTTTTATACTATTCCTGATTTCCCTTGTTATCCATGGATGCACTACCTGCCCTGATTTATTCTTTTGCCAAACTGGGATGAACAATTGTTGTAGTTCATCCATGCAGTCTTTAAATATGTTCCATTGCACATCCACTGTCAACCCTTTAAGAATCACTTGCCAGTCTATCTTGGCCAATTCACTTCTCATACCTTCAAAGTTACCTTTGTTTAAGTTCAGAACCTTTGTTTCTGACTTAATTATGTCACTTTCCATCCTAATGAAGAACTCAACCATATTATGGTCACTCTTGCCCAAGGAGCCCCGCACAACAAGACTGCTAACTAACCCTTCCTCATTACTCAATACCCAGTCTAGAATAGCCTGCTCTGTCGTTGGTTCCTCTACATGTTTAGAAAACTATCACACATACATTCCAAGAAATCCACTTCCTCAGCATAGGGTTGCCATCCCAATATTCTATTTACAAAGTGGCCTAGTTGATCAATTAATGAGGAAAGTTAGGGAAAGATGAAAGTTAAAGATTTTAGTATTGATTTCACTCTTTTCCAATGATTATTACATATCGAAGCTTTCAAAATATGCAATGTTATAAGCATCGCAGAACAAAACAGCACATTCTTTATTTTTATCAAACCAAATGTTCCCATCGTTTTATTTTCCAGTTTCAGCAAAAAGATGCTAATTTGGAATAAAATAGAAAATGTTGAAAATTCCGAGAAATCCAATGAAATTCCATTAAGATGAAAAGGGTGCAGAAGGGATTGACGAGGATGTCGCCAGGGCTCACGGGGAGAGATTGGGCAGGTCGGGACATTATTCCTTGGAGCACAAGGAGCTGCAAGGGTGATCTTGTGGAGGTGTGTGGAGGTGGGTGGAGTCATGAGGGGAATCAATAGGGTGAATGCCCAAGGTCTTTTCTGCAGGATAGGGGGGTCAGGGGCTGGATGGCAAAGCTGCAAGGTGATAGGTGAAAGATTGCCAAAGAACCTGAGGGGCAACAGTTATACAAACAGAGTGGTGGCTATAAGGAACGAGCTGCCGGAACAGGTAGTTGAGGCAGGTACTAGAACAACATTTTAAAAGCAGTACATGGATGGGCACATTTAGCAGGAAATGGGCCAAATGCAGGCAAATAGAACTATTTTAGATGGTGCATCTTGGATAGCATGGATGAGGTGAATTAAAGGCCTCTCTCTGTGCTGTATGACACTATGACAATGATTATATTACAAAAAATTGGTTAATATTCTTGATGAGTGGGGTTAGTTCAAACGATGCCTTCCCAGTCAAATAATTAATCTCTCTTTTCTAGTGAAGGATCCGATGTACACTTCTTCATTTTAATCTAAACTTCGTTTATGTTATACAACAAATCATTCACGTTTGGTTATAGAGAGAAAGCGTACATTTTAGATTTGTGCGTTCATCATAAAGAAACCAAAATGGATGGTGTAGACCTACTCAAGAACTTGCTTTCTGAACTCAATAAATCTCCACACATTTATTCTCCCTCTGTAACCTTCAACCAGGTAGGTGAGTCCCCCTCAATATGTTAGTCAGGTTCATGATCTCAAAACCTGTCTCAGCAGTGAGGTTAAAGGTAAGAGGCTGATATCAGAACAGTTGAATTGGTTGGCAGCAAATTTAAAAGGTGGCTCTAGAAAAAGTAAAAGATCTATTGTGGTCACCAAATGAAAATGCAGAAATTATTGCATCACCGTAGGAAGTACTAAAGTATATTGCAGATACCAATGGCCCATAAATGTAAGATTTCCATCAATTTCCTCCATTTTTTTTGCTAATCCCTCTTCATTTTCTTCATTCATTTATCTTTCAAAGAAAAATCTATGAATGCAGTATTATCCATGACAATGTATTTCAAAACCAAGTCTGTTCAGTGTCAGTCCTCTTCTCATGATAAGGATAGGTTGAATGTAATTTGTGAAAAACATTGCAAAGTCAGGTGAGTTTGTTGATAAATCTTTCAAACCTTGGCCAAATTTGCCAGGTCCTGCACTACAAAGACTACATTGTTAAAATGTATGCAATTCTGACAGATACCCCTGCATGGAACCGCTTTAAAAAAAAATCCCCATTTGCACTGATAAAAGATGTTCCTAATGGTTCCACATTATAAATTGATGCATCAATCTAAATTGTAGACCAGCTAAGTCGATAAACCAAATTAGTTCCAGGTAATATACAGTAATAATGTTTTCCATAGCAATGGTTTACGTCAGGATGTAGGAAGTGAGAATGGTGAACATTTTAGTAAAAGTAGACCTTGATATGATATCTATTGTTTGCAGATATCCAGTATTTTGGAGCTGGATATCTTTTCAAATAACAGCTAATTCTCCTGTAATATTATGCTGCAAATTTCCATTTAGTCTTTTTATACAATTCCTGTAACATTCACAGTCAACAATTGCTGAGAAGTCTATGATGCACACTTGTTTCAATCTGAGACATGTCAATACTTCTGAAGCTTTTAACATTTTGAGACAAAAGCACCCTTGTCAGGCTGCACAGTAGGAGCCTTTTTACAAGCTTTCAAAAACTGAAATGTACATGTACCAGGGACTGAAGCAAAAGCCTCTGATCCAAAAAATAACTACATGGAGGAGATATAAATCTAATTCTCCTGTTTAACAGCTTTTTACTTAAGACACTTCAACTTTTAAACACTCAAGCAGTTGAAAATGATTAACAATTTTATGGTCTCCATCATCATTTATTTTCAAACACTAATAACTGTGTTGGGTGACAATTTGCATAGTTACAGAACTAAACTGACGCCTAGATTAGCAGACATTAAGCCAGAGTGTTTTGGTGAACTGGAATCGTTTTAGCTGTTTGAAAGTGTTCAATTTAATTATGGTCTCTGATTAGTTACTTACGGAATTACAAATTACTGACTAACATATCATATAAAGAAAAATATTAAAATAAGGTGAATGCATGCTATAATTCATTTCTGATCATTTTATTTGTAAAGAAAGTGCAAATAGCAAAACTGCCCATTTAAAAACACCTCCGGCACCAATAAAACTTCATCTTATTCTTACTGAATGTTCCTGGCCAGTGAAGTTAACACCAGGGTAATAACACTCATTTATATATTGTAGGAAAGTTTCCAGATATTGGTTCTCAGAATTCTCGGTAACTAAACTGAGGCACAATATAGTTTACAGGAGTAATAGTGTAGAGTAAATGAAATGTATCTCTTCAATTACCCAGACCCTCCATTAGCCAAACTAACTCAGCATCTCCCGAGTCAGTGCGATAATTGAAAGTCCACTGTATAATACAATGAATAACCTTGTACCACAGCTGAAGAAACAGCATTGTAATACCTTTCTAGCTGTCAGACAATTGATAAATAGCTCTTTCTGACGTCAAGACACATAACGTGGCTGATAATTTGAATGTTCATACACAACTACACAGCCTGAGGTGAATTGCCTTCACTCATTTGCACGCTCCATAATTTCATCAAACTTCTCATGGAAATAAGAAAAAAGGTTGTGTTTTCTGAATTAAGTTGTGCCTGTAAAAGTAGACAACACAATCAAATCTTACAATCCTAAATGGGCAATGGGGATAGGACGTGGAAGCAGGGTAAGCAGTTTATGACACTTTAAACTATTCAAAAGATGACATTAAAATTGGCTGATAAAACCCTTGATCAGCATATTCATGAGGCCAAAAAGTGATCAACTGCAGTCTGATGGTGAAATCCCTGGTAACCCCACTGATAATTGCTCCTCTAAGTGAAGCTCAGCTGTGTAAATGACAGCAGTCCAACAGTTCATCCAAGTCAGTACTGAATTTTGTTCGCTACAATATCAATCTATTGCGAGCAATCAAAGCAGCTTTGAATTGGGAAGAGGTAGAATTAATTAGAATTACTTCTTTATATCCCAGTCTTGTGATTCTTTTGGGATGTTCAGAACCTTTGGAAGTCAAGTGAGCCAAATTAACATCAGCATTTATTTTCATATGTGTTATTTTCTATTGAATTTCTTAAATTTAAATGCAATTTGTGCACTGAGCTACACTGGCACAACAATGTCAGGCGACAATTAGCATTGGTGTTTTGTTATCTTTTCTATCTGGCTTGCTATCTTTTGATTTGCCCACTTGACACAACTTTCTTCCCCAATGACAAATGTTTCTGTAGCCTGTTAACTTTTTCTTGTTCATACTATCTCATTGTCCACTACCTTTTCCTTTCCATCCTTCATCTTTTATTTTGTGTTTCCTCTCTTCTACTTTGTTGACAGATATCTCAGTGTTCTTCTTGTTTGAGTATAGGCACTCCTGACTTATGTAAGGGTTATGTCCCATGAACCCTTACGTAAATCAGATTGTACATGTCAGAATCACCGACTGCCAACTTTATGCCCCACACGGTCTTCTGGGTAAGCACAGCCACTCTTGGCGGCTTGTTTCAGATGTAAACACTAGTGATCATACAGAGATGATTTCACGAAGGAATCGGTATATTAGTAGAATTGGACAAAAGGTATCAGAATCAAGTTAACACGTATGGTGTAAACTAACATACTGTGGAACAAAGATCAAAATGTATATGTATGTACATTGAATGAATATGCTGTGAGAGATAAGAGACTGGAATGGAAAATTCCTTTAAAATGCAAGTATAGTTATTTTATGCTTTAAAAAGGTTTAAAGAATAATTGGTTTTGTTAACAGGCACGAAGAGAACACAAATAAAAAAATCCATACATTTTAGTATTGTGTGGAATATTTGGCACAATGGTGTAGAATACCTTAAATGAACAGGCAGTATATGGTACAGATAAACCAAGTTGATATAAGCTAAGGGGAACAATAATTGCAGTGAGAAATTTGACTTTGATCGCAATGGTAAGTTTTAATGCTCAATAGAGTTTTGACAAGGTGAGATTATTCCATCTAGGTAATCAGTACTGTAAAGTCAACAGTAAAATGTCATTTAAAAAATAGAGAAATATCTTCATCAGAACGTTTTTAGAACAAACACTGTTTTGCAACGGTGAGTTTTGAGATAGAGCCCATTAGTGGAAGGCACAATTAACATGCCTGACCATCAAGAGATTTAAGAGCAGATAAAATGTGTAGGAAGGATCTGCAGATGCTGGTTTATATCAAAGATAGGCACAACATGAAGAGATACTCAGTGGGACATGCAGCATCACTTGAGAGATGGAATGGCTGACATTTCGGGTCGAGACCTTTCTTCAGACATTGGGTTCTTATGAGATCATTCTAGCAAAAAGCCTGCATCATCACACATCTCTTCTCCAATGCTGACAGTGCTTATATCCTTTCCTCTCTTCTCGTTTCACATTTTCCTCAGTGTTTGAGTTTGCAATATATGTCCTTATTCTTGTGCAAGCAACATTTCTTTTTCTCCAGAACCTAATTAGTGCAGATGTGGGAAATATGAAATACTAAAACAGGCAAAGCATGGACTACTCAACAGGCTGAGATATGTCATATTGTTTCTGATTGATGACATTTCATCAGATTTTCACTGGAATCTTTTTGTAGATTGTGGAAGATATTTGGGAAGTGCGGTAAAATCGTCTTTATGAAATATTGTGGTTTCAAAATTGTTTGTTAATCCACTTGTGAAAGAATCATGGTCATACAGCACAGAAACAGTCACTTTGTCGAAGTCATCCATGCCTACCAAGATGTCTATCAAGAGTTAATCTTATTTGTCTGTTTGACCCATATCCATCTAAACCTTTCCGATCCATGTACCTGTTTAAATGTTGTCATCCTATCCACATCTACATCTTTCTCTGGCAGCTCGTTCCACACCTGGCTGGCCCTCAGGTCTCTATTAAATCTTTCTCCCCTCACTTAAAATCTACGCCATCTACTTTTAAACTCCCTTACCCTGGGGAAAAGACCATGACTATCTCACTACCATAGAAGGGATCTACAAGAGTCACATGCCTCAAAAAGGCAGCTAGCATTATCAGAGACCCGCACCACCCAGGCCATTTCTTCTTCTTCGTGTGGCGTGCACAGCCTAAAGTTGTTGGACAACTTGTTCTATTTGATCTTCCGTTTGTGCACGTCGAGTTGATTGCATTAGTCGAAACAGGGCGGACCACGTGAAGGTTGCAATCTTCCACCCCACCCAGGCCACAATCTCATTTCACTACTGCCGAGTATAGGAGCTTGCAATCTGTAACATCCAGGTTCAGGAGCAGCTTCTTCCCTACAACCATTAGGCTATTAAACACTATGAACTCCAAAGAGGCTCTGAATGTTATAGATGTGAGGGCATTGTTTATAACTTTACTATGCTTGCATATCTGATGTGCAGTGCAATAAGTTAATTGTTCCATTTTAGGACTTATGACAATAAAACACTCTTGACTCTCTTGATTTTCTCAACCTCCATAAAGGTCACCCTTTCTAGACAAGAAAAAGAGTCCTAGCCAAGCCAGGCTCTCATTATAATTCATCACCACAGTCACACATCCCTGATCTGGACTCACACTCCACTTTGCTTTCCCATCAGGTTCCATCATCCTCAGCCCCTGGTTACCTCCACTAATCATGTCCTGTGCTATGATGATATCCACACCCTTCTCTACCCCACTTGATTCCAGTTAGATCAAACCCGCTCCTATTCACCTGGATCCAGTTGTTGCAAGCCAGTGTTTGTCCCATTCCCCTCCTATGCATGTTGGTTTTCTCCCATCCATTCTTCTAGTCCAGAGGAAAGGTCTCAATCCAAAACATCGACCATCCCTTCCACTTCACAGCTACTAGCAGACCGTTTGATTTCCTCCGACATTGTTTTTTGCTCAAGATTAAAGCATTTGCAGTCTCTAGTGTCTCCTCATCAGTCCTGGCTTTCCAAATGCTGGCAGATCCTTTCCCATAGAATCTCTTCCAGTAATGTTTCCACTCCTAATTATATCTGTTTTCTTGTGATCAGTCCTATCTTTGGCTGCATTGAAATATAGCTGTTGTCATCAGCATTATCTCATCATCTTGAGTTTACAAATTAACTTTTACCTAGAATTATAGGTTCATGAAATAATATCTGAAAGCACTTTATTCAACCCATTCTGCCTGTGCCTGATGTCCTTTCGATTGATCCAGTTAATTCCAAATCATGCATTTCCTCTTGCAATTGTTTTTATCTCTTTCCAATGAAATATGTAGTGAAGCAGCAGCTGATACATTTATTTTAAAGGACCTTTTGAGAAATTAAAGCAAAAACATAGAATTAATATTAAAGTTTAACAAAAGCACAAAGGTGAAGTGACAATATAAATGGTATTTTCAAAAGGTCAAACCACCAGATTAGCTCATTCAGAAATGACCCTTTACACTTGCATATTTAATCACCCAATTCTGGACTTTACAATTATGGATTATGGTATGCCAGTCAAACAATAAAATCACTTTTATTTTTGTCTTACTAATGTGACTTCTATCTGGTTATCCCAAGCAAAAGGGATATTCTAGGGATAGTCTAGTTTAGAGATACACCATGGAAACAGGCTCTTCCATTGTGTCCATACCAACCATTGATCGCCCGTTCACACTAGTTCTATGTTATCCCACTTTCTCTACATGCCTGGGGCAATTTACAGAGGCCAATTAACCCACGGACTGTAGATATGCATTAAATATGCATTAAACCTCCTGCACATATTTACAAAACTACAGTAACCGAGAAGCAACATGGTCTCTGCAGATAGAAGTCACAGTATTGTAACAAAAATATCAATCATGGGAACATCACTATTAGTCTCTGCATGAGAATCACTCTCAACCTGTCTGGACCATGTACAATGAGCCACATATTCCACACACTCAGCATTGATCTATGATTAAGGGAACTTGAAACAACAACGGTTATCAGCAACTGGCCAGAAATATTCAGTTAGTTTGCATTATGTTCAATTGCCTATTCCAAAAGGCCGATGAGTAATAATGGCAGCAAGTCAGGATATAGTGCATCACTTAACATAATTACTACTAGCTCCTTTAATAAATAAGCACGCCGTTGTTCATAAATAGTTTTAAATCATTTTTATTTGGCAACCACTTTAATCACTGACAAAGAGTGCAGTATGTATGATTAAGGGATATCAGTGCTTTACAAGGCATCTTCAACAACATAATTTATTTTAAATGGGTTAGTAATTTTGTTAATTTCTTGTCTCCAGTTTTTGCAAGGTTTACTGTTTATTGATTACGACAAAGATAATATTTTACTTTCCTCACCAGCAATGCAATTCAAACTTTGTTTTACAAGATTGTGCTGCTGCTGCACAATAAACAAAGTACTGCATGGGCACTTTTCCCCCCTTTCAGCCCAACGACATCCAGCACGTGTGAGCCACCTCAGGGAAGACTGTCTCCTTAAATCAAAACAAGCAGATAAAGTAAAAAATCTCAAATTAGTCTGACATCGCCTTTTCTAATGAGGCCAGAACACTGCAATAAAGAGAAAACAGAGTTGGTGCTTGAAACAGCTGCAAGAGCATCACGTGATAGCCCGAGGAGTTGTGGCAGCTTATTTTGTTGAGGTGACATGCGTCTGCAAATGAAATGAGTGGACAGCATGTCAGTGGCACAGGGAGCCTCTTCATCCTCACTAACATCCCTGAACTGGCAGATTCCCCCCTTGGTTACAATGTAAAGAGACAAGGCAAGAATGGTCTCTTTTTGAAAAGCATCATCTGAACTAGCTCGTTTGCTTGTTGGCAGAAAATCATGTTTTGTGATTCTTGGTGTCACATGCGGTTAATTTTACATTGGCAGTGTTTGACTTAACAAGGACTGGTAACTTCTGTTTATTTCCAGCTACACATACAATTTTCGAAATGAATACCTTTTATTTATTTTGACTTTTGCTTTCTCTTGCTTTTAATCATGTTCAAAGCTGAAAAAGCCTGTCTAACTGCCCTGCTGTTCGCCTTTATTTGTGACTGTTCGCTGCGAAAGAGGCTGAACGAAAGTGTTAGGGCTCCTAGCAAAGCAGTAAGTTTCTGTCACTTTCTCTCAAGAGTGCTATAGAAAATGCGTTTTGACCAAGGTGGGTTAGCATTTTGTCACAACTGCTTTATTCTAACATGCAAAGAAGGTGGAGGCTAAATTTCGTCCTTCAGGGAGTTATTTATTTTCTTTCAACCCGCTGAGTGCACATTTCTGCAGATGTGGATCTTACAGAGATCAAACAAAAAGGAATCTGTCGAGTGACATGAGTTATGTCCTCAGAAGTACCAGTGCCCCTGCTGGCTTGGGGGACACCAACCATTAACCACATGAAAATCTGATTAGTTTAGTTTAGTTTAGAGAAACAGTAGGGAAGCAGGCACTTTGACCCACCGATTCCACACCGACCAGCGATCCCTGCACACTAGCACTATTCTATTCACTAGGGACAATTTACAAACTTTGCCGAAGCCAATTAACCTATAAACCTGTACGTCTTTGGAGGGCAGGAGGAAACCAGAGCACCTGGTGAAAACCCACGCGGTCACAGGGAGAACGTACAAATACCATATAGATAGCACATGTAATTAGGTTAGAACCCGGGTCTCCGGCACTGTGAGGCAGCAACCTTACTGCTGTGCCACCGTGCTGCCCATTGTATACAAATTATACATCACTATACTGACCATCTTTATCATCAGCTCCTTTTCTCTCATTTTTTCAGTGGATTGATTTGTTGTTGAATTGAATTGGATACATTTTATTAGCCAAGTATGTATACATACAAGGAATTTGCCTTGTTTCTTTGCTCGCAAGTAACAATACGATATACAGCAGACAATTAAAAAGAAAACATTATAATTTGAACATGGGAAGAATTAAATAAAATACCAGAGCAAAAGGAGGCTACAGACTTTTGGCTGTTGAGTAGAGCTACTGCTTGTGGAAAAAAGCTGTTTTTATGTCTGGCTGTGGCCTCTTTGACAGTCCGGAGTCGCCTTCCAGAGGTATGTGCTTCAAAGGGTTTGTGGCCAGGGTGAGAGGGGTCAGAGATTATCTTACCCACTCCCTTCCTGGCCCTTGTAGAGTACAGTTCATTGATGGGGGGAAGGTTTACTTTCCTCACTTCGTGACACTAGTAGGCTAATCAAGAATGGTAAATCATTGTCAAAGCTATTGCTCTTCTGACTTGCTTATGTAGTCAGAGGTCGGGTCAGCTACTCTTCCTCCGTCAACTGCAGTTTTTTTTGTGGCTAAGAACGTCTAACTGCAAAATCTGGAGAACTTTTCTTTCTTGAAATTTGAACAGGCCATGTTGAGTTTCCTTTTCCTTTACCCGCCTCCCCCCTCATCCCTATGCCCCACGTGGATGCCATAAATTCTCCACTTCTCCCTCCCCTTCTACCTATATTCCTTCCTCAAACTTCACAATTCACACCTCCTCGACCCTTATCTCACAATTTTAGTATTTCCATCATCTTGTCCAATCATCCTCCTATCCAAAACCACCGTCACCTGTATCCACCTATCACTCGCCAGGCTTTCTCCTACCTTTCTTCTAGCTTACAAACCCCGCTCCCCTTCCCCACCGCAATCAGTGTGAAGATGGGTCCCGACCCAAAACATCACCTATCCATGTTCTCCAGGGATGCTGTCTGACCCAAAATGCTGTAGTAACTTAGTGGTTCAGATAGCATCTCTGGAGAGAAGGAATGGGTGACATTTCAGGTTGAGACTCTTCTTCAGTCTAAAGAAGGATCTCGACCTGAAATGTCACCCATTCCATCTTTCCAGAGATGCTGCCTGACCCGATGAGTTACTCCAGCATTTTGTGTCGTTTTGTGTAAACCAGTATCTGCAGTTCCTTGTATCTGCTGATAAGGAATGTGCTTTTGATTTCTGCTCTTCACACTGCATTGAGAAAAATATACAAAAGGCACAAAAGCCAAAGTGCTGGAGGAACTTAGCAGGGCAGAAAGCATCTGTGGAAAGAATGGAAAGATCGGGATCCTTCTTCAGACTGATTGGAGTATGGGGGGGAGAAGAATGGAAAGGAGCAGGGTGGGACAAAGGGTCAAAGCCTTGTAAGTGATACGTGAGCAAAAAAAATAACATGCTACAGGAATTCACAGTAGCAAAGTGCTAAAGCAAAGTGACTCTTTGGCGTACATTATTTTACATCTTAGGTAGAAACTCAGCGGGTGAGGCAGCATCTATGGAACAAAGGAATATGTGACGTTTTGGGTCGAGCCCTTCTTCTATAGATACCTTATTTTACATCTTGCACAACTAAAACCATTGTAGGTCTAGAGTATTCGTATCCAGATCTCAGTCTGCATGCAATGATCATCTGGTGCTAGTGTGGCTGTATGGTGAGCAATAATCCAGCTAATGCAATGGCAAAACTTGCACCATTAATGGAGAGGCCCAACCCTCAATCCTCACCTCTGCTCATGCTTTATAAAGGATTATAAACTCTGTGGATGTTAGCGGATGCATGTTTTTTGTGAGGTATTGTTCTAATTGGATAAGGGTATGATGCCCACAGTGGTTCTTCATAGCTTTGTAGAGAGAATGGTATTCACTTAAGTATTCTATCCTGACCTTATGTCCTCTGTGCAAACCCCAGGCTGCAGACAGGCTTGCATTCATGAGCATGATCCAGGAACCACAACATAACAGCAACTAAGCAGACATAGACACAAAGTGTTGGAGTAGCTCAGCAGGTTAGGCAGCATATATGGAGAAAAAGTCCCCCCCCCCACCCCCCCCCCCGCTACTTTCAGTCTGAAGAAGGGTTTAAATCCGAAAAATCACCCATTGTTTTTTTCTAGAAATGCTGCCTGACCTGCTGAGTTACTCCAGCACTTTGTGTCTATCTTCAGTATAAACCGGCATCTGCAGTTCCTTGTCCTCTGACTCAGTCTGAAGAAGGGTCTCAACCTGAAACGTCACCTATTCCTTTTCTTCAAAGATTCTGTGTGTGTGATCTGCTGAGTTACTCCTGTTTTTCTGTCTATTGGCAGTTCCTTCCTACACGACAACTAAGTAGAGGACAGACAAAGCAGAATGAGCTGATCAAAGACAGAGGAAGAGAAGGGGAATGAAGGACATAGCAGAAATCCATATCTGACCAAGACATTTGGCATAACTTCTTCTATGTAAAACTCAGCAATGAGATGAGCATCAATGCTTCAGGAAGGATGCCCTCACTGAAATCTGCCATATCTTCCAGCCACTGCCGCTTCAGAGCAGGTCAAGCAGAACATTGCCAGCATCCATGAAGGTGACTATAGCCATTAAGTTGATGTACTGGGCTACTTCTGGGCAGGAACCAGAGACAGTTGCAAAATTTTACAGTTTGCTGTTCATTCTTGCGTAAAGGACTGTCACTGAAATTCTCTTTTCAACGAGAACTGTCTCCATCTCATTCTATAAACAGAAATTGCTGAAAACACTCAGCAGGTCATGTTCAAGTTCAGAACTGGCAAAGGTTCTTCCGCCTGAAACATTAACACTGCTTTTCTTTCCACAGGTGCTGTCGGACCTGCCGAGCAGTTTCCATTTTTATTTCAGATTTCCAGGGTCTGCAGATTTGTAGTCATTATTTGTCTCTCGTTTTCATTTGCCAGGGAAAAACATATAGAATGAGATAAGCATCCCAAGGATGTTATAATGCACTGGAATTGAAAATACTCGATTATTTTACTGCCTGGCCATTATGTATTCAAAGACACCAAGTAATATTTAAGGATAAAGGGGAAATCCTTTAGGACCGAGATGAGAAATACTTTTTTCACACAGAGAGTGGTTAGTCTCTGGAACTCTCTGCCACAGAGGGTAGTTGAGGCCAGTTCATTCGCTATATTTAAGAGGGAGTTAGATGTGGCCTTTGTGGCTAAGGGGATCAGAGGGTATGGAGAGAAGGCAGGTACGGGATACTGAGTTGGATGATCAGCCATGATCATATGGAATGGCGGTGCAGGCTCGAAGGGCCGAATTGCCTTCTCCCGCACCTAATTTTTATGTTTCTATGTTTAATATCAGTCAATACATGAGGTCTTGGCAGTGGACAAGATGAAAAAAACAGCACACTGTATTAGAGTACCTCAAAGGATCAGGCAGCATCTCTGGGAGGACATGGGTAGGTGATATTTCGGGTCATTTTGGGTTGGGATCCTTCTTCAGACTTCAGTCAATACGGCCTTCATTCTGCGGCAGTCAACAGACAATTCTGTGCCTCATTCCTCAGTGCTGACACATTACGCTTTCAGAGAGTTTGAATAGGTAACCCCCTGTGAATATGGCACATTTCCAGCATTGAAAAATATTGGACCCACACTCTTCCATGTTGTGACATTGTTTAATGGAATTTCCGTGTCTATTTGTGTCACACAGCTTCAGTAACTCTTTTCTTTAAGAAGTGCTTTAATTACAAGCTAATCACAATATTGGTCCCTTGGTCAGCCACTCAACAGACTTTTAGCACTGGCTGGATACAGCAATATTGCATATTAGCAAAAAATGTGGAGTTTTCATGTGGAGTTAACCTGAACCAGAAACAGGGTTACAGTTTAATCATTGATTGCCATCCCAGCTTCCATTTTTTGGGGGCATTTCAATTTATACCCTCATTCTTGAAATAATATTATCAACAAATATTTCCCAGGTTTCCTCATGCTGTGTTGCCATAAAATTGACTATAAAGAACTCACAGAACAGGGAAAAAATAAATGATAAAGATGCTTTCTATGTCTCGCCAGCAGATCACAGTGGTGCAGCGGTAGAGTTGCTTCCTTACAGCGCCAGACACCTGGGTTCAATCCTGACTACGGGTGCTGTCTGTATGGAGTTTGTATGTTCTCCCTGTGATTGCGTGGCTTTCCTCCGGGTGCTCCGGTTTCCTCCCACATGCAGGATTGAATGTGGGAGGAATCCTATATACAATCAGGATTGTATGTGGGAGGAATTTGCTTCTGTAAATTGCCCCGAATGTGTAGGATGTGAAACTCTGATAAGATAGAGGTAGTGTATTGGTGGTTGTCTTTCGGCGCAGACTCGGTGAGCCTAAGGGCC
Organism: Raja brachyura; assembly: GCA_963514005.1. Next base: position 44,025,325 of record OY740788.1, read on the forward strand.
TGTTTCCATGCTATATCTTTAAACTAAACTGAAATAAACTAATCTAGAATGACCTTCCATTCTCCCTTTATATAATCTTCAGAGTTCTGTAGGCTCAACGATGCTGGCACATCAGGACAGAGTTGGAGGTATTGTTGCTTCTTCATTATGATGTTGGAAGGTTTTTACCTTCTTTGGAATCGATCGAGGAAAAGAGAAAGAAAGGAAAATAAATTTATAGACTGCACACTATTTAGCATTCAGGAGAGATCAATGTTGACGTTTGTATGATAAGGTAAATGAAATGGAAAAAATAAGGTAAAAATTAAGGAAAGTCAAAGGCAGGAGAAAAAAGTAACCTCAAGCCCAGGATAAAAATCATCAGCTGATTACCCCATTGAAAACATAGCTGATAACTTAAAAACATATGTAGTTAAACTGATTCCCCAAATAGTATATATATTTCTATTGACACACCACAAGAATATAAAAATAAGTTTTGCTCTCACTTCTTACAGGTCTTATTTTGGAATGTATTTATTTTGACTGACTCAATTTTGATTCCATTACACAGACTGTGTTGATTAAATTATGTGACAGGACAGAATTGTATTATGTTACAAATACTAACTCTTTATTTACTGTTTTCATGACAAAGATAAAGCTTAAAAACTTTGCTCAAGATCATCCCGAAGTTTATATATACACAGTTCAGAATAGGTTGGTGCTAAATGCATTTCTAGCAAAATAATCACTGCAAAATGTAATCTTCCATTTCATTGAACTTTTAAAGAAAATTCCTATTAGACAATTCTCTGCCATCCCAAATAGATTTGAAATTCTACATCTTTCTCAGGAATATACTTCTTAAACCAAATGATTTTGACGCTGCTTTGAAAATGTAATGGTGTACCTATTTTTTTAAATCTAGATGTTCCAAAGTTGATGGGAATGTTGATTCCATAGTTTGCCTGAATTATAAAGCATTTGTAGTTCCAAAAATACAATCCTTAGTTTTATAACATGCAACATAAAACAATAAACCAACCAAAACAAACTCTGAAGTGGGGCTAGCACTGAAAGTGTAAAGACAAATTTTATGCCGGGGCAGAGGCTAGGAATGGATGTATATATCCAATTCTATATTTCTGTTGCTAAAGGAGTGTCACTTCCATTATTCTTAAAGAATGTTTGCTTCCACATGTAGTTCAAGTTATTTGCAGGGCTTCTTGGAGCTTGAGCATTGATATTATCACCTCCATTATTGGATCAAGGGGTCTTCCTCTGAAGAAGCTACAGGTGCTCTCTGCTATGGTTTGTAAGAACATGCGGACCAAACAGTCAACTTATCTAAGAGCTTGTGCACCAAACAACCATTTTATCTGAAGTGCTGAAAACAGTTGTCCTATGTAAGTGAAATTGTTCGTAAGACAAAATAGCACACTGTTGTGATGAAGGAAATAATAATTTTGATGAATATGGATTGTAAAGTCTGAAATGCCTTTTAAAATTATATTATCCTAATTAACAGTGATAACAGACTATAATCTAAATTTGAAAACGACTCTATAAATTCTTTAAGAATTTCATTTTTTTCATGTGATTGTTTATTCACAACTGTAACAATCAATAGCTTTAATCAGTTGTAAAAAATGTCTTTAATGGTTTATCATAGCCTAATTATTTTAAAATATAGTGAGAATTATAGAGCTCGGAAATAATTAAAGGAAATATTAGCCATTAATTCTCTGATGGTGCATTAAAAAAAAATCCCAGATCTTTTCTTAAAAGAATCATAAACTTCTAAGCAAGTAAATCTGTCGAGGAGAAAATTGTAAATTCATGTGTTTTTTTTGTTTCAATATTTTTTTGCCAGATGCAGGAAAATAGTTATAAGCCTTTAAAATAAATCCTATCAGAAACAAAAAATTGTTAATATATTCATAGTTTCTGACCCCCATTTATCTTGTGGCAAAATTGTTCTTCTATACCTAGATGTATTCGGCCTTCTATTCTCCAATGACATTTTTTTTTTGCAAAACCATTAACTGAAATTGTAAAGTACAATGATTCTATCCCACCTTCCCTCAGAAGTTTATATGTCACTATTGTGTACAATAAAAATTGTATATTCATGAGCTTCATTTGTTTTGTGCCCTTCTCTCTGTCAAAGTCTCGCACGCAGCATATGCTGGCTCTGTTGAGAATAAAATCAAATTTGTCTGTCTTGTCATATTGTCATCAAAGTGATAGTATCACAATTAGATTAACATTTTGTCAAGGAGCTGAAGAGGGAGCAGAGACGGTAACACATTACTTACGCATGTCCCTGAACTGAGCTGAATATTTTTTTTCTCACTGAACGCACTGGTAGTGGCAATTCCCAGCCATTCGTTATACCTGATCTCTTCAAGGACATGCAATTGACATCGGATGTCTATCTGCATGTCTGACTGCTTCAGGCCAGAAAGCTCGTCTAGGAAATTGTCCATATTTGCTTAAATCAGAACTGACAACCTATTCCGTTATTTTTTCCAAGCAGAGTTTTCAAGTTTGGTAGATCAGTATTTGGCTCTAAAGAAATCTGGCATGTTGATCTCGGCATGCTCGTGGCTAATCTCTGAAAAACTTTTTAATGGCTTTGTTTCTCTCACTTTCCTTTGGCATATATTGTCATAGTATCTGTCAAGTGTCATAAAACTAACATACTGGTGGAAGGTCTTCTATCTAAATTGGTCCTGAGAGTTAGTCAAAAAATGTTTCTCCCATTGATGTAAATGGGACTTTACAAAGACGCCACCTGGAGCAAAGGTCACGGTCATACTGAAAATACATGACACAGCTATGTAATGTTTAGAACTGAAATAGGAAAAAAGAATTCTCAATGTCATGTTAGAATTGGAAGTGTAAAGATCATGTTTTTTTAATATAAAGACAGAAAATATAATCAATTTTGTTAGTGCATGAATACTTATGTTTGTAGAAAATGAAGTTCACCTTCATTTAGTATACTAAGCATTTGCTTCTTCTAGTACCATGTCTAATTCAATCTTTGAAAGGTTTGAGCTTTCGTCAAATTGTGTGAAAAAACCCCCACTGCATTAACAGGACCCCAAGACGTCCATCAGTTCATAGGTTCTAGGAGCAGAATTAGGCCATTCAGCCCATTAAGTCTACTCCACCATTTACAATCTTTACCAAAGTCAATTAACATACAAACCTGTACATTTTTGGAATGTGGGAATATGCCAGAGCAACCAGGGAAAACTCATGCAGTTATAGAGAAAACGTACAAATTCCGTATAGACAGCACCCGTAATCAGAACCAAACCTGGGTCTCTGGCGCTGTAAGGCAGCAACTCTGCCACCATACCACCCTAAAGTTCCTTAATTGCCATTTATTCTTGAATCCATCGTGATCTGCCCATTTCTGTTAACAGCAAACATCATGGGTTTCCCCCCCCAAACATTACTGCAATGTAGGAAATGTTTGCTGTGTGACCTTTGACATCACTGGCTGTGCAACTGACACTGAGTCAGTGTCAGAGGCACTGAGGTGAATTGTGCCTAGAAGTGTCTGAGCCATTTTCCCAGTAGTCACTAATCGACTAGAAGCGCTCACTAACATGATTTAACACGAGCAAGATTGCTTTCATTCATCATTTGTGCATAATTGGCTCCAATTTCTAGGCAGTGATTTTTATCTACTTGCCTTCCCAGCCATTTTAGAAACATCTTTACCTTGTCTCTACTACACAACCCTTTCCACAGACATCATGTGCATGATTTTTAGCCAAGATGAGGCCTATAAATTATAATTTTTTATCCAAAACAGTCATTTTTTTAATGAAACTAGTTAGTGGATGAAAGAGCAGACAGGGATTTGAAATAAATATGTTGTTTTTATATCAGAATGCCGCACAGTGGCATTATGCTGTACAAACTGTATCAAAAATAATTAATTTATAATCACTAGAGAGCTTGGCAGGTTCCCATAAAATTAACTATTTCATCAAATATCTTCAGTAACAAAGGAAATGGTATCTTCTACAGCATTATATTGAAAGATGTTTAAAAATGTTTGTTTGTGAAGGTAAGGAAGCTGTTTTGTTTTAGTTCAGATGTTCAATTTTCTCCTTTTTAGACATTTCTAGAGGATTTTTTTTTCACTGCAAGATCAGCCAGTAGGAAGCAATGGGATTTTACAATATAACTGACAGAGGTACGTCATGAAGTTGTTTCCCATGAGCTTGGTGGATTATCGTTTCTCAATGTCACAAACTGAATAACATTAACCTCAAGTGAAATCATTAATGCTGGTTAATCTCACATTTCAGAATGGTTAAGGCATGAAAGGAAGACATTCAGCCTGATGAGATCCTACTGGCTTTATGTAAGGACAATCCATCTTGTCCAACTTCCTGTACTCTCCAAAGCTCTGCAAATTCTTCCTTTCAGATACTTATCTAACTCCTTCTTGAAGGCCTTAACTGAATTAGTATCCATTACATCCGTTGGCAGCGTGTTTCAGGTCAACTGTTGCATCAAAGCAATTTCCCAGCATTACTTTTGGTTCTTCTCCAATTGTGTTCATTCTGTTTCTTTAGTTCTAGTGCCTTTCACCAATGGGAACAGCTTTAGATCTACTCTGCTGAACATAAATACCTCCATCATAACCCATACATCCTCCACAGTTATGTGGATGGTATATCCTTTATGATATTAGCTTCTGTCTATCCAAAACAACTGCGTCCCACACCCTTAAAAGTGTTCCGGTAAATCCCAGCTTCTAAAGCCTTCACTTCATTCCCAAAGAGTAACACCTGAAACCAAACACCAAACACTTATGGCCAAGCCCGTGTTTTATAAAGATTCATCGAGATTTTCTTGCTTTAGTATTCCACATAAAGTTGAGAACCTTCATTTTTTTCCAACCTTCTTCTCAACCTGCCCTTTGCACATCTACCCCAAGTCTCTCTATTCTTGGATTCTTGGAGACAAGAATCTTACAAGGATATTACTGGAACGGGAGGGCTTGAGTTATAAGGTGAGAATGGATTGGATGAGGTTTTTTGTTCCTGGAACAGAGGATACTGAGGGGTGATCTTATCTGAAATTAGGAGTGGCATAGATCGGGTGAAAGGGGAGAGATTTAAAGGGGATCTGAGGGACAACTATTTCATTCTGAGGGTGATAAGTAAATGGAACAAGCTTGCAGAGGAAGTGCTGGAGTCAAGTACAATTGCAACATTTAAAATGCATTTGAATAGGTATGGATAGGAAAGATTGGGAGAGATATGGGCCAAACATAGGCTCAATTAGGCAACATGGTAGCCATGGATGAGTCGGGCAGAAGTTTTAAACTGAAGAAGGTTTCCAACCCGAAATGTCACCTGTCTATTTCCCTCCACAGATGATGCCTGGCATCCTGCATCCTCCACAGCTTGGCTCTGTGTTGAAGAATTCCAGCATCTCCCGTCTTGTGCCTCTGGAAAAATATGGTGCGCTTCTAAAATTACATTTTCATCTGAGTAACATTGGGGAAGTGGGTGAATGTGAGTACTGCAGAACGGATCACTTACTTCTGACTTGCTCTGATAATTTAACATTGTACGTGACTGAAAATAGTTATCTTACTTGTAGACATATTAATATTTCAACCAAGTTGGAGAAATAATAGCATTTAACTCAATTTCCTTATCGAGTGAATTTCTGATACTAAAATCATTCACTTAAGCATAAAATGATTTTGCGTCTGATGAGGCCAATGGGTTTCGAAAAAAATTGTCCCATTAAAGTGAATGCAGCACTGCAGAAGACAGTCGGGGTTAATCATAATATTTTCTCCGCGAAAATAAATGGCAAAAAAAAAGTTAATAATTAGATCAACTAAGACTCCCCCTTGGTGTCATTAACCCAAGTGCCCTCACACAATCACAAGGGTCCGTTCAGGCTGATGGTGAGAACTTTTGGCTTTGTACCCACATTACAGCAGAGTCAATGCAGAATATTAAATACCCAGTAATAGCAACATTGTACATAGTAATGTGTGGATGCCATATAACCATTACAGTTCATTTAACTGGAAATAAAATGGATGAAAGCATATAAGGGCAGATGCATTTTTGTGGGTAGAGTGAGAGAGCTGACCTCATCAGATTCGATGGGGTTGATTTATTCAAATGACTGTAATAGACCCTGTGTGTTTTCTCCAGGCCCAAGGTGTGTGTGCATAACTCTGTTATGCAGCCATTGTTAAAGGGAATTTATTTTTTTCCTGCTTTTGTGTTCTAGTGTGGAGAAGATCATGACTATGCACCGTGGAAATGAAGAACTGTCGCATTCAGTAAGTCATTCCTGGTGGTATAAATGCAACAAAGGTAAGTCCCCATTTTGAGAGCAAATCCCATGCAAGGTCCATCATAGGTGGCCTTCAGCAAAATGATTGCTGTCTCTCGTGGGGTATAGTGCCTTACCATTTAATTCCACAACGTAAGAATGCAAGCCATTTTTATTATTTCAAATGAAATAAATTTGTAAAACAACGTGAAAGCACGAGCCACAATCTTACTATATAAAAACAATTAAGAGTTAATGCCAAAATAAAATGTTTCCATTGTATCACATCTCCAAATACTTGGTGCATTTTCCATTTACAAGTTGAAGTGCAATGATCCATCCACAGTCTATAACACTATGACACTTCACATGATATTTTAAGATTGTTCTAAATGCAGGGAGTTTCAAAGGATTCAAAGGAGATGAGGAACCCTTTGAGTTGCGATGTTGTGCACAGAGCTTGATTTCATCAGAGGCTTCTGGTTGTGGCCTGGAGTTGCTGGAGGGTCAGTTTAAGAGAGCAATGCAAAGCTTCATACTGATTGCTGAGCAGGAATTAGAATCACCTGGAAGAGATACACAGCAGTTAGGACAAGGCAGAAAGTATCAAGAGTGCTGACCCATCAGGTACACTGCTTCATTAAGATTGCAAATGATATATCTATTGGAGAAACAACGAACTGCAGGCGCTGGTTTACACAAAAGGATACAAAGTGTTGGAGTACCTCAGCGAGACAGACAGCATCTTTGGAGATGAGTAGGTGATATTTCGGGTCAGGTCCCTCCTTCTGTAGAAGGTTCCCGACCCGAAATTTCACCTGTCTATGTTCTCCAGAAATGCTGTCTGACCCACTGAGTTACTCCAGCCCTTTGTGTCCTTTTGTGTAAACCAGCATCTGCAGTTCATTGTTTCTCCAATCTTAATGAAGCAGGGTACCTCTATTGGAAATTGACTTAGGCAACAAAGTGCTAACACTTTCATAACCCAAGGCATAAAATGGGATTCCATCATTCCATGTATCAAAATGACAACAACTTATCTCAACACATAAAACACCAGCCAGTGAACAGATTTGGCTATATTATATCAGGTAAACCTGCAGAATCTCTTGCCCAGAACAGGGGAATCAAGAACCAGAGGACATAGGTTTAAGGTGAGGGGATGTGGGGGAGGGGGGGGGTGGGGGGAAGAAGATTTAATATAAAGGGCGGTGGGTGTATGGAACAAGCTGCTGACTGAGGTAGAGGAGGCAGGTACTATCGTAATGTTTATGAAGCAGTTCAACAGGTACATGGAGAGGACAGGTGTAGGGGGATATGTGCCAAACACAGGCAGGTGGGACTAGTGTAGATGGGACCTATTGTTCGGTGTGGGCAAGTTGAGCCGAAGGGCCTGTTTCCACACTGTAAGACTCTATGATTCCATGATTCTATAACATGTGCCTCGGTCACCTGGTAATGGTGCAAAGCTCCGTTGCCTCCCCACCCCCTCTCCCCTTCTGCCAGGTTACCCAATGGCCTGGTGCCACGTGCGTGCTTCTGGTCTCGAGACCAGGATGAGCGAGCAGCATGGAGGCCGCGTGAGTACCAGGCCCAACCCAGACGCACCACGTGTGGGGCCGGGGGCTAGGTGGCTCCACTGCCTGTGAATTCCCACTGGTTTATCCCCCCAATGCCACGTTTCTGCCCATCCAGCATTGGATTAAACATTGATATTTAGCCACCACACCCAGTCAGAGTGAACAATCAGCAATAATTGACATCATCCCCCCTCTGCGGTCCATTATTGCGAGGCCTTAAAGTGTGTCCTTCTGATGAGTGTTTGTCAGCACTGGGCCTGTACTCACTGGAGTTTAGAAAAATAGGGTGGCACCTCATTGAAATGTAAAGAATAGTGGAAGGCTTGGATAGAGTGGATGTGGAAAGAATGTTTCCACTAGTGGGAGAGTCTAGTAGATGTCATAGCCTCAGAATTAAAGAACATCTTTTAGGAAGGATAATAGGAGGAATTTCTTTAGTCAGAGGGTAGTGAATCTGTGGAATTATTTGCCACAGAAGGCTGTGGAGGCAACGTCAGTGGATATATTAATGCAGAGATAGATAGATTCTTGTTTTGTATGGGTGTCAGAGGTTATGAGAAGAAGGCAGGAGAATGGGGTTAAGAGGGTGAGAGATCAGCCATGATTGAATGGCGGAGTAGACTTGATTGGCTGAATGGGCTAATTCTACTCCTATCTCTTATGATCTTATAGTTGGGTGACACACGACCTAACATTAAGGGAGTGACTGGAGAAGGCTGCTCCAGAAATGGAGCAGGTTAATTCATTATTCTCATCCAACATAGCTTAACATCTGACTCTCTCATTCTCTTCAAAATCACTCCTCCCTGAAGTTGATCAATGAGGTGCAGCCCCACTTCCTCTCTTCTGCCAATTGTGACATCTTCTAAACATACAGGTTCACTGCAAAAATATGAGCAAAAAGAAAATTGTTGGAAGAATTCAATGGGTCTGGCAGCATCTGTGGAGGAAACCGGACAGACGTTTCAGTTTGGGAAACACTTTCTTTTGTGGACTCACTGCAAATAATGGTCAGGGAGATTGACCATTTTCATTGGGCAGATGTAGACCATCCAACCTTAATAACAAATAACAAATAGATATCAAAATCATCTGCATGGTTGGCAGCTAAACACTCACTGAAACAGAATGACTAACGCAAATTGAAAGCTGTAGAAAAAGGTTGGGTTGAATCTTGTGTGAGTCTGGTTGAAAGGACTCAAATTCAAACATCCATCTCCAACTGGATCTTTTTTGATGATTTAAGAATGTTACATTTTTAAATATTTTAATGCAATTCTATAATTCACATTATTTTCACTGTTCAGTTGAGATAGCCCAGTCTCAGTTTGGTTTAATTTAATTTATTGTCACATGTGCCGAGGTATAGTGAAAAGGTTTTTGTTGCCTGCTATCCAGTCAGGAGAAAAACTATACATGATTGCAATCGAGCTGTCCACTGTGTACAGATAGGGGATAAAGGGACTAATGTATAGTGCAAAATAAAGTTCAGTAAAATCCTATTAAAAATATTCATAGGGTCTCCAATGAGGTACATGGTAGCTCAGGACTGCTGTCTAGTTGTTGATAGGATGGTTCAGTTGCCTGATAACACAGCTGGGGAGAAACTGTCCCTGAATCTGGAGGTGTGCATTTGCACATTTCTGCACCTCTTGGCTGAGGGGAGAGGTGCGAAGTGTAAGTAACCGGGGTGAGATTCTTCCTAGATTATGCTGGTGGACTTGCCGAGGCATCATGACGTGTAGATGGAGTCAATGGAATTGAGGTTGGTTTGTGTGATGGTCCAAAATTCTCTGTAATCACTTGCGGTCTTGGACATAGCTGTTCCCAAACCATGCTGGGAAACACCTTGATAAAATGCTTTCCACAGCTCATCTGTAGAAGTTGGTGAGGGCAACTTAACATCTAAATGGAACCAAGGGTGCTGTGTACAACATACCCTATCCTCTGACCTCATTTGTTTTGCTGGCTGCCAAATGGGCCTGTCCCACTTAGGCGACACTTTAGGCGACTACAGGAGGCTATGCGGTCGCCACATGCTCACCACAAGTTCGCGGGTGGTTTACGGGGAGTTGCCTTCATGGTTGTGAGTAGTTCCCGCATTCTCGGAACTAGTCGCGGCTTCATTCTGGCCACTGCTAATTTTTCAACATGTTAGCACCGACCAGAATGAAGCTGCCATGGAGAGGAGAGGGAATTCTCATGCCGTAGGTGCAATGGTAGTGGGTCATCAGGAGGTCTTAGGTTGTCGTAGGTTCTAGCCGGTGCTGACCGGTGAAACTCATTGGCTCATTGGGGGAAAAAACCGTAAACAGTAGTTTTCAGAACCAAGGATAACCGACCGGTAAGGTTAATGATATCTTAAAAGTTATCTCCACTCCTTTGCCCCACCCCGTCTCCTCCTTTCTCCCCCCTCTTTTAAAGGACTTAAGTGACCCTTCCCGTACACTGTGCTTTCGCCATCTTAATTACAGCGCCAACCTTCCTGTTCATCGCGGTGTGTGTCTGTATCACATTGACATTGCACCGTATGAATTTACTCAGACAGTGCTCCCTCCGCTTGCCCTGTCCCCCGCCTGCATAACTGGCTGGTGAAGGAAGCTATGTGTGTGCGTGTTCCACTCTGACAGTCGCCGGTTTTTAAGCAACCTGCTACAACTTGACAGTCACCGGCAGTCGCCTGAAAAATTGCCTAAGTGGGACAGGCCCATTACGCTCTTCAGAATGCTCTGATCTTCCCTAATTTCTCTAGACCTTTGCTCACAGTTCCCCAACCTCTCCAGTTTCCCCGCCAATCTCTTTAATTCCATATTCTGCCCCCTTTGAATGTGTTCACTGTCTGTGGCATTGCGCCAAGGACCCATCTACCTGACCGTCAGATGGCCTGTGGCAGCAGATACATTTCATAAACGGAAGTCAGATCCTTCTATGATATTCACCTGAAGAGAACTGCTTTCAATAGTATCTGAACTACTAGATTACATCCTCTCTACACCTCCCTTCAACCCTGTTAATACAGGGCCATTATCTTGGGAGTAATCTGGCCTTGATATCATTTCTGCAAACTCACATTTTCTACAGTTGGTTAAAGCTGATGATAGTATTTTACAACAATAAAGTATCAGTAAAACTAACTGTTAATGGGTAATGGTGTTTAAGCAAGCCAACTATTTTTAGGATGAAGTTATGTTCAATCATGCAAAGTTGAAGTGGGATTTCAGGCTTTCTAGCCTTTTTATCATAACGTACATCCTGCTATTCGTAAAATGGTTTTGTTTTATGAAACCACAACCCTGACTGTTTATGGTGGCATATCGACTTCAATAAAATTAGACTATTACCACTGTGAATGCATCATTTATACAGAGTGGCACAGTGGTACAGTTACTGCCTCACTACTCCAGCGACCCGGGTTCGATCCTGACTATGGGTGCTGTCTGTATGGAGTTTGCACGTTCTCACTGTGACCTTCCCCCGAGTGCTGTTTTCCACCCACATTCCAAAAACATGCAGGTTTGTAGGTTAATTGGTTTCTACAAATTATCCCTAGTGTGTAGGATAAGAACTACGGTATTGGTGATTGCAAAACCAAACACCTATTGCATTAAACTTCATTAACTATTCCACAGCGCATTTGACCAGCTGATCAAGATCCTACTGTAATTTATGATGGCCATCTTTGCTATCTATGATACTACCCATTATTGTGTCATCTGCAAACTTAGTCATCATGTCTGATTTAGCTTGCATTAAACATCAACTACCCATTTACCGAATCCTATATTAATCCAATTTTTATTTGCACTAATGTCTCATAAACTCCTTCCAGATTCCACTGCCATTATAACAATTATGTTATTTTCTATTTCCTCTGTGTCTCATTTGCTTTTTAAAACACATCTACCACCTCAGTGTACTAATGAAATTTGGGATGTCTCCAGTTATTCGTACTGATTTCCACAGATGCACCCTGGCAAGCATCCTATTGGGATGCATTACAGCTTGTTCTGGCAACTGCTCTGCCCAAGACCACACAAAATTACAGAGATGTGAATGCAGTCCATCACAAAAACCAGCCTCCACCCCATCAACTCTATCCATACTTTACACTGGAGCAGAAGAAACAAAAACTTAAAACATATTTCAACAGATTTAGGAACAGCTTCTTCCCCTCTGTTATCAGCCTATTGAATGGAACTATCATATGCAATCTCCCAATCTACCTTGTTGTAGACCTTACACTTTTTAAACTGCACTTTCTCTGGAGCTAGATGTAGCCCAGTCCATCACACAAAGCAGACTTCCCTTCATTGACTCTATCTACATTTCATGCTTGGAAAAGCAGCCAAAATAATCAAAGACATTCCACCCCAATTGGATCTTCTTCTTCCCACACCCAGTTGACAGAAGCTTGAAAGAACATGCCACCAGAATCAGGAACAGAATCTTCCCCACTGTTATCAGGCTTCTGAACAGTCCTTCCATAAGCTAGGGTAATGTCTGATTTATCTCTATCCCATTGTGGATATTGGACTTTGTCTATGGGACTGATTCATTATAATGTGCTACAATGTTAGGAATTACATTTGGCACTCTGTATCTTCCCCCTTGCTCTATCTATAGTATTTGAGTTTGACTTGATTATATTTATGTATGTTTAGACAGCATGCAATACAAAGTGTTTCACAAAGTGTACCTCCGTACACAGGGCAATAATAAAACCTCAACCTTTCTTTAACACCACAGTATATCCTGCACTCTGTTTACTTTCTCTTTGCACTACCTGTTGTACTTGTGCATGGTTTGATTGTACTTGTGTGTGGTATGATTTGCCATGGTTGCCCACAAAAGGGATGTTCACTATATCTCAGTATACGTGATAATAATAAACCTATACCAATATCAATACCAATAAAATTATTCCAACATTTATTTTATTTTAATTCAGGCCAAGGCTGGCATTTTATCACCATTTTAATTCCTTAATTAATTTGTTCAGTGAAACATGAAGTTAATACTCCACGAGATCTAGCTCAGTTTGCAGTTATACTGTCACATTTGCAATGATGCAAAGCAGTGCATGAACAGGCATGTGACCTTTTAGATATTGATTCTAGTGGTGTATGACCCCCAAGGATTATTCCCTTTTGCCTTAGTGTGGGCTAATGCCTTCTTGACTATAATTTCAAAGTAGCTTAAAGAGGTGTAATGCAGTAATATACCTCAGATCCTGCAGTAGCTGTCTAAGTTCAGTGTAATGGCAGCCTAGAATTATATCTATCTTGAGTTTAAGAAGCCATTACACTTCAGTTATCATTGCTGGAAAGGAAATCAGAATCATTAGAAAAGGTCAAATGTATCATTCTATATTTAAAGCCATTTAGTTTGTATTGCTACCACTTACAATGCAATGGATGGATTAAATGACAATTTGTGGTAAATTAACTTGCAAAGTTTCGGAAATCTATGCAATACGCTTTATTCTGACATAAATTACAAAATAAGCTGGATCTGTATTCTTTGCACTTTAGAAGAACGAAACGTGATTTTATTTAAACATTATGCTATTAGTTTTAATTTTAGTTTTAGAGAGACAGAGTGGTTACGCCCCTCGCCACACTGAGTCCATGCCGATGAGTATACTAGTTCTATCCTACATGATGCAGAAGCCAATTAACCAACAAACCCAAAGGTAGACACAACATGCTGGAGTAACTCAACGGGTGAGGCAGCATCTTTGGAGAGAAGGAATGGGTGATGTTTCGGGTCGAGACTGAAGTTGGGGAGAGGGTGGGACAAAGATAGAATGTAGGTGGAGGGAAGAAACTGGAGCATCCAGAAAAACTCATGCAGTCACAAGGAGGATGTACAAACTCTGCACGGACAACATATGTAGTCAGGATCGAACCCGGGTCTTTGGCTCCCTAAGGTAGCAGCTCTACTACTGCACCACCGTGCGCTCCTGATCTTGGGGGCACGTGACAGGATCGATGTCAAGATGTTTGAGGGAGAGTCCTGAGAGGGGGTGGATAAAGGGGCAATCATTTAAAACTGAGGTGTAGGAACTTCTTACAGAGGGTGTTGAATCTCTGAAATGTACTACTCCAGAGGGTTGAAGAGACTAGATCACTGGAAGTATTAAAGGAGGAGGTAGATGCTTTTTGAAGATTGGGGAAATTGAGTGCCCTGGTGAACTATGACAGAAAAGAAGTTGAAGTCTGAGGTAGACCATGGCAGTATTAAATGTGGGCAGGCTTGAGAGGCCAAGTGACCTACTTCTACTGCATATTCTAGTGTACTATTTGGCCAGCAGCTTAGAGAGTGATTGCAAAAGGATACTGAGACAGCCCGTCTGAAATGCTGGTTATTGAAACTCTGAAACTTTGACCTAGTGCCCGAATCTGTTAACAGGTTGCTGGGTGTGATCAATCCCCATTGAGATATCAAGTGGAGATGGATTAAAAGACAAAAAGATTCCTTTAAGATAGCAGACGATGAAACTTCCAGATATGCTCAAACTGCTGGAATTCCAGGCATGTATCTTGTCTAAAGAATGGTAAAAGAAAAAGTGGGGAGAAGAGTTTGTACTTTATCTGGAGTTGGGTATGGAGCGGCACGGTGGTGCAGTGGTAGAGCTGCTGACGTACAGCGCCAGAGACCCTGGTTTGATCCTGACTAAGGGTGCTCTCTACACAGGTTTTCCCCGGGTGCTCCAGTTTCTTCTCACACTCCAAAGACATACAGGCTTGTAGGATAATTGGCTTTGGTAAAAGATTGCAAATTGTCCCTTGTGTGTGTAGGATAGTGCTGGTGTATGGGGATACCTGGCCGGTGTAGACTCAGTGAGCTGAATGGCCTCTTTCCGTGCTGTACCTCCAAACTAAGATAAACTAAACTAAACCAGACCAGATGATAGTAAAGGGGTTATTGTACTTCTTTGGCCACAAAGTGTAATAATTGAATCATAACTTAAAACACTCAAATGATTCCTGATGGATTACATTCAGTGCACTGGTGGGACATTTAAACCCACCTAGAAATGTAGCAGCTGACTGTTGTTGGTTCTCCACATGCAACAAGGAACAGGATAATACTTGGCCACTTTCCTAACAAAATTAGCTGGTAATTACCATTTTGGAGAGTTGAAGGGCTTGCTCGTCAGAGATTGGATTATTTGTGGAATCTGGGAGTCATGCCCTCGGTGGTTCCTGCATGAAACAGTGAACCATACAGAAGTGAATACAGACGTGCAAAGCTTAAGAATAATCCAAAGTCAGGCTCCAAATGAAATATGGTTAACAATAGCATACACAACGCTTAACAAAAAGTAAAGTTGTGAAAGCAGATCTAAAGGCCTTAGATAATCATTTAATTGAGGTTTATTTTCCAGAGCCTGGGTGCGCTGGTGAATGAGGAAATGAAGGGTCATCAATCTATTTTCAAATCACTTCACCATCTCTATAAATGATCATTCCCTCCTCACAGCACCATTCACACAAGGGATGTAAAACAGTCCTTTTTACCTCTTCTCAACCAGGAAGCCCCATGTTCCTTACAAATGAAGCAGCAATGAACTCCTACTTCCAAAGTAATGAATTGTAGATGCATTGTTTACGAGGGAACTGCAGATGCTGGAAAATCGAAGGTAGACAAAAATGCTGGAGAAACTCAGCGGGTGAAGCAGCATCTATGGAGCTGTAGATGTATTGATCGTTTAGTGCATGTTGGGTGACATTTGCAGAATACCTCCGTTCAGTACTCAAAGCTCTGAGCTTCGAGTTGTGGCTTTATTGTTCTCGTCCACTCTGGTATCCCTTTCTCTGGTCTCATGTTGTTCCAACAAATCTCAACATAGGCTGAATTTGGCATACATCAGCTGGGGCTTGAAGATGGTGCCAAACTGATAACTATAGTGTCTCAGTGTACTACTGCTATACTATGCTATGCTCATCTAAGATTATCTATATGCTTATGTATAGTGATACTTTTACTAAACTGTTTACAAAAATGTATTGCACTGTACCTCGGTACATGTGACATATAAAGTACCTGTAGTCAGTACCTTGTATCTCGCAGTCCAAGCATTTATTTTCTTTCTCTTTCCTCCACCGGCGATTTCAAATTTATTTATTTTCACTTGTTTACACCTCCCCAAATAAACATTTTGTTACTCACTAACCTTTACATCCAACAAATACTCACGCTATTTGGGTCATCTCTTTGTTCCTGCATCCAGCAAATCAAAGACATTCTCTGTGTTAAAGAAGGAACTGCAGATGCTGGAGAATCAAGGGTTACACAAAAAGCTGGAGAAACTCGGCGGGTGCAGCAGCATCTAAGGAGCGAAGGAGATGGCGACGTTTCGTGTCGAGACCCTTCTTCAGACTGGGCTACACAAAAAGCTGGAGAAACTCAGCGGCTGCAGCAGCATCTAAGGAGCGAAGGAGATGGCGACGTTTCGGGTCAAGACCCTTCTTCAGACTGGGCTACACAAAAAGCTGGAGAAACTCAGCGGGTGCAGCAGCATCTAAGGAGCGAAGGAGATGGCGACATTGTTTTCTCTGCCTCATCTCCCTTTCCTTGGAATTTATTTTCACAGTTCAGTTGGAAGGTAATTGACCTGAAACATGAACTTTTGTTTCTTTCACTAGAGATACAGATTGAACTGTTGAGCATTTCCAACATCTTCTATTGTTATTTTGAGATTCCCAGCATCTGCAGTTTATCTTTGCTTTGGAAAAGATATAGTTAAGTGGATTGTACTGGCATTCACAGATTGAATTTTAACTGCAGAAAATAATGAATTTTAATCCTCAACTTTGCTGACCTGGTGAGCTCATTGGACTATTCTGCTGCAAGTCACGCTCTCCATGGGCTTCTAGTAGTGGTATGTGACACACAATCACCTTATTTTACTTCACCTCCAGATGGATTGGGTAGTACCTTGCCCTCTCTGCTATTCAACCTCACTAAAGTCAGATGGTAAGAGCTTCTTACTAAAAGGATTACGACTGGGTTAGATTTTGACTCAGTTATTAATATTGTGATATCCTTTGTTTCTCCATTCCTCAGTAATTTGCCTTGTGTTCAGATTGGGATACCTTACTAATGCACTGCTGAATATAGTACCAGCGCTTTTAGTTTAGTGTAGAGGTATGGCACAGAAACAGGCCTTTCGGCCCATTGAGTCCGCGCTGACCAGAGATCCCCATACACTCGCACTATCCTACACACTTGGGACCAATTACAATTTTTACCAAAGCCAATTAACCTACAAACATGTACATCTTTGAAATGTGGTAGGAAACCGGAGTTCCCGTGGAAAACCCATGTGGTCATGGGGAGAATGTACAAATTCCGTGCACATTTCTGGCGCTGTAAGGCAGCAACTCTACTGCTGCGTGACTGTACCACAGGCACAAGTTGAAAAGCTCACAGAGTCATAGAGTGATACAGTGTGAAACAGGGCTCACAGAGTCATAGAGTGAAACAGGCACTTCAGCCCAACTTGCCCACACCGGCCAACATGTCCCAGCTGCACTAGTCCCACCTGCCCGCATTTGGTCCACAACCCCCCAGGTCCTATCCATGTACCTGGCTAACATAAATGTTGGGATAGTTCTTGCCTTAACTACCTCCTCTAGCAGTGTGTTCCATACATCCACCACCCTTTGTGTGAAAAAAGTTCCCCCTCAGATTCCTATTAAATCGCTTCCCCTCACTTTAAACCTATGTCTTCAGGTTCTCGATTCACTTGCTCTGTACATCTACCTGATCTATTCCTCTCATGATCTTATACACCTCTATAAGATCACCCCCCATCCTCCTGCACTCCAAGGAATAGAGTCCCAGCCTACTCAACCTTTCCCTATAGCTCACATCCTCTAGTCCTGTTAACATCTTCGTAAATCTTATCTGTACTCTTTCCAACTTGACAAAATATTTCCTATAACACGGTACCAAGAACTGAACACAATCTCTAATATTCTAAATGTGGCCTCACCAACATCTTATACTACTGCAACATGACCTCCCAACTTCTATACTCAATACTCTGGCTGATAAAGGCCAATGTGCTAAAACACTCTCTGACCACCCCATCTACCTGTGACTCTACCTTCAAGGAACTATGCACCTGCACTCCTAGATCCCTTTGCTCTACAACACTACCCAGAGCCCTGCCATTCACTGTGTAGGTCCTACCCATGTTCGACTTCCCAAAATGCAACACCTCACATTTTTCTGCATTAAATTCCATCAACCATTCCTCAGCCCACCTGGCCAATCGATCAAGATTCTGCTGCTAATTTTCACAACCATCTTCGATATCTGAAAAACCACCCACTTTTGTATCATCTGCAAATTTGCTAATCTTGCAGTGTATGTCCTATATTGATATGGATGACAAGCAGTAACAGGCCCAGCACCAAATCTTGAGGCACACCACTAGTCACAGGTCTCCAGTCCGAGAAGCAACCTTCCACAATCACCCTCTGCTTCCTTCCAAGTTATTCATAATTGTCCAAATACTGGGGCACATCAAAATTATGCAAACACATAATGGATCAACTTAAGATTGCATCTTAATATTGATACTGAGCCCCACAGGAAAGAAATATCTGGTTAAACACCTTCCATTTTAGGACCAACAAACAAGCCATTGCTATCTTAACCTGCTTAAACTGTAATTGATGAAAACATTCCTCGGTCTATACTATCATAGCAATGATGTAAATTCCAATTTACGCACTTTACACTTCGTAGATTAACCAATAAATGGGTCATAACTGGGCAAGAAAGAGGATTGGCCTACCAATTGTTAAAGCCTGCAAAAATGTATTTCTACAAATCCTTAGGATTATTCTGCTCGCACAATACAACATGATATGTCATTGTAAAGTTCTGTATTATTGTCACTCTGACATAAATAATAATTGTGAAACCTGGCAGCTCTCATTAGCTGATAGTATCTTTTCCCATTTTGGAACTCTCCTTTGACCTTGTTAAAATGTGGAATTTCCATGCCCTAGTGCATGTTTAAATAACGCTGATCTCTCGCTGACAGACTTAAATGTGCTTTACATTATGCAGGAAATGTGCCTGCACTGTTGATGCCTAGGAACAATCATCGCAAGCTACCTGGGCTTCTGGCAATTGCCAAGATCAAGACATGGGCACCTTACAACAATTACATCCTCCTATTACTTATGTTTATGCCACCAAATGAAATAAAAAGAAGCATTGGTGTGATCCATAAATAATCTCTGACCACCTAATTCATCATTTGCAGTCTTATACAGCTTTCTGCTATGTTCAAGCATGCATGTGGGATTACAAAGGCATTCCAATTCAACTGTTTATATTTCTTTCAAGGAAATAAGTTAAAACAAATGGTGTTTGGTATTAATAGATTGCTCTGTACTGGAAAAAGCTCATTTTTTTATTTCCCCCCCAGATAGTTCATAATGAACAATCCCACACCATGTCAATCTTACAGAGCTTCAAACCACAATCATATGTTAATCAGAAATACTGTAGCGAGGTAATTTTATATATATTCAATTTCTTATGTTCAGATGTCCAGGGGGGAAGAATAGTTTTAGCTCGTGAATATATTAAAAGTTACTTTACACTATAGCTCCCTGAAAATTATATAGAATTATAGTTAATTTATTGTGTATAAAATTGGTACTGATGATGGCTAAATTCTGACTAGCAATTCATTACAATTTGTATTTAGAAGTCAATTTGATCACACATCCTACACATGCATTCTGGGAGAAAACGTTATTATACCTCAATTCAGAAAATACCTCTGAAAAAAATAACCACCACTGCTTGTGAAATAGTTTCCACCACATCCAGGTATCATCCAGGTTTATTTTAGGAAGGAACTGCAAATGCTGGTTTACACCGAAGATAGACACAAAATGCTGGAGTAACTCAGTGGGACAGGCAGCATCTCTGGATAGAAGGAATGGGTGATGTTTCAGGTTGAGACCCTTCTTCAGCCAGAGATGCTGCCTATACTGCGGAGTTACTCCAAACTTTTGTGTCTATCCAGGATTCTGCTGTTTGAGTTAATGACTTAGTAGTGACATATCTTTAAGTGAACCAATGGTACTATTGTTTTCATTTACTCATAACAATTCTGGCTTCCAGTATTTTGTATGCAGTATATTATCTTTTTTGGCACTGCTAAAATGAAAAATGTACTTGTTAAAATACGATATTGAATGAAAGGGTTAAGTGTTATACTAGACACCTGCCAAAGCTCATTCACATAACTTAAATCAGGTAATCTTAAGGGTGCATGGCAACAATGAACAAATAGAACCATTGGGAGCTAATAGGTTTAGATGTACAGTGTCATTGTGGTCAAGAATTGACAAGGGGGATCATATTTCTATTTGAACGAAGAGTTGTAATGAGAGCAGGAGAGAACTGGGAAGGACAAGGTATCAATTGACCCAGACAAAAACCTAGTGGTTCTGATGAAGTAAAGGTAAACAAGAAAAGTGATTAAAAATGGTGTGATATTTTGAAAACATGTTCAAATTGTTGTCATGAAGATACTACTGAATTTCAGGCACCCAATCTATATTAGAGGCAGTAAATGTACTTAGTGGTATCCAGTTAGAGTATTTCCTGGATTTATAAATAAGAGACTCAATTTTTTGTTGTTAACTCTTTATTTATTTATTTTAGCAAAGCTGACTGAAATTTTAAAAGAAAGTTCCACACAGACATTGTGCCTGTATTTTCTATATTTTACAAAAGCCCTGGAATCACACCGCAGAGTTAAATATCTTTATTAACCAACCATCTGTCAGAAGGTCTCTTATTTTTGTGGAGATTTTCTCAGAGGAAAATGTTAAGAAGTCATATAACAACACAGTTTTAAGACTCAGGGGGTTTGTGTTTATTATATTGGAAAAGAGATCCAGTTTGATCCAAGATAATATTTAGACAAGTACAACAATCAAAATGATTGAAGAAAAATCTTAGTGAGATTGAAACTTCACTGTGCCATTTTTGAACACTGCTAATGCACCAAATATCCATGCTCTTTCAGCATTGTTATCCCATTTATTTTCAGTTTCATTCGCACGGGGCACTCAGAAATTTGACACAAATGCATTAAGCACTGAGCTAAAAATAGAGTGGAATTTTAACCTACAGAAATCTGCAGAAAGCTGTAATGGGGCAACTAATGTGAAGAATGGGATAGATTTTGCTCATCTTTCTCTCTGTGTAACATCGTTTGGGCGAGAATTAGAAATGTTTCTAATAATTAGTGAATTATAATTCAACATGTCAAAAACCATTGTGAAGTAGTTTACTGTGAAAATGGACTTCAGGAGTCTCGCTGTCAACTACGAATGACATGAAGAGGTTAAAACCAATTATAATGTATAAAGTAGTTCATAGCCAACCAGAAATATTGTAAGAATTATATTGATCCAACAAATGCTAATACATGACAGCTGCCTAATCAAATAATAAAACTGACACCATCACAAATAACTATTCTTTTGAGGAGGCATCACAGGGGAGCAATCATGATACAGACATGTTTAAATGTCCTACCCTATTATCATCACGGCATTTTCTTCACTGGCCGCTGATTAAAAACTACCAATTCAAATTATTTCACAGATGCATGTAGAAAACAAAAACTATTTGAAAAGCTTACAAAGCTAGAAACAAAATATATTTATAAGCAAGTTTTAAGAAAAAAAAATGCTTTTGTTTGTTAATTAATTAAAGCTGCAATGTTGTTTGTCTGGCGTATGAAAGCTATTTACTATCATGAGCGGACAGTAGATCTTTAAGTTAAAATGCTGCGTGCGAGCAAATACTCCGTTAATGGAAGTGAGAATAACTGAGCTTGTCCTTCCCAGTGGCTGCATTCACCAGTCCAATACTTACAGATGCATTTTAATGTCAGTAAGCAGTGGAATGTAGTAAATAGTAGTAAGTCACTGGAATGTGCCATTGAATATTGCAAGTTAGCGTCATTGTTTACTAACGTTACTAACGTGAACACTGCATTTACCAAGAGTCTGTGAGTGTTGGGATTGGATGTTATCATTCAACAGGACGCACTAGTGAGCGATGGAATTGGGTATTGACGTTTGCTAGCTGACATCAACTCCAGCCACATCAAATTCTTAGATCTGCAGCATGCTAATTTGATTGCCTATTTCATAATAATTTAAAATTTCCTGCAGTTATTAACTAAAGATAATTTGGGAGGGGTAGTAAAACATTACCATAGCACCATCGATTTAGAAGAGATATTTTAGCAATTGGTTGTGCAGTGCCAAGTGACTACAGCACATTTAAATTCTCAAATAAATTCACACCTTTTTTTCTGAAAGTGTTCAGGCCAGCTCTTAGTAAATGCAGCATAATAATAATAAATTTCATTTTTCTGGAAAGTATGGGGCAATAAACAGCTACTGTGCTGATTAAATGCAAAGGCCACAGGCCAAGATGGTTAATCAAAACACAGAGGCCTTTATTGCCACATATACTCAAGACAAAAAGAAATTAT
Source organism: Raja brachyura (assembly GCA_963514005.1). The sequence continues at coordinate 44,047,783 of OY740788.1, forward strand.
CGTTTAATTTAACAAAATTCCAGGTCATTGGTGTCATCCTATCTTTCACCTTGCGTTGCTGCCTGCTTAGTTTTATGCATGTGCTGCTAATGAATACAATACAATATCTGTATGCACGCTTTAGAGCCACTGCAAGTAAAGGAGATGCAAGCTAACCCTAACGACACCATTAAATAAAAAGCTTTTCTCTTGTAAAATCCTGGAACCGGGGAAAAAAAAAGTCTGTAAATCTTATAACAGAGCTGCAGAGAAAGTGCCATGAATCTCTCTAACTATACAGACGGATTTTCACTTAATTTACTTTGGAAATTCATGGGACTATAACACAGCCGTGACTTATCACTGCTTTGCAAAATTGTTGGTTCTCTTTCTTCTTGCATAGGTGGGTTGGTTCTCTCAGGAATTCAAGGATCTACAAGGTTCAGGAACATTTTGACACTTCAGGAACAAGGTAATATATTTTTTCGTCAATGCTGTATTTAAAAGCTTGAGTTTATCTTCATGCCACTCAGTTTGTGGAGAGAAATTTCCCAACATTTTTGCATTTAAGTATATTTTGATCTTTCCTAATTTTTCTTTAACTGTCTGCATTTGGTCCTTAATACCCAGGTTGCCAGCAATTTCAAGTTTTACTTAACAGAATGTGTTGCTAAAACGAACATGAATTATTACTGCAACAAAATCATTATTGTACCTTGCTTTTGCAATATGCTCCAGACCTAGATGGGCCATAATATACGTGAGATAGATACGTGAGATCTAAAGAAAAATGAACAAAGCTTTATTGCTTACCCAGCCTTTCACTTTATTTCCCATCTTATTTTGCGTTTCTTTAAGCTCCTGTTTTTTGATGTTATGACACTATCTTTATTTATTATACCTTATCCAATTTATTTTATTGGAAACCATCTTCCCCTTTAAGTAGCTTTTTAAAAAAAAAGGAAATACAGGTTTCATTCCTTCTAGCTCCCAGCATCCATTTTGATAGTGGGAGGAACTTGAAAAAATATATATTTGGCTGAAACCTGACCCCAAAGTTTGTACAAGAATATGAAAGACAGAGCAGATCATGTCATGTACCTGGCAAAAAAAAAGATCCCACTGACAAGACATGCCATCAGCAACCATGGAGCCTATTGCACTCCTAAGATGCATTAAGGGTTAACATTATGTTAAAACCATAAGTCACTGCACTACTATAAAATACACAGTATTAACTTGCACCGACAAAATGGGAAGTATCTGAACATATCACAACACTTCACATCATTTTAGAGAAAACACCATAATTAGAATGACAGCCAATTTGCACCCCTATTATGACATTCAGAGCGCCATCAACTCTTGCTCATTGTGTTGTCAATTCCTAATTGCCGTTTAGTCCTTCATTCAAGTTCCCCAACAAAGCAAACTCGGGAAAGCAGTGTTTGAATCTTGTTAAGTCTCATATATATTAACATCTTATTATATATTAAATAATAACTTCAGACAATTGTGCCTTAAGGATATAACATGATCTTGCCATTCTGTAGTTTTTTTTTTACTTTGGCTGTTTAAGATACTGTGGAGTCAGTATGCCTCTCTAATACACTTCAAGGTAATCGACAATGTGCCTGCAGCAAAAGAGGGGAACACACGATCACAGCTCACATGCAGAATCCCACCACAAGTAGGTGGAGTCAGTGAAAGGGTTAAGTCCAAGTTTTGTTCACAATACCTGTTTACGGTTTGCTGAAAAAACAGTAAAGTGGAACCATTGTTGACCAGATTGATCATAGGAACAAATCTGCTCCTTGTAACCTTGTTTAATGATATGTTGCTGGGCTCAGCACCTTGCTGTAGCTGTGATTCTTCACTGGCCTGGCCCGCATGATAGATCACAGTGGGAGGCTGATGGCGCAATCACTCACCGGCAGCCACTGACACCTGCACTGGTCTGACACCCGTCCCCCTGGACGGATCAACCAGGCAGCTCAGCCTACTGGGAGATGAAGGAGAGCAGTGACAAAATGATTCTGCAAACCTGCTAAATAAAAGTTCTTCCCACAAAAAAAACTTTTTTTTTTCCCCTTCTGTTAAGGACTTTGTACCTGAAGATAGTTCTGCTTGGTAGTCTTGTTGATTTAGGTCACAGATTGTGCAGGGTCTATGAATATATAGGTATCATGATTAATGTAATATATGCTTCACTGCGATTAGTGGCACTGTAACCGTAATATTCCCTTTGTGCATTCATTTCTAAAGCTGTTCACAAACAATGTTTTGGTAGATTTGTTCCGGTTATTACGTATAATCAGTATATTTAAGTCTTTAAGATGTATAAGCAGAAGCCTTCCAACAATTTAAAGAAAATTTGGTAAACTGTTGTAATAATAAGTTAGAATAAGGGTCTCTATAATGTTTATCAAAAGGAATGTCTGATTAATAGTGTTTAATATTAATTCCAGTGTCCTCTTAAAGCTGTTTACTGGTGTTAATGTTATTGCCAATTTGTCCAAGAATTAGTTGATGTTTAACAACTCTCACTGCAACCTTGATCCTAATGGCACTTCATAGATATATTGTCAAACAAAATTTGACTAAACTACATCGGCAACATTGTGGGTGGGGGGTTTTGTGGTTAAGTTGTTGGACTATCAGCTAGAATTCCACTATGGGAGCTGGGGGATTTTAATTCAAGTAATTAAGAAAATCTAAAATTTTAAAAAAGGTTGGTCTCAGTGCATGCATCCCTGAAACTACCAAATTGTTATTTAAAAACCTACCCAGCTCACAAATTACCTTCCAGGAAGGCAATCAGCTCTCCTTAGCTGGTTTCCCTACATTTGCCTCTAGCAGAACCAATTCTTATCTGCCTCCCTAGTTAAGGGGACAATTGGGGATGGATAAAAATGTCAGCATTGCCAGAAATGTTGTCCTTCATCTAACCATTCGCCTATCAAACCATCCCCACCCCCTCATCTCTATTCTCCTTTTACCTTCCAGGCTTTGTCCTGCCCCTCCTATCTTTTAGCATTCTATCCCCTCCACCCACCCCACAATCAGTCTGAAAATAGGCCCTGACCCAAAACATCACCTATTCATGTACTCCAGTAAAGCTAACTCACCCGCTGAGTCACCCCAGCATATGCTGGTTTTTTTTTGTAATCCAGCATCTTCAGTTCTTTTTTCTGGGCACCAGCTGAATGGCGCTCAGTATGAGTTAGTGTTGTAGGATAAGGAATTAGTAAATAGGGATGTGGAATGTGCTAATGTGGTGATGAGGAACCACAGAGAAAGCCTAAAAGTAGACACGGAATGCAACAGGCATCCAAGTTTCAGGAGCATCATTGATTATGTTACAGCATACACACATCATTGTAACAGAAAATTGGATCTACTGTTAATGAAGTTAGACTTGTGGGATGGATAATCATCTCATTCTGTGTGTCACCTAATTAAGTCCTTCTGAATTCCATCCTGTGCAAGACCTAATTTTGCCATTTGTCAAGTTTCTGTAAAGAAGACCTCATTTTACTGTTGAATGTCTGAGTAATCTTGTCACCTGAGAATATAAACACCGTACCAAAGTTTCACTTGGCAGATCAGAATTGACTGTTCTCCTGGTGCGCACCAGTTTAATAAATCGTCCATTACTTCGAACACCAACTCCGCATGGCCATTCCATTTTGCTCCTACAGTTAGGATAAGTGCATATTTTGGGTATAAGTGCATATAAATTGCACAATTAGGACTCTATAGGAATATTCCAATTGATTGATAAAGCAATTAGATAATACTAATAATGCTCATTACTGTGGTGGCACTGGGAATAATGTACCATGCCATCGAGCATTCAAGGGTCGTGGGTGTTAACTGGTAATCCCTTTAACAGCAAAACTCTTGTCTTAAATTGGAGGGACTTCTTCCAACAATGATCACTGCTGATGAGCTCATGTCATACAAAACTATCACAAGCAAATATAGCCATGGAACTCGAAACTTAACCAGGAGTCATATTTTGAAGCAAAAGGGCAAGGAAAGGGTGGCGAAAATAAGGGAAAATATATATTTGGCCAAACATACAGTATATTTGGGCAAGGCCATGGCAAATTGGTTATCATGTGGAAAAGTGTGAGGTTATCCACTTTATGATAACTTATAAAGGCTGATTTTATTGTCTGAAGTGTTGAAAGATTGAAAGGTTCTTTCAGCAGTTAGAAAGCTAAATGGCATCTAAGTTTTTCTTGCAAGAGCTCTTGAGTAGCAGAGAAATAGAAAAACATAGAAACATAGAAATTAGGTGCAGGAGTAGGCCATTCGGCCCTTCGAGCCTGCACCGCCATTCAATATGATCATGGCTGATCATCCAAATCAGTATCCCATACCTGCCTTCTCTCCATACCCTCTGATCCCCTTAGCCACAAGGGCCACATCTAACTCCCTCTTAAATATAGCCAATGAACTGGCCTCAACTACCCTCTGTGGCAGAGAGTTCCAGAGACCCACCACTCTCTGTGTGAAAAAAGTCCTTCTCATCTCGGTCCTAAAGGATTTCCCCCTTATCCTTAAGCTGTGACTCCTTGTCCTGAATATACTCCGAGTATATAGGGCCCTGATACTGGAATATTGTGCACCGGTCTGGTTTCCCCACCTTAGAAGATTATATTTGTGATAGACTGATAGATTTGTATAGCACAGAAATGAGCCATTCGGCCCAGCTCATCCATGCTGATCCATTTGTCCATCTACATTAACCTAATTTTGCTTGCAGAAGGTATGTAAACAACTAAGCCTTGCCTATTTAAGTTCCTCTTTAAATACCTGTGAAACATTGAGATTGTACCTGATTCCACCGTCTCCCCTGGCAGTGACCTCCAAATAGCAACCTCTGTTAAAAATCCTTTCCCTCAAAACCCCTTGAAAACTTATTTTACTCACCTTAAAACTCTGCGCTCTTGATTTGATAATACAACCTACCATAGGAAAATGATCCTGGACAACTACCGTTTCTTATAGTTTTATTGACTCACATCAGGTTGTGCAGAGGTTCACCATGTTGATTTCTGGGATGGCATGGTTGGCACATGAGGCGAGATTAAACAGATTAGGCCTAGACTCTCCACAGTTTAGAAGAATGATCCAATAGAAATGCACAAAACACTTTTAGCAACCTGATAAATGGATATAGATGGACATTATCCCAGACCTGAGGTGCCTGGAGCCAGGGGTCCTAGTCTTAAAGAAAGGGGTTGCTTACTCAGCACAGAAATGAGGAGGAGAGGTCTTTATCCAAAATGTAGTGAATCTTTGGAATTTCTCTACTCAAGGGGGATGAGATGATTCAGTTGCTGAATATATTCATGTTAGAAATTATTAGATGTTTGGATATTAAAAGAATCAAAGAAAGTGAAGTTAGTATAACAAAGCAACACTGAGGAAAAGGTCAACAATAGTCTTTGTGAACGGCAGGACAGTGAATGTCTTAGTGAATCTTAGCGATCTTAGTGAATTGGCAGCGCGGTGATCTTAGCAAGTGGTAGCATGGTGGCTCAGTGGTAGCGTTGATGCCTTACAGTGCCAGAGGCCTGGGTTCAATCCTAACTGCAGGTGCTGTCTATACGGAATTGTTCATTCTACCCCTCGACTACATGGGTTTTCTCCGGGTACTCCGGTTTCCTCCCACACTCCAAAGGTGTACAGGTTTGTAGGTTAATTGGCTTCAGTAAAAGTGTAAGTTGTCCGTAGTGTGTAGGATAGATCTAGTGTATGGGGTGATCACTGGTCGGTGCAGACCCGGTGGACTGAAGGGCCTGTGTCTGTGCGTATCTCTAAAGCATAAGGACTGAGAGGAAGGGTCAAATGGCCTGCTTTTGCTTTTGCTTTGTTTCTTATTCTTATTGTTTCTCTGCCAACTGTCCAGTGCCTCTTGCATTGATATAACTTGAGTACTGTAACCTTGCTGCCAGCATTATTAGGAGCAATCATCCATCTTTTGTTAAATAAATTCAAGCTGATGTCGCTATTCTTGATTTATTTTCACCCTTAAAAAAATATTCCTCCATTAAGCTGGAATATTTCCTAATTATAGTAAAATCAAAACTAGAAAGCAATTATAGTTTTACCATAAATATTCTACGGCAGAATTCATGCTTTCGTGGATACTATAACTGCCCAGTATAGCCCAATTTGGATATATATTATTTTAACAATGACAATTTTGGTAAGTAGATCTCTCAGACTTTGGCTTATAGTAACCACCAACTTACTATTTTGCAGTGAAAATGTGAAATCATGAACAGTCTTCTCATCCTCTCTTCCATCTTACCAGTGAAGAAGCGTCCAAGATTAGTGCAAAAAATCAGTATAAAATCCCACAGCCACATGCCAATTTCAGAATGCATTATTGCATTTCCAACGTTAAAGTAAAAATTATTTTGTTATTAGTAGCTTCTATGAACCCTGTGCTTGGCTTGTAATATTCATAACACTTTCATGAAGAAATAAAGTTCTCCACTGGTATGATTTTGTGATAGCTGAGATAACAGCGGACGGTCCCTTCTGATTTTCTGGACAAAAAAAAAATTGTTTTCATTTTTAAGTCAAAAACATACTCTGTCATAGATAGATTATGGTGTGGTCAGCAGTGAGATATGATGAATATCTCCACTCATGAGGCTGACCATAATTCATTTGTGACTTCTCCAATCGTGAGTTATCTGATCAGCCTCAAGAGTAGAGATATTTATCATATCTCACTGCCAGGAATGACACAGTCTCTATTTATAACCATTTGTGAACTCAACCACAGTTAGATGTGAAGTTAGGTCCCGGCAAGGAACAAATATTATATAGCTCCTGCAAGAGACATGCTTCCTGGCAAACCTAACACTTTGAAACTGCAGCAAGCATTTGCATTTCAGTGTTAAACGAATTTGGGGCAGATTTTCTCTGCTTCATGGCATGACTATGGAGTTGAGGGAGATTAGATCTACAAGTTCAAGTATTGTATGTTGGGCTTGTACTGGTTTTGAATATGATGGGATTTTAATCTTTGAAAAATCCTCATCAAGCAATCAATTCACTTTTTAATCAGTAGCTTTACTCCATTTGGCAGCAAGTGCTAGTTGTTTTTATTGCTAACAGTATATTTTTGTCTCTTCTGATGCAAAGCTCTCTTTCTAGAGTTCCGAAGCAAACCAAATGCACATCTGCATTTTCTACTGCTTGTCAGCTTTGTAAATGCTGTACATGCATTGTCAGCTTTGTAAATGTTGTCCATTTCATGAACGTGGAGGGTAAACTCCTATGGACTGTGTCTGTTGTCCTACAGTCTTCAGTTTTCTTTTTGCTCTAGTATTATGGTTATTAATATGTTGGATTTTTTAATTATTATGTTCATCTGTAGGAATTGAGTTAATGGGCCTGTTAAGCTGCTGAGAATGTCATTGTTCCATAGAAACATAGAAACATAGAAATTAGGTGCAGGAGTATGTCATTCGGCCCTTCGAGCATGCACCGCCATTCAATATGATCATGGCTGATCATCCAACTCAGTATCCCGTACCTGCCTTCTCTCCAAACCCTCTGATCCCCTTAGCCACAAGGGCCACATCTAACTCCCTCTTAAATATAGCCAATGAATTCTTGGTTCATATGACAAATAAACATCCTTGACTCTTTTGAGTTAATTATTGAGTATAAAAGTAACTCAACTAAACGCTCAACTAAAACTTCATGTTTTAAAATTCTTGCTGTAGTTTGCAAAGGCAAACTGAACAAGATCAATGGAAATTTGATGTAATCACCTGCAGGAATCGCTAATGTTTTATGTGAAATTGGAACCTACGCATTCTTCAGATTTAGTTTGAAGTTTTTTCTACATTTGAACTTCGGGATAGTATTAGACCAACTCAAGATGCTCCTGTCATTAATCATATCATGACTGATCAGTACCTCAACTTTATTTACTCATCTTGGTTTCACACCCTTTGATTTTCAAAAATTCTAAATTTTTCACTCTCAGTTCAGAAATTGGTGAGAAATCTAAATATCTGTCATCCTTTTGTATGAAGAAATATATCAAGCAAATCCACTCATAGTCATACATAGTCATACAGCATGAAGCAGGCCCTACGGCCCAACTTGCCCACACCAAAATGGTTGCTCAAAATGGCCTAACCTTAAAACTGTGGTAATATCACCTTGTTCTGGATTTACTCATCAGAAATAGATTATTTACATTTGCACGTTAAATACTTTAAAAATCTTAAAACACCTCACTTGGATCCCACATTAATCTTCCATACTTAAGAAATACTAGCCTTGACTGTGGTAACTTGTGTTCATAATTCGATTCCATTCGCTCCCATACCCTTCCATTGAATCCAAGATGCAGTCATGCCAAGGCCTATATATCCTGCTTGTCATATGATGTGCAGAACTGCCTGGAGATGAGATTTATTCAGACTTTTTAATACAATTGCAGTGTGCATCTACCCTGTTTTCTTTTAGTCTCCTTGAAATGAAAGCTGTTATGCCATTAAGCTTTTACATTATTTTGTTTATGTTTATATTTAGCGATATAGTATGGAAACAGGCCACCTCGGTCCACGCTGACCATCCATACCCCATTCAAATTAGTCAGCCCACTTTCCCCTTTCACTCCTTACACATTAGGGATATATTTTTATATATATATACAGAGGTCAGTTAACCTGCAAACCTGCATATCTTTTGTGACATGGGAAGAAACCGGAGCACCCAGAGGAAACCCCTGGTCACAGAGAGAACATGCAAACTGCACAAAGACAGCACCTAAATTCAGGATCGATCCTGGGCCTCAAGGCTCTGTGTGGCAGCAGCTCTATCAGCTGCACCACTGTGCTGCCCTGTACAGGCATTCCTGTCCAGCAGGGTCAGATTCTTCTCTAGTCTTCACTAAGGAAGACATAAATAATCTGCCCGAAATAGCAGGGGATCGCGGGTCAAATGAGATGGAGGAACTGAGTGAAATCCAGGTTAGCCGGAAAGTGGTGTTACGTAAATTGAATGGATTAAAGGCCGATAAATCCCCAGGGCCAGATAGGCTGCATCCCAGGGTACTTAAGGAAGTAGCCCCAGAAATAGTGGATGACTTAGTGATAATTTTTCAAAACTCTTTAGATTCTGGAGTAGTTCCTGAGGATTGGAGGGTAGCTAATGTAACCCCACTTTTTAAAAAGGGAGGGAGAGAGAAAACGGGGAATTACAGACCAGTTAGTCTAACATCGGTAGTGGGGAAACTGCTAGAGTCAGTTATTAAAGATGGGATAGCAGCGCATTTGGAAAGTGGTGAAATCATTGGACAAAGTCAGCATGGATTTACGAAAAATAAATCATGTCTGACGAATCTTATTGAATTTTTTGAGGATGTACCTAGTAGAGTGGATAAGGGAGAAGCAGTGCATGTGTTATATCTGGACTTTCAGAAGGCTTTCAACAAGGTCCCACATAAGAGATTAGTATACAAACTTAAAGCACACGCTATTGGCGGTTCAGTATTGATGTGGATAGAGAACTGGCTGGCAGACAGGAAGCAAAGAGAAGGAGTGAACGGGTCCTTTTCAGGATGGCAGGCAGTGATTAGTGGGGTACCGCAATGCTCAGTGCTGGGACCCCAGCTATTTACAATATATATTAATGATTTGTTCGAGGGAATTGAATGCAACATCTCGAAGTTTGCGGATGACACGAAGCTGGGGGGCAATGTTAGCTGTGAGGAGGATGCTAGGAGGCTGCAAGGTGACTTGGATAGGCTGGGTGAGTGGGAAAATGCATGGCAGATGCAGTATAATGTGGATAAATGTGAGGTTATCCACTTTGGTGGCAAAAACTGGAAAGTAGACTATTATTTGAATGGTGGCCGATTAAGAAAAGGGAAGATGCAATGAGACCTAGGTGTCATGGTACACCAGTCATTGAAAGTAGGCATGCAGGTGCAGCAGGCAGTGAAGAAAGCGAATAGTATAGGATTTGAGTATGGGAGTAGGGAGGTTCTACTGCAGTTGTACAGAGTCTTGGTGAGACCACACCTGGAGTATTGCATACAGTTTTGGTCTCCAAATCTGAGGAAAGACATTCTTGTGATAGAGGGAGTACAGAGAAGGTTCACCAGACTGATTCCTGGGATGTCAGGACTTTCATGTGAAGAAAGACTGGATAGACTCAGCTTGTACTCGCTAGAATTTAGAAGATTGAGGGGGAATCTTATAGAAACTTACAAAATCCTTAAGGGGTTGGACAGGCTAGATGCAGGAAGATTGTTCCCGATGTTGGGGAAGTCCAGGACAGGGGGTCACAGTTTAAGGATAAGGGGGAAATCTTTTAGGAGCGAGATAATAAAAACATTTTTTACACTGACAGTGGTGAATCTCTGGAATTCTCTGCCACAGAAGGTAGTTGAGGCTAGTTTGTTGGCTATATTTAAGAGGGAGTTAGATGTGGTCCTTGTGGCTAAAGGGATCAGGGGTTATGGAGAGAAGGCAGGTAAGGGATACTGAGTTGGATGATCAGCCATGATCATATTGAATGGTGGTGCAGGCTCGAAGGGCCGAATGGCCTACTCCTGCACCTATTTTCTATGTTTCTATGTTTCTATGAGAGGCCCGAGGCTATTCCACTTGTGAGGCCCCTCCTAATCCCCCACCCCCATGAAGAGAGGAAGATGGAAGAGTCACCAGATTGACACGGATGTGCAGTCGAGCGTGGCCAATGAAAAATGGGTTGGAAAACTGCGCTTTTTTATTTATTGCCAGTGCTAGTGTTGAGTTGTCAGCTTAAAACACTATTATTCTGAAATGGAGGCCAAGGAAAATTACTGGAGTGTTGTTTAGAGACTGCAGTGCGTTGTGACAGCATATGTAAGAAAGGCCTATGACAGTGTCAAAAATATTATACTCTCAGGCCCGTACGAAGCTTTTCAAAAAGGGGGGTGGCATGGCAGGATTACAAACATTTTACGAAAAATAAGTGCACACAGCGCATATCACAAGCGTGAAGCTCAAAGACCCTTGCGGCTGGGGTCCAGGGCCCGCTTAAGGGCCTTGGAAGCTCTGGGGTTTTAGATACTCTCTGGTGCATTCTGATATTTTGGAGCATTTTTGCACCAAATTTTGACCAATATTTCAGAAATAATTTTGGTTGAGTCGAGAGTAATGAGTGGTTGGAAATGGGATGATTGGGATCATTGTTGTATACATTTTTTTTAATTAAGAATTAAAGCTGCCCTTGTTTTAATAATCAAGTTGTACTGTAAAATGTTATGTAAATGTTATAAAGGAGCATGCAAACACTGCAAATAAAATACTGCAAGTTTTTGCAGTAAATAAAACCTTTTTTTAAAAAAATGTTTTGTGTATTGATTTGATTGCCTGTTACTGTTCGACCGTGTTAGTGTGTGCACATTAAAAATATGATGCAAAATGAAAGTCACAAATTATGGAATTCATATTTTTCAATATTGTTATCAAGGAAAAGAAAGCAGTTCCAATTGTTTAATATTATTCATATGGAGGAGAAAATATAATTGCTCTAAAACCTACCTTAATTTCGCAATCTCACTAAAGATAATCCCCTTCCCTCTCCCCCTCCTCCTTCCCCCTCCCTCTCCCTCCACCTCTCTCTCCCTCCCCATCTCTCTCTCCCCTCCCCCCCTCTCTCTCTCTCCCCCTCACTCCCCCTCCCCTCCCTCCCTCTCCCACCTGTCTCAATCCCCCTTTTGCCCATCTCGCATCTCCCCTCTCTCTCCCTCCCTCCCCCTATCTCTCCCTCCCACGCAGAGAGGCTCCGACCGTCATTTTGCGGCGCTACTGCGTCACCAGCTTCCCCCAACTGCGCAGGCTGGGATGGTCGCATTTTTTCCCCCAAAACATCCAGCGGGCCGGAACCAGAATTACGTGTGATTTCCGTCAAAGTGGAAACGCTGATAGTGCTCCAATTTTTTTTTTCTCTGGATTTTTTTTACTCTGGGAAAACAAACACCTTGGCCAGAGGCCCCCTAGATTTTGAAGCCCTAGGCTTCAGCCTATGAAGCCTATAGGTAAATCCGGCCCTGCCGAGGCCCCCCTAGATCTCGAGGCCCTAGGTATAACGTTACGTATCAGCTTGTGAAGCTTATACGTAAATCCGGCCCTGCTGTCCAGCAGCATTTTTGTACGTCCAGCAGTATTTTGTAATTTCTACACTTGGATCCCTAAATGGCACTGATCCTCCACAAATCATTGATTTTCACCATTTAAAAAAAAAATTCCACTGCTGGGAACAGGTTGGCCATTTTCAGACTTGTTTGCAAGGGCCGATTTAGTCGACAAAAAACTACTGACCCAGATTTACTGAAGCCGGTGAACTTAGACTGGTATCTCTGGTGGAAAATATAATTATGTTTGTATATTTATAGTCAGCAACACAAGTCAGTGACAGGACTAAATAAAATTAATGTCAGTATTAATCACAGTATCTGTTGTATTTGCCAATCATCTCCTTGAATCTGTAATTTCTTGCCTGTAAATGGACTTTCACTAGAGTACAATTTGTTCAAGAAAGATCACTCTTAATGAAAATTTGCTCTGTTCCAATCTATGATGATATGCTCTGTTAAATACACTGAAGAATTAATAAATATTTTAGGCGGTGAGTATGTCTTGTTTGACATCTTACTTTTGTTAATGATTTCTGTTCTGGCCACTGCTGCCTTATTGTACAAAAAACAGGATGCATGTAGCCAAACTCCCCTTCCCATTCCCATTCCCACACTAACCTTTCTGTCCTGGGCCTCCTCACCGTCAGTGTGAGGTCAAGTGCAAATTGGAGGAACAGCACCTCATATATCGCTTGGGCGGCTTACAACCCAGCGGTATGCATATTGCTTTCTCTAATTTCAAGTAACCCTTGCATTCCCTCACTCTCCATCCTTCCCCCACCTTACTTGTCCCTTCGTTGTCACCTCTTCCACAGCCAACAACTGACCATTGTGGGCTCCACTTTTCCTGGGTCATCAGTGCCGGCTTTGATTTGTTCTGTACCTTTTCATACTTCTAGTTTCCCTCTCCCCTGACTCTCAGTCTGAAGAAGGGTTTCGACCCAAAACGTCACCAATTCCTTTTCTCCAGAGATGCTACCTGACCTGCTGAGTTATTCCAGCATTTTGTATCTATCTATGCTGTAATTGATTGTCTCTAAATGAGAAAAATGAGAAGGTGTCTTTGATTTAGTTAACCTATATTGGTGTGCGAAAACAGTAGAAATTCCCTTATTTGACCAAATTTGTACTCGATTGCCTGTTGATATTTAAAGTAATGTGGTGGTAAAGAAGGTGGTTATGCAGCCTTGCAATATGTAGCATCATTTGTTAAGATATGTTATCTGTCTTTACATAATGGAGATTATTTAAGAATGTCAACGTAGCTGTTATCAATGGGTTCTGAAGCCCGATTTAAACATAAAATCCGCTGGTAAAAGCTTTATCAACAGAAGAGGCACTGCATATAGAGATTGCTAGATCTGAAGAAAGGTCCCAACCCCAAACGTTACCTATCCATGTCCTCTCCAGTGATGCTGCTGAGTTACTCCAGCACTTAGTGTCCTTTTTAAGGCCAGTTCATGCCTGCTCAACAGACCGTTGTTCGGAGGGAACACAAAGGGCTGGAGAAACGCAGCGGGTGCAGCAGCATCTAAGGAGCGAAGGAGACAGGCGATGTTTTGGGTCAAGACCCTTCGTTGTTCGGAGGGAGATGTTTATGTGACAATTTGTGTCATGAGTACATCCAATTTTCTTTCCATGGTTTTTGTTTCAATTTCTTCTCCACTCCCTTGTTTTCTTTGCAATTATTTCAATCCTTCTGAGAATTTTTTTTTCCAAATCTGAATATTTGTCCATTTTCACTGTCAGCCTCCACTGCTTCCTTTTAGATGCTCAGTGGATTTTTTCTCTTTGACTTAACTTCTGCTCAGCAAATATTATGAGGCATGTGGTCAAATTTTGTTTAACAAAAGTCTGCAGTGTCTTGGGATGTTTTACTCCAGCAAATGCAATTTATTTTTTATAGGCATTGATTCTATAGTTCTATGGTCTCAGGACACATTTTGTACCTCGTCAAGACAAGTCAAGTCAAGAGAGTTTATTGTCATGTGTCCCAGATAGGACAATGAAATTCTTGCTTGCTTGCACGACAAAATATTTCAGGCATACATACTGATCAGATTAGATCAGTGTGACCATATATCATATAATATATATATATATACACACATAAATACACGGATAAAGTGCAATAGGCTATAGTTCATAGATTGTTTGAAGTTGTGTTTAATAGTCTGATGGCAGTGGGGAAGAAGCTGTTGCAGATTTCAGGCTCCTGTACTTTCTACCTGATGACAGCGGAGAGATGAGTGTGTGGCCAGGATGGTGTGGGTCCTTGATGATGCTGGCAGCCTGTTTGAGGCAGCGCCTGAGATAGATCCCCTCGATGGTAGGGAGATCAGAGTCGATGATGGACTGGGCAGTGTTTACAACTTTTTGCAGCCTTTTCCACTCCTGGACGCTCAGGTTGCTGTACCAAGCCACGATGTAACCGGTCAGCATGCTCTCTACTGTGCACCTGTAGAAGTACGAGAGAGTCCTCCTTGACATACCGACTCTCTGTAATCTTCTCAGGAAGTAGAGGCGCTGGTGTGCTTTCTTTATGATTGCATCAGTGTTCTGGGACCAGGAAAGATCTTCGGAAATATGCACGTCCAGGAATTTGAAGTTCTTGACCCTTTCTACCATCAACCCGCTGATATAAACGGGACTGTGGGTCCCCATCCTACCCCTTCCGAAGTCCACAATCAGTTCCTTGGTTTTGCTGGTGTTGAGAGTTAGGTTAATGTGCTGGCACCACTTAGTCAATCGGTCAATCTCACTTCTATACTCTGACTCGTCCCCATCAATCAGGCACGTGGCTCAGTCCGCTTTAAAAATATATATAAACCGCGACTGCGCAGATTGTTCTCCCCGTTAAATTAAAAAAAAACAGTGACATTTCAATTTGCCCAAGGCTTGCTAGTCCTAGACCAATTGGGGGAGCAGTTCTTTTCACAGCGTGTCAAGAGTCTGTGCCAGGGGTAAAGTTGTGGGGATAACTCACTCACCGCTGCCGCAGCTCTCCGGGCGCAAAGCCATGTACTGTAGCTGGGGATAGAAGCAGCTCGGGAAGCTACGAGCGGCCACCGGGACCTGACAGCAGAACTGGCCGCCACTTCAGCGTGTTCTGCCGGCCCGCTCACCTTTGGCAGTGCTCTCTATCGGAACACCTGTCACCTGCCGTTCGCCGACTTCACTCATGTCAGCAGCTTCCTGCAAATCCTTAAATTCGCACAGCCGAGTAACCTCAATCGCGCTGTCGGAATTTAAGGACATGAGTGAGGCCAGCGAGCAGCAGGAGAGAGGTTTTTAGACGGAGAGCTGCCAGAGGTGAGCGGAGACCGGCAGAAGGAGCTAAGGTGGCGGCTGGTTCCGCTGTCCGGCCCGGCGGCCGCTCAGCCACCCGAGCTACTTCTCTCTCTCTCTCCCCCCCCCCGGTCTCAATGCGGTCTCATTGCACGCCCCTGTGCAAGGAGCGTCGCAAGTGGCATTATCCCAATCCCCTCATTCTTAACATTAGTGCCCTCCCCGCAACTTTACCCCGGGTCAGACTCCCCAAACGCTGTGAAAGGAGCTCTCCCCCCACCCCCACACCCAGGGAAATACAGTATTTAAAAACATAAACACAAAATGTACTTACCACATTATTGGTACACAAACTCCATTCTTCTCTCTTTGTTACCTAACATACACTTAAAATATTGACAATCCATATTTGAAAACCCCGCCAAGATTCAGTAGACTGATGCGCATGCGCAGTACTGCAAAGGCAGAATTTCTGCTGCCTTCAGCCCCGCTTGAAACTGACGGCTTCAGGCAGCGCTGACGGCATGTGGGCTGCACAGAGCTTCCCGTGTATCAAGCGCTGCGGATGAAAGGCACGGAGAATTATGCCTACCTAAGAGATCGATCTCTTACATAGGCATAATTCTCCCATGCCTTTATTATTTATATTTGGTTATTACTATGTTATAATTTTAGTCTGGGTAGGCAGTGCCTACCTTGCTTACCCTGACGGCACGTGCCTGCCATCAATGATACGTCCCACAACAGTGGTGTCGGCGAACTTGATGATGGAGTTCGCACTATGTCCGGCTACGCAGTCTTGAGTATAGAGTGAGTACAGCAGGGGGCTGAGCACACAGCCTTGAGGTGCTCCTGTGCTGATTGTTATCGAGGATGACACATTTCCACCAATACGGACAGACTGTTGTCTGTGAATGAGGAAGTCGTGGATCCAAATGGATATTAATGTTGCATATCTCAAGGTACTAAACATCAAGAGGCTAATCTTTAACAAAAACCATCAGATCAAGTCTGACATGTAGGAAGGAACTGCAGATGCTGGTTTACACTGGTTCAGAAGATCCGAAACATCATCCATTCCTTCTCTCCAGAGATGCTGCCTGTCCCACTGAGTTACTCCAGCATCTTGTGTCTATCTTCAGATCAAGTCTAACCTTGTCCTTCCATAACTTTCATGTTTGTACGTGCACTTTCCAATCGGAATCTTCTAACCCATTTAAACTGCTAGTATATCAGTTGCCACTTTACCCCGACTGAATTTCTTAGGTCTTTTTTGAATAGGCATATGCTACAATTGTATAGAAATTAATACTTGAAATGCCACAGCAGGTTTGTTGAAACTTGGAGAATAAACATAAATCAATGCTTTGGAGAATTTTTCACTAAAATTTGAATTTTCAAAATTTGAAATGACCAAGACCTTGCATTTGCAAATAATAAGATTTGTCTTAATTGATAAACCAGAACTATTTTTTAAAATATGGTCTCCATTTATTGATTTTTTTTTTAAGTAAACTGGTTTAACACAAAATTTTGACAAATAATTTAATCCAAAATGTTACTGTAACTTTTCTGGCAAAACAGTACTATAACCAAAGCAAGTTTCTTTTCTGCTACAGATTTTTATCATTTTTAAAATGTTATCTCATTTTGAGGTAGATGAATAAAATAAAGATAAATCTGCTACAGTACTTGTGTTCCAATTATCATCATAGCGTTTAACGTAGGTGAAATGACTCTAAAGGAACTCAATATAAAGGAACGTTCAGCATGCAATCTAAATTATATATATGCCTGTTCTGATTGATAAAATATAAATCACTGACCCATCACTCAGTAAGGTGTGTTAGATTTGCCTGTATTCATTTCCTGGCAACAACAATTTTGTACAATCTTCAGAAGGAGGGTGCATTCTTCCTTAATCAAAGCTTCCACACAAAATCCAGCAGGAATATCACGTAGACAATAAAAAATAGGTGCAGGAGTAGGCCATTCGGCCCTTCGAGCCAGCACCGTCATTCAAAGTGATCATGGGTGATCATCCACAATCAGTGCCCCATTCCTGCCTTCTCCCCATATCCACTGACCCTATCTGGCTCTCTCTTGAAAGCATCCAGAGAACCTGCCTCCACCGCCCTCTGAGGCAGAGAATTCCACAGACTCACAAATCTCTGTGTGAAAAATTGTTTCCTCGTCTCCATTCTAAATGGCTTACCCCTTATTCTTAAACTGTGGCCTCTGGTACTGGACACCCCCAACATCGGGAACATGTTTCCTGCCTCTGGCATGTCCAAACCCTTAATAATCTTATATGTTTCAATAAGATCCTCTCTTATCCTTCTAAACTCCAGAGTATACAAGCCCAGCCGCTCCATTCTCTCAGCATATGACAGTTCCGCCATCCGAGGATTTAACTATGTGAACCTACGCTACACTGCCTCAATAGCAAGAATGTCCTTCCTCAAATTTGGAGACCAAAACTGCACACAATACTCCAGGTGTCGTCTCACCAGGGCCCTGTACAACTGCAGAAGGACCTCTTTGCTCCTATACTCAACTCCTCTTGTTATGAAGGCCAACATGCCATTCGCTTTCTTCACTGCCTGCTGTACCTGCATGCTTACTTTCATTGACTGATGGACAAGGTCTCCCAGATCCCATTATACATCCCCTTTTCTCAACAATACCATTTAGGTAATAATCTGCCTTCCTGTTTTTGCCACCAAAGTGGATATCCTCACATTTATCCACATTAAACTGGATCTGCCATGCATCTGCCCACTCACCCAAGCTATCCAAGTCACCCTGCATTGTCATAGCATCCTCCTCACAGTTCACACTGCAACCCAGCTTTGTGTCATCTTCAAATGTGCTAATGTTATGTAATCCCTTCATCTAAATCATTAATATATATATTGTAAATACCTGCGATCCCAGCACCGAGCCTTGTGGTACCCCACTAGTCACTGCCTGCCATTCTGAAAGGGACCCGTTAATCCCTACTCTTTGTTTCCTGTCTGCCTACCAATTTTCTATCCATGTCAGCACTCCACCCCCAATATCCATGTGCTGTAATTTTGCCCACTAATCTCCTATGTGGGGCCTTATCAAATGCTTTCTGAAAGTCCAGGTACACTACATCTACTGGCTCTCCCTTGTCTATTTTCCTAGTTACATCCTCAAAAAATTTCAAAAGATTAGTCAAACATGATTTCCCCTTCGTAAATCCATGTTCACTTGGACCGATCCTGTTACTGCTATCCAAATGTGTTGCAATTTCATCTTTTATGATTGACTCCTGCATCTTCCCCACCACCGATGTCAGGCTAACTGGTCTATAATTCCCCATTTTCTCTCTCCCGCCTTTCTTAAAAAGTGGGATAACATTAGCTACCCTCCAATCCACAGGAACTGGAGGGTCGCTAGAGAACATGGGAAAATGATCACCAATGCGTCCACGATTTCTAGAGCCACTTAAGTACCTTGGGATGCAGACCATCAAGCCCTGGGGAGTTATCAGCCTTCAGTCCCATCAGTTTACCCAACACCATTTCCTGCCTAATGTGGATTTCCTTCAGTTCCTCCGTCACCCCAGATCCTCTGGCCAGAAGTACATCAGGATGTTTGTTTGTGTCTTCCTTAGTGAAGACGGATCCAAAGTACCTGTTCAACTCATCTGCCATTTCCTTGCACCCCATAATAAATTTTCCCTTTTCAGTCTTCAAGGGTCCAACTTTGGTCTTAACTATTTTTTTTCCTCTTCACATACCTAAAGAAGCTTTTACTATTCTCCTTTATATTCTTCGCTAGCTTACCTTCGTACCTCATCTTTTCTCCCCATATTGCCTTTTTAGTTATCTTCTGTTGCTCTTTAAACATTACCCAATCTTCTGGCTTCCCGCTCATCTTTGCTATGTTGTACTTCTTCTCTTTTATTTTTATACTGTCCCTGACGTCCCTTGTCAGCCACGGTCACCCCTTACTCCCGTTGGAATTGTTCTTCCTCTTTGGAATGAACTGATCCTGCACCTTCTGTATTATTCCCAGAAATACCTGCCACTGTTGTTCCACTGTCATCCCTGCTAGGGTATCTTTCCAGTCAACTTTGGCCAGCTCCTCCCTCACGGCTCCGTAGTCGCCTTTGTTCAACTGTAATATTAACACCTCCAATTTACCCTACTCCGTCTCAAATTGTAGGTTACAACTTATCATATTAAAATATTGAACATAGAACAGTACATTTAGAACATAGAACAGTACAGCACAGGGAACAGGTCCTTCAGTACGCTATGTCCTTGCGAAGATGGTGTCAAGTTAAACTAATCTCCTCTGCCTGAACATGATCCATATTCATCGGCACCGACCAGCAATCTCCGCACATTAACACAATCCTAGGAACAATTTACATTTATACCAAGCCAATTAACCTGCAAACCTGTACGTCTTTGGAGTGTGGGAGGAAACCGAAGATTGCGGTGAAAACCC
This sequence comes from Raja brachyura, assembly GCA_963514005.1. Next base: position 44,067,713 of record OY740788.1, read on the forward strand.
ACGCGGTCATGGGGAGAACATACAAACTCCATACAGACAGCACCCGTAGTCGGGATCGAACCCGGGTCTCTGGCACTGTAAGACAGCAACTCTACTTCTGCGCCACTGTGCCTCTTAAATACTACCATTGTACCTGCCTCCACCACCACCGCTCGTTATGCTCTCCAGGCAAGAGAAGAACTTGCCCTACACATCTTGTTTAAACATTGCCCCTATCACCTTAAATCTATCACCTCTAGCCCTTGACATTTCCACTCTGGGGGAAAAGGTTCTGGCTGTCTACTCTATGTTTCCCGTCATTTTCCCCTCAATATCTGATGTTCCAGAGAAAACAATTCATGCTTGTCCATCCTCCTCTGAAAGGTAATATCCTCTAAACCAGGCAGCAACTATCCTGCCCCCTAAATGTGAGACGACTACAATGATTTTTTTTTCAAGTACGTCTTCTTAATTTAGATTTTGCCCTTCAGAAATTCAAACTAATAATCTTAATTTCAATTCTTCAAGATCATCTTAGTTTTTACCCATGTGTCCAGGTGGATTATAAAGATTTTTCCTTTGACTTAGATATACCATATCCCACAAAATATGATATTGACTTAGATATATCATATCCCACAAGATTTTAACTTGATACTGAGTTGTCAGCTCCCTTCACCATTTGGTTCATGGTAATCAGATGGATGAACATACACTGTGATCCTGTTTTCTCCAACTGCACGTAAGTATTAGGAATGCACATTCAATATGAAGCCATTGCCATCCCCAAAGATCACCGCCACAAGAACAAAGATACAACTTGAAGCTCTACTAAATTGCCAAGATCAGATGGGCAACCACTCTTAACAAATACATAAACTTTCCCCATCCATTAGAGTACAAGGATTTGGATGGGCACATGCAAATTATAGCATGTTAGTATTTCGTCAAGATCATGAGACCAGGCAAATACTTAACACCTTTTCTGCAATAGATACTAACTTTAATTTTGAAACAAAAATGAAAACTTTATCCTTGATAGTTGTTCCAGGCGCAAATCGGATCCACTTGCCAAAAATCTTTCAGAATGGGAAAAATATTAGAGCACATTCTGTCCTGTTGTGAGTGTGTGTGCCTTATCGTGGTGGAGAAACCTGTGTGGTCCTGAGATTCTGAGAGCGATGACGTCTCGGGCTATGCACCTGGTAGGGCCACCCATGGCGGTAAGGTCAAGAGGGAGGTCCCTGACAAAGAGCAATCCAACCAAGACCTCAACGGTGGAACAGGCGGAGGATGATGGCTGACTTTAGTGGAGCGTCACAACGGCTGGGAAGGCTAATGAAGGATGCAGCAGAAAAGGGTCCCCGGTCGTCTTAGACTCCATGCCACTGGATCCTGACCCATATCTGTCAAGGACCATGTGGTGGCTATCTGTGCACCTGTCTTCCCACGTTAAACAAAGTCACGCACAGGTATCCTCCCGACTCTATGGAGAGGAGAGGGCAGTCATACTCGTTTCGAGTGACTGCCGCTGATGATTGTGTGTGTGTGTGTGTGTGTGTGTGTGTGTGTGTGTGTGTGTGTGGGGGGGGGGGGGGGGGGGGGGGGTAGTGGTCTTGTCTTAAAAAACAGGTATTTTAATGCCGATATGACTAAGTTAGGTATAAATACAGAATTTGTGAATCATACAGAAGTAGCCCTGTTGAAATCATTTTTAATTTGCAATTCCTATTGAGTTCTGTGATGTCAGCAGTTATACATTGCCGCATTGCAGTCTGTGCTGCCCCTGGCACCAGCTCTCATTTGAATCAAACCCGCTCTCAACCTAGATGCCGTTCAAATAGGTTTAGTCATTCTGCACAACATGCTGATCAGATTTTGGAATTCAAAAGAATAGCATGTTTACAATGTACACTCAGAACATCTTGAGTTGTATCTATCTTACTTCATCCACATATTCATTTCTTTAAGTTTTTTTTCCCCTCTCTGGTCTCTCTGGGCCTAGTGCGGGCTACAGCTGAGGGGCACAGTTATGACTTTCTCTCTGTCCTTCTATTTAAATCCCCCCTGTCATTATGTAGATACTTAGCCTATGCTCAGCAGATTTCAGTGTAACACAGATGTCAGGAGCTCAAGAATGAAGGAATCAGAGTTCTTCTCTAAACCCCACCATGTCTGGATCCTTATTTAATGCGATCCTCAAAACCTACCTCCAACATCTCTTTATGTGGCTTGATGTCAAATTATGTTTGATAATATTCATGTAAAGTGCATGTGAAATACATTTTTTTCTTTTAGTACTATTACTGGCCTCTACAGTACATGCTGTAGAACCTGCTGGTACATTGACTAAAAATCAAAATGCAAAAATTCAAATGCATGCTTCTCGAGTTTTCTAGACTATGCATGACTTGGGATGTATGCCTGTTCCTTTCTATTGTTGTAACATTCTAACACATCTAACTTTAAAGGCTTACTAGATGCAAGTTGGTGAGTTTGTACTCGAGTTTAGTTTATTGTCACGGGTTCTGAGGTAAAGTGAAAAGCTTTTTTGTTGTGTGCTATCCAGTTACTGGAAAGACTGTACATGATTACAATCAAACCGTCCATAGTATACAGATACAGGATAAAGGGAATAATGTTTAGTGGAGAATAAGATCCAGTGAAGTCCAATTGAAGATAGTCCAGGGTCTCCAATGAGGAAATGATGGATCAGGACCGCTTTCTAGTTTATGATGGGATGGCTCAGTGACCCTTCACAATGTCTTGAAAGTTATTTTTAAACAATGTTTTAACAAGTCACACTATTCCTACTGAAACACATAACAAAGCAGCAAGAATTTTTGAAAGGTCTTTTCTTAAGACAGAACAACTTATGTCGAGAAGAGGAGAGGATTGTTAGGTAACAATTCAATGCAGAATTACAACACATTCTAAAGTGAACTGCTTATTGACTGCCTGCTGCTGGCAACCAACAACCAGAATCAAAAATAAGTTTAACATCGTTTTGCAGAGTGTTGCTGAGAATCCAGAACAAGACTGGCCACGAAATCTCCATGATGCCCAATTGTTCCAAGTGTGACTCAAACGTTAGAGTCGCTCTCCCACATGAACCTAGTATTCCCGTCTAAAGTATTCACTGTTAAAGGATACAATGCCTAGTGTCTCTCGCCACATAGATGTCGATCTGCACCGTTATCTCGTTTTCAACTTGCTGTATCTGTGCGATGCTTAATTGCAACATTCATTTGCTGTGAATTAAAAATATTGGGAGCAGTGAGCACGTGTACGGGTGTTTCTGTGTGAAGCTTCCCGCTAGCTGTTCCCAGCTCCCCTGCCTGCTCACTGCAGTCTATCAATCACGGCAGGATAATGCATAGTGGTTGCACCTATGACAGGTAATGATTGAGTGCTGTACCCGAGCCCTCTATACATGTGATTCTCCGCTTTTGTCTTGCTTTGGGCCAGTTTGCTGCTTGTGGGGTTTTTTCATATTCACCTTGCATTCGACGAATTATTTTTAAACACATGCTGGTTTTGTCACCACATTTTCAATATAACACAGCAACAGTTAAACAGCGCTTTAATTAACTGAATCTTGAAACGCTGTCTCCTCGCAATGAAGAGAGAGCTCAGACACCTAGTATGGGCCCAATGTGAACTCCGATTAGTTGGTACCGAGCAAGAATAATTATTTTTCTGATCAATGAACAATATCCTTACAGTGATATGATTAGGAAACGAATTCCCTTTGCAGTTTTAAACTCACTTTCTGACGCAAAACGCACAGAAAATAATTTCTGCGACGTACTACCTAATACAATAGAAAAGCGATGCCGTGAACTACATCGAAGTTCATTCATTAAGGATTACAATGGAAGGTGTGATGTTAGTCATTTGGATTTAAGAGCACAATGGGTTAATGGTCAGCAAATTTCGTTTGCTCTCAAGTGATAACAAAACGATAATTGAACACAATTCATTTTTAGAGCATTCACAGTAAGAATTTTAGACCTGTGTCTACCGAGCACGGTTAGGGCAAAATTGTGGCGAATTAAAAAAATATATCAAGGTGGCTATTACATCAATGTTATGTGGGGGGTGGGGGGTCCACGAGCCTGTCACGTCCGAATGGGTGGTAGACATTAAGAAAAGCCTTTTGGTCAGGTTTAAAGCAAAGGTCAGTATCGCATCTCTGGATCTGACTACTGCACTTGATGTCGATTCGTTGAACTGTAATGACACGAATCATCAGGTAATTTCAGACAAGTCAAGTCCTCTCCCGTTTGGATGTAGTCAATATTTATCACATCTTAATGAAAATCAGTTGTCAGAAAACAACATGCAAATAAACAGTGCAAGTCTTACTTATAATGTGAAGGAATCTGAAATAAAACGTGGATATATAATCTGGGTAACCGGGTTAGTAAATGTACGTGTCGATGGAAAATAGATATTAGGGAGTCAAGTGGTCAAACTGTAATTTCGAAAACATTTCCTTCTCTGACCTCTCACTTTATGAAATAAAATCCGTACATGTCTGCAGTAGAATTATTTTAACAAATGATGAATGTGCATGACGAAATTACCATTTACAGCTAAATGTTTCAGCAAATCGCTGAAGGTTTGCCTTTCCCCTTTTGGGAAGCTATAAAAAGGAACCATAATGGCCGATAGTTGGCTATAAGTTTTCACAATCATTGCCGGTTTCGAAACTGGCCGTCTTTAAAAAAAACATCTGGGGAATGTGCCATATGTTAAAGCGTCGTCTTGTCCTTCAAAGTTAGACTGCCCTTGAAGTGATTTGTCAGTGGGGCTAAAGTGACAGAAAGAATATGTGTTGTAGTGGGTTGGGTGTGGGGGGAGAGAGAGAGAGAGTGTGCTCGTCGCTGCCGCTGCAGCCAGCCACTGGACTGATTAGGGTGTAATTAAAGCCTTAAAGCTTTCAGATGATCCACCTGGTTATTTGCTAAGTCACCAGCTAATCAGCCAAATGAGCTGTTCCAGCGTGCACATCGGGCCAAGAGCTATACTGATTAATGAAGTTTATTGGGAGCTGTTAACGGCATTAACTGGAGAAAATCTATGTAATTCGTCATATTTAGTGAGGGAAATTAAATCTCTGCATGCAAATGAGAACTGGCAACACGCGTGTACACACACATACAATCTTTGAGGTTAAGAATCTGCAAGTATACATGCTGTACATAGGGTGGATGGAGACAATTCTGTAATGTATTTAGTGGTTAAGATGTCTGTCTATGCGTGAACGCTATACATGATCGAGGTAAAACAGCGGTTCGTATACGTATATAGAGATAGACATAAAATATACGTTGGAGTAACTCAGCGGGTCAGGCAGCATCCATATATATCGTGGGTTGGTTTAATAAAAAGGAATAAAACTAAAATGCACTTTTTCGATTAAAATAAATCATTTTTTGTACCTTTTCTAATTTAGGTCGATTTTAAACCATGTTAATTTGGTCCTGCCCCGGAACAAGACATCCTCGAGTTGGGCAAACTCCTTGGAGAAAAGTGTAGTGTAATCATTGAAACTGGTAAAGGTTGGATGCAACCAACGGTTTCCATAATTTGGTTTATTTCCCCCACATTCGAGGTTACAATGTAAATTGTCACACGATACTCAAATTAATTAACCCTTTTGCTCTTCAATAAAGCAGTGCCCAAGACATTATTGAGATTTGCACTAGCCACGTGTTTGGGCAGGTGCAGACCTACCGGCGAGCACTCAGTAGGTGCCTAGTCTCTTCACGCTCCTGCGGCGCCCAGTAAGATACTTCTGACTCAATTTAAAAAGAGAATGCCTTCATGTGCAAAATAAGGTAACCTCTACTATGTTCATTCCTTCCTAGAGGCAGAGCTCTATTCCATGGAAACAGGCCCTTCGGTCCAACTTGGCCATACAGACCAAATTGCCATTCTGGGTGAGTCCCATTCGCTCATGCCCTTCTAAATCTTTCCGATCTGCCCAAATGTCTTTTGAATGTCAAACTTGTTTCCATGTTGATTTTCTGCTTAAGTGCAAAGTAACCCTTATGCTTGGACCATGCCACATGCCCACACAATGCAGGTATTTACATTGGAGAAATGCAAGTGAATTTACACAGACGTATGTTAATAATGCTTTAGAACATTTGAAAAGGGATATGAACATTTAATTGATGCATTACAATAAAATAAACGGAAATGAGTTGCACAAGAATTTGTAAGAATTCGTATGTTCGAAATAAAAGTTTCAATTGAAGGACAGCAGTTGATAAAAATAAATCTTGTCTTGCAAAACGCTGGTATCTTACAATACATTACTGATCTAATCGATAGGTTTAAGGCAACTATTTTATTATGTAAAAAACTAACAAGAATAAACAGTTTACACTGTTCAAGTAAACTGTTCTCATGTAACTACTGCTGCTCCTGGCAACAATAAATATAAGAACCTTGACACCACTGGGCCATAGCAATGGTCCAATGACAATGTCCATTTAGGGAACAATGAGAAAACATACAAAGCTCTCACATCCCTCTACTATTGCATGGCATATCTTAATTGAAGAGAGAGTTAGATATAGCTCTTGGGGCTAACGGAATGAAGGAATATTGGGAGAAAGCAGGAACGGGGTACTGATTTTGGATTATCAGCCATGATCATATTGAATGGTGGTGCTGGCTCGAAGGGCTGAATGGCCTACTCCTGCACCTATTTTCTATGTTTCTATTTTACTCCATTTATGCTTCTTGGTACCATTTGCAACTCCAGAAGAAGGAAGGTCTTTCCATTAATACCAAAGATCTCATTTTATACAACAATCAACTAACCAAACAACTTCCCGCCACATATAAATCACTTGATGTTTACCACATGCATAGATACATTTTTTTTTTAACAATGTTAGTTGCACATGTCACAAAGTTTTGATAAACATTGTAGTTGCTATTCTTCAAAGATCTACACTTTCCTTCACGCATAATGTTGACAAAAATAGCGCAGAGATACAACATTAAAACGTTTGTGCATGTAGGGATAACTAAATGTGAAGAAAATCTCTCTTACACTTTTAGTGGATTTTATAAATCAAAATTAGAAGACTGTCACATAGATTTGAAAAGAACAATTTCCCAACATTTTGGAAAATGGGATCTACAAATGTCATAAAATTTACATAAATGTTTAGTTATTAAACGCAAACAAGTCCAATCATATTTAAAACAAATACACTATGACTATTAGGATCAGGAATTCTGTTGATTTTGTTGTAATGTAATAAATGAAAATTGAATATTTATCAATGTAGTATCAGATGATATGAGACTACTTCAAGGTGGGGCAGGCTCCACTATTATTAAAATACATTTACAAATGCCTTCTGGATTCCTGCATTTAAATGTGCTACTGAAGCCTCTAAACTAATAATGGTTCAAGCACTGCATCTGGAAAGTGGGAAACCTATGAAGACCTGATCTCCCAGAAAGATGACAAATAGTGTCGCAGAGTGTGAGAGATCTTGAGGTTACTATTATAGAAACTGATGTCATGGGGTTAAAATCTGCATGAGCAGCAGTCAATTGTATCCCTTATTTAGTACAAGTGTCATGTACAAGGCTTGAGTGCAAGGATGACAGTTTCAGGGTCCAAGAATATATTGTATTTCAGCAGTTTTGTTCAATTTGTTGGTGGCAAAATAAACAAGCCTTGTCAATGACGGGTAGAAGCTATTACCATTCATTGGACTTTTAAACCAGTCACATATATTTTGTAGGCATTTCTCATTAATGTCTCATGGAGGAATAACTTTTTTTGAATGGAATTAGGATATTGCAACATAGGAAGGAGCAGGGACAATGTTATTGCCATGTGACCTTTGTCCACCTTTAAAATCACAAGGCGACAATAGACATGAGCATTCCCTGATGTTAAAACTTTTGGTTGTCCTCAAAATAATTGTGGAGGAACTTATTAACAATCTGAGGGAACCACACACTTGACAGGTGCCGTTGTATCTTACGAAAAAGCACGCTTAATTAATCAAAAAACAAATTTCAATATCCTTTGCAGAAATTCCTTTCCATTCATTCTGGTCCACACGTTTTGCAGAAATGTTTCTGTCTGTAATTAACATTTTCATTGTCAAGAGAAAACACTGTTCTCTTCTTGTGTAGTTGTGATTCACACTAACATTAATAGATGCTCACGTTCATTCAGAGATAAAAATGCAATGTCAAAGTGAATTTTTTGTACAATATGGCAATGCTTAATTGGAACGATATTACACTTAATTTTATCAGCGAATAAACAATGTGAAGTGATTAAATTCAGATAGAGTTTCCCTTTAAAGGAAAATTGCCCCGTTAGCCACATGTCCTGTTATTTTTCATGGTCTTGAGTTGCAGCTGTTGCAAATCAGAAGCAGGAAACATGTTTATCTCGTTTCAGTTAAATTACTTTATCCCTGACAGAATGACAAGAACACTTCATTTTTTGTTTTAGTAGGAGTGTAAAGCAATGAAGTTAAGTGGCAAGATATGTCCATTTTAAATATAACAGCAACACCATTTTAAAGGACGCTATGGTGTTTATAGCCTAAGGTCCTGGTTTTGCGATGTCATTAAAGAAGACAGAGAATCCAATAAAATGCTGCAATTATTCCCTTAACAAACTAGTGCAAGTTATAATTCAAGTTTAATGAAAAATTAAAATGCTATAATCTTAAAATGTAAAAGATTTCTGTAACTTTCACTAAAACATTGCTTGTTAATTTTCAAAGCCTTATAATCGAACCGAGGACGGAAATTAAAGTTTAAAAAACAGATTATTATTGGTTTAAAGGACAAGTCATTCAAGGATCGGTTCAGGCTACATTTACAGGGGCTTATTATACCATCACTTATCATAACTACCACACAATCTTTAATGGCACCACTAACAGATTTAAGAATGGAACTGAATTCTTACTCTAATGCAGTCAATTTCTATTACTGGACAGAGCCTCTATTTCTCAAGTTATCTTTGGACGTGTACACAATATTTGTTGAAATCGCAGGAACATTATTGGAAGGTTTCTCTGATAATGAATAGGTTATAAATAACGTGTGATATTAATAGTCACACAATATCAGACAATGTTACTGGAAATTGAAAAGCAAACTGCAGTGGCTGCCAACCCGAAATGGAAAGAAAAGACTATGGAAACACTCAGAAGATCCATCTTCCCTTTACAAATCAGTGGAGTGAGACATAGATGTAGTTAATTTCAGGCCAGTGTTCTGTTCTGACGAAGGATCATCAACCTGAAAGGATAATGCTGTTTATCGCTGCACTGCCAGATCTTTTGAGCATTTCCAACATTTTCTACTGTTGTTTTTTTTGCAGGAAGTCAATAATGTTTCTCCATAGGTGGAAATGTGGTAGCTGATATCAATCCTATACATTCCCTACACTTCCTAATTGTTTCACTATCAATTTATCACATGAAGAACGACTTTGCACAGCAACCAAAACATAAATTTGTACAATATAAAAAAAAAGTGGTCAATTCGATCATCTATAATCCTGGCAATTAATTTTTACATGATTCCATACATTTCACCTGACTCCAGCTGAGGAAGGAATCTGTTCATCTTTGTGTACCTGTTTTAATTTTGTTCCTGGTAACAAATACATGAAGCTTATGCAAAATTGTGCACTTATTTTGTCCAGAGTTAATTCCACAATGCTAACCATTTCCTCCACATTATTAAGAGATGCTGCCTGTCTCCAGCATTTTTGTGTCTATCTTTGATTTAAACCAGCATTTTCTGTACATTCCTACACATCTCCTTCACATTATTTGTTCTGTTTAAAATTTAAAAGAAACAAACTTGTATCAAATGTAATCATATTTCAATCTCTGGTTACCTGCATCTATCTTTAAAAAGAATATGCAAAGAACAAGTATTTTCTCTTTAGCTTCACTTTGCAGCATTACCAATGACATCTCAAAACACGACTGGTCTCAGAAGTTCATCTGTAATTAAAAGTGTCAATATTGTTTTCCGGATATTGTGTCTTTTAAACTTTTGTATCATATTCACATTCTATCACAATTGTGAGTTGGTTAATTTGCACACTCAAATATGTATCCCAGTTTGCTTTATGTATATAAGGACCCCCTTATTATTTAATTATTTTACCACTATAGTCTAGCATTTGCATTGAATAATATTAAATAGCATTTATATTTAACTGCCTCACTGAATATCAATCACCTGGTAGATATTTCTTTCCTACATAACTTGGTACCTATAAACAAAGTAGATTTATTTACATTTGTCAAGGTCACTAATTAGTTTCATAGTAATGAATCTTGGACCAATCTTCAGAAAAACTATGCTCATAGCAGTTATGCAGTAAAACTATTAAGCAGATAACTAAACTGCACGATCTTTTATCTGGACAATTACTGAGAGTTACAACTTTATCTTTAGATCCCATGACCCATTACTTTGCTCATTATAGATCCTATGGCAGACTTTATTCTTTGCTTTCTTAAAGTTAATTGAATCATTAACGCAATGATGTGCTCTTTAGCCATGACTTGCCTTTCACACTGCCTGCATTTTGTTTTGAAACATAAATGTCAAAGCTGAGAAAAATCATTAATTATCAAAATTGTAATGCCTGGATATTATAACATTTTCACAAAACCTCTTACTGCAGTATAATTTTGTTCACTAGTTTTAATGTAACTGGTCCCCTAATACGTTGAATATTCTTCAAGTCATTCAGAAAGTTCACCCAAGGCTCACTGAGCATCAAACTTTCCTCTGAGTCAGGGACTTGAACATAAAATGAAGCCTGCATTTCCAGGCTGAACTCTAAAGAATCGCTGTGTTGTTGAAGGTTCATGTCTTTAAGATGAAACTTTAAATAAAATATCCAAGGTTCATGTGTTCTTGGGTGAACATAAGAGATTGCATGGTGCTGTTTTGTAGCAGAGCACTAGACTTCCCTCAGCTATCCTGATTATTATTTATACCTCAACAACTGCTTAAAGTTAACTGTTCCAGTCATTACATGGCCATTACATTACTGAGAGAGGCCTCCTTGTGTGCAGGATATTCATTAAAATCTCCCGTATTGCTGCAGAAAAGCTCAGTTCTTGAAAAACTATTACATTAGTTGATATGGACTTCAGAGTTGACGAGAAATTTTGCAAACAATTAAAAAAAAATATTTGGTCATTGTTACCATTTTATGTTATTATTTTCAGCAGAAACTAAATTATGTCTTCAACTACCTTAATTATTGGCCTCAAAATGGATTTACCATTACTTTTTGCATTGATTAAATATTTTCCTTCTCAAAACATTACATGGCTGAGTACAAGAATCAGTTCAATAACAGTTATCAAGCTATTGAATATGATGCAGTTAATGAATATAATACAAATGGCCTTTCTTACAACAGTGAATACAGTTTAGAAAGTACTACTTTGGCTATGGATCAGTTTAGGGTATCCTGAATTGCTCTATCTACAGTAATTGAAAATGCTTTTCCATTCTAATATAATTAGAGAAAATCAATCCTAATAAAACAATTGATGCGTGCATTAACTAAAATACTGGGAAGCTTTATTGCCATACTAAACATGCGTGCCAAATTTGGACATTGGATGATGATGCAAAACTTTGTTTCATCTAATCAATAAAAGTCCAAAGATTGACACAAAATGCTGGAGTAACTCAGCGGGACAGGCAGCATCTCTGGATAGAAGGAATGGGTGACGTTTCGACCCTTCTTCAGACTGAAGACTGAGTCGGAAGAAGGGTCTCGACCCGAAATGTCACCCATTCCTTCTCTCCAGATATGCTGCCTGTCCCACTGAGTTACTCCAGCATTTTGCGTCTATCTTCGGTGTATAATCAACATCTGCAGTTTCTTCCGACACAATAAAAGGCCAATATGTAAATCCACACATAGTATTGGTTTACATGGGCCATCATAGTTGACCAACTTCCCACCACCTCCCTGCCTTAACCCATATCATTTGATTCCCTTAATAACCAGAACTCTGTCTTTCTTCTGAATGAATACAATAAATGAACCCCCAAACCCCAAGTATTCCAAAGATTTACCATAATTTCAGTGAAGAGTTATCTTCTGAGGTCCATCACAAATGCCTTCCCTTCATTTTTAAATTGCTCGGCCAGGAGAAACATACACCCTGCTTCCACCCTGTTTGACTTTGAGTTCAGTTTATTGTCACGTGTATTGAGGCACAGTGAAAAACTTTCATTGCGTGCTAACCAGTCAGTGAAAAGACAACACTTGATTACAATTGAGCCACCCACAGATGTACAGATAAGGTCTGTAAGAATGTTCTTAGTCTCAATGCAAAGGTGCAAAGTAAGTATAAAATATTATTTGTCCAAATCACTTTGGGTGTGAGGGTAAATAATGTTAAAGCAATAAATGCTGAAAACTCCTCAGGGAGTCAGGCAGCATCAGTGGATGGCAGAAAAAACATTGTTCTGAAATGTTAACTCAATTTCATTGTCGGCGTTGTGGAGGGTTTCTAATATTTTCTTCAGTTGTTATTCCTGATTAACTGCAACCGCGATACTTTGCTACAATTGCAATTTTGTAATTAAATTCTAGGTTATATACTACCACACTTCCAGAATACATAAATAGTGACTACAGTCCTGGTTCCTATTATAAATGTCTAACTCTTCCCCCTGTATCTGCTCTGCATGTATATTTTATATAGGATAATAAAGCTTAAGGTTGGGAAAGTGAATTGTAGACTTTCCCCGAGTTATGAACAGCTGACTTATAGGCACCCCTACATAGGAACGAGCTGCCAGAAGATCAGTAACTTCAAACGTCCAATATACTATACATATTCCAGCGGACAACAGTACTGGTTCCTTTCTCCACTCTTGGTAATTGTTTTTTCTTATCAGTCTTATGTGCTTTCCATGTCATTCATTACAATAATGTAGAGTATGATTACCATATCGACTGCTTTTTGTGTATCTTCTGACCTAAGGACATACGTAAAAACAGAATCTATTCATTACCTGGGGACGGGCTGTATATAAACATTACAATGCAAGAGAGAAATTCCAAACAACTACGAAACTCTACCTCTGTCTCAACCATTATAGTGGAAGTTTTTAATATGTATTTTTTCCTTTACATCCAAATATTTTTATTCTTGTATTTTGAAATAATATACTTGTACTTCCTCCTCATTTGTGTTTTTTAATTGTCTTTATTTTCCCCTTTATTTTGCTCTTAATAGTTCTAAATCGGAACTAAATAGTTCTGATTATTGATGTTAACATAACACTTATGATGCACATTGCATTTTCACACCCTCCATTACACACATGAAAAGTATTTAATTCTTGAAATATCTCTTTTCTCTAGCTACCATTGCTGCCTCCTCAATTCTTTCCTTGGTGCTTTAAAATTGGTCTTCAATTAATCCTTAGCACAATATCAAACCTAATGATATTATAATTGCTGATACACAGTTTTCTCCAGCCCACAAATTTGCCACCATCTCAGGCACACTCCTAAATACTAAATCAAGCATATCATCTCCTCTCATTCCCCTTTTAACCTGCTGTACCAAGAAGCAGTCCTGTATTAACTCAATAAATTTGCCTCCTCCTTTTGAAAAATCTCCAACCTCATCCTACTTTAATTTCGAGCCATTAAAATCACACCAAATTAAACGCTCCCTTTCTTTCATGCAGCCTTTATTTACTCGGGTAATTCTATATCATTTTTTTTTCCTTTTGCCCTAGTGGACTACAGCAATTCCCAATTATTAATTTGCTTCCCTTGCTGTTGCAATTTTCCACTTAAATTGACTCGGACCTCCCCTCATCTGGGGTTAAATCCACTTTTTCAATAACTGACGATTCCTCCGTTCCCGATAAAAACTTCCCCTCACCCACCGTGTTTTCCCACTTCATTCCATATATTTTAAACCCTGCTAAATGAAACTCATTTTAAGATAACATTGCTGTCAAAGGGCTTACATTGGTTGATTATACTGCTACAAAGTGCGATAAAACGTTTGGTAATTCTGTACAGATATGCTGCTTTTTCATTACTGACATTCCCTGGTATGTCAAACGGCCTGAGGTTGTTATTTAAAGCGATTTATATGCAATGATGTATATCAATGCTGCATTATACTGATTGAGATTTAAGTTTATACAACGCAGAGTATGAACAGAAATGTATCTTCTGTCGTTGCGCATAACTTGCATGTGAAACCTGTTTTAAAAAAAAAAAAAAAAACTGGACCACTGGGTTTACAATATCTGAATTGCATACCATTTGTTTACATTTTCATGTCAATTATTTGGAAATGCATATGAAAAATCAACACTGCAGTAATTAAATCCTGTCTTGTTCTGAACTAACAAATCTAACAGTGCCTTACCTATAAATAGGTAATGTACAGATAATGGGCAAATCGACTACATTAACAATGCTGACAGTGAAAATGAACAGTGCATTGAAGTCCTACATAAATTCTAAACAATAGAAAACTGCAAGAGAATGGACGATTAATTTAGCTGTAGATTACATCAGCATCTATTTAAATCAAAAACGGTGAAGTAGGAATATAAAAATCTTTTCATTTTTCATCAGTCTGTACTTTAAAAAAATATTTGTTCTCACTTAGCTTAATTTTGGAGAGCTGGGGTTAGAATTATTGTTTTGAACAATACTAAGTTTTATTTTATTTCCATTGCATTTTACAGTCCCTTCTTATTTCTCATGAGGCTTTGCTCTACCACCGTGTACAATGAAGGGACAACTTTTCAATTTACTGACATTGTCCAGTAATTCTGATATCACTTTATTTTGCCATTACTACGAAAGCTTGACCCAGTGCTATTAGAAGAGTCACAGAGACTTATGCGTTGGCAGAACCTTTCCTACTTTTTGACGTGAACAAATTGACCCGGTCCTATTACAATATGCAATTTGGCTTGCTGCAGATAGACAAGACAATTGCCCCCCTCATTAACTTGCTATTATAGTAAACTGCCATCTGCTCCTCTCAGCTCAGGGATGGCACCATCCTGACCTCCTTTGGATCTTCCGATAGTCAACCCAATGGGATTTCTTGGGTAACCTTAACCATCCACTTGCTTGATATGCTATTCTTGGAGCCTGACCCTATGGAGGACTTTAATTAATGGCCAATACCAAAATTTGACTCCAGGTCATCTTAAAGTGCTACACAATCCAGCTGCAGCACAATTAACAATCAGCATCCTGATTCAAAAGTATTTGATATAAATATAATGCCCGATCATTTTTATTGACTGAGACCTTGCTAAATGATAAATTGTTTTACTTTAGAGCGCCAGCATATGTTATTATTCATTTACTGGTGGCAGAACCATAAGATATTTTGTGTCCTGTGTATTCTGTTTCTCACGAGCTTTTGAAACAAGTGGTATGCATTGAAGCTGAATCTAATTAAAATAATACAACTTCCATCCATGGAATATTTGTTATCGAATTTCAACTCTAGGATAGTTAGCATTACGAACAACGTTCTCCTAAATCTACTTTCAGTCTGGCGATTGTCTGACCACCAGGAGCAGCTGACCACCCGATGAGACTCCGCGTCCCGGCAAAATAGATCGCCCGGCCGAAGCAGCGTTCTCCCGGAGCACTCAATTGTGGAAACCAGCTTTCCTACTGCCGATGGTGGAACCACAGCTTCAGGAGAGGCCAATAACTGACCAGCGGGAGCGACCTGGCTCACCACCCCGACCCTGAGGCCAGAATGAACAAAGGACCCAGCCTTGCCAAGCTCCCGGCAGCCTGTCATGATGTCTTAAGGGATAGGAGTAAAATTAGGCCAGTTGGTCCATCAATTCTGCTCCGCCATTCAATCATGGCTGATCTATCTCTCCCTCCGAACCCCATTCTCCTGCCTTCTCCCCATAACCTCTGACATCCATACAAAGCAAGAATCTATCTATCTCTGCCTTAAAAATATCTACTCACTTGGCCTCTACAGCCTTCTGTGACAAAGAATTCCAGTGATTCACTGACTAAATAAATTTCTCCTAATCTCTTTCCTAAAAGAATGTCCTTCAATTCTGATCCTATGACCTCTAGTCCTAGACTCTCCAACTAGTGGAAACGTCCTCTCCACATCCACTCTATTCAAGCCTTTCACTGTCCTGGCATCGAGCTCGACCCGACCGAGACCCCCACCCTCAGTGCCTGCACTGCGATCCAACTCCCCGACTCCACTGGACGTATTCACCCGCCTCCTGGAACCGCTGACTTCAAGCACCGAATCCCAGGCTTGACCAGAAACGGCATTTATCCAGGAAGTCGGGAGACTGCAGGTGAGACGGAAACAATGCAAGTCCCACCTCCCAACTCCCCAGTATACTGCTGGTAAACATCCAAGCTATTGAAAACAAGCTGGGTGAATATAAGGGGATTGAGTTACGTACTCAGTCCACCTAACTTGGGCAACTGAGGATCTGATGTGTGTTTTGTTTTACAGGGAAATATCTTATCGCTGCTTCACTAGGCAAACCAAAGCTTCTTAAGTTACCGGATGGCCTGTACTACATCCTCAGGCAGGGTAAAGAGCAGAAGGGTCTGCTTTCTAATTAACACTTTTTGGTGCTCAGACTTGGCAGTCCTGGTGCGATCCTGCTCCCCGGAACTCAGATATCTAACAGTGAACTGCGATCTCTACTTACTGCTGTAGGAATTCACTTTGGCTTTCCCGACTGCAGTTTACATCCTACCCTATGTGAACATGAAACTTGCGCAGGGTAAATTATACACTCTTTCCACTAGTTTTGAAACCAAGTACCCTGAGCCAGGGACTTCAACCGAGCCAACCTCATGAGTGTTCTATCAAAATACTATCAACATGCTCACACATCTTAACTGTGCTACACAACCATCAAGCATGATCATGGTACCATCCCCCACTTGCATCTGATCATCAGACTCGTACTGTGTATCAGAATCCAGAATCAGAATCACACTTTATTCGCCAAGTATGTTTTGCAACATGCGAGGAATTCCATTGGCTAGGTCAGTCATACAATTAAAAGCAACAGATCACTCAAAAAACACATTTTAACATGAACATCCACCACAGTGACTCCTACACATTCCTCACCGTAATAGAAGGTGAAATAAAGTTCAAGTTTCTTCCTTTTGTTCTTCCTCGGTCATGGGCCTCGAGCCCCCGTTGACGGGATGATCTTGATTCCCGTAGCCGGCAGCGTTCGGGCCCTCCGCGTCGAGGCAATCAAGCTCCCGCATCGGGGGGATGTCAGCTCCCCCGCGCTGGGCGATTGAACCTCACGTCATTGGAGCACCCGACTCGGCCTTACCCAAGACTGCGAGCCCTTGATGGTGATTCCACGGTGGTCTCGTTGGGAGCGATCCCAGGCAAGGGGTCAGAATGTTAAGTCCATGCCCCGCGGTGGGGCTCACGACAGTCTGAGGAGGCTTCCAGCTCCATTGATGGAAGGCTGCAGAGCCCGGAATATGTGATTAATCACATCTCCGGGAAGGTAAGAGCTTGGAAAAAAAGTTTCCCCCGATCCCCTCCCCCCCTCCCCCCACATAAAACAGACCAAAGAACATTAAAACAAACTTTTAACGCACTAAAAAATTACAAAAAGAAAGAAAAAACGAACAAACTGCCGGTTGACCCATGAGGATGCAATAGAGGAAGCTCCTACAGTGCCGGTCTGAGATGAGTTCCATTGTAACCGTTTTGAGTCAGTGGACTAGTTCACATTCATGGACTCTGTGGCCAAACTAAACGAGTACACTACTGCTGTCACAGACTTCACTAGTAACCGTGTACAGTACTGCATGCCGACAAAATCAATCCGAGATTTCCCAAACTGGAAACCATGATAAACCGTGTGATCCGTTCCACAGGGAAGATCAAGTCTGAGCCTTTGATGTTGGGTGATCCCGACCTGCACAGGAAGTCTAGGGATGACCTCCACAAAGCCATCAGGAATGCCAAAAGACAATTCCTGACCAAACTAGAATCCCAGAATAAACCTGATGGACACCCATCGATTCTGGTTACCAATTTTTACAGTTGCAACCTGGAAAGAATCCTATCCTGATGCATCACATTTTGGAATTTTCAAATCCTTGAGTACACAACCCAGTCCATCATGCAAACCAGCCTCCCTTGTGTTGCCTCCATCTATACTTGACGTTGCCTCGGGAAACCAGCCAACATAATCAAGGATCACTCGCACTCCTGTCATTCACTCTTCTCCCCTCTCCCGTCGACAGAAAATCTAAAAGCTTGAAGGCAAATACTGTCAGCTTTAAGAACAGCTTCTTCCCTGCTGTTTTCAGACTCATGAAGTGACTCTCATATGCTCAGGATGATTCCTCAGTAACACTATATTCTGCATTCTCTTTCTTTTCTCCTTTGCATTACCTGATGTACTGAGGTATGTTACAATTTGCCTGGATATATTTGGCTGGATAACAATCAAAACAAAGACTATGATTGCCTGCCATTACTTCACAGAACAAAACCTTTCAAAGCATTTTGTTGAGGACATGCATCATTTAAGAATATGGGGTAGGCCATTTAGGACTGAGATGAGGAAAAACGTCTTCAGTCTGAAAAACGTTGCCTATTTCCTTCGCTCCATAGATGCTGCTGCACCCGCTGAGTTTCTCCAGCACTTTTGTCTACCTTTGAATTACCAGCATCTGCAGTTCCTTCTTAAAAACTTCTTCATCCAGAGATTGTGAATCTGTGGAATTCTCTGCCGCAGCAGCCAGTGAAGGCCAATTCACTGGACGTTTTCATGAGAAAGTTAGATTTAGCCTTTCGGGCTAAAGGAATCAAGGGATATGGGGATAAAACAGGAACGGAGTACTTATTTTAGATGATCAGCCGTGATCATATTGAATGACGGTGCAGGCTCGAAGGGCCGAATGGCCTACTCCTGCACCTACTTTTCTATGTTTCTATCATTACCAGGCAGGAATGAGCCTATGTTAATACTCTCATGTTAGCCTGAAGGAGGATAGTTCAAACTTCAGTCTGGAGAGGAGGAACAAGTTACCGGCCCCTGTAGGCCTCTGGACAGACATAGCACTGATGCGGTAATCACATACCTGTTGGGCAAATACCAATTTGAAGGAATTTTGGCAACTGGAAGTTTGGCAATCGGGAAAGGTTTGATGTCTGGGAATTTCAACAAAAAAAAAAGTAATTTGGTATCAGAATTCCATCAATGGAAAATAAACTAGATAAGTTGTAATCTTAAGAATGCAGATGGATAGGCAACAAACTGGTGCAGATGCATTCCATACTTGCATCTAGCCTGAATTTGATTTGTTGCCAAGGAGAACAATGGATGAATGTGAACAATTTTCTTACCAATAAATATTTAACTATTTTTTATTCTTTATCAGTGTAATTATGCATCAGTGTAATTAAGACTATTACGATGACGAGCTGGGCAGAATTGTTGCAACCTGTTTAAGGAGTTAAGTGGCAACATAAAAACACAAAGGAAGTGTATTTTCTACCCTCCCAATGCTTCTGATTTATTATTAATCTGTTTGTAGGACAAACATAGAAACATAGAAATTAGGTGCAGGAGTAGGCCATTCGGCCCTTCGAGCCTGCACAGCCATTCAATATGATCTGATCATCCAACTCAGTATCCTGTACCTGCCTTCTCTCCATACCCTCTGATCCCCTTAGCCACAAGGGCCACATCTAACTCCCTCTTAAATATAGCCAATGAACTGGCCTCAACTACCCTCTGTGGCAGAGAGTTCCAGAGACCCACCACTCTCTGTGTGAAAAAATTCCTTCTCATCTCGGTCCTAAAGGATTTCCCCCTTATCCTTAAGCTGTGACCCCTTGTCCTGGACCTCCCCAACATCGGGAACAATCTTCCTGCATCT
This sequence comes from Raja brachyura, assembly GCA_963514005.1. Next base: position 44,087,685 of record OY740788.1, read on the forward strand.
AGCCTGTCCAATCCCTTAAGAATCTTGTAAGTTTCTATAAGTTCCCCTCTCAATCTCCTAAATTCTAGAGAGTATAAACCGTATAAACAGTGCAGACTTTGTTGATCTTCCTATTTCTGCTGCTACGTTTTAGAAATTGCTTGAATTTAGGAATTAGTGAACATGTTTCACAGTAAGACCTACTTCCTGCAGAGTATTATAGGCTTCCTGTAGGTGGATAAAACGTCTCTATTAGAAATAGTATCTTATGGGGAGCAGAGGCTATATTCCTTCGGATAATTTTCTTTTACCACCTTTTGTGCTGCGTACTTTTTAACTTAACAAGTTAGCCTCTGTAACTCACCAACTATGCCATTCTTCATTGGGGTTTTGGCAGGCTACTGATGTGGGTGCATTGTAGTCAAGTCCCAATGTCAACCCCTTCTAATATGGTCTCATGGACATCCAGGGTTTGTAATGGCATGTGGAATCCCTGACCATTTTGCTGTCTCTAATTCAGGAGCACTCAAGAATAAACATTGTGGCTCCATTGCTTCCCTGTATGAGATCGACTACTCAAAGACCCAATGTGAAGCTTTTGTGTTGTTCTGGCTGAATACAGCACCACACAGCACAATTACTCATCAGTGGACCCTCTACTAGTTTTGAAGCGATTTTCTTTTAGTCTCTAGTGAATTTCTAAAGTAAACTGACAGCTGAGTATAATCCAGTCTGACATTCAGAGATGGGCATGAAAAGTTTTTGTGATGTTACCGGAGGTTTACAAATAAATTTCAGCAGTTAGAGGGATACTGTGTCCAGTATGATATTATAACCTTATATCCACTGAACCTTAGTTCAAGGTCACAGCTGATGTGTTCAGATTGAATTAGAAGACTTCACTCTTGGCAACTTTTAGATAAGACTGCAGATGGAATCTCTATGGCCTTTAAATTACGGGATTTAATGGTCAAATCCGAATACATTTCTCAAATTACTCTTGCAATTATAACAATGAAACCCCCAGTAGATATTTAAGCAGAATCTCCTTCTCTCGACTATATAATGTAGCCAAGTCGATTGTCATATGCACAAGCATGGTGAGTACAGGTACAATGAAAATCTTGCTTGTAGCAGCATCATAGACTCGGAATGTCTAAATAAAAATATTTATATAGGCTTCTATATAATCATGGAAAGGATAATTTTGGATAGTGTTATTCATTTATTCCATTGAAAAAAAAAGCCCTGCCTGAATATTGAATGAGTTTTTACAGAAAATACCAGGGGTGAGCTGTTTCTCCACCAATTGCTTTCTCCGGTGCTTCATCCCACCCCAACACCAATCCCCACATCCTTCTCCAATTACTGCTGCAGCATCAATGCGACAAACCTCATGTATACACCCTGCATAATGGGTACTTGCAGGCTTTTCAAACAGAGGGTTCTTAGCAGGATTCACTAATCATATCTAAAATAAATTGGCCTGCAAAGGCAACCACATAACACTTTCCTCAAAATTATGCAACGGGAAATGATCTTGTCTCCAACTTAAAATCTAAGCACAACTGTTTTTCACTCACAGATACAAAGTTCTGGAGTAACTCAGTGGATCAAGTAGCATCTCTGGAGAAAAAGGATTGATGATGGTAAGGGTCTGGAACATCACCCATTCTGAACCGAAACATCACCCAACCCATCCTTTTTCTCGAGAGGTGCTGCCTGACCCGCTGAGTTACTTCTCTTTGTGTCTCTCTTTGATATAAACCAGCATCTTTAGTTCCTTTCGGCATTGCTTTTTGCTCACTTTGCTCCAGTGGAAATGTGATGGACACTTCCAGATATGAACCAGTGCCCGGCCCACACCTGCAACAATTCCTTCGGAGCGGTGCGGCCATGCGAATCTGGGCATTCCCAGGAAATCTGACCTTACCAGCGTTGCACTGGTCTGGGACTAAATGGGTAAGCCTCTTGCTTACCTGACCTCCTTCAAATCCTTTCACCTACACTGCCCCGCACCACACCGCCCCCACCCCCACATGATGTATGGCTGCATCTCCCTACCAACTCTGCAGTCCGCAGACTATCAGCCCCTGGATATATCTCTGGACTCTACTGCCTGTGTTCTGCTGAGGACCCCAATGGAGGCCTCAATCTCCCCACCTCAGTCACAAACACTAACAGGTCACTTTTTGCCCTGCCCCCCCTCCCACCCTCCTGAGGTTCTCACCATGAGCTGCCAACAAACTGATGCCTCTCCTGACTCCAATATTTCTCCCCATTCACCCCCCCCCCCCCCCCCACCTCAACACCCAAGTCCAACCTTTCTTTGGTTCACGGCTGGGGTCTGCTTGGGCCTCGGTTTCTACTACCTTGACCGAGGGATAACCTCAAGTCTCGGAAGGAAACATTTCCAATTAAGGACTGCGCCGAGGTAGAGTTGCTGCCTTACAGCGGCAGAGGCCAGGTTCGATCCTGACTGCAGGTGCTGTTTGTATGGAATTTACACATTCTCCTTGCAACCACGTGGGTTTTCTCTGGGAGCTCCGGTTTCCTCCCACATTCCAAAGACGTGCAGGTTTGTTGGTTAATTGGTTTCAGTAAAATGTAAATTGCTGGTGTACGGGGTGCTCACTAATTGACAGGGACTCAGTGGGCCGAAGGGCCTGTTTCCTGGCTGTATCTCTAAAGTCTAAATTAAAGAAAGTTCAATACCCATTCTGTGGCCCCTCTGCTCAGGCCGAACTAATGGTTGCGACCAAAAGAGTCATTGACTACTGCACTAGAACTGCCAGGCCTTTCTATTTTAAAAGGTATTGTGCACACGCCTGGTTTTACAAATGATTCCTGCAGCCATAACAAAATATCAGCAGTTCTATCATCTGCTGTATAGAAGGTGGTGATGCTTTTATTTTTATGCTTGAATTATGGTGAAGATGACCATTATCGATTTACTGGGAATGGAGATCATGAACATTGACTTCTCAAACTTCAAGTAACCATTGCTTTTCCTCTCTCTCCATTCCTCCCCCTTCCCAGTTCTCCGACCAGTCTTACTGTCTCTGACTACATTTTAACTCTGTTGTTGCTTTGTTGTTGTTACCTTCTCCCAGCTAACATCTTCATTCCCTTTGTCCTATTTTCACACCTCACACATCCTTATCTATGTATATCCCTCTCCCCTGACATCAGTTTGAAGAAGGGTCTCAACCTGAAACATCACTCCTTGCTTCTCTCCAGAGATGCTGCCCTGTCCCGCTGAGTTACTCCGGCATTTTGTGTCTCTCTTCGGTTTAAACCAGCATCTGCAGTTCCTTCCTCCACAGTATAGATTTACTGCTGTGTCTGACTACCTGAGAACATGACATTAGCCTTCTACATCAATGTAGCAGATTTGTGATGATGTGGCTCCGAGTGCTGGACAGGGCATTCCAGGATAAGACATGGCCTTGACGATGTATAATTTTGTGAAGCTAATGATGGTCCCAGGTGGTAGAGGATGTTTCCCGGGAGTAGTAATATTCTCAGGGACAGTCCCAGAACATGTGAATAGTGTCAGGGTGAGGTAATATTCCATGGGGCTGATGATATTTTGAGAATATGGTATTCCCATGAGGTGCCAATATTCCCAGGTGGTTGGTCAAGCCAGGGGATCGGGATATTCACTGGGAAATGGATATTCCCATGAAATGTTAATTTTTTACTATACTGTTAGTCCTAGGTTTGTCCCCACATCCCCTGCACCACCACTACTCCTGTGGAACATGATCAACTCTCGACACTAACCCCAGGATCTGATATGTTACTAACCTTTGGAAATATCTAAGAGATACCCTCCCCCATTTCTACTCAAGCCTCCCACATCAACAGACGCCACTATTCCTTAATGCAAGGACAATGGTTTATAGCTAAGATCTAATATATTACTCATAGAAACACAAGCTGCTGCTGGAATCTTTAGCAACTTCTATCCTGCTATAGTGCTTTGATCTAAAGCATCATCAATTCCTTTACCCCCAGAGATACTGCTCGAAATGATGAGTTCCTCCTGCAAATTGTTTATGAGTAAGTTGCTTATGTTAGGCCACAGGATTGCATAATGTAATCCGGTAAAAGGAAGCAGTACTTTATAGCTACTACATAGCCCATGATAAGTTAGTAGAATTGGATTCCTGGCTGCTGGGCAACAGGAAGGAATGCCCAAATTAACTCTCAAGTGCTGATAGAGTGAATGATAAAAATAGCCTCCACTAAATTGAAGTGAGTGATGCGGTGTTGTCAGTTCAAATTAACACAGGGGTGTTGCTAACAGTCAAAATTATATATTTTCCATGGTACAGAGAGCGATTGAAGCAGAGCCTTCTTTCAGCTGAAACTGTATAATATTTGAGGAATATTTGAATCTGAAGAAGGGTCCAAACGTTACTTCAAACGCAACCCAAAACATTACTTCTCCACGTCCTCCACAGGTGCTTCAAGACCCAATGAGTTACTTTGGATCCATTTTTTTTTGTTTAGTTTAGAGATACAATGTGGAAGTTGTATCCGAGTCCAGGCCGATCAATATACACTGGTTCAATTCTATACACTAAGGACAAATTACTAAAGCCAATTAAGCTCCAACCCCACACATCTTTGGAATGTGGGAGGAAACCGGAGCACATGGAGAAAACCCATGTGGTCACAGGGAGAACGTACAAGCTCCGTACAGACGGTACTCATTCTCAGGATCAACTTTTTTTTAAACCTAAACCAATTAACTATCAAACCTGTATTGCTTTGGAATGTGGAAGGAAACCGGAGCACCCAGAAAAAAACCACGGAGAGAATGTATAAAATCCGTACAGACAGCACCCATAGTCAGGATTGAACCTGGGTCACTGGCGCTGCAAGGTAGTAACTCTGTGCCGCTTGGGTGCCACATCTCACCCTTGAAAAATGTTAGCACGATATGCATTATTTTGTTAAACCCCCATCAGAGCAGTTTGCACAGACCAGTCCTTACCATGCATTCGCAACAGTGTTCACAAACAGCTATATGGGGGCTGATGGAGATGAGGGGAAGAGGAACTGGGCAAAAATTTGAGGTGGGAAAAGAGAAACAGAGACGGGGAATAGGAGGGAAAGAGATGGTGAAGGAAGGTTTGAATCGTGCTTTATGCCAACTCTGGTGCAGAGAGGCCAAGTGCCACAGTCACCAGGTGAACCACTGTCCTATGATCATATGATCAGAGTGGGGGTGAGCTAAGGATCATCATTGCAGCCCCTGGTCGTGGCTGATGTCCTTGCTAAAGTAAAGCTGAGTTGGAATGCTGACTGCTTCATTAGAAAGAAGGGCAATGTCTTCCCTTTAATTCACATAGGTTTCATTACTTTCATTTTGATACATACCTCGTTGAACAAACTGCATGTTCAACGAGGTATGTATCAATGCAGGTCATAAATATTAGTATTTTTAATCCAGCTCCTGTTGTTAAACATAATATAAAGGAGAAATAACATCAGCATCATTATGAATCACATTTGGAAGTGCCCTGCACAATTTTCCAATGGGTTTAATTTAATCAGTAAGTGTATGCAAACACCACAAAATTGCACGCCACACACAATTAATACTAAAAGGGAGTGCAAATTAATATTTGTATACAAACTGGTAAAATGTTAGCTAATAAAATAACAGCATCTCTGTGCGACCACATAAATGCAATATCATCAAAATGAATCAAAGGTCCTTTGTGCCATCCATTGTCCCTCTGTTTTTGCCCGTTTACCGGCTCTCAATCTGCTGCAGCGCTCCAGTATAAATAGCTGGTGTCACTGCATTCGGAAGGTGCTGAGATCTTCCAAAGCTCATTCTGAAGTGCATTACAAAGAGTGTGGCAATGGCCCTCCTAGGACTAAGTGCTAAAACCCTCACAGACCAGGCGAACAATAGAAGTTAAAGGCATTATTAGAACTGAAAGGATCTGCAACAACCTGTGACTAGCACGTACTGTATCTCGGTTGTCAATGTAACCGGATATATATAAATGTGGTCACCATATGAAACATCACAATTGCTTCAGCGAGACGTGGTTCTGCAGTGAGGTATAAATATATAATTGAATGGTGATGGGGCTATAAAAATGCATAAACCTATGAAAAGGCATCAATTGAAAAGGTAATTCCTCTGAGTGACATTGCAAAGGTATAAGGACGAAAGTGTGACTCAGTCAGCTTGAACAATGCAAATTCAACACCTCATTGTTCTGAGCTCAACTGCTCTATTTCAGCTATACATTCTTGTATCAAAATAACCTAATAATATTTTTACAATTAATAGTTTGAGGATATAATGTGCACTGACAGAGTGCCTCTTCCTCATGTAAGGGGTAATGTTTAACAGGAATGCATGGACTCATTGACATGTACCATTGAATATAATGTCTTCCTTAAAGACTGGTAATACATAATGTATCCATGGGGACCTTTTGGGAGGGCTTGTTTAATGAATCATGAATATATCTCTATATACGTGTGTGTTTGCCAGGTTTGGTTTCCTTCATACATGAAAATCAATTAAACTGATCATTTTAACAAAAGAAATGTTAAAGGAAAGCTGAAGGTCAGGACCCCATGTGATCTAGTTTATCACATTATTGTATACTTCCAGGATACAAAATAAAGTTCATCTGATGAAGATTCTGTCACGGATGGTACAATTCTTTAAACGCACCTGAAGGTTTTTGAGGAGATGCAATTCCAAGCCTTTGTTACCCACATTACAAAGCATTACAGAACCCTTAAACTAAATACATCATCATCAGAAAATAGAGAATCTTTAAACTAAATATAAATGATCAACATAAAACTGATGAAAGACAATAAAACAAAAGTCAAATCTAAGGAAAATATTTTGTCTATGACTTTGAAAAGATCCTCAAGTTAACATTTCAGGTCATTGTCATTACTCATTTCAGGAGTATTGTGTTCAGTTTTTGTCACCCTGCTATAGGAAAGCTGCCATTAAGTTGGAAAGAGTGCAGAAAAGATTTACGAGGATGTTGCCATGACTTGAGGGCCTGAGCTAAAGGGAAAGGTTGGGCAGGCTAGGATTTTATTCCTTGAAACATAGGAGGCTGTATGGTGATCTTATAGAGGATTAAAAAATCATGAGGAGCATCGATAGGGTAAATGCACAAATACTTTTACCCAGGGTAGAGGAATCAAAAACTAACGGTCATAGATGTAAGTTGAGAGGGGAAAGATTTAATAGGAACAAGAGGGGCAGATTCTCACACACAGAGGGTCCTCAACACTGTATATAGAATGAGCTGCCAGAGGAAGTGGTTGAGGCAAGTATAATAACACCGTTTAAAATACATTTGAACAGGTATATAGATAGGAAGGTTCAGAGGAATATGGGTCAAACAAGGGCAAATAGGATTATCTAAGATAGCATCATGGTTGGTATTAATGAGTTGGGCTGAAGGGCCTATTTCTATGATCTATGACTATAGGTTAAAGACGTTTTGTCAGAATGTTTCTGAAAATAGTTCACTAAACTGAAACACTAACTTGTTTCTCTTCACGTGGATGCTGAATGTCAGCTGAGTATTTCCAGCATTGTTCATTTTTATTTCAGATTTACATTTGCAGTTTTTTCCTTTTGTATACAGGATGATGCCAGCTGTTCTCTTTCCATGGGTGAGTAATGGAAACGGTGCACTATTCTAGAAATGGCAGAGCCACAGACAGAAAAGAAAGGTTTGGGTTGAGAGTAATAGCTGAAAAGAGCGGCACAAACTTTAAATCCACTGAAATCATACCGTGAGCTCTTCTCACTGTTTCCACTGGAGTTTAGAAGGATAAGAGGGGATCTTATAGAAACATATAAAATTCTTAAGGGATTGGACAGGCTACATGCAGCAATAATGTTCCCTACGTTGGGGGAGTCCAGAACCAGGGGTCACAGTTTTAGAATAAGGGGTAGGCCATTTAGGACTGAGATGAGGAATAAGTTTTTCACCCAGAGAGTTGTGAATCTGTGGAATGCTCTGCCACAGAAGTCAGTTGATGCCAATTCACTGGACGTTTTCAAGTGAAAGTTAAAGGCCTGTCCCACTTACGCAACCTTTACAGGCGACTGCCGGCACCCGTCATAGGTCGCCAAAATTTTCAACATGTTGAAAATTCAGCAGCGACCAGAAAGACGCTACGGCCCTTTGGAGACCTCTCACGACAATAGGAGACCTCTCACGACCATACAGCCTATGGTTGTGAGAGGTCTCCAAAGAGTCATAGCGTCTTTCTGGTCGCTGCTGAATTTTCTACATGTTGAAAATTTCCGCAACCTATGACATGTGCCGGCATCGCCTGTAAAAGTCGCGTAAGTGGGACAGGTCCTTTAGATTTTGCTCTTAGGGCTAACAGAATCAAGAAATATGGGGAAAAAACAGGACGGGGTACTGATTTTGGATGATTAGCCATGATCATATTGAATGCCGGTGCTGGGTCGAAGGGCTGAATGGCCTACTCCTGCACCTATTTTCTATGTTTCTATGACAGAGAATATTTATAGACCTTTAAAATGAGTGAGATGGAGAGGGCCCATTGCATAGAATTACACATGACTATTGGCTTCTATAAGTTTCATTTATTTGAGTGAACCTTTCAATTACTCTCTTGGTATATTTATTCAGCACTTTATTGATAGCTACACAGCTATGATATTTTATTTAGTAATAGGCTGTCGAAAAATGCAAAACTGGGCACTTCCACTGAGACTTCAAAGGGGAACCTCAAAGGGACTTCCCAAAGGAAAACTTGTTTGAAATAATCATTATGCAATGATCTTAGATTTAGTTTCTTTGTTTTATAAAATCAGCAGTAATAAAAATTCGATTATTTTTTTCCCCATTTCATTCTTGCATTGTAGAGAGAGTGTGTTCAGCAGGCACCAAGCATCCTTGGGGACAACATGCAGCTGTTTCTAAATCCTCTACCTCACTGACCTCCACCTGCAGTTCTGGGTCACTTGGCAGAGACTGCTTGCTCTCGCAGGCTATTCTTAATTTCTGCCTGCTCTGTATAATTTCTCTCAAGAATCCAAGTTATTTTGGATCACCTTAGGTAGGAGGGTGCGCTAACCCAAATTAGATTTGGTTCAGCTTATATGCTCCATTTAATAGTTGGGTTGGGCTCAGCCTAATAATTTTGATCTCTTCTATTTTAAAAAGAAAAGCAACGTATTTTGAAAAATAAATGTGCTATTCTCGGTGGATTGGTGCTCGTAGAGCAACATCTGCCTACCCCCTGGAATTGACCAGTGACATAAACATAGATGTGGGTAGCATCGTGGTTTAGAAACACTCTTTCCAACCAATAGACAGGTTTATATCCAGCCAGACAGATAATGTACTTTATGATGTACTTATAAATGACTTATAAATGTACTTTATGTATCGCCCAAGCTTCTTAGTTTAATGAATTATTTGCAGACTTAGGGCTGTTTCAAACAGGCACATCTACAGGCATGAAGTTACAAATAATTTAATGTAGGCGCTCTCTGCCCTTACAGGAGATGCTTCCTGGAAAGGCAAGGATAGCACAAAGTGTACCATTGATAGGTATTGCAAAGTCCTACAATTCTATCTTAGGCAGGGTACCAGCATGTACTTAAAGTCACATTCTTCCCTTTTTAAAGGGTCTCACTCTTAAAATGTTACCTGTCGTTTTTACCTCACATTTTCTTTCCATTTCTCCATTATCTCGGTGGTGCAGCGGTAGAGTTGCTGGCTTCTGTCTGTCCCACTTAGGCGATTTTCCAGGAGACACACACATCGCCATTTATGCACGCAGGGGACAGGGCAAGCGGGGGGAGCACTGTCTGACTGAAATTCACATGGTGCAAAGCCAATGTGATACAGACACACACCACGATGAACAGGAAGGTTGGCACTGTAATTAAGACGGTGAAAGTACAGTGTACGTGAAAGGTCACGCAAGTCCATTAAAAGCAGGGGCGGGGAAGGGGGAGAAGGAGGGGAGAAGGAGTGGAGACAACTTTTAAGAAGCCAGAGATACACGGCTGCGAAGCTCGGCGGACATTAACATTACTGGTCGGTTATCCTTGGTTCTGAAAACTACTGCTTACGTTTTTTTTCCCCAATGAGCCAATAAAATTCACCGGTCAGCACCGGCTACAACCTTCGACCTCCTGGCAACCCACTGGGACCTCCTGGCAACCCACCTACAGCATGAGAATTCTCGATACTCTCCATGGCAGCTTAATTCTGGTCGCCGCTAATTTTTGAACATGTTGAAAAATTTGCAGTGACCATAATGAGGCCACGACTAGTTCCCAGAATGTGGGAATTCCTCACGACCATGAAGGCGACTCCCCGGCAACCACCCGCGAACATGTGGCTACCATGTGGCGACTTCATAGTTTCCTGCAGTCGCTTAAAAGGTCGCCTATGTGGGACAGGCCCATTAAAGTGCTTACAGTGCCGGAGTCCCGGGTACAATCCCGACTAAGGCGACTGTATGGAGTTTGTACGTTCGCCCTGTGACCTGTGTGGGTTTTCTCTGAGATCTTGATTTCCTCCCACATTCCAAAGAAGTACAGGCTTTTAGGATAATTGGCTTGGTGTAGGTGTAAAATAATGTGTAGGATAGTGTTAACAGAAACATAGAAAATAGATGCAGGAGGAGGCCATTAGGCCCTTCGAGCCTGCATCACCATTCATTGAGATCGTGGCTGATCACCCACAATCAGAAACCTGTGCCTGCCTTCTCCCCATATCCCTTGATTCCGCTAGCCCCTAATGTGCGGGGATCGCTGGTCAGTGCAAACTCGGTGGGCCGAAGGGCCTGTTTCCATGCTGTATCTCTAAACTATTCATATTTTATTGATAAGGTAGCCCTTAATGCTGACACACGTGCGACAAAATAATGGTTCATTCCCTTATTCTCCTACCTTTCACTTTGACAAAGCCAGACTTGAAATTTCCTTGCCAATGTCAAAAATAATGCGAGCTATAAACCAAGCAACAATCAACAGGAAAAGAGCAGCAAGTTATGGGAGTGATGATACTGAACACTTTTTGCTTTCATTGAGGCCTCCAAACAAGCCTACGGTTTTCCAGGGAGGTTAAGAGTGAGGCCTCCGTATTAAGTAAAGTTTTAAAAATTATAACAATAATGGTTTGCGACACTTCCTTACAGCAGTGTGAAGTGTTGGCTGTGAGTCCTACAGCCCCCAAGTGCTATGAATTATGGAAAAATAATAAAACATCCACAGGCTGTATGTGTGAAAGAAATGCATTCCACGAAGGCTTCGTGGAGGCACACATCTTGCAAAATTATAGCCTTGAGTCTTGTCCTCATAGCAAGAAACAAGACATTTACTATCCATGTTGAATTAATTAATGACTGCAGGTAGAAAGTACCCACCCACCCCAGACAGGATCTCCAAATTGTTAAATAGATGTAAAGGACAAATCTTTTCTGTGATTCCTAGAGTTCCTGATTTTTAAATAGCTGAACACTTCACATAGGTTTATGTACAAGGGAGCTAGTTGAATTAATACAAAGCAATAAAGCATTTGTAAATTAAATAATTCTGAATTACTGATAAATTGTAAGGCCTGTCCATAATTCCCATCCTTTTCATAAGAGTAAAATTATTGCTTATAAAGCATGCCATGAAGTGATGAATTGATTATTTTATTTAAATGATTAACTGCTTATCATAAATTATTTTTGTGATAATAATTGTAACTAATTTTGTGTGCCTGCTGAATTGCTGGACAAATTTTCGACGATTCCTTGGAAACATAAATCTAGAGTTTCCTGCTTGTGCTTGCTGGTTCAGTCTCTTCTCTTCAATATTCCTGAACGCTATGTTTTTAACACTTTGGAGTGGAAAAGGGGGATGTTTCACAAGGGCGACACGGTGGCGCTGTGATAGAGTTGCTGCCTTGCAGTGCTTACAGCGCCGAAGACCCACGTTCGATCCCGATTACGAGTGCTGTCTGTACGTAGTTTCTTCGTTCTCCCCATGACCGTATGGGTTTTCTCTCCGAGATCTTCGGTTTCCTACCACACTCCAAAGACATACAGGTTTGTAGGTTAATTGGCTTGGTATTAATGTAAATTGTCCCTAGTATGTGTAGGATAGTGTTAGTGTGTGGGGATCGCTGGTCGGTACAGACTCGGTGGGACGAAGGACTGTTTCTGCGTTGTATATCTAAACTAAAATACCTTCCTGTCCTACAGTATGGAAGCACATTTAAAATGAATCGTAAACCTGACACTTGTTGTATTTACAGTCTTGTATGGGGAAAAAATACATATAGCCAAATTTAAGAAGTCTTCTAACTATGACCATTATAGTGAATTGATGACCAGACAAAATAAATAAAATAAAGCATATTTTTGTCTTGTAAAATCCCCACATTAATCAGTGAATAGATTATGTACTTTTGATTTTTAACTTTTGCTGTGAGTAAACAGTTTGCATTTCTTGGCAAAATCTGGAGATAGACTTATGTTTTGAATTTGTTTTTTGTTTTGCTTTGTTTTTGGTGAACCCGATGTTAGATTTTCATATCTAATGTAGGTTATATTTATTTGTTTTCAAAAAATGGTGCATTGTCATGAAAGAGAACTTTGAATTCACAAATAAAACTAGATTTTTGTAGATTAGATCCAGTAGAAAACTTCAGATTCAAACCTCCGAACTTATACAGTATTTATTAATTAAAAAATGTGTTCCTTTGCCAGAAAGCACAAAATCAATTAAAAGCCACAATCTGGTTTGTGGAAACAGAGCCCATTCTAGAAAATATTTGAGTGGATGTTTGTATACGTGGTTGGTATTCAAAAAGGATTGTAAAGCTTTTCTTTATTGCCTATTGCTGATATTTTCAATTGTGAGTCCAAACTATATCAGTACAGGTGCTGAAAGTACCTCAAAAATCTAAAGTAACAGAAATCTACCAGTCAGCTGCAGTTCTGAGAGCATCATAAATTGTGAGGATTGTTGTTAAGGATGATCATCGTAGATTAATGACTGAATTACAGTTTTCAATTCATTACCACCTATTTGTTATGTAGTGTATGCTATTATTAATGACCCTCCAGTGCCGTCTTGAGTTGTTGGTTATGAGTTTGAGGCAGTGTGACACAGGGCTTGGGTCCCACAGTATTATTGATGGTGATGGAGAAACTGAAACACAGGCCAGCGTATGATAGAACTAGGGTGACAAAGAGCCTCTCTAAACCATTTTACAAATACTTCTCTAAAAAGCACCACCATTGTTTAGTTATTCAGATTACCAAATTAGCATGAAAAGTGAAACTTACAAATAAAAGCTGCTCTGGAAATCCTTGGGATCAAATACAAAAGCCACTCCCACATTTAAATAATTTATAGAGAGCGCAGTCATAGATGATAAATATTTTCAAAATCAGGCCACTAAGCTGTGCCTGTCAGAATGTTTGAGCCATTTGATTATCCAAAATGATACATATAAAGTACTCGAAAAAAAAGATAGATAAATATGCATCTCATTACAAATTATTATCAATGGTCTCTGTCTTCCAGGCTCTTGCTATTTATCCCCTAATCTCTTTGAGGAACTGCGCTGTTAAAAATAATTATATATCATTTACAAAGCAAGATGGAAAATTAGAAAATATTCAGAAGAATTTGGAAATACAAAGAACATTTGTATTAAATTAGCTCATCAAACCACATTCTATTTAAGGACGTCTTTAATGTGGAATTAAATTTTCCAGTGCTGCAATTCTTTCAAGTGGTGCAAAAATTATTAATCTGAAACTGACAATTTATGTGTATGTGTATCACATGAATGGTGGTGACTCTTTGGGTGGTGACAGAGTTTGCAATTTGCATCGTGTTAATGGAGGTTTGGTGGTTGTATGTATGAGGGTGGGAGGGGGAAGCAATGGGGAGTTTGGGGGGGATGGGGCTGGGTGGTGGGTCGTTGGTTGAATACCCAGCAAATACACTTAACAGTAAAGTGCAGCATCTGCTGGACTGATATGCTAACAGCAACACAATCCCTTTGGAGCAAGAGCTTGCAAGCTTCTCAATAGTTCCATGGTTCAATAGTGACTTTGCCACCACATGCACCTAGATACAGTGAAATGCCTTGTTTTGCATACAAGCCAACAAAATTACTTGATACATAAGGGTAATACATAAGTAAAAGAGTGCAATGAATACAGTGTAAAATAAATAGTGTATTTCGTCTGAGGCAGTAGATCAAGAGTCACCACATTTCCAGCGCCATCTTGTAGCTTTCAAGTATCACATTCCTAAAAATATTGAGTTTTATCTTAGCTGCTGGCAGCACTAGATTAGTGATGGAATGGTTGGCCTGGCCTGACGATGTGCCGGCACCGCCCACCGTCGCTCCGCCTCTCCATGCAGCCGCTGGAGGAAGATGTTTGGATCGCTTCAGTACCTTCCAAATACTTGGTTTCATTGCCTAATGCATTACATCTTACTTGGTGGTGTTTGCTTGTGTTCAAGTCGTGCCAAATAAAAACTGTAACCCGGTCAAGTAGACATATTTCAGGTTTTACTTCTTTTTTTCTCTTCTTGCAACTCTGAAATGCCATTAACTTTGTCTTCATACAAAACCATTTTGGCACAGCTAGTGGAGATACTGCCTCACAATGCCAGAGACCCAGGTTTGATCCTGACCTCGGGTGCTGTCTGTGTGTGCACATTCTCCCTGTGACCTTATGGGTTTCCTCTTGGAGCTCCAGTTTACACATCCCAAAGGTGTGCAGGTTTGTAGGTTAATTGGCTGCTGTGAATTGCCCCTAGTGTTTAAAGAGAGGATACAAAAGCAAGATTACACAGTGTGTACGGGTGATCGACGGTTAGAATGGACTCACTCGGCCGAAGGGTCTGTTTCCATGCTGTATCTTTGATTTCAATTCAATTTAATTCAATTTTCTGGGTCCATTTGTCTTTCAAGAATTTGCTTTGTCATGCTTTAAAATGTTTTGAGTGAAAGGCTCTAGATTAAACTGTCATGTTTGAGTAGATGGAAGGCAGTTGCTGGGGATCGCGATTTCCAAAGTGGTCCGCAGTCCAAGCCCACTTTTTCATATCCACATCAGCTTCCATTCCAGTGCTTCATATATCACTTCCCCAACCTATGGGAGATTTCAGGCAGTGAAGTCGGGCACCATGGATGATGCACTAACACAAAATGCGAGGGCTAGATCTTTCTTTCTTCACCGTCACCTGACAAATTCCACTCCCATGAGCTAGTGCAGCCATGACACTGCCAAGATAACGCCTCATAATTCCATTCCCTCCACAACAGCGAGCCCAACTACTGTCCTATCTCTAATTGTACTTTCCCTCTTGGTTTTGGAGCATGTTGTCTCATAGCTTACTGAACTTCTGAGCCAATGGAGAGAGGTAGCAGATTTCAATTTGCATGTAGAACTCAATGCCAATGTTAATGAAGGTAGTTTATAGAAGTATGGATTTGATAGGCTAAATGGTCTTGTTTAACTCCTCGGCTTAACTTATTTTGTTGTGAAGTAGATTAATCCCATCTCAAGATCTCCAATCATACATCAATTTCAAAGGTCCAAAATGGATCCAATGTCATTAGAGTCTTTAACCTTAGAGCATGATCTTTCCTCATCTTCTTTGACCACTCTACGATGCAGTTGATTATTCCATCCTGCTCCAACAGTTCCCCATCACCACGGTTCTTCAAAGCTCATTCATTATGTGAAAGTGGCAACCTCAGAACAGCTTCTTCCCCGTTGTCATCAGGCTTCGGAACAGTCCTTCCATAAACTAGGGTATAATCTGATTCTCGTCTACGTTATTCCAGATATTGGATGTTGTCCTGGGAACTGTTGCGCTACAATGCTGAGAACTATATTCTGCATTCTGTATCTTTGCCTTCGCTCTACCTATTGTACGTGTGTTTGGCTTGATTGTATTTATGCTTAGCATGATCTGATTTGATCGCATGGCAGAATGGATGTTTCAGCTGGGGACCCAAATAGATATGGAAAGTTTTGGCTGGTTCAGATGGGTTATGGTTTGGATTCCTAAGTAATTAAGAAAAATATCAATCCCTCTATATGTTCTGCTATTTCGTTCCAGCTGAACCAATATTATTTAAAATAGAAAGGAGCCACGTCTATGCAAAGATTAATTCTCTTCTTTACATCTGTTACATCTGTACAGTGTCATCTTCTAAAGCTTTTGTCTGTTTAAAGAGTATGACTAATAGGCTTCAGCAACTTGTCTGTCTTCAAGCAAAAATTCTAAATATTCTCATGCTGAAAGTCTGATAATAAAGGCTTATTTATATGAACGTCCTCGAAACCAGTAAAGTGTATTCAATGCTCACAGAACAATCTCCTCTGTGCTGCAGTCAGCTATGAATCAATTGCCTGCAATGTATCCTGCCTGATTTTAGTTTTCATTGATTTCAATAGAAAAGGAACTGAGGCACAATCTGTAACAAGCCGACTTGCAATCCTCCCATTTACACTGAAATTGAATTTCACCAATGTTTCTGTTGTTTTGTTATAGGTACTTGAAAACACTTTTGTTTGAAGACATGTTTGAGTAACTTCAAGAGTCAAGTGCGTTTTATTGTCATATGACCCAGATAGAACAATTAAATTCTTACTTGCTGCAGCACAACAGAATATGCAAACGTAGTATGATATGACAAACGAGAGAGAAAAAGAAAAGAAAACTTCAACCTTTAGCTACATCCTCTAATTGAAACCTGTTTTATTTTCCTTTCCATTTATTTCATTTACTTGCATTTCCACCGGCTTCCCGGTCACTAAGTTATTTACAAACAATCACAAACAAAATGTAGGCAGCATCTCTAGAGGAAAAGGATAAGTGATGTTTTGGGTCGGGACCATTCTTCAGACCGACCTTCAATGTCAACCCCATTTCTTGCCTTTTCCCCATAATCCCTGACACCCTTACTAATCAAGAATCTGTCAATCTTCACCTTAAAAATATCAATTGACAGCCACCTAAGCTGTCTATGATAAAAAATTACACAGATTTAGCCCCCACTGGCTATAGAAATTCCTCCTCATCTTTCTTTCTAAAGGTATGTCCTTTAATTCTGAAACTATGACCTCTGGTCCTAGACTCTCCCAATAGTGGAAACATCCTATCCACATTCACTTTACCCAGGCTTTTCACTATTCGGTAAGGGCCTGTCCCACTTGGCGATTTTTTTCGGCAACTGCCGGCATAATATCAGTGTTGCCAAAAGATTTTGACCATTTCAAAATCCAGCGGCGACAAACAAAATGTTACGACACTTGAAAAAACACCGTGAGTCATACATCATCACACCGTGTCATGCCGCACCACGGCCGCGTCACGCCGCATCACGCCACAAATCCTTTGGTGACCTGATACGTCAGTCAATGATGCCGGCAATCGTCAAAAAAATTGCCTAATGGGACAGGCCCTGTCAGTTGCAATGAGGTGTCCCCTCATCCTTCTGCACTCCAGTCAGTACAGTTTACAGACTAGAGCAACTACAGTGCCAGTTTTCATTGGCGGCAGTGGAGAGAGTTAGAAGCTTTGAGTTTCTGGGCATTAACATGTTGCATGACCTATTCTGTTCCCTGCACATAGATGTAAGCATGAAGAAGATGCCCCAGTAAGCCTTAAAAGTTTCTGAGAAGTTTAAAGAGATGCAGCATGTTACTGAATACTATAACTAAATTCTATCACTGTAAAAACTATGCTGGTTAGTTGCAACATGCCTGGTATGGTAATTCTAACAGAGAATGCAAGAGGCTATAGAGAGTGATGGGCTCAGTCTGGTACATCATGGGCAAAGCCCTCCTCACCATTGATAACATCTACACGAGAAACTGCTTGAAGAAGGTGGCATCTACCATCAAATATCCCCACACTGACCCGTGCCTTCTTCTCACCTCTACCTCAAGAAATACAGAAGCCTCTAGACCACGCCACCATTTGGGAAAAATGAGATTCTTGAATTGACCACCACAACTCTAATCCTATCTCAACCACGGAACACTATGGATCACCATTTGCACCACCCATGGACTTGTTTTCCAATTTTGTTTTACACTAACGTTTTGTTTTTGCACAGTCTTTTACTTTTCACTATCATGTAGAATTTATGTTTAGTGTTTAGTCTGTGTCTATGTGCCTGTGACGTTGCAGCAAGTAAGATTTTCATTGCACCTCACCGTACTTGTTCAATGCTGCTTTATTGTCACGTGTGCACTGCACAATGAAATTCCTTTTGCATAGATCGAACCTGCGCGAGTCGCCATATTTTTGCGCCATTTTCAAAAAGCCCAAAGTCTGGTCTACGCACTCTATGTACTGGAACGGTTCCTGACCCAGGTAAACCCCAGGCAGCTGCAGGGCCTCCTCCGATGCGCTAGATGGACTCGGCCCATGAGCTGATGTCACTCTCCTCACCCTCTGAAGAAGGGTTTCAGCCCGAAACGTTGCCTATTTCCTTCGCTCCATAGATGCTGCCTTATCCATTGAGTTTCTCCAGCACCTTTGTCTACCTTCAATTTTCCAGCATCTACGGTTCCATCTTAAACACTCTCCTCACCCAACCGTCTTTGTGGTCCAGGGGCGCTTCCTGTGGTTGACCTTGAAGGCGCTGGAGGCAATACCCCAGACCCATAAACTTAACTTAACTATAAAGAAAATTAGAAGACACTACAGACTCCAAGACCAGGAAACTGAGTACATCCTCTTTAAGGGGACTTATGGCCTGAATCACAGAGTGGTTTGGATGCTTTTTGCGTGCTGACATTGGTAACCGCTCAAACCTGATGGATTTTTTCATCAATCACTTTGATACAGGTTACTATGGTCAGAGGATGTAACAGCAGAGATTTGGTCTGTTGCTCAGGGGCAAGGGATAAACAAGTTGCCTTTCTTTGCCCTGTTCCACCTTGCATCAATCAGGCGAATGACAGAATGAATGGCACCAAGTTTACTGAATATACACTTGAATATCTCTCTTGTCATATTTAAAGAGACATTGACCAATCCAGACTATTATTCAGAACTATCAAAGTCTAAGCTTCAGATCATAATTTCAAAAGTCAAAGTGGTCGGTGTAGTTTCCTTAAAAGAAAAGTCAACTCAAAGTGCCAAACAGGGATTTTACATTTATCATTGTTTCTATTTCAACAGGCCCTGAATATGACCCAAATGAGAAAGTGAACTAGATGGGCTGTATGGGACTTTCTCATTACTCTCATATATGTAGATTGATCTACCTATCATCCCTCTGGTTTGATGGATGGTTTTACAGTGGAAACTGGCTCTTATTTAAAATGTGTCACACATGTGCCACCTACTGTTCCATTGTGGAACTCCATTTACACAAGCTTTTATAATAAGCCAGATCTTGCACTCAAAAAAAGTGACTATCCATTTGAAAGACAGATTGTGAATCATTTTGAATTCCAAAATCTATGCGTTTCTGCATTTCATTCACTCAGAACAAAATCCTTTGGTTTCCTTTACATTCATTCAAAACTGGACCTCTATCCTTTCTCATTGCACAGGTTAATCTTGCTTCCAAGTCAGCCTTTAAAATTGGCTAACAAAAGATCTTCTTGCTGCAATATCAATGAATGAATGCAATTACGTTTATATGTACATTTTTTTTCAACTATAGTGCATGAATAAGAAATAAAAAGATTTTGATTCATAGTCTCCAGAGTAACAGTATCCCTCCAACTTTATTATTTATTGTAAGAATAAGCACTGAGTTCTTTGTCACAAAGGACAAAATCATTACCTGACCTGGGCCATTTGAATTCATTCGGATATTTCTGGGTTTTTTTAAAGCTACAATGAAATGAGTCGGAGGTAAAACGGAGCGAATTTCATGTGGGCGGCACAGTGTCGCAGCTGGTCGAGCTGCTGCCTCACAACTCTAGAGACCTGGGTTCGATCCTGATCTTGGGTGCTCTCTGTGTGGAGTTTACACCTTCTCCCTGAGATTGCATGGGTTTCCTCCGGATGCTTCAGTTTCCTCACACATCCCCAAGACATGCAGGTTTATAGGTTTATTGATCTCTGTAAATTGCCTCGTGTGGAGGAAGTAGATGTAAGGGAGGGATAAGATAGAACTAGTGTGAACGGTTGATTGATGGTCAGCTTGGACTCGGTGGGCCGAAGGGTCCGCTTCAATGCTACATCTTTCAATCAATCTAATACAGCACTGTTTAAAACCGAATGCTGGATGCGTCTTGTACCGAACTTGTTAAAAAAAATACATCAAACAGAAAAATCGCAAAATATAATGTTCACCACTCATATCCACATGCTTGTGCATGTGGGGAGTTGATCATCCTCACCGATTAGCGAGGATCACTGGTCCATGATCACTCTAAATGGAGAAGGAACGCTTGGTACTCGTATTGAGGACTTCGATTCCATAGTCTTGAGCCAGTGTTATAGACGGGAGGAACACATCACCCCCACCCACCAGACCCAGCATAACCTTCTGCCCCTCCTGTGGCTGAGCCATCAGCTCCCCCATTAACCTCCTCATTCACCACAGAACCTTCAGAAGTGGAAGCAAGTTATCCTCGATCCCAAGGAACCCCCTAAGAAGAAGAGAATCATCAATTTAATCCAATCAATAAAAGCATCACAATTTTACTACAGTTTAATTGAATTATATCAATGCCATTCAAGCTTTGAAGAGCACATTGTGCTTTATTCTTGCTGTCTTCCTCATGTAGTTTATGTGCACTAATGTATCTGTATTAACACATTAGAGACAAATTAATTCCTTCTATATTTATGCCTAAGTGATAATGGATTGGTGAGTCTCTCTTTTATTGGGTTCCAAGGAGCAACACAATAATAATAGTCATCAACAACAGCGTGTGAATTGCCCTGTTTACATATTTGTTAGCAGGATATTTAAGACATATTATTTGAGTGTGCATTGCATAAAAAGCAAGAGATAGGATGCTCAAGTAGAAAGCCCATTTAGTCAGCAGTAACTGACAGTTAAGAATGTTATTTTATTGAAATGAAAACAGAAGGGAAATGAGAAAATAACAGGCTTATCAACCACCTCCCAAACTGATATGAAAGGCACCATCTTACGTCACTATCTAATTCTTCTTTGATCGTCCCTCGGGGGTGAGGACCGGTTCCGAAGTGGATGAGGAGTTCCACGTGGAATCTGCATTATCTGCCACAGATGGGGTGGAAAATGTTTGGCAGGTCAGGATATGTGGGAGGTGGTACATTTATTCTGCTGTCTGTACCTGATCTCTTGCCTGATCACTTTATAGATACTCGAGGTGATCATTACCTTCCTGGATCCTCCTCTCTTTTGACCAACAATTCCAGAGTGAGAACTAATTTCAGACTTTCAGAAGGGACATTCAGAATCTTCTTTAAGCATTTTCTCTGTCCTGGAAAGCTCTTGTTCTAACATTGTTAATATCGAATGCCTGTGTTTAAGAATCAGGAATAGGAGATGTGGTCAATGTGCCCATCCATTGGAGGTTGCAGAGTGTGATCAAGGAATTCAATGCTGGGGATGTTGGTCTTAGAGAGGACGCTGATATTTGTTTACCTATCCATAAGATATAGGAGCAAAATTAGGTAATTCAACCCATTGAGTCTGCTCCACCCATTTGATCAAGGCTGCAGGGCATGATTACGTAGAAGCTTCACAAGCTTAAGCTTAGGGCCTCGAGATCTAGGGGGGCCTCGGCAGGGCCGGATTTACCTATAGGCTTCATAGGCTGAAGCCCAGGGCCTCAAAATCTAGTGGGCCTCTGGCCAAGGTGTTTTTTTCCCCAGAGTAAAACATATCCCAAGAAAAAAAATATTGGAGCGCTATCAGCGTTTCCACTTTGACGGAAATTACCTGATATTCTGGTTCCGGCCTGCTGGACGTTTTGGGGGAAAAAATTGCGACCATCCGCGCCTGCGCAGTTGGGGGAAGGCGGTGACACAATGGCGACGTAAAATTAAGCTGTCTTTCCGTGCGTGCGCATTGGGCACAGGCGGGTTCAGATCTCCATTTGCACTCCACACAATCATCTTGATGCCTCATGTCTACTCCAGGTAAGTAGTGGAATATTGTGTTGCGATTGTGCCCGTTTCTCCGGGCTGGTGGTGGGGGGGGGGGGGGGGGGGGGGGGGGGGGCTGCGGTGTCTGTGGCACAGTCAGAGTCTCGCTGCGTGGGAGGGAGAGGGGGGATGTGAAAGGGGGGGTTGGGGAGGGGGGGAGGGGGAGGGTGGGAGAGTGTGAGAGGGGGAGAGAGATGGGAAGGGAGAAGGGGGGAGAGAGAGATGGAGAGGGAGAGAGAGGTGAAGGGAGAGGGGGGGAAGGAGGAGGGGGAGGGAAAGTATTGATAACAATACTGAAAAATATTCCATAGTTTGCAACTTTAATTTTGCATCATATTTTTGATGTGCATACACTAACAGTTGAACAGTATCAGGCAATCAAATCAACACACAAAATATTTTCTAAAAAAAGGTTTTATTTACTGCAAAAACTTACAGTATTTTATTTGCAGTGTTTGCATGCCCCTTTATAACATTTTACATAACATTTTACAGTATAACTGGATTATTAAAACAAAGACAGTTTCAATTCTTGATTTTAAAAAATGTATACAACAATGACTCTAATCATCCCATTTCAACCACTCATTACTCCTGACTCAACCAAAATTATTTCTGAAATATTGGTCATGAATTTGATGCAAAAACGCTCAAAAATAAGGCTCAGAATGCACCGGAGAGCATCTAAAACCCCGGCCGCAAGGGTCTTTGAGCTTCGCGCTTGTGACATGCGCTGCGTGCACTTATTTCACATTATTTTTTTGTAATCCTGCCATGGCACCCCACTTTTTGAAAAGCTTTGTACGGGCTTGGTGTATAATATTTTTGACACTGTCATAGGCCTTTCTTACATATGCTGTTACAACACACTGTAGTCTCTAAACAACACTACTGTAATTTTCCTTGCCCTCCATTTCAGAATAATAGTGTTTTAAGCCAATAATTGGACACTAGCACTGGCAATAAATAAATAAATAAACAAATAAGCGCAGCTTTCCAGCCCTTATCTCATTGGCCACGCTCGGCTGCACATCGATGTCAATCTGGTGGACTCTTCCATCTTCTTCTCATTGTGGGGGTGGGGGATTGGAAGGGACCTCACAAGTGGAATAGCCTAGGGCCTCTCTTCATCTAAATCCGGCCCTGCATGGCTGATTTATTTTTCCCTCTCCACTCCATTCTCCTGCCTTCTCCCTGTAGCCTTTGATGCTCTTCTTAATCAAATACCTATCAAACTCCACTTTTAAAATATCCAATTATGCCCTCCACAGCCGTCTGTGGTAACAAATTCCTCATACCCGCTCTGGCTGCAGAAATTCCTCCTCATCTTCATACTAAAGGTATGTCCTTTTATTACAGACTCTGCTACTACTGGAAATATCCTCTCCACATCCACTCAATGTCGGTCTTTCATTATTTGGAAGATCAATGAGATCCACCCTCCCTTATCCTTCTACTATGCCAGTTATTTTGAGCATGTTGCATCAACAGCACTGGTAGTGGCTCTCCAGTGTTTTGTGGAATGGACTAAACAAGATGCATCATAGAGCAGGGTGATGATCACAGCTGATTGATCAACTTGAGCTTTGTGCTGAGTTTGAGATTTTGTTTTTTGAACACTTTTCCTCAGTAAGGTGAAGGTAACAAGAGTGCCCATTACAGATTCTAACAGTTGCCAGCCATGTTGGAGAGGCACTTTAATGGCAAATCGTTCCATTTGCGTTCAGGGGTGAATAATGCTTCACAAATCTGTCAAAAACAACAACAACTTACGGTTATGGAACAATGCTGAGTTAGTAGGGGCTCCATGAGAAAGCTCGTTAAGGCCCATCTATTAAATCAGAAAAAAGGTATTATGTATAATAAGCCCCTTAACGCGGCGTATGCATTGCAGTTATAACCAAAACTGTCGTGTATTTTCATTGATAATTTAACTAACAGGCAGATTTTACATCTTGTCAATTTGCCTTCCAAATGATCAAATAAAAGGTAAGAATGAAGCAGAGAGGAAGACTGTCACTGTTAAGCCCCACCCATGAGTACTTGTATCTTCATCTTGTTCTTTCAGCCTTACCCCTCTGTCAATTTTATTTCATCCTCACCGGGCTTTTCTCAAGTGGGCCATTACTCAGAGGAACAAGGTGTTGCGGATTAGGAGATTGAAGATTGGGAGCTGCAAGTGCCATCTTACTAGGAGGCCCCAGAATGTTGCCCATTATGTCGGATCTTGGGATTCGAAACCAAAACAACATTTGGAGAGGATTTTCCAGTAGTAGGAGAGTCTAGGACCAGTGGGCACAGCCTCAGAATAAAAGGATGCACCTTTAAGAATGGAGATAAAGAGGAATTTCTTTAGCCATAGGGTGGTGAATCTATGTATTTCATTGCCACAGATGACTGTAGAGGCCAAGTCATGGGGTATTTTTTAAACAGAGATTGATAGGTTCTTGATTAGTAATGGTGTCAGAGGTTATTGGGAAAAGGCAGCAGAATGGAGTTGAGAGGATAAAATAGATCAGCCAAATGCTGCTTCAATATCTTATGGTCTTATTTCACATCTGGAAAAGCAATGTGCAGGAGCATTGCATATTTGTTCAGATGCCTGCATTCTTTCTTTTCATTTGTATCTGCAAGATATCCCCACTGTGAAGCAAGTTAGTTGTGCCTCTCTCATTTAGTGATGGAGTAGGATACGTACAAAGACAGGAGCAGGACACCAGCTTCTGAATCATGATCCTGGCTGCCAACATATCGGCATAGGGAGACATAACGGCATCTAAAGCTGTTGTTAGACAACTTGTTCTAGGAATCCAAGTGCCAGTGGATTGAAAGGGCAGATAGAACAGACCTGCCTCAGGCTATTTTCGACTAGAACGGCAGCACACATTGTGATTTTGTTTCCCTTCAAAATGGAACGTCATGTCGGCAAATCATAAGAGGCAGCGCCAGGCTGTACAAGATCCAGAAATGCAGCCTGCTGCGGTTCTTTTCCAATATACCATAAGAAGTGTATTGTCACATTCGGTGACCTATCACCTTGGACATTGCACTCTTCCTCCTACAGAATCTTGGACATAGTCAGCTTCTTCCTTGCAAAAGTTACATCTTATAATCCACATTGTGACAAGGACTGTCTGCTCCATGGTGAGAATTCAACCACCTTCTGCAACAATGGCAGTTCTCCAGTAATAATGGTCAGTCCTTTATTTGAAGGTGAGAGAAGGAAACAAGATAATGGTGCTAGGCACAAAATGCTAGAATCTGGAGCAAAGTGCTGGTGTAACACAGTGGGTCAGGCAGCATTTCTGACAAACATGGGCAGGCAACACTTCGATTTGGAACCTTTCTTCAGACCTGGACATGGTGCTGATGGTAGATATCTATGAATAGAAGTTTTCAATTAAAATATTGATGCCATATGTCTGGCGACAATCACTGAACAATTCTTTGAATGAACCAAGAATGTTCTCTATTTCCATAACAGGCAAGGGCCATTTACACGGGGATATCTAGGTCCAGTTCACTCTTAATCAGACAAATTTGATCAATTTCCAAACGTAATCATTTTACTCATTTAATCAATCCTCTTTGTACCAATCCTGACAGGTCATGAATTGTCATCTGAATAAAAAAGTTATTGGAATATGAATGCACCTATAGCTATGATATTCACATATAAAAGATAATACTCAATCAATTTTAAGAAAAATACCAGTCTGAATACCTTACATTAAAAGACCTCAATGAACATATTCTGCAATGATCATACATGAAATGTTTCTTAACAGCTATAGAGGTCATGCTATTAAATTATTTCTAGTTACTAAGTGTATCTTTGTGCTGTGTGTGTTAAAATTTGTTTTTGTAAAATCAGAACAGCAGTTCCAACAAGTAAGAGAGACTGTGTGCAGGTTAGATTGCATCGTTACAATAACCAGATGCAAAAGTATGTCAATTAATTGTACAAGTTCCTTGAAATAAAAAGAACATAGGGTCAACTTGTCAGTTATTGACAGGATCAGAGCCACAATGAAGGACCCAAGATGAGTGTGTGCTTATCCTGTCTTCCTCAAATGTACCTTGACTATGACCACGTATACAGCAACTCCATCAATTCTGTTCATACAAATACTGAAGACAATGCCAGTTGAAAATGCTGACATGTTTATCTATTGAACAGGTTGCATGATGGTTTCTGAATAGACAATGGACCATATGTGCAGGAGTAGGCCATTCATCCCTTCACCATTCATCCCTTCGAGCCAGCACCGCCATTCAATGTGATAATGGCAGATCATCCCCAATCAGTACCCCGTTCCTGTCTTCTCCCCATATGCCCTGACTTCGCTATCTTCAAGAGCCCGATACAGCTCTCTCTTGAAAGTATCCAGAGAACCGGCCTCCATTGCCCTCTGAGGCAGAGAATTCTCACAACTCCCTGGTCAGGAGCAGAGATGTTGTCAGTTAGTTTGAAGTTAGACACAAATTGCTGGAGTAACTCGGCGGGACAGGCAGATCTCTGGAGACAAGGAATGGGTGACGTTTCGGGTCGAGACCCTTTTTTGTCAGTTAGATTGTAGCATTGGAACGAGGTGGGGAAGGGATGGCAGGGGTTGGAAAAATGATCAAGCTTGGTTAAAGGGGAACTTCAATGAATCTGGAAGACTGGGATCTGCTCAGGTAGTCCCCTTTAAGTAAGGGTGAGATGTGCAACGGCTGCAATGAATGCCTGTTCCTCCACGTAATCTGCGGAAAGTTGGAGAAGTGGTAAGCAAGCACATGTTGTCTGTTGCTGCACCCATTGCAGGAACCCCTGTGCAGCACGGAAGGACCAGGAGCCTTGTTCCTGCTTTAGGTCCCTTCATAAAATAGGCACAAAATGCTGGAGTAACTCAGCAGGACAGGCAGCATCTCAGGATAGAAGGAATGCTGATTAATACCCTTCTTCAGACTGAACATTTCCATTGTGCTTTACTTTTCATTAAAAACATGAAACTGTGCAGTCTAATATTTCCAAGCACTTGTTCAGAAAAACAAGCTAGTATTGGTGTTTATTCACCAACTGAGCAGTAATCCATATCCCATGTGTTCAACATATTCATAAATTCTTTGATTTTCATTTATCTATAGCTTTTAATTTAATCTTTTCTTAAATGTTGACGTTGGTTCTGCTTCAATTAATTCTGATAGTGCATGCCACATCCCTCTGTGTAAAGGTGTTACCTTATGAAATGCTCAAAAGTTCATTGTTTAATGCACTTTCCAAGTTCTAGACAAAGAAAAAATATTATCTTTATATTCCAAATGCGGTTTGCCGCTTTCTAGGCAAGAAAGTTGTTTAATTAAATTCAGAAGTAAATCGAAGAGGCTGGGGGACTTTGTGTGATAACAGTAGCCAACTGGGGGAAAACTGACAATATAAATCCATCTTCTAGCCAGGATTAAATCATTTGAGAAAATTGAAATCCTCTTTGACAATTTAACTGTGAAAAAAAAAATTATTGTATTCCTAAGGAAGATACAGAGTGCTGGAGTAGCTCAGCGGGTCAAGCCGCATCTCAGGAGAACATGAATACGCAGCTTTTTGAGTTGGGACCATTCTTCATACTGATATTGGGAGGGGGTGGGGTGAAGGTGGGGGGGGGGGGGGTGAGAGGAGAGGGGGGGAAAGGGGTGAAGAAAGTTGAAAGCGAGGTAATAAGATAACACAGGTGAGGAGGGTTATTTGATAGGCAGATGGTTAAACAAAATCCTGAAATGAAAGAACAGAAGGTGTGATACAAATGGATTAAAGAAATGCAATTTGTGCAGCTAGTGGAAGGAATGTACATGGAAGAGGAGGATAGGTGAGAGACCAAGTGGGGCGCAGGGAAGGCGGAGGGAGAGGGATATATGGGGGAAGAATGAGAGGGGCAGGGAGGGGTTAGGTAGTTATCTGAAATTGGCGAATACCCAAGAAAGACACAAAATAAGGTCATAAGGAAAAGGAGTAGAATTAGGCCATTTGGCCCATCATGTCTACTCCGCCATTTAATCATGATTGATCTATCTCTCCTTCATTCTCCTGCCTTCTCCCCATGACCTCAGACACCTGTAATAATCAAGAAATTCGAATAAAAAAATGCTGGAATAACTCAAAGGATCAGGCAGCATCTCTGGAGACAAGGAATAGGTGACGTTTTGTTTGTGTCTATCTTCAGTGTAAACCAGCATCTGCAGTTCCTTCCCACACATAATATTCATACGCTTGGGTTGTAGGTCAGCCAAGTGGAATTATTACACTACAGTTGTTAATACAATCGCTACTATTACACTAGAATCATTGTACCTTTGTACTTATCTATGCATGTGCTTATCTATAGAATGATTTTACTGGATTGTGTGCATAACCAAGACTTTCTCTGTACTTAGGTACATTGGTACATGTGGCAATAAAGTATCATCATCATCATCAAAAATTTGAGGTATTGTTCCTCCAGTTTGCATTTGACCTTACTCAGGCAATGGAGGAGGCCCAGGATGGAAAGATTAGTATGAGTTTAATTCATTGTCACGTGTACCGAGGTACAGTGAAATGCTTTTGTTGTGTGCTTATTAGTCAACGGAAAGATAATACTTGATTACAATCACACCATCCACAGTGTACAAATACATGATAAAGGGATTAGTGCATAATAAAGTCCAGTAAAATCTGATCAAAGAAAGTCCGAGGGTCTCCAATGAGGTAGATAGTAGTTCAGGACTGAACTCTAGTTGTTGCTACGAAGGTTCAGTGGCCTGATAACTGCTTGGAAGAAACTGTCCCTGAATCTGGACGTGTACGTTTTCACACATCCATACCTCTTCCTTGATGGGAGAGGGGAGAAGAGGGAGTGGCAGGGGTGCGACTCACCCTTGGTTATGCTGGTGGGTGTACCGAGGCAGCGTGTGGTGCCAGCAATGGCTGCCTCGCCAACAGTCTGTCTGTCCCTTCTTTCTTTGTGATTTAATAGTATGTGTTAAGTGTGTGTTTTTAGTGTTCATTAGCTTGTTTTATGTGGGGGTTGGGGGAAACTTTTTCTAATCTCTTACCTCGACGGAAATGCGATTTTTTTCAATATCGTATCTCCGTACACTCAGCGGCCTAACACCGAGGATTTGGCAGCCTTTGCTGGAGATTGACTTTTGAGAGCTCCACCACAGGAGCCTGCGTAACTTTAACATCACGGAGCCCGTGATTCCTTTGCCAGAGATCGATCTCAGAGCTCCAACTGTGGGTGATTGCAGTCTTAACATCAAGGAGCCCATGGTCTCTGATCAGAGACCGACTTTGGGAGCTCCAAGCCACAGGAGCTTTGGCCGCCCCGACGCGGGAGTTTCGATCGCTCCGACACGGGAGCTTCGATTGTCCCGACCGCGGGAGAATAAAGAGGAAGAAGATTGGACTTTTTGGCCTTCCATCACAGTGAGGAAAAGGGGAATCCGCTATGGTGGATGTTTCTGTTAACTTTTATGTAGTTGTGTGTCTTGTTGCTTTTTTTCTCATATGGCAGTATGGTAATTCGTATATCACTGTATCTTAATTCGTACATGTGACAATAAAAGACCTTTGAAACCTTTGGTATAAATAGAGTCAATGGAATAGTGATGGGATGATGGGAATGGGAAGAGGAGTTAAAAAGGACAGTAACCAGGAGATCCTGCACTCCTAACTGGGCTGAGCATATCACCAAAAGACTAGCATTGTCACACATAGATTTTGTCCAGTTATCTGTGCAGAATGCAGATGACATTAGTGTATGTAGAGACCAAGCTCACAAGCCGACTCATTCACTGAAGTGTACAAGAGAATGAATCTTACAGAGGTGCTCCATTGGCCTTTCTCCAATATAAAAATCCTTGATAAGACTCTGAAATATGGACTACTTTCCCTAAATCCCTATTTTTGTCTCCGAAGCAATGTTTTGTTTGACATTATGAGAACAGTTAAAAGTAATTTTGAGTCAAATTTGAAAGGAGACGTATGTCTGAGGGAAGGTGAGAGGTATATGTAAAAGATAATTTATACATTTTTGTAATTAACCTTTGACTTTCTGTTGTTTTACATTTCTGTTTTAATTTTGGTTTCTGTTTTAATGTATATTGTTTTGACTATTTTCAAATATATTTAAGTGATAAGTAATGTTCCTGCAAATATCAAATAATTTAAGTAATGTTCCAGCATTTATCATTATAATTCGAGCAAAGCTTCTCATCAAACAAGGCAAGTTGCTGGAGTATTTAAAATTCTGCATTGGCAAAGGTCTACTTCATCTCCATTCATTTCTGGGCACATCGTGGGCCTAAGTGCCATTTCAAGAAGGTAATGTTCATACTGAAGGAGCCACAGTGGTCAACCTAAATCTATGGTGTTGTTTATTCCAGGAACATATAGGATAGGAATAATTTCTTCCTAAGTATCAACCTGTCAGAGAGCAGGTAGGCAGGAATTTTTGTTTTGTTTTTTCTTTACTTGTCGGCCTACAAAGCCTACGTTGTCAATAAGAAACTGCAAAATTGTGGCACAGTGGTGCAGCTGGTAGAGCTGTTGCCTCACAGCGCCACGGACCTGGGTTCGATCTTGACCCCTGGGGCTGTCTTTGTGAAGCTTGCACGTTCTTTGTATGGACAAGGGTTTCCTCCAGGTACTCTGGTTTCATCTCACGTCCCAAAGATGTGCGGGTTTGTAGGCTATCGTAATTTGCCACCAGGCTGCCAAACTCCAATTCACAAGTTATAGGAGTAGAATTAGGTCATTTGCCCCATCGGGTCTACTCCACCATTCAATCATGGCTGATCTCTAATCCCATTTTTCTGCCTTCTCCCCACAACCCTTGACAGCCATTCTAATCAAGAATTTGTCTATCTCTGCCTTAAAAATATCCACTGACGGCCTCTGTGCAAATGAGTTCCACAGGTTAACTACCCTCTGACTAAAGAAGTTCCTCCTCACCTCCTTTTTAAAAGAGCACCCTTTAATTCTGAGGTTATGACCTCTGGTCCTTGACTATCCCACCAGTGGAAACATCCTTTCCACATCCACTCTATCTATGCCTTTCATTAAGCTTCAATATACCAATCCCAGTTTTATCAACCTGAGGAGCATCCTGAATGCTGCAATTCATTGCACTGTAACCCTTGTGCCCTCACACTCACAAATACTCAGCAATACTCGGCAAGAATATCCAATATATCTATGAAATGGCGCATATTTCCAAACTGATGTCCCAGATTAGTAGATCATATAAAAGGTGATTTTGAATACTGTGAACCAGTGGGCCCAATGAGGATTTTTCATTGAATTACATTTAAGACATTTAAAACATATAAGACAGCAGGTCTTTCAATTCACTGAGCAATGCTGTAGAAGATTGGATAATATTTCATAAAACATTGTCATTTTTCTCTTGATGGTGTCTTCTTCTGATCGGATTCTATAGTTAGCCTAATAGATTGTCACATGAATTGTATTGTGCACAGTTTGCAGGATAGAGGTTGAAGAAAAATCAGTCATTACACAACATTCTATGCACTGAAATTAGACAAAAAATGCTGGAGTAACTCAGTGGGTCAGGCAGCATCTCTGGAGGGAAGGAATAGGTGACGATTCGGGTCGAGACCCTTCTTCAGACTGAAGGGTCGCGACCTGAAAGGTCACCTGTTCAGCATTTTGTGTCTATCTTCGGTGTAAACCAGCATCTGCAGTTCCTTCCTGCAAATCATGTGATCAAATTCATTTCTGAGCTTTGCTTTCATGGTTTTTGTTAACACGTTAGTGCATTAAATCTTTGAGATGAAAATGTGGCTGGTTTGATGTGGCTGGCTTTATGTTGATGACAAGAAGCATTCTTCAGTCTAGTTTGGTTCAGCTCAGTTTAGTTCAGTTCAGTTTATTGTCACGTGTACCGAGGTAGAGTGAAAAGCTTTTGTTGCGTGCTACCTCTTCCTGGTACTTTCCCAATTATTGTGCCTCAGCTAATAGCTGATGAGGGGTAACTGTGTGGAATATGACTGTTCACACTAGCTGCAACCTTTCCTTATTTTGCATTTCCAAAAAGATATTATTGTTTGCAAGGTGCTGTGGCATGTTCAGAGGTGTTATATAAATCCAGATCTTTCCTTCCTTTTCTGTACTGTGCGGACGTTCATAATGCCAAAATGACAACGTGTGTGTGCTATTTTGGTGCTATCAGGTTACAATTATAAGAAAATATAAATTGATCAAAAGAGGAAATCTCCTGGCAATGTAAACAGAATTTGTACATGTCTGCATTGAAATTTGAGATTGTTAAGGTATTGTTACCAATTTAACATTCATATTGTGGTTCAAGTGTAGAGAATTTACACATGTAGAAGCCCTTTTTTTCCCAATGAAACTTTAACTACACTGAGCTGATGGAGTATAAAAATTCACAGTCACATCTGTTCTACAGATAAACACTGTGATGTGCTACCAACAGTTCACATGAAGACATATAGAGAACAATCTGGCTTATATTGCCAAATATATTGTTAATCATTTAAAGTGGGTCCATGTAAAAAGCTGACTTGTCGGGAAAATAAAAGTACAATGCATATATATTGCGTTAAAAAAATCCACTTATTTTTTTTATCGTGAAATGTAATTAAATTGCAAAATATTTCATGATCTCTGAGCTCCAATAATTTCTTTTCTTTTTGCATTTATGTAAATAGGCTAAATCTGCTCTCACAAAAGCTCTTTTGTATCTCCATCTCCCAGATTGTGCTTTCACCTCTGGTGAAGAAAGCGTGCAGTTTTATTCAGTGGGCTGGGATGCCGGGGACAGAGAGCCTCTGTCAAGATATATGAAGGCTCATGCAAGAAATTTGTATGCAAAGCGAAAGCAGCTGGTTCCACCCTCCAGGTAAGAGTGGCCAAGTTTTCACCTTCACATTTACTTGCAGCTCTTCTCCCCAAATGATCAACCTAAGGAGCTGAAGAAAATAGGAGTCAGAAGCAGTGCAGCGGTGCATGCCTTCTCAGCTTATTAAAACAGGGAATGGAGGCAATATTTCACCCCGAGAAAAAAAAAAAAGATGGACAAGTGAGAGAAGCTAATCCATCTGATGAAATTAGCAGGCAGAGTATGTAGCTGTTTGAAATGATAAACGAGGTTGAAATAGCTACACAGGGTAACATCCACTGGGATAATTACTCCTAGCTCTCGGGCTAAAATCTGTCTTGAAGAACTTGCAGCTTTGATGACTCAATTTCAATGGGCACGCTTATGAAATACAGAGTAAAAGCTATTAAAATTAAAATTGTTCTTGGGTGGTATATGCCGCTTGCTGCTGACCTTATCAGCGCTCCCTTAATAAGGTGCAAACTATTTTGGCTCTCTCACTGGCCCAGAGACTTGAGTTGCCCACCCAAATAGCTTATAGGCCGGTGG
Source organism: Raja brachyura (assembly GCA_963514005.1). The sequence goes on from OY740788.1 coordinate 44,121,249, forward strand.
TTTGGGTTACAGCTTTAGAGGATTTTGGATATAGATACTAAGACAGAAAAAAAGCAAGCAGGCAGAAAAGAGAGAAATAAAGACAGAGAACGGCTTCGACGCCCAGGATATAATTAAGTCAATTCCTGTACAATCAAATAAAAAACTTCACATTCTACTGTAACTCTATTTACGACAGCACAAAGCAGCAGTGTTCCCTTGTCAATTATAGCTATAAGACAGCTTTGGTTCTGAGGCACAAACATCAAGTGAAATGGAAACAACCTGCCTAGATTAATGTCACTGGATCATTAAGGAGCTACACGAACAGCCTAGGATTGCCAGAAAGCATTTTATTTCAGAACTGCAAGTTCTCCCTGCGCTTTGAAATTGATAATTACCCACCACCAAGAATGAATGGGTAATAACTCTTTATCTGCCTGGGTTAGAGAACCACAGCATCTCGTAGTTTCAAAGGCACAGGGATGGCTTCATAGTTTAACCTTTATGATCCTATTTCCATTTTCTCATTATGCTTTGTACAGAAAGTTTAATTTCAGCCAGAGACTTTTAAAACTAACACCTTTCCACCATCATTTACTGGTGATAAACAGTCCTCTGTTTAATGGCTAAATAATAGCCATTTTGCAGGATAGAACTTTTAATTAATTTGTATAAAAATAAAACAGAGTGTATCCTACATATGAATAAAATCATTTGTTAATGCCATTTTCCTCTTTAGCTGCGACAGCTTAATGGATTTGAAGGTTTTTAACAAAAGCAGTGCTTCAAAAGAAATAGTATGGGGAAAGTTGGAATTAACCTTTTGCATGGTCATTATGGTTGGGGAATATTGAGAGAGATTTAAACATTTCTGGATGGGAAAGGCTTACTGAAACTGTGAAAAGAACATTAATTCTTTGTTGTGTTCAATGATATTTCAGGTGACTCAGGATTAGGTGAATGAAAATAGTTAAAGGTGGAGTTGCCCAGAGGGATAATGAATGATGTACCTTCTGTTGTATGCAGGGGACATCTGTGGTTTCTCCTTGACTGAGGTCCGAGCTTTCTGAAGTTGAAAACCTCAGCTGGTTTTGGAAATAACTGCTTCTGTATAATAGTGAGGACGGAGTTTTTGGCGTACTCATCTGTCGCCCTCAACCAGCTCGTCCTGCGAACCAACATCCCTCTCCTCGCCCGACCGCCTTTGTGTCCTGAGGATGCCTCCTGCAGCCGTCCTTGAAGGCATTGGAGGTAATAACCCGGTCGCTCTCCCACCGGCCCGCCCCTCATGTCCATTGTCACCAGAGGCTCTCTCCTCCTCTGCTATCTGGTCTTCGGGACCGAGCTCGGCATCTCCCAGGCTTACCCCCTGCATGCCGCGGCCCAGCGGGTATCTCTTCATAGTGGCGAGCCAGACCTGCCACTGTGCAAGGCCGCTCATGGCCGAAGGGGGCTTGGTGGCTTCCCCCTACAGGCCGTGGGCTGCTGGGTCTTCCTTCACTGGCCACTGGGTCTCCTGGGCATGTTCCAGCCAGTTATGGTCTGTTTCTGTGCAGGTCCCTCCTTGGATCATGTCTGGCAGCTTCCATGCACATGCAAGGCATGCACCTAAAATAGTGGAAGAAACTTTGTAATCTGTGTAAAATTGTAGAAATCCTGTCTTGACTAAAACTGCCGCCATGGTGGCGCTGCGGTAGAGTTGCTGCCTTACAACGAATGCAGACCCAGGTTCGATCCTGATTACGAGTGCTGTCTGTACAGAGTTTGTACATTCTCCCCGTGACCTGGTGGGTTTTCTCAGAAATCATCGGTTTCCTCCCACATTCCAAAGACTACAGGTTTGTAGGTTAATTGACTTGGTAAATGTAATTAAAAATTGTCACTAGTGGGTGTAGGATAGTGTTAATGTGCGGGGATCGCTGGTTGGCACAGACCTGGTGGGCCGAAGGGCCTGTTTCTGTGCTGTATCTCTAAACTAAACTAAACTAAACTAGATTCCTTTGTGGAGTTCAGTGCACTACACAAAGGAATTTCTAGGTTAGTCTCTTTGGAAGTGAACTGACAAACTAGTTTTAAACCTAATCTCTGTAAATGTCTACAAAAATCTGATTACTGTTATGTGGTGCGTCATCTATTATTTTGAATGTCCAAAAAGGCATTTTTGCTTTGTTCATTCAGCACATCCAGATACAAACACTGCGGCGACCTCAACTCAACTCAAACTCGCAGCATGGTCGACACGTGGTCCTAGGAAGTCCTATGAGGTCACTGGAACTCCCCTTCATGCTCAAGGGAAGTTCCGGCATACTCACGGTCTCAGCTAGGTCGCGGAAAATCTTTCAGCATGTTGAAAAATGTTCCTCGAGTAAAAATTGGTCGGCATGATTATTTTTAGCTCGTAGTGCAGTGTGGTCACTATTTAATTACAGGCAGCCGAGGGCAGCCGTACGCAATCTCCTTCGCTGACCAGGCATTTTAATTGTCTCATTGGAGTTTTCAGGACCAAGGAAAACCAACCGGTAGGTAAAATGCCTGCAAAACTTTGTTATACTTCTTAAAAGTGTCTTCACTCCTTATCCCCCACTTCTCTCCCTTTCTCTTCCCTTCTTTCTCCTTTTCTCCCCTTTTCTCCCCTTGCTGTCTAAAGGACTTACCATAACTGTGCAGCCGTTTTACCTTCCTCTTCATCACGGGTATGAATTTCAGACAGCCCTCCCCCGCTTTTCCTGGCCCCCGGCTTTGCGATGTGTTTGTGTGTGTGCGTGTGGTCGATCCAGCTCGCAGTTTCATCGCTGACGGTCGATCCAGCTCGAGGTTTTCCAGGCGAGTGCCCTCGAGCTTGAAGGTCGAAGACAGTCTTCTGAACTCGCAGATTAGGTCGCTTCAGTGGGACAGCCCAAGATTCTATTTCCCTTCTTGCGTCCTCTTTGTATCTGTATTGCTATTTCACTATCCATGTAGCCACATCCTATCACATTTGCCATGTCTCTTACTTAAAATCTTATTAAATAATAAAGGTAGCAATTTATCTTTGGACCGTGGTGGTGAATTAGTATTAAGTTATTGTTTGCCTGTGTTGGCAATGCAAACAAGGCAAGGAAGAATTATAACCTCATGGTGTTACACAGCAGAGAAGGAGCACATTACGCCCATATAGATTATTGCCGCTGTGAAAAAGCATCCCATTACATCTACACCCCTTTTTTTTCTCCCCTTATAACTGTCCTAATTTTGTTCCCACGCTATGCTCAGGATTATTAACTATTGCACAAGGTCCCATTGACAAATTTATGTTCAATAAATAATTTTTCTCTAAATTATAACATCCACAAATTATTTTGCATCTAGATGCTCTCTCAAAACAAGGATAAGGTATTTATTCAGTGAGTTTATACTCCACTTCAGGAGCACAATGCTGTATCCCATTACTTAGTCACATTTTACTTTCCTGCCTTCAAAAATATTGCTTTTGTTGCTAGAACTGCTCAAGTTTCCACTTTTGCAATTTCCTGTATTTTTCAAATCAGACCAAACTGCAATTAATAAAGAGAAAAGGACACAAAGTGCTGGAGTAACTCAGTAGGCGGGCAGCATCTCTGGAGAAGATGGATAGGTGACGTACTGAGACCTGTCTTCAGTTAAATCCGCTCAATTAAAAACACTGTAGCATTGTTGAAGTGTGGCTGATAGACAGTCATGATACTCCAAGAAACTTTCCCCATTCGGACTGAGGAGACAAACAAAGCAGGCTCCTGACACACAGGGATGCGAGATCTTGCGCCAGACAAGTTAACCTGAGCACATAATCTGGTCTGACCCGCCAGTTCAGCACTTCACTGTTGGAGAGGTTACCCTATAGAGAAGATGTTAAACTGAGGCACCATCTGCCTGTTTGGATGGTTCAAACGGACATTAAAGGTCTTACAATGCTATTCGGGAAGAGCAGAGCACTTTTTTGGTGTCTGGCCAACATTCTTAATTAACGCCAGTAATAACAAATTAATTGGATTATTTTCAATGCTGCCAATTGCATATTGCCTTGTACTGCCTGCCACACTCACACATGCCAATATAATGTAGGATTACCAAAATACATTATCATTGATCAACACCATGGTTATATCCAAACTTAGCTCCATTTCTATGTACTTCTTGTGGGGCTGGCTGGAGAGTGGAAACAGCAGGAAAGCACATCTAATTCAGCATCAGAACATCAACTGGAAATGCTGTGCATCTGCTGCCTTGGCTGACAGGAGTTCCAGCTTTGCTGCTCTCTATAGTTCAACTCCAACTGGTCAGGAAGGGTCTGAAGAAGGATTCCGACCTATTCATGTCCTCCAGAGATGCTGTCTGACCGGTTGAGTTACTCCGGCACTTTGGATCTTTTTTTGTAAACCAGCATCTGCTGTTCCTTGTGGCTGTCAGGAAGGGTGTTGGGAGAAGGAGATAGTAGCCCAACAAAGGGTAGGAAATGTTTACGTTTGGCTTAATAGGAAGCACACATGATTCTCAATGTTTTAGTACAAATCTAGTCCAGAATCTGACTATATAATGAATTGAGAATATTTATTGGTCGTATGCGTCGGATATGAATAAGTTTTTTACCCTTCGGCTGAAATTTCTTTTTGCACAGGACAATGTGAGTTTGCGCAGGTGGATGTGAAAAAAACAATTAAACTATTTAAAGAGAGATAGATTTATAGACAATAGACAATAAACAATGGGTGCAGGCGTAGGCCATTTGGCCCTTCGAGCCAGCACCGCCATTCAATGTGATCATGGCTGATCATTGCTCCAGACTCAAGATTCCTAGCCCACGTTCTTTAGTCAAACTGTATCACAAAAAGCAGCTCACTTGCCAAATATAAAGTGCACCAGTAGGTTATGGTTTAGAGATACAGCTTGGAATCTGGCCCTTTGGCCCACTGAATCCACACCGATCATCAGTCACCCATTCACACTAGTTCTGTGATGCACATTATGCCTGATGAAGGGTCTCGACCTGAAACGTCACCTATTCCGTATCTCCAGAGATGCTGCCTGACCTGCTGAGTTACTCCAGCATTTTGCGGCACACTAGTTCTATGTTTATCCCACTTTCCCATCCACTTCGTACATATTAGTGGCAATTTGTTTTACAGGGCCCAATTAACGGAAAACTTGCAAGTCTTTTCGATGTGGGAGGAAACCGGAGTGGCAGTGGAAACCCAGACAGTCACAGGGAGTTTGTGCAAGCTCCACACTGATAGAACCCTGATGGCAGGATTGAATCCGGGCCTCTATCGCTGTGAGGCAGCAGCTCCACCAGCTGTGCCCTTGAAACCAAATTATAAATTGTTGAATTTGATGGCACAAGAACACTGATTGCAGCCAAGAAGTGAATTGCTTGTTTTGGGATTTTCAGAGGTTTGCTATGGTGCTATATTGACTCCTTCATTACAACAGTGACAACACTTGAAGAAGCACTACATTGACTCCAAAGCACTTTAGGACTTCCTGAGGTTATGAAATGGAATAATGAAAAGTCGTTTTTCTTTCTTTCTTTACTATTTGAGTTCAGAGTTAAAAGAAGAAGGGTGGCACGGTGGCGCTGCAGTAGAGTCGCTGATTCACAGCGCCAGAGACCCAGGTTCGATTCTGACTACAGGTGGTGTCTGTGCGGAGTTCATACGTTCTTCCAGTGACCTGCGTGGGTTTTCTCCGGAATCTCTAGTTTCCTCTCACACTCAAAAGACGTCCAGGTTTGTTGGTTAATTGGTTTCTGTGAAATGTAAATTGTCCTTGGTGTGTGTAGGATAGTGCTAGTGTATGGGGATTGCTGGTCGTCACGGACTTGGTGGGTTGAAGGGCATGTTAAGCTTAAATTAAACTGGACTAAGTAATCATATAATGGCCTAAGAACATATGCTCCTATAATATGTATATTGTTTGTCCAATTTGTGGCATTACTTCATCTGAAATTATATGGTTCTGGCAGCCTAGGCTAACCAGAATTAAATATGCAAACATATGTAAAGCTTTACTCCCCTGGCTTTGGTGTGAATTACCCTCTCATTAGTCCCATTTAAACTTTAGCATGTGAGCAGCCCTGTCCCTTGAATTAATCCTTTGATCCTTTCTTATCAGTTTTGTAACATTTCCACTTCCCAGCTCAGCCAATTCTACCTTCTTTAAAACATTGCTCTCTTTCCCTGATTTCATTAATTCAAAAATGAATACATGGTTTGTGTCCTTTTTTTTCAAAAGGGACTTAGAAATTGCCTAGATTTTTTCCTAATATAAAGTTGATTTTGCACTGAAGCACTCATGAACAGCTTGCCAACGCAACCTTTTCCAATCCCAGTGCTACCTATGGCTCACCTACCTTGGATGGGTGCATTTTGTCAGTTCTCAGCTGGGCCTGCCAGATGAAGCATTAAGGGGAGATCGAGGACATGGCATTTAATGAGGGGTTAGGGGAGAGAGAACCTAATGTGGATCAGCTAGCATTGTGCATTTTGGGAGCTACTGATAACACTTCAATAACGCTTCGAGGCCTGGAGCTCATGTCTCCTGCCCTGCTATCATTATTGCTGATGAAACCACAGTAAGATGACCGAAATTACACCGTTAGATGGAAACTAACTAAAAGTATAAACATTTCAGCACAAAACAGTACTTCATTCACAACTCAAAATAATGACTTAAACAAAGTCACAATTTTACAGGATCCTTATTGAAAACCTTTAATGTTGCAGACACTTGGTAGGTGGGTTATTAAAGAAATTCAAACCAACTTTTACCCGTTATCTAAATGTCAAGCTCCTCATCATTAGTCCTCAGGTATAGAACACAATGTCATTACACTCTCCGTAATGTTCAAGTGTGGACAGGCAATAAGGATCCAAATTCATTCTTAGATGCAAGTCGATGCAAAGATATCACTGGTGTTTTTTTACATCAATTTTTGGTCTTGTATTTTATATATAAATGCAAGTTAAATGATAGATCAAATCAGGAAATTGCTCTTTCAGATGCTCGTCCAAAAGCAGTTTGCAAATAGCATCATGCTAGCTGATTCACTGCTCCATCTACAATGGGCCTGAACCTTCTGCTCAGTTACAAATTAACAGCTCTCATTACCGAACTTTGAATATAACTGCTTAAAAAATCTAACAGTCTCTGTGGCATTGACTCCAAGATGTCCGTCGGGGAATGTTGCCGACTGGCCCGCTGCAAACTGCAGGAGTACATGCTGAGGGGCACACTGAAGCTCAGTGCAGCCAATGCCAAGGCTCTATACGGGAGGGCAACAGTTTAGGGTCCATCCACTTCTGGACATGGTGGGGGGGCAGGGTGTGGTGGAGACGCCCCTCAAAATAAGGCAAGGGATTTCACGCAAGAGGTTTTTGCATGGTTCCTGTATTGTATGTCTATATTTTACCTGAATAAAGTTTATTTTGATTTTTTTTTTAAATCATTTTCCTTTCTTGCCACTGGTTGTCAGTTTCTGGTTTACAAAGAACACTGAACGTAGTTCTAAAGGCCTCCTGACATGTGACAACAGTGATGTATTCAAGCAAGCTCATCACCCAGTCACATTGGCTTGAAGTACAAGGCGTAATCAGACCAGGGTACACAAAAGGCTGGAGAAACTCAGCGGGTGCAGCAGCATCTAAGGAGCGAAGGAGATAGGCGACGTTTCGGGTCGAGACCCTTCTTGTGTAATCAGACCACACGGGTCACTTTATTTAAGTTCTCATGAACTCAAGAGCGACTGTGTTTGCAGTACAATAAGATAGTCCTCCTTTTATTCTTTGAGCCGCTGGTAAAAATCCATGATCATCCAACCACAGTCTGAATGGCTTCAGTCGCCCACGTGTCAGTGGCTCCAAAGTTATTGAATTCGCCAGGGCCTGATTGCTTCTCCTCAGCGAGCCTTATTCTGATTGCCAACAACTCTTCCATGGGCCTCACTATTCCTTTAGCTGACTCCCCCATGGAACCTCACACCCCAACTTCCTGGAGATTCTCCATCATTCCCTGGGCTTTTATCTAATCCTCTGGTGACTGACTGGATCCAACATTCTCCCTGCTCCTCCAAAACGTTTCCTTGCTCAGACCAAGCATCTAACTGCCAGACCCCTCTCCCACACAACCACCTCCGCCAACCATAACCCCAGACCCGCACAGCTTATACCCTACATTGGGTATCTGGGTGCTCTACAGGGCTTCTCATTTGCCCTGTAGTGCGTGCAAGGGGCAAAGTGGAATGATAATTTAGCAGTACGTGAGGTTACTAAAGTTGGTGCCACGGTGACCATAAAGCACACCTAAAATTATGCATGCCAGTTAGTAATCAGTATTTTAAATATTTTATAGCTGGAGAAATTGTGATTGGAATGCTTACAAGAAATTAAGGTATAAACTGAACTATTATAAACCTTTTTAAAAGAAAAGAAATGCGTTAATTTAACCTCAAGTTTCTATCCTAATAGTTGTATGAGATTTATAATCCACACATCAAGGGATATTAAGCGCTAATTATCACTGAGTACACCATTACATACACAATTGCACCTTATGCAACAAAGCCGACTGCAGAGCAACCTGTGGAGGAGCAGGGAATCAGCAACAGCAATTCTTGGACTTTCTCCAGAACTGCCATGAGTAGATTCCAGAGGTTGCAGTCAATTTCATTTAAAATGACATTTCACCATCGCGGTTATTTCAGTCATAAAATTTAAACAATTACATTGTGTGAAAGAGGTGCATTTCTTAAAAAAAGGGTTTACATTTGTATAGTGCTTTCAAAACCTCATGATGTTCCAAAAAATATATCATCTCTAATGAATGTAACATTTTATGTCCGGTCACCATTGCAATCTATAAACAGCAGGTGACTTGCATGCAATGTACACCTGCAAATAATGATGCAATTGAACACCCACACATTTGAATGAAACCTATCAAAGAGGGTGGCACAATGGTACAGAGTTGCTGCCTTACAGCACCAGAGACCCAGCTTCGATCCTGACTACAGGTGCTCTCTGCGCGGAGTTTGCACATTCTGCCTGTGACCGCATGGGTTTCCTCCGGGTGCTCTTGTTTCCTCCCACATTCCATAAATGTGCACATTTGTAGGTTAAATAGCTTCTGAAAATTGTCCCTAGTTATTACCCTAATGTGTCAGATAGAACTAGTGTTCGGGTGATCGTTGGTCGATGCGGACTTGATGGGCTGAAGGGGCTGTTTCCACATTGTTTCTCAAGACTAAACAAAACTAAATCAACAGAATTTTAAAATTTGGTCATTCTATTCAATATTTTCAATATTTCCATAGGAGAAATAGAAATCGTTATTTTTCTTTATCATACTTTCTCCTGATCACTAACTATTAATCCAAAATTTATTTCTCTTCCCCTGTATACCTGATTTGACACTGATTTTATTTGTAGTTCTATTCAACACATTTTCTTACAGACACAAAGTGCAGGAGTACTGTAACTCATCAGGTCAGGCAGCAAACCTGGAGAACATGGATCGTTGAGGTTTTGGGTCTGGACTCTTCCCAGCCATGTTGCAGTCTGAAGATGGGTCCAAAGCTGAACGTTATCTATCCATGTTGCAGTCTGAGGAAGGGTTGCCTATTTGAGAGGTCGCCTATTCATGTTCCAGTCTGAAGAAGGGGCCCAACCCGAAACATCACCTATCCATGTTCTCCAGGGATGCTGCCTGATCTGCTGAGTTACTCCAGCACTTTGTGTGTTTTTCTTTCCAAACCAGCATCTGCACTTCCTTGTTTCGACATTTTCTTTCATGTTTTGCTCTGATTATTAATAATTCTTCTCTGAAGAGCCACTTAACTTCACTGTGCAGATCCCAAATGCCTTGTAGGTTATAGATACTTGGCTGCTAGGAATTGTCCTAGCAAATGCCTGCAGAAAGTCTATGGACATTATCTATTCAGGTCTTTTATGGCTATAACTATTCAGTTGCTGCTCAATTGCAAGAAAGTTATGTAGAATGAACATGTTTGAAGAGACATCAATCAAAGAATACATGAATTAAGAAAAATTGAAAACAAGACACAAAATAAAAAATAGCATTAGTTTAGCTTCTTACACATTCCCAAGTTGTTCCACAATATATTGCAGTTAATGAAATACTTCAATAATATAGTCACCACTGTGTTATCTATATACTATTAAAAGTCTCATCTTGTTTCTATGTGTGTGTCTGTGTGATCGTATGTACGCCAAAACAGAACATGGTAGCGCTAAAAATGTTTCCACCACCTTAGTCGGCTTTTTCCCGTCGTCACCCTTGTCAAGTTTCCTTCAGATTTGATGTTATATTCAGGTTATTGATATTTAAAGGTTTAAAAAAGCCAATTGTCACAATATTTTTACTGTTAAAATCCATCCTGCCAGCTTCCAACAAACTTTGATACAAAGTTGCAATACGAGAACACTGTGCTTCCACAAACGTTTCACCTGAATGAGATATCACAGTTCTCCACCTGACATTTGCAACAAGGGTGCCATCATACAACACTTACTCCAGCTCCTGGCAGGACAGGAGGAGGAGGGTGAATTGATATTGCAATTGGGGAAGTGCAATTGGAATTTTTTTTTAAGGCCAGTGCTGGGGGGGGGGGTGCAGGAGAATGCTGGAATCTTACGTTCAGTCATGGGTGGAGTCGGAGGACCACACCTCCCATGGGGGCTACGGGTTAGTGGTGCAATATTGTGTTGGGGGATGGGTTGCGTTGGGGGTCCAGGCCTCCCATGTCACAGGGACCCAGCGGGTCCCAGTTGGTCTGTATTTTATAAAATTCTACTGCAATGTGTAATTACATTTTTTTTAAATAATTCAGAATTATTGCTGCACTATTGAAGTTTGATTATGATTAGAGTCGCGGGGTGGAAACAGTGTGGAAACAGGCCCTTCGGCCCAACTTGTCCACACTGGCCAACATGGCCCAGCTATTCTAATCCTACCTGCCTACGCTTGATTCATATCCCTCCAAAATTGTCCTATCCATGTATTGACATATCATGTATCCATAGTTACTACCATCTTGAATGTTGCAAACCTCACAGCTAACATGTATGAAACTAACATCTTTCTCATGTGTAAGTTTCTTCTTGAATGCAGAAAGCTGGGATTTTGCAAGTGGGTTTGTGATTGATCTTTTCACATTTACACATTACATTTTTCATCAAACCCTTTTCTTTCTCTTTTCCAAGCTCTAAAATAGCAGACACACTCACATCATTGGGCGGCACGGTAGCACAGCAGTAGAGTTTCTGCCTTACAGCACCTGCAGCTCCAGAGACCTGGGTTTGATCCCGCCCACAGGTGTTGCCTGTACGAAGTTTGTACGTTCTTCCCATGACCACGTGGGTTTTCTCCGAGATCTTCGGTTTCCTCCCACACACCAAAAACGTACAGATTTGATGGTTAATTGGCTTGGTATAAACGTAAATTGTCCCTAGTGTGTGTAGGATAGTGTTAATGTGTGGGGATCGCTGGTCGGCGCGGACTCAGTGGGGCGAAGGGCTTGTTTCCGCACTGTATATCTGAAACTAAACCAAACTAAAAATCATTCACATATTTTCATAACTTAGTGTGTTAGTTGTTTTTCCAGAATATTGTCCATATTAGCAACCATTTAAAATAAATAATTAAATATAATTCCTACATTTTTCCTTTAAAAAGATTTTGTTCCTATACACAATCCCATGATAGCAAATTAATATGTACAGAAATTTGAAATTGGAGCATTTTGGTGAATCATATGTGCTCAATATGCTCCCATTTGCCCTTATTCCTCTTCCTTTCAGCCACCTGGGTAATCTATCCTTAAATGTTAACTTAGTTGCTGTTTCTGTTATTAATTCTGTCGTTTATTTCATAGCCTCACAACCCCTGTCGCTATTTTTTTAATGCAATTATAAGTCTATTCTCCTCCATCTGAGCTTATAACAATGACTTGTCTAGCAAGTTCCCTAATCGATTGAAAACATTCTATTCTTATGAACTCTCCATACTTAATAAGCCTTGCCTGTCCTCCAAAAAACTAAATAACAACGTTGCATGCTTTGGAGCTATAAGCTGGAGCATGTAAGAATTCTACCAGCGAGATCTTATTATTTGTTTATTGCAGCTTCTATATATTTACTTTCATATTATTTCCTTCTTCCAGAAAACCCTGGCTATATTCATGCTTTCATAGAGAGCTTTTCTAATTAATATGCGGCTGGTATTTTCTCAGTCTGAAGCGCTCAAATCATTATTTCTATCCACACTTTCTATTCCAAAGTATAACAATATTTGTTTCAACAAATCATATCATATTGAAAGATATTGAAGGCCATCTCTGTTTATACATATTTCACTATTTCCTTAATATCTTCTTGATGCTTTGATCGGTCCTCAGAACCATTTTGTCCACTTATTCCAATTGCAGTATAATAGGCAAATTTGAAAAAAGTTCCTTTAATATTTTTCCAAAATGACTGATATTCACAGTGAGCATATACCATCTCAGAACATGACAACAACCACTTTGAGAAACTCTTTTTCACTCATAGTTTCTTCCTATCTATGCAGTTGACATGCACTTTGCCGCAACTATCCTAGTTGGATCTAATAATCTCCTTCTCAGCGGCTTTTGAACAGTCCAAGTACTTAATATTAATTCTTAAGAATAATAACTTAAGAATTAAGAGAAGGAAAAAGTCACTGAGCCCTTCAAGCCTGCTCCATTCTTAAATAAGATCACAGCCGATCTTCTATCATAGCTTCATTTTCTGGCACTATTCCTATATTCTTTGATTCCTTTGATATCTAGAAACTTTGTTTTGAATGCAGTTAATGAATGAGCCTCCATGGCCCACTAAGATTCACCAGCTGCTCAGTGAAGAAGCTACTTCTCATCTCTGTGCTGAATGGCCTACCCTTATTCTGAATCAGACTCCTGGTTCCAGACTCCTCAGCCATAAGGAACATCCCCCATGTGCCTGGTCTTTCAAGCCCTGAAAGAATGTTATAATTGTTAATTATATCACCTTTCATTCCTCTAAACTAGAGAATACAGTATGGTCCTATCCTACCTTTTAGAGTTTAGAGTTTAGAGAGATACAGCATGGAAACGGGCCCATTGGCCCACTAAATCCACGACGACCATCGATCCCCGTACACTAGCACTATCCTACATGTTAGCGACAATTTACAACCTTTACAGAAGCCAATTAGCCGACTGACCTGTGCGTTTTTGGAATGTGGGAGAAAACCAGAGCACCCGGGGAAAATCCAAACATTCACAGGGAGAACATGCAAACTCCGTACAGAGAGCACCCACAGTCAGGATCAAACCCAGGTCTCTGGCGCTGTAAGACAGCTACTCTACCGCTGTGCCCCCGTGCCACCCATGCTCTCCCCTCATTTAGGAAATCTGCCACCCCAGTAAATCTTTGTTGCACTCTCTATATGCCAAATATATATTTTTTATTTTCGGAAAGGAGACCAAAAACAGTATTACATACTCCAGGCCCTATATATAAAAAATCATGGCTGCATTCCAAATTCAACCATATCATAGTCATGCTGAAGCCCAAAGACTGTGTCTGCCCCTTGAATTGATCACAAACCTACTCTTGAATGCACCATCAGGCTTTAAATTCATTTTCCAGCTTTTTATTAATGCAATATAAAACCTGCATAATTTTCCCACAAAAAAAAACTAAAGGATAAAAAGATCGACTGACATTTACTCTAAGTTTCCTTATGAATTTAAATCAAGTGGTTTGGTTGAAATCAGCTTTATGTTTTCTCAAAGCAAAGATGAAATCCGATAACTTCAAGTTTGATCAGTTTTTCAAGTAAATGCTAAACTCAGACGACAGCCTTCATAAAATTCAATACTAATGGAACTTGCGTGGCATCAGTCGCTACGTCCTTAGTAACTCTTCCCCCCCTTATTGGATCTTCACTGAGTCATTTCTGACCCAAACCACTGAAGGGCACACTGCATGCAAGCTGCCCATCTGTACAATAAGAAGATGAACTGCTTCCAAACAGGCAGCAGCTTGTTTTGGGCCAGAGCTGCCGTACGCTATCATTGATGCTTCAGGAATTCATCTTTCAAGAGACAGTCATCAAGCTGAATCTGCAATTTAAAACATATCAAAAATAACCACAACATCCACTGTGCTTGCAACAGAATGTAAAGAACCTTTATTGTTGTCACCCAACCCTCCACAAAAATATCCTCATCTGATATAATAGAAACCTAAGAGCTCATTTATAGGCAATAAGTCACTTCTGGTTTGCAGCACTGGACTCTCTTGAATGGGAAGGGGGAAGGGGTATGGGGAAACATGAAGATCAATTTTTTTCTTTACTGTTGTATGAATTATTCATGGCTTTGTGGCGCACTGTCATAAGTAAATATTTAAAACAATGTACGTAAATTAATAACTTAATTTCTTGTTTCTTCAAAAATCGGTTGAAGTTCGAGGTACCTGTTTGTATACATTTTATTGACTCATTTAACGCAGAGAGGAGTATTCCTTTAAATGTATTATTGATCTATTCCAGGGAAAACACTGCCTCCCGACATTCTCATCTATTTGGGAAGTCACACCACAGTTTTGCAGCAATTTGTAAAGTAAGTAGTAATTACTCTACAGTAATACATTTTAAACCTATTAAATTTAAGTCATTTTTAGTGGCAATTAAGCGCTTGGCAATTCTCACCAACCAGTGTAATTGGAATTTAAAAAGGAGGATTATTAACAAATGTGACAAGTTATGGCTTAAAACATGCATACATTGCACTTTCAGCAAGACACTCACCTAGGCTGAAGAAAGCAGAACAAAGTTAAACTTCAACATTGTGAAAGTGTTGCAATTCAAAGTTTAAAGTTTGAAATGAAGTGATTGGGAATACAGTATAATTGTAAATAAAAGTAATGATGTATGATTTCACTTTCTTGGCTGTTTTGTTATTTCTTCTTTTTCAAATCACTGATGAAATCACCAAATCACCAAACATCATTGGATGTGGATGGGAAGTGGATGGGGATGAAGGAGGGTGGATGAGAGGGTTCGTCTAATGAATATTAAAGAGACCCAAGGGGTTAATCTAACAATATTAATCAGTCAGCCTGCTGTCAACTGTGAAGGCTGCAGATAACAAACAGTCATGGACTGCAGCACTATCATTTTCCAAAAATACATTTAAAAAATGCTTTCTTCTTGCAATTACACCTTAGATTCTAGAATTTTGTCAAAATGACATGAGAGAGTTGTATTTTTATGCAGGAAATATTCCCATTTGTCCTTTGGAATGATTCCACATTAAACTGATGAAATGTTTGATTGAAGACAAATCTGACTGCATTGCCTGCACGTGTATTGACTCCAGGAAAAAAAAAAGATGCACAAACAGACGAAGATCACAGTTATATCAGAGCTACACCTCCCGGAGCTCAGTGTGAACTGTACACTAAGAACCTTTCAAACCCGCAGCTGTGCAGTCATTGATACATGGTCGGCATATCGCTGCTTCGTGTTTTATTAAAACATTCTTGTTTCTCCACAGTGAACATGAATATTTGCCTCATAATCTCATCGGTACAAATTGAGCCAAACAAGAGCAAAATAAATCTGCAATCAACTGGGAAGATGTTGGAAAGAGTTGAAATGACAGACAAGGGCACAGTCAATCAAATGCTTTAACTCCCAATGGGAGGTAATAATAGAGGGATGGAGTGAGTTACAAGTAGCCCAACTATTGAGGGAGTATAGGTGATATCATAAAAAGGAGAACACTTGACATGCTCATAAACCTCATCTAAACCTTATAAATTGTCGGGGAGATTTAGATGCCAACTCAACTGTTGGACCTCACAATTTGCGAATGTTCTTCTGACTTCATTACAATTACTTTTGCATCAACTAATGCCAGATACAAAATTCTGTAACATTACACAATATTGGGCAAACAATGTAAAAGAGAAAACAATGTTCTTATCCTTATTCACAATGAAAGATCAAATATTCTTCATGAATACAGAGGATCAAGTGTAGGTTAAGCTGGTCTGAGCTGGAGGTACAGAGGATCAAGTGAATAAGGTGCAGAATTTTTGACAGCAAGTATAAAATGCAAATTTAAAAATAAGATATAAATTAAGTCATCTTCTGAAAATTGCATAATTTTCACAGCTGGTATTTGGTTTTATATCAAACAAATTATTTGTCTGAGAACATTTATCATAGACAGGATTTGAGAACAGATTATGTACTCTGGATTTATGTTTAATTTTGCAATGCATCATTTATAGGGGCAATGGTTTATTTACTTTTTCTTTAAATTAATTGCCTATATTTAATATGAATTCTACATTTGAAAATTGTTATTTTATATTGAGCATATTTTATGCAAATTCCCTCTATAAAAGAAAATCCTTCTGACACGTGTCAATTAGGATTAGTTTTGGAAGAGTACAAAACCATCAAACTTGTAAAAAATGAGTTTGATTAAACCTCTTCTGGTTCCATTGCAAGTGCATTATCAGATTTTTTTTAGCATTTCATACATCGAATTCTTGTGCATTAGCTTTATACAGTTTTCACATGTAACATTCATATATTCGATTATGTTAGCCCAAACTTTTAACTTAACCCAATCCTGGTTTAACTTAACCCAATTTTTAAGTTAACCAATCGTGGTTTCATTTCATTGCAGGTCTTTCTCTTTAATAAGCAATGAAAATGTGGCCGCATTTTTGTTGGTGAGTTTATTTTTATTGCTAAAAGAATTTTAGCATTGTAAAACACTAAGTTTTATTTTTGCTGACATTCATTACAAGCATAAAGTACTTCAATTAGATGCAGAGTAAAACACTAACCTCAACCCAAACTCCGTTGACAACTTTCTACAGTGCCATTATGGCAATTTTTAATTTGCATTTGATTTCTCTAAATGAACATGCACATTTAGCTCTGGATTATCCGCTCTTAGATGTGAGTCACAGAGATTCATTCATGGGCCATTTACGATTGATAGAGATAAAAGTTTCATCCTGCCAGATGAGAATAAATTTAAACTCAAATCTCAAGAGTTGAAGAAACTGGCGTTTGCTTGCACTGGCCACAGACACTAACATTAGGTATAAAAGAAAGGTTGAAAAGCACTTAATCAAAAATGTATAAGAAAGGACAAAGAAACCAAAGGTGTTATTTAAATGGAATCTGTTCCCATTCCCTTCATAATCTACGCCAGCTAAGTGAACCGAAAGATATAAAAAGCAACCCACTTTGCAAAAGCAATAGGGATGATTTTAATTTACTGAAGGCACATGCAACCTGGAAATTATCTGAGTGGTTGTTAATTTTATCTTATGATTTAGATATAGCTTTAGAAAATGCCAGCAGCACGTTTTCAGACAATGATTATGAGGATGACATTTATATCCCATAATGCCAGAGGCAAAGTATGATACATAGTTTTCCTCTGAAGGTTAAACTCAGATAACCTGCCTGTGGCATTTAATTAGGTACTTATTAAATACTCTTTTAGTAATAAAATGATTAAAAATTTTATTACTCTGCAAATGAGGCTATTTTAAATGGATTTAATGACTCGGTTACTTTGCTAGCTGGAATCACAGCTCAGGTTGCATTAAGGTACGATTGAAACATTACTGGAAAAACATAGCAAGAAAATGATGATTTCAGAAGGTATAAGGGTTTAACTATATATGTGTAATTAATTACCTTTTTCTGAAAAAATGGCAACATCTGATTTCAATGGGAATTTTAATACCATTTCAATTAATATTACAATTAACTGAGATAAAATAAAACGTACGGACCTGTCTAAAATGCCTTATTGCTTATTGATCCATATATTAAATTGTAATTATGGCTGTGAGTCTCACCAAATTATGTGATTATGATTTCAAATGAAGACACAGCATTCATCTTCTGGCTGAAGTACTTTCTTTGAACAATTTGTCTTCATGTCTAAAAAAAGCAGAACTGAGTTAAAATGTAACCAAGGAGCAAAGTTAACGCTCTCTGTGCCACAAATAGTTTCCAGATTGTGTCATAAGAACAGTACAATATAACATATCTATAAAATCAAATTAACCTGTATGTGTCACTTTCACCCCCCATCGGCAAAGAGAAAACAGCATTTCATTAAATTCAAATATCTTCATTGAATGATTCTTCCTGTTCTTTACTCCAGTGTCAACTTAAATTAGTTAGCAATGCTAGGACTTCTGAGCCCAAAGTCTATGTACTTAAAGGCAGTTCTAGAACTTAATATATCAGAAGGACGATTATATTTTTGCTTCAGTTTTAGAGGTTTTATTTATCATTTTATTTAGTTTGCAAGGCCTTTGGTCCAGGAAATGCATCCTGCTTTACAAGAATGTAATGGGCCAATGTGACATGCCTCAACTATGTGATGCACATGGTGAAACTGCTCTTTGTTTTAAAATCTGTTTATGCTGATTTTGGAATTATGACCTGTTTAACTTGGTGGCTAAAGGTTGTATTTAACTCTGCCTCTTTTAAGGAGCTAATAGAGTTCATCAGTCATTCTGGACTTCAAACATGCTTGGAAGTCAAAGCTAGTCTCATACATGGTTTTAGCACCAAAGTAATTCCGTCAGTCACAACGCTTTGATGTTCGTGCCTGTGAGTTACTTGATTAAATACTGGAGAACATTTGATACTTTCTTTAGGCAGTGGAGCTGCCAAAGCCAACACCATCAGACTGAGGAACTTCATCAAAATCCTCAATAAATTTCATATATTCATACACACTTTTGGTTTTTACTACATTTCTGCTCCTAGATTTAATTCTGGGGGGTTTTACTACCATTATGCTACTGACAAACAAACTCCCAATAACAAATTTGTATGTGCTGTTGTATGTGGTTTGTATGTGCGCTTGAAAGGCATGCGTGACATTCAAAAAACAAATGTAAATGAACCAGTTCCACAGTTCACAAACGGCCCATTTGAATCACCTGCATGATTTCATCTGTTGCCAGCCCTGATTTGTCCTGGTCTTTTCTTGCTTCCAGTCCCCCCCCCCCCCCCCCTCGACAATCAGTCTGAAGAAAGGTCCCTGCCTGAAACATAACCCGTCCATTTTCCCCAGAGATACTTCCTGACCCG
This sequence comes from Raja brachyura, assembly GCA_963514005.1. The sequence continues at coordinate 44,140,416 of OY740788.1, forward strand.
CTGAGTTTACTGCAGCATTTTATATCCATCTTTGGTATAAAATAAAACAGCATCTGCAGTTCATTTTTATTACATCGTGTCTGCTGCAATGTAAATTCTGTTTTGGTTAAAATTGAAAAATTCAAGTAAATCCACATGGGAGTAACCAGCAATCTAGACTGCAGCATCATCAGAAATAACGTAGAAACAAGGGGCGGGACGGTGGCACAGCGCTAGGGTTGCTGCCTTACAGTGCCAGAGACCCAGGTTCAATCCTGACTATGGATACTACCTGTACGGAGTTTGTACATTCTCCCCGTGACCTGGGTTGGATTTCTCCGGTTTCCTCCCAAACTCCAAAGATGTACAGGTTTGTATGTTAATTGGCTTGTTATAATTGTAAATTGTCCCTGTAATATGTAGGATAACAATAGTGTGCGGGGATCGCTGGTTGGCACACACTTGGTAGGCCTGTTTCTGCGCCATATCTCTACACTAAACTAAATAACAATCATTCAGTCATCACAAAGCAATCCTCGCTATTTTAGCTGGAGCTTATTATTTTATCATTGATTGCTTTGAGCCCATTGAACTTCTCCAAAACATTCAAAGTTGATTTTATTTTAATACTTTTGGGATATCTTACTAATTTCCTTTTTCAGAATATATTTTCAATTAAATAAACCACATATATCACGTGGCCAGGAAAGAAATAATGCAACTCATAATTGGGCCAACTAACCACGTTTTTTTATAGTTTTTTTTTAATGGATTTAGTTTGTGATTAAAAAGTCAATTCAAAGTAGTTTTCAGGAAGTCTCACTCTGGAGGCAGGTCATGGTCTTGGCTGGAACAATAACACGTAAATCAATGTGAATTAAAGCATGTTCTCTCATTTTATCTATTAATGTAAATCAAACTCATTGCACTAAAAAATCAACAGGAGCATATTATTTGGATATTAAGTATAGTAGAGCAGGTGAAGTACAAAAACTGAAAAGGGAATAGAGAATTCAATGATACAATCCCTGCAAATATGTGCCTACAGTATTGTCATTCTCATGCTATTTCATCTTACAAGCAGCCCAAATGAAGTCAGATGGGAGACTTACTTATTTGAAGATATTTAACCAATGTAGCCCAATGAGATTGCATATCTAATTTACATTGAGCCCTTGGGGTAGCAGTCATCAGAACTCAACTTGGAAGGGTTTTCTTGAGAGAATATTGACCAGAACAAAGTTACAGCCAGCGCTTTGTAATTAGAGCCAAGGGATCTTTATCATTCAACCAGGACAGACAGAACCTTGGTTTAAAATTTTATCTGAAGCAGTATGCCTATAGCTATGTAGTGTCCCCTTTAAACTGCACTGATGAATCGGTATTAGGTATGAGTTTGAATCCCTAACCTTATAGTCCAGAGACAAGAACAATATAACCAATGCTTTTGACTGCACTGCCACATCTGTACATCAATTGCTGAGAAAAATGCAGCCCATTCTGGACTGCACCATGCTTAACTAAGAAGGCAAGAAAGTACAGTTAGAATCAATTCTACCTCAGAGGAACATGTTTTGCAGTGATTAAATTGTGATCACAACAGCAATCATGGAAAATAAAGCCAAAGCTTCCCACCTTTTCAACATAAGGTAGAAATCTGGCAAAACAAGTTTAATTAGGATGAGAAGTTAAAAATGACTTACTAATTTATCAAGCAGTACTTGTGATATAACATTTAACATATAACAATTACAGCACGGAAACAGGCCATCTCGGCCCTTCAAGTCCGTGCCGAACAACTTTTTTCCCTTAGTCCTACCTGCCTGCACTCATACCATAACCCTCCATACCCTTCTCATCCATATGCCTATCCAATTTATTTTTAAATGATACCAACGAACCTGCCGCCACCACTTCCACTGGAAGCTCATTCCACACCGCTACCACTCTCTGAGTAAAGAAGTTCCCCCTCATGTTACCCCTAAACTTCTGTCCCTTAATTCTAAAGTCATGTCCTCTTAATTCTAAAGTCATGTCCTCATATACTACACTCTGCCTGCTGCCTCTTTACTTCATGACATTTTGGTTTTCCTTTTTTTTAGAAATTCACCTGCATTTGACAGCCTTTGAGCAAGGTATACTATAAGTTTCTATATGGTAAGGTTAGTGCGATAGACTAAGGATGAATTCCTATGTTTTACCCACGTGGTATACCAGGATCTAGTCTTATATGATTAGGTTTAAGAGTTAACATTGATTCATTTATTTGAAAAAACATAATTCAATTAGTTATTGTGAATAAAATGCTCTAATATAAAATTTAATATAAAATAATTTATTATTTTTACTCTACTGGCTCTACCGGCACCGTGGCTTAGCAGTGGAGCTACTGCCTTGCAGCGCCAGAGCCCCGGGTTATATCCTGTCTACAAGTGTGTCTGTGCGGGAGTTTGTACGTTCTCCCTGTGACCTGTGTGGGTTTTCCCCGCGATCTTCAGTTTCCACCCACACTCAGACATGCAAGTTTGTAGGTTAATTGACTTAGTATAAATGTAAAATGAACCCTAGTGTGTGTAGGATAGTCATAGTGTTAGTCTGCAGGGATTGCTGATCGGTGCAGACTCGGTGGGCCAAAGGGCCTGTTTCCGCACTGTATCTCTAAACTAAACTAAACTAAACTAATTCTAACTCAGGCATGGAACTTTCTTAAAAATTACAAATTGCATCACACTTGAAATATTGTGTTTTAAATTTTAATTTTCCATGTTGGCCATCCTTATAGTCATTTGTGGCAGAACAACGGTTTGTTAAAGTTATACAAAATTGTATGTGACTTTGAGTTGAAAATATACACCCAGAGATGCTAGATCAAATTGCTTGTTTTTAAGTAAAAAATTACCCTTTGTTTGATATTATCCCCATATTTTAATAAAAATTAACCAAATGCTGCATAAAATGATTGTAGAGTAAGCTAGGCCACCGATGCTCAGGAGGGAGGAGTTGAGTTGAGCATCTCGAAGTGGGAGGCGTTGGGTCATGGGATCTGAGCCGGGGTATTTAAGGTCGGGTCACGCCTGGTCACGGGGTTGGAGTTGGAAGCTGCACAGTGCAGTAATAAGCACCATTTCATTCACGCAACTCGTTTTCGCCTCATTCTTGGCTGGACCTCTGGAGTCCCCGCTACATTGGTGACCCTGACGACCAGGAGTGGAATCCTGGACAAAGTTCACGTAAAAATATACAGCGCTCAACCCGCTGTGGCCGCCTACGAGGCCAAGCTCAACATGGTAGCCCTGAAGCTGCCTACCTTTTGGACCTAGCATCTCGGAATTTGGTTTTGTCAGGTGGAATCCCAGTTCCACGTCCGCGGCATAACGGTCGACGAGACACGGTAAAATTCCGTGGTAGGGGTTCTCAACCAGGAAATGGCCTGTCGGGTCATGCCATACCTCGATAACCCACCCGTGGCGGGTAAGTCCATAGGCATCAAGGAGCTGCTGCTCCGGATCTACGGGCTGAGCCGCGGGCGGCGCGAGGCCTTAACATGGGCGGGCTCAGCGACCGGAAGCCCTTGGCCCTCATGAGCAAGATGCTCACGCTTATGGGTGACAACCGGCTCTGCCTTCTATTTGAATACACTTACCTGCAGTAGTTGCCATGCGACATCCGCTGGCAGCTTTAGGAGGAGCTTCGAAGACCTGCTCAGACTAACAGCGTGTGCCGACGAGCTGTGGCTGTCTAACCAGCAGCAGGTGGGTGTGCTGGAATCCTTTGAATTTCTGGAGTCGCTGGACCGCATCGATTCAACGCCCTGGAAGGCCCAGCGACACAGAACCACGCCCACAAGCCCCTCAGACCAGACAAGTGGCACAGGAGAGAAGGATATGGTGCTTTTACCACCAACGCTGGGGTGAAGCGGCCCGCCAATGCCGCTAACCGTGTGCATTCCTGAGAAACTTCAGAGCAGGCCGCTGGTAGGGACCGCCATTGCCGGCGAAATCCATTGTTTGTACGCCTGGGACCTGTGCTCAAGGCGTAGGTGCCTGGTGGACCGTGCAACAAAGGTTAGAGTTTTGCCTCCTTCCGGAGCGGACACGTGGGCCGGTAAGCGGGACCCCGTCTTGACCATGGCAAACGGGAGTCCCATCCGCACCTACGGCATCCGAACTATCCCCATTATATTGGGTGCATGCCATTTCACCTGGCCTTTTGTCATCATTGACATGTCCCAGCCGCTGCTGGGCGCAGATTTCTTGCGAGCGCAAGAGATCCTAGTGGATTTGAAGGGCCAGCGAGAACGTTGGAGGCAATTTCCTTGTGCCCTACTGCGCCTTCCCCGTATAACAGCAATACGGTGGCAATGGTGGACAACATCTACGCCCAGGTTCTGGTGAGTTTCTGGACATTGTTACACCGGAGTTCGGCTCGGCCAGATCGAAACACAAGGTCGAGTACCACATTCTCACCTCGGCCCCACTGCTCCATGCCCACAGGCTTGTGCCCAACAAGCTTCAAATTGCGAAGGCAGAATTTCACAACTAGGAGGCCATGGGCATTGTCCGGCACTCCAACAGCCCATGGACCTCTTTGCTACACATGGTGCCAAACGCTTCTGGGTGCTGGCGGCCTTGTGGGGACTATCGCCGCCTTAATGAGGCTACGATTGCCGACTGGTACTCGATTCCCCACATTCAGGACTTCACAGCCCATCTGGCCGGGCAAAGTATTTTGCTAAGATCGATTTAGTCCGCGGGTACCACCAAATCCCCGTGCGATCGGAGGATGTCCCCAAGACTGCGGTTATCATCCCTTTTGGGTTGTTTGAATTCCTGCCGATGCCCTTCGGCCTCAAGAACGCCGCGCAGGCTTTCCAGCACCTCATGGACACCATGGGTTGAGGATTGGATTTCGCCTTTATTTACTAGGATGATGTCCTGAAGTCCTTCGTTTGTTGTGCCAGCACCTTAGCGAGCATGGCCTGGTGGTCAACCTCAGTAATTGCCTGTTCGGCCTCTGGGTCATTGGCTTTCTAGGGCATTGGGTGACCCGGCACGGAGCAGTGCCTCTGCCCGACAGGGTTGAGGCCATACGCCAGTTCCCGCGGCGTTCCACAGTGCGAGCACTTCACGAGTTCGTGGGCATGATGACATTCTATCACCGGTTCATTCCGGCGGTGGCTAAGATCATGCAGACGCTGTTCCAACTGCTGTCTGGCAAGCTGCTGGAGGTCCATTGGGACGCCGTCGCTGTGTGGCAGTGTTCGAAGGGGCAAATGTTGCCCTGGCTCGGGCGGTCATGCTGGTGCACCCACGAACAGACGCCCCATGAATGCCTTACCGTGAATGCCTCTGACTCCACAGTTGGCAGGTTACTGGAGTAGTGCTTCGACGGTCATTGGCGGCCTCTCATCTTCTACAGCTGAACCCAGCGGAGTGTCGCTACAGTGCCTTTGACCGGGAGTTGCTCGCCTTACAACTCGCGGTGCGGCCTTTCCGGTACTTCTTCAAGGGCTGGCACTTCGTGGTCTTCACAGACCATAAGCCCCTCACATTCACGTTCGCCCAGGCCTCGGATCTGTGGTCCGCTCGCCAGCAGCACCAGCTGACAGCCATATCGGAATACACCACCGACGTCCGGCACATCGCCGATAAATGCAACCTGATGGCGGACGCCTTGTCCCGCATGGAGATCGCAACCGTGCTCAACCCGGCCGTTGGTATAGATGACTTCGCGGCGCAGCTGACGAACGAGGAAAGACCAGCTAATCGCACCGCAATCTCCGGATTGGTGCTGGAAGAGGTGCCATTGGATCGCTTGGGAGGTTCCATTTTATGCGACGTGTCCACGGGACAGCCGCTGCCGGTTGTCCCATCGGCCTGGCACCGTCATGTTTTCGATGCGATCCACGGCCTGGCCCACCCGTCGATCCAGGCTACGGTTGCCATGGTGGCGGCAAGGTTCATCAGTCACGGTCTGTAGAAGCAGGACGATCGCTGGACATGGATGGGCATCCCGTGCCAGTTGTCCAAGACACATCGGCATGTCCGTGCAACGATACATGAATTCTCAATGCCACACCGGCAGGTCGACCACGTGCACGTGGACATTGTGGGACCACTGCTGCCATCCCAGGGTGTGTTGCATCTACTAACGGTGGTAGATCGTTTTACGTGGTGGCCGGTGGCCATCCCACTCGTAGACACTCCTGCCCAATCGTGCACTTGGGACCTCGATCTCACTTCGAACAGGGGCGCCCTGTTCACATTCAAGCTGTGGTCTGCGATGGCCCGTCTGCTGGGTACACAGCTCCACCATTCGACAGTAAACCAGTCGAACGGGTTGGTGGAGCGGTTCCACCGGCACCTCAAGGACGCCCTGAAAGCTCGCCTCACGGGCCCGGAGTGGATGGATGAGCTGCCATGGGTGTTGTTAGGATTCAGACTGCCCCTAAGAAGGATTTAGCATTATCCTCGGCTCCGCTCACCGTCCCGGGAGAGTTCGTCCTTGAGCGAGCCAGATCGGGTGGCCCAGCCTCCTCGTCGCGGACGCCCGCTGTCGCGGGTTCCTGTATGTTCTTCTGGGCGGGTCAAGGACTCTGTTTCGGGCGGACCTGTTTACGTGGTCAGGTCGCCTTGTTTGGCGTCCTGTCCATTTCAGTTCCTCCACTTCTGGGGGGGGGGGGGGGGTCATGTGGTGGTACCTGGTGGCTAACCACGGGTAGCGAACCCACAGCTCAGGAGGGAGGAGTTGAGCGTCTCAGAGAGGGAGGCGTTGGGTCATGGGGTCTGACCCGGGGTATTTAAGGTCGGGTCATGCCCGGTCACGGGGTTGGAGTTGGAAGCAGCACAGTGCAGTAATAAACACCATTTCGTTCACGCAACTCGTTTTCGCCTCATTCTTGGCTGGACTCCTGGAGTCCCCGCTGCAACGTGAAAGGAAAAATAGGATTAATGTGGATGGGTGCATGGACGTAATGTGCCAAAAAGACTCTTTCAATGCTGTATGTGACTCTTAACCAGAAATATACAGCTTTAATACTCAAAGTTGAGTCAATGCAAACACCATAGTGCAGTTTGTGTGGACTATTGAAGATGTAATGTCTTCTGCCAGTGCACAGTACATATTGTAGGATATGCTGCAGACAAAGATAAAGGATCCTTTGTTTTTTGGATACAGCGCTGGAAGTTCCTGATTGAAGAGATTAGTGATCTGTTTTGCCACCTTTCCTCCGTGGGTTGCTATTATGCATCAGTTTCTCCTGTTTTTGCCTTACGGACTCCTCCAAATCCTTGCCTAGACTTGGGGTGACTTCTAGCAAGATGACCAGGGCCAAAGATTCCTTTTCTTTTGTTGGCATTTATAAGGTCTCAAACGACATCCTCCAAGAGGTGCCACATGATTGGGTGTTGACAGCAAGTTTCTGTTTCAGAGGTGCTCATCTCTTGGAACTGAAAAGAAAATGTGTCCCCTTAAATGGAGCTTAAAATCAATATTAGTACAGTAAATTCTCGTTTTAATGGACATCTTAATAATGGATTTTGGTTATCGCGGGCAGATCTATCAACAGCTACCGACGATACCCCTGGATCACACGGCCTCCCCAGCCACTTATGGCCTCAGATGCCGGGGTTCATGTTGTCGACCTCCCCATTTTTATTTTTTTTAATCAAAAATATTTATTCAAACATTAAAATAGTATTTACAACACAATAAAACAAAAACAGAACCCACCACCAATAGTACAAGACAAAACAAATATACCAGGTAAACTACTCAACAACTATATTCCAATCCTTGTCCAGGATACACTCAATCCTCCTCACATCCCCTTTATGCATTTGAACAGTGGCTGCAGCCTCACACACTCCATATACACATGGTACACAGACTCTTCCAGCCCGCAAAAGTGGCAGGCGGCTGGCGAGTCTATGAACCGCGAGAGAAACAGGGTGCACGGAACTCCTCAGTGCAATACCCTCCATCCCAAGTCCCAATGTAGAGGGAGAGAATCCCTACGTAGAGGGTCCACCACCGGAGGACCCCCTCTCAACCGGAAGGCAACACCGACCGCCACTTGGTGTCCGGACGGTGGACCAGGGCGAGGAAGTGCAGGGAGTGGAGGAGGAGCCCGTACAGGACACGCCTCCCTGTGTCTCGGAGGGAGGTGAAGGGTGTTGAGGAAAGGCGGCTCAAGTTGTGTGGAACCGGCTCCCGGGAAGGATTACGGCACCTGGGTCTGATGAATACTTCCGGCTGAGCGGGGGTTTGCTCAACCACAGATACTCCACAGGTTTGAGCCCCCCGACACCTGGTGGAGCGGGACAAGGACCGGCGGCTCCCATGCCCGGGCCGTCGCCCTCCGCCGGCGGTGGGGGGGCCCGGTCGACGGCAACCAGGTTCCAGACTCTCAACAAGTCCCTGTAGAAGCTGGGCATTCCCAGCAGGGCGGCATGGCTGACGCCCACCATTGGGATCCGCGAACCTCCTTGAAGGCAGAGGCCCCGTTGGAAAAAATGCGTCGCCAGCGCGTGCCACCTGGGAGGACACCCTGAATACAGGTATCTCTGCAGGGTCCTAAGGCGGAGAGCCACCAACTTTGTGTGAATGCACACCAGCGACTGACCGCCCTCCTCAATCGGGAGAAGTCAACCTTCCCATAGTGAGCCCTGACTGCTCACCTCAGTCAGGCAAACGACAACAAACAGAGACAGCAGCAACCTGGAGCATGCGCCCTTTTTAGGGCGGGAACCTACTGCATGTGGAACCGGATGGCTTCACCCTGCTGCGGACATCTGCTGCCTCAAACGTAAGAGGAAGAAGCCTCGGATGCCCATGCCCCCACACCCGGCTTGCAACACCTCCCCAGTTGCTTTTCGCTCCAGCTGCCCACACCACCCCCCGGTCACCACCTTCTCTCCAGCAGACTCAAAGTACTACTATAAAGAACTTTAATAGAGATTTTAAAAAGTAGCCAGCTATTGAGTCAATCTTTGGTGGCTGTTCTTAGCACTGGCTTCAATTACTTAACAAAATGCTACAATGGGCTAAATTGACACTGCAGCATAAGATCACATCTAGTCTTCCTGTGTGGCGCTTTAGCAACTGAAATACTTTCCAGCACAAACATTTCCAGAATATAACCTGAGAATATAGAGTAAAATTGTGCCTTTAAACAAGGCGAAATACCCTGACCTTTTGTTATATATCTCTCATCAAATAATAGTGTTCTTCCTAATGTTTAAAAGTGAAGAAGGGTGAATCTAAAGTAGGTTATGAATAAAAATAAGGATTGGTTCCAAAAAAGTGTTTTACCAAGTTTACCATATCTTAGAGATTAATCCTTCCCAAGCCAATAAAGGTCAACAGTAACCGATCTTCTCTATTTCTCAATAGACGAGAATTTGCTTTATTTCTCCAGGTAAATCATCCAGAGCCTCAGTGCAGAATCATTGTTATTACGTTAAACCAATAGCAAGCTCCCATTTGTGTGAATGTAAGAGAAGTAAGGGATCTAAGGATTTGAGGCCTAGGAGTCGTGATGTCTTAGATCAGGTACAAATTATCACAGAGGAGGTTTTAGTGATTTGAAAGCGCATTAAGGTGGAAAAATCTCCCAGCTCTGACCAAGTACATCATTGGACCTTGTGGAAGATATTGCTGAGGACTTTCCGAGATGTTTGCCTCAATTTTAGCCACAGCTGAAGTCCTGAAAACGTGAATGGTGGCTAATTGATACCGTTATTCAAACCAGGGAACTGATGTTCATAGCAGTGGACGTTGTCGATGTGGACGTTAGCAAGGCTTTTAACAAGGTTCTTTACAGTAAGCTTAGCTGGAAGGCTAGATCACAGAATTCAACGTGAACTAGCCTCTTAGATTCAAAATTAGCTTTGAGGAAGGAGTAAAAGAGTAGTAGTGGAGAGATGCTTTTTAAATTGAAGGCCTGTGACCAGTGGTGTGCTCCAGGTTTAGTGTGAGCCTACTGCTTTTGATTATATACATTAACAATTTTGATGACAATGCAGTTAACATTGTTAATGCATTTGCAGATAGTGAACAGTGAAGAGGTTTACAACAGGATTGAGATCAGTTGAGAAGGTGTGCCAAGGAATGGCAAATGGAATTTAACTCTGACAAGTGTGAGGTGTTGAACTTTGGTATGGTAAACTTAAGAATAAATTATAAGCTCTGGAGAGTGCTCGTATGCTGAGGGTCTGCGGGTCCAAGATGTGCTTTCCCTGCCTCACATGCTGCTTTCTGTCTGTCACGAAGCTGGTGATCCACCGACAGAGGGGTTCAAGCACAGTCAACTTGGAGTTTGGAGTGTAGTAGCTCTGGCACAATGGTGTTGAATGCAGAGCTAAAATCAACAAACAAAATCCTCGCATAGACCCTGGCGGTCTAGGTGCTGGAGGATGAAGTGCAGGCCCAGGTTGACTACGTCATCCACAGATCTATTGGCCCAGTAAGCAAACTGCAGAGGGTCCAGAAGGGGGCTAGTGATATTTTTCAGCTTGGCCAGCATGTCTTTCAAGGGACTTCATGACTACAGAGGTCAGTGCGACAGGCCTGTCGTCATTAAGACCAGTAATCATTGTCCTTTTGGGTACAGGGACAAAAGTGGAGACTTTGAAGCAGGTAGGGATAGTACCGGTTTGCAAGGACATGTTGAAAATGTCTGTGTAGACCGGTGCCAGTTGTTCGGCACAGAGCTTGAGAGTAGAGGGAGTAACATTGTCCGGTCCTGGAGATTTCCGACTTCTATCTTCTGAATAGCCTCTCCACCTCCTCAATTTCTATTGTTGGTCATGGAGAAGTGGCCAGAAGTGGCCAGTTGGGCAGCACAGAGGGGGTGGTTAGTGGACGAGGCCCCAGTCTTTTGCAGTCAGGTTTGTAAGTGGGTGTTAAGCGGTGATTAGAAAGGGGTGGGTGGGAAAGGGTCCAGTCTTCTCAGTCTGGAGTCATGCTTTAAGAAGGTGTGAAGTGGTGCTTGGGGAGGACTAGCCCAATATGCCAAATTGGTCAGCATGGACAAGGTCCCGGTGGTCTTTGATAAGATACTGCGTCAAAAGGCATCCTTCATTTTGTTAAATGATTCAGAGAGTATGAAAAATAGATTAAATGGATTCAAATAATAAACAAAATGGAATCATTTAAAAACAATTACACTATTGTGAGAGAATAAAAAACAATATATGAAGTAAAATTTAGAAATATAACCAAAAAGTTTAGCAAAGAAGGCTGGGACCACATCCAATAGGTTCCAGGGTGGAAATCCCGGGGGAGGGGTTACACACGTTCATGTATTGTATGTATGATTACATGTATTGTAATCCGGATTTTGAAATTCGGTGAAATAAATCTATTAAAATCTCCGCTTTCGGGGAGACAGTGGGGGTGTCACTATTAAGCGCTTGTTAAATGTCTCTATTAACATCGTATTGACATGATGTGTCACCTATTGTGTTTTGACCTTCAAGTATTACTGAAGGTATTCACGAAGAATTTCTTAAAGCTGTCTGATGCAGGTGCATGTACAATTACCATTTGAACAAATTGGATATATTGGTGGATGGGCAAGATTTAAATGGGTATGGGGGGTAGAATCACATGCAGTGGCAGAAGTCTATGGTGGGATGAGCAGCAGAGAAAGAATTCCTTATGACAATGTCACCTACAACCAAACACAATTCATTCCATTAGTTTCAGGTCATCATTAATCCTCGTCACTTGAAATCTGTTTATTACTTCTCTCATAAACCATGTAGTTTAATTGATGTATGTCACTGCTTACATACATTTAGAGATACAGCATGGAAGCAGGGCCTTTGGCCCACTAAATCTATGTCAACCATCGGTCACCTATACACTAGTTCAATGTAATCGCACTTTCCTACACAAAAGGATGAGTAATTTACCAAAGCTAAGTAACCTACAAATCTGTGCGCCTTTGGAACGTGGAAGGAAACCAGAGCACCATGGAGAAAGCCCATGCATCACAGGGAGAACGTACAAACATTACACAGACAGCATGTCCCTGAGGGTGGGTGAGGGGGGTAGAGAGGGGTGGGGTAAGGGAGAGGAGAGGGGAAGGTGAGAGGAGAGGGGTTATGGAGAAGAGGGGAGGAAAAGGAGGTGGAGGGGAGAGGAGAGGGGGAGAAAGAGGAGTGGGGAGAGGTGGAGAGAGAGTGGAGGGGGAGGAGGAGAGAGAGAGAAAAGAGAGGGAGAGAGGTGGGGAGAGAGAGGGGGTGAGAGAGGAGGGGGAGAGAGAGGGAAAGGGGAGGGCGAGAGGTGGGGAGGGGAGGGAGAGGGGTAGAGTGGGGAGTGACTGCGAGAGGGGTAGCAGGGAGTGGTGCAAGAGCGAGGGGAAGGGGGGAGGGAATGGTGGAAGATAGGGAGGGAGGGGAGAGAGAGGGTGGGTGAGGGAGAGAGGTGGGGTGGGAGAGGTGTGGGGGAAGGGAGAGAGGTGGAAGAGTTGGGAGGGAGGGGGAGAGGGGTTGGGGGAGTGGTGGAAGTTGGAGAGAGGGAGGGGAGGATGGTGGGGGAGTGGTGGAAGAGGGAGAGAGGGGTAGGGGGAAGGGGAGGAGGGAATGGTGGAAGAGGGACAGGGGTGGGGGGGGAGGGGGCGGGGGAGAGAGGGAAGGGGAAGGTGGAGAGAAGGAAGGGGGGTGGGGGAGAGAGGGAAGGGGGTGGAAGGAGGAGGGGGGTGAGGGGAGTAGAGAGGGGTGGGGGAAGGGGAGGGGAGAGGGGAAGAGGGGGAGGTGAGAGCAGAGGGGTGGTGGAGAAGAGGGGAAGAAAGGGAGAGGTGGCGGGAAGAGGAGAGGGGGAGGAAAACGGGAGGTGGAGAGAGAGTGGAGGGGGAGAGAGAGGAGAGAGAGAGAGTGGAAAGGGAGAGAGAGAAAGGGGAGGGAGATTTGACTTCCCTGTAGAATTAAATCAAATAATAAGATTTCAAAAATGAAAAATAAAAAAACGGCAGAAATCTGTTTAGATCGATCGCTGTCGAGAAACGAAGTCCGAATTACCGTTGGGGAAGAATGATCTGGAAAAGTTTTCAAAGGCAACGCGAGCAAGCAATGTCCCCCCAGTCACATGTGTGGGGGATAGTGGTGCAGTGTCCCCCTAGTCACATGTGTGGGGGATAGTGGTACAGTGTCCCCCTAGTCACATGTGTGGGGGAAGTGGTGCAGTGTCCCCCTAGTCACCTGTGGGGGGAAAGTGGTGCAGTGTTCCCCTAGTCACATGTGTGGGGGATGAGGTACAGTGTCCCCCTAGTCACATGTGTGGGGGGAAGTGGTACAGTGTCCCTCTAGTCACATGTGTGGGGGATATTAGGTGGTACAGTGTCCCCCTAGTCACATGTGTGGGGGATGAGGTACAGCGTCCCCCTAGTCATATGTGGGGGGGAAGTGGTACAGTGTCCCCTAGTCACATGTGTGGGGGAAGTGGTACAGTGTCCCCCTAGTCACATGTGTGGGTGAAGTGGTACAGTGTCCCCCTAGTCACATGCGTGGGGGAGGTGGTGCAGTGTCCCCCTAGTCACATGTGTGGGGGAGGTGGTGCAGTGTCTCCCAGTCACATGTGCGGGGGGGGGGGGGGGGCAGAATGTCCCTGAGGGTGGGTGAGGGGGTTAGAGAGGGGTGGGGTAAGGGGAAGGGGAGAGGAGAGGGGGAGGTGAGAGGAGAGGGGTTATGGAGAAGAGGGGTGGAAAGGGAGGTGGAGGGGAGAGGAGAGGGGGAGAAAGAGGGGTAGGGGAGAGGTGGAGAGAGAGAGGAGGGGGAGGGAGAGAGCGTGAAAGGAGAGGGATAGAGGTGTGAAGAGAGAGGGGGTGAGAGAGGAGCGGGAGAGAGAGGGAAAGGAGAGGGGGAGAGGTGGGGAGGGGAGGGAGAGGGAAAGAGTGGTGAGTGAGGGGAAGAGGGGTAGCAGGGAGTGGTGCAAGAGTGGTGGGAAGGGGGTGGGGGGGAGATGGGGATGAAGAGGGGTGGGAGAGAGAGGGGGTGGGAGCGGTAAGGAGAGAGGGAGATTGAGAGGGGGAGAGGGAGGAGGAGAGGGGGGTGGGGGAAGGTGTGAGAGGGTTCAGGGAGGGGTTGAAAGAAGGGTGGTGGGAGGGGAAGGGGAGAGAGGGGGAAGAGTGTGGAGGGAGGGGGGAGGGGTAAGAGAGAGAGAGGGAATAGTGTGCAGGGAGGGGGACTGGTAAGGGGAGGGGGAAGAGTGAGGAGGGAGGGGGAAAGCGGAGAGAGGGGGAAGAATGAGGAGGAGGGGGAAGGGAGGGGGAGAGAGGGGTGGGGGAGGGAGATGGGGAAGGTGGGGGATGGGGAAGAGGGAAGTGGAAATGGGGAGGGAGGGTGGGAGGTGTAGGGGAGAGTGGTGGAAGTGAGAGAGAGAGAGGGGGAAGGGGAGTGGTGAAAGATGGAGAGGGGAGCAGGGGAAAGGGGTGAGGGAGATAGGGAGGGAGGGGAGGGAGAGGGTGGGGGAGGGAGAGAGGTGTGGTGGGAGAGGGGTGGGGGAAGGGAGAGATAAGTGGAAGTGGGGAGGGATGGGGAGAGGGGTAGGGGGAGTGGTGGAAGTTGGAGAGAGGGAGGGGAGGGGGGTGGGGGAGTGGTGGAAGAGGGAGAGAGGGATAGGTGAAAAGGGGTGTGCGGGAGAGAGGGGAGGGAGGGGGAAGGGAGGGGGAGAGAAGTGGAAGAGTGGGGGGGGGGGAGAGGGGTAGGGGGAGTGGTGGAAGAGGGACAGAGGGGTAGGGGGAAGGGGGTGGGAGGGAGTGGTGGAAGATGGACAGGGGTAGGGGGGAAGGGGGCAGGGGGAGAGAGGGAAGGGGCAGGGGGAGAGAAGGAAGGGGGGTGGGGGAGAGAGGGATGGGGCAGGGGGAGAGAAAGAAGGGGGTGGGGGAGAGAGGGAAGGGTGTTGGAGGAGGAGGGGGTGAGGGGAGTAGAGTGCGGTGGGGGAAGGGGAGGGGAGAGGGGAAGAGGGGGAGGTGAGAGCAGAGGGGTGGTGGAGAAGAGGGGAGGAAAGGGAGAGGTAATGGGGAAAGGAGAGGGGGAGGAAGGGGGGGGGAGGGGAGGTGGAGAGAGAGTGGAGGGGGAGAGAGAGGAGAGGCAGAGAGAGAAAGGGGAGGGAGAGTTGACTTTCCTGTAGAATTAAATCAAACACAACAAAAGAATTTAAAAGAAAACGGTGAAAAATGTGGGTAAATTTAGCAGAGCAAATAACAGAGCATTAAAACTGTTAAAAATGCTTTAAATCGAAATAAAGGGAAAATTTTTAAAAACGGATTTTTAATGGGGTGTTTTTAAGTATTTTAAAAAAATTACTTGTCTAATGTAAATTATAGATACGCAATGAAAACCAGAAAATGAAATAAAATTATCACTTGTCTAAAACAGCAGATGATATAAGCGCAAGATTTTTAAACACAATTATCTGTTCAATATGAATTAAATTGAAAATAAAGATAACATTGGAAAAACACGGCTGTGGAAATCGGCAAAGAAAAAAGCAATGACCTCTTCAAGTGGAGTAATGGAGTCCTTTAAAAAACGGGAAAATGTGTGTTAATTTGGCGGAGGAAATAACGGAGAACTTAATAAAATGAATTATTCAAATATAAATAAATATTGAAAACATCGTCTACGTTTACCTTTTGAAAAAAGTGTAAATCGAAATAATAAGATTTTCAAAACAAACGTGTCAAATGAAAAATAAAAAAAACAGCAGAAATCCAGCGTTTAGATCAATCGCTGTCTTAGTCCGAATGACCGTTGGGGAAGAGTGTGAGGGTTGGGCATTGTGACATCACACGATGGAATGTTTACCAACATTCTATGGGTGAGAACAGTTTGATTTTTTTAAGTTTTTGAAATATTGGGGGAGGGGGAAGGATGTTATTAAAAATGTGTACGTAACAATGTCTAAATGTAATCAGGGGTGCAATAGTGAATGTAAAAGCGTAATCTCTAGTCACACACTAAGCGGGGAAGGAGGAGAGAAGTGAAGGAGTAGGGAGGGAGGGGGAGAGGGGTAGGGGGAGTGGTGGAAGAGGGACAGAGGGGGAGGGGGAAAGAGGGAAGGGGGTGGGGAAGAGAGGGAAGGGAGGAGGAGGGGGAGGGGTGAGGAGAGGGATGGGGAAGGGTGAGAGAGGTGTGGGGGAGAGGGAGGGAGGGGAGGAGGGAGGTGGGGTAGGGGAGGGAGGGGGAAGAGTGTGAGGGAGGGGGAGAGGGTTGGGGGAGAGAGGGGAAAGAGTGGGGTGGTAGAGATGGAGGGGGCAGGGTAGGGGCAGTCCTTCTATTCCCCACTCCCTATCACCCCCAATCCTCTTTCTCAATTCCCACACACGTGATCAAGCACTTCCACACAGGCTGCTGGGGCCGGGGATGGGGCAAAGGCAGATGTAAATGAGATCCATTCCGATTGGACATCTGTGAGGGTTGGGCATTGTGACATCACACGATGGAATGTTTACCAACATTCTATGGGTGAGAGCAGTTTGATTTTCGAAAAAGTGGGGGGGGGGGGGGAAGGATTTTATTAAAAACGGTGTACGTAACGACATCCAAACGTAAAGAGGAGCGCCTTTGTTAACGCACAAGCGTAACGTCTGGCCTGGTGGGAAAAACGGCGGCGTCTGAGGGTCCGGTTTTGGCGGAGCGCGAAATCAAAGGGCGGACACGCGGCAGACGGTTGTCAGCAGACGGTTGTTGGTAGACAACCACACAATTTTAATATATATATGATATGATACATATTTCAACTATGAATTCCAGTAGGAACTAACGATCTGTTCAAACTATGCATATGATATTCACAACCAAGATCCCAGAGCTGAACCTCATAGTTACTTGCTTGCTGATTTCAGTCAGTCAAAATAGTTTCTCCTTCAACTGGTGCCTCTCAACTCACCCCCAAACACCACCAAGCTTGAATATGTAGGAAGACCATGATGCATTACCAGCTCTGTCAAATGAAAATCATTACTCGACTGGACAGTAAGGCATCCAAACAGGAAACGAGCTAATCAATAGTTTAATGTGAAGCTAGAATAACCTTAAAACAAGTGTTTCTTCAGAACTTTCAAAACATTTTCAAACCTGCCCAATTAGTAACAGAATGGTAAGAAATTAAGAGATGTTTGGGGACATTACATCAGATAAAAATCTCAAGCAAATATGAGTTGTGGTACTTTTTTGAACACCAATTCTGCCAGTACTCAGTACAACAAGGATCTCCCTCAACTCTTCAATGGTATATTATCGGAAGTACCCACTCCACTGGTACTTCTAATTCGATGCCACCCCTATCTTCTCCAGTAACTCTTCTTTAGACAGTTAGCCTTGACTCCTTGAAGGGAAGCTTTGTCCTTGCGCTTCCTCATTCCCTGTTCTTTTTCACCATCTCTCACCGTTCTCTGAAATTTCATCTAATTCATATTCTATAATACCAGATCTTTGTCTGTTCTTTTCTTCATCCTGTTATCAATCCTTCCCATCTTTGGCTGTTTGTCTGAGGGTGAGATAGAAACATAGAAAATAGGTGCAGGAGGAGGCCATTCAGCCCTTCGAGACAGCATCGCCATTCATTATGATCATGGCTGATCGTCCGCTATCAATAACCCGTGCCTGCCTTCTCCCCATATACCCTGACTCCACTAGCCCCGAGAGCTCTATCCAACTCTCTCTTAAATGCATCCAGTGATTTGGCCTCCACTGTCCTCTGTGGCATGGAAATTCCATAAATTCACAACTCTCTGGGTAAAAATGTTTTTTCTCAGCTCAGTCTTAAATTACCTCCCCTTTATTCTAAGACTGTGTCTCCTGGTTCTGGACTCATCCAACATTGAGAACATATTTCCTGCATCTAGCTTGTCCAGTCCTTTTATCATTTTATATGTTTCTATAAGATCCCCCCTCATCTTTCTAAACTCCAGTGAATACAAGCCTAGTCTTTTCAATCTTTCCTCATATGACAGTCCCGCCATCCCAGGGATCAATCTCGTGAACCTATGCTGCACTGCCTCAATCACAAAATCACTGCCTTCCTCAAATTAGGAGACCAAAACTGTACACAATACTCCAGATGAGGTCTCACCAGAGCCCTATACAACTGCAGAAGAACTTCTTTACTCCTGTACTGAAATCCTCGTGTTATGAAGTCCAACATTCCATTAGCTTTCTTCACTGCCTGCTGTACCTGCACGCCAACTTTCAGTGACTGGTGTACAAGGACACCCAGGTCTCGCTGTATCTCCCCCTTACCTAACCTCACCAGTCTCCCGTGCGGGACCTTATCAAAGGCTTTCTGAAAGTTTAGATACACTACACCCACTGGCACCCCTTCATCCATTTTACTTGTCACATCCTCAAAAAATTCCAGAAGATTAGTCAAGCCTGATTTCCATTTCATAAATCCATGTTGACTTGGACTAATCCTTTTACTGCTATCCAAATGCCCCTTTATTACCTCTATAATAACTGACTCCAGCATCTTTTCCACCACCGAAGTCAGGCTAACTGGTCTGTAATTCCTCGTTTTCTCTCTCGCTCCTTTCTTGAAAAGTGGCATAACATTAGCTATCCTGCAATCCACAGGTATTGATCCTGAATCTATTGAACATTGGAAAATGATCACCAATGCGTCCACTATTTCTAGAGCCACCTCCCTGAGGACCCTGGGATGCAGACCATCAGGCCCAGGGGATTTATCATCCTTCAGTCCCATTATCCTACCCAATACTATTTCTCGCCTAATGAAAATTTCTTTCAGTTCCTCTACCCCCTTAGATCTTCTGACCTCCAGTACATATGGGAGATTGTTTGTGTTATCCTTAGTGAAGACAGATCCAAAGTACTTATTCAACTCTTCTGCCATTTCCTTGTTGCCCATAATTATTTCACCCTTGTCTGTCTTCAAGGGATCATTAAAGGGACAGGACAGTAACACTTCTTAATTTTCGTTTGTTTCTGTCTCTGGGTAGCTATCTGGATGGAGATGATGACTACACATCCTACCTAAGTTGTGCCGTCGGCCCAATCTCAAGGGTCCACATACTAATTTTACTTCGGAGTCACGTGAGTGATTCAGTGAAGAAGGCCCGCCAGTGTGCATGCGCATCATTATG
Organism: Raja brachyura; assembly: GCA_963514005.1. The sequence goes on from OY740788.1 coordinate 44,159,506, forward strand.
TCAGACGCATGGCGCAGCGACAGGCTGGAGAGCGCAGCTCCACCAGCAGTAAGTTAAAAACTCGCAGGTACGTTTTTTAAACTACGTTGCGAATGTCTCTAAGTTACATAAGACTGGTTTCAGGAGCCAGCAAGAACATGGAAAAATCAGTCAAAGGTAGGGCGGCCAGCGGGAGGGTGCTTACGCCGTCTACAGAACTGTCGACAGCACAACCAGCGTCAGCGACTCCGGTGCCTCAGTGCACCGTGGCCACTCCAGTCAGGAGGAAGGCCAAAAGAAAGTCGGTAAGGCCTGTCGACTTTGAGTCAGGCCAAGAGGACTCCCCTCCCACCAGCAAAAAAGTCTGGGGACGTCTAGACAAAATGGAGCACCCCTTAGAAAGAATACTCCATCATGAGGTGTTCCAACCAGGGTTCTATACCCCCGAGTTTCCCCAACAGCCCGCAGTAGCAACCTCCAGCAGAGGTCCAGACAGGGAAGACCTGTACCAACAGGACGAACCATACGTCCATGGGTCTGCATGGGGGCCCATACCAGCAGCGCCAGGTCAAGGGCTGCATGATACCTCCTTCATGCATGAGCAGGGAGAGCCAGGGCAGTATGACACTGACCCTGAAGTTGGTGGTATAACAGAGGAGCATACCCCAAAGCACATGAGCTTAGCTCCAGGTGTGCCGGATCTGGCATGCAAATTCGCCATACCGGCAGGAACTGGTGAGGAAATGGAGGAAAATCTGGCCAGAAACATCAATTACATGACATCTCACCAGCTCCAAGAATCAATTATGCATGAAACATCCAAGAGGTACGAAACACCTGTAAATTGTGCATTGCTCAGAGTGCCCACAGTGAACTAGGCCATCTGGGGGCAAATCGGTGCAACCATGCGATCGCATGAGTTAAGGCTGCAAAAATTCTTAAAATTAATCGGAGCAGGAATAACGGCATTTGGGCGGACAGTCGAAGCGGCACCACTATCAGACACACAGCAGGATATGTTGGCCCTGCTGTGTAACGCCCACTTTGAAATTAACTGCCTGAGGAAAACCGCCATCAAGCCTATGCTCAATCCAAAATTCGCAGCCCTATGCAGATCCTCCAACATTCAGCCACCAAATTTGTTGTTTGGTGAAGATCTAGCAAAACAAGTCAAGGACTTGGATGACGAGGCGAAGACAATCGGCCTTATTAAATCGCATTCCTCAAGCAGGATGCGGCCTCGTCTACCATACCCCTTCAGATGGGTCACAGACGCTGGTGCGGGGAAGGACCAAGCCGGGCTTTTCCATCTCTACGCCAATGGCATGCACCAGTACACACCCCCAACAGAACTAGAAGACAAAGGAATCCAGCAGCCATGGAGATACGAGCAACTGGACTTGTCCAGGACATATCCTCTGTAGACCAGTCACCAGTAGGGGGTAGATTGCAATTGTTCTATGATGAAAGGTACTGCATAACATACTGGACAGTATTCGGGGGTCTTGAATTGAGTTTATTTCTGAATTACATCCACCCATGCAACATACACCAAGTTGGGTATTGGTGTTTTCAAAACCAGAAACTCTACAGGTAAATGATGTAATTGAAACATTATTCAAAAAAGGGGTAATTGAAAGGACTGCTCACCAGTCTCAGCAATTTGTGTCTAATATATTCCCCAGGCAAAAGAAAGGTGGGGGGTGTCGAGTCAGTCTAGACCTAACCCGGCTGATCTCCTATGTCCAGTATAAACACTTTAAAATGGAAACTTTCAGTACTGTTAATCAAATGGTTTCCAAAGGATGTGATATGACAAGTATAGATATGATAGATGCATATTATTCAGTACCAATTCATTACAAATACCGTAGATACTTGAAATTTAGTTGGATGAGACAGCTGTGGCAATTTAAAACTTTGCCCAATGTGTTAACCACAGCCCCTAGGTTATTTACAAAATTGTTAAAACCAGTATTAGGACTACTCCGGGCTCAGAATTACATTGTGATGGCATACTTGGACGATGTTCCGATCATAGCCAACACATAGGCAACAAGAGGCAGCTGTATTTTCAGTTTCAGTTACCAAACATATGTTTGAGAGGTTGGGCTTCCTCATCCATCCAACTAAATCCAAATTGATGCCATCTAGAATCATTGACTATTTGGGGTTCACCATTGATTCAACTAACATGTCAGTGACTCTGCCTACAGCCAAAACTTTAGAAATTATGGAGGCCTGCAGCAATTTGGTAGATGAACAGCAACCCTCCATCCGACGAGTGGCCAGTGTTAGTGGCAAATTAGTGGCAGCCTTACCTGAAGTGCAATTTGGGCCTCTACACTATCAGAATATGCAAGGAGCTAAGGAACAGGCACTCAAAAAACATGCAGGTCATTTTGATAGACCAATGCAGTTGCCAGTCGAAGCTCTCACCGAGTTGCAATGGTGGATAACTAATGTCTCACGTTGTACTAGTAACATTCTGAGTAAACACCCTTCAGTTGTTTTACAAACTGATGTGAGTGCTTCGGGATGGGGAGGCACTGATACCAATTCTAGCTGTGGCGGAAGATGGAGTATGCAAGAGGCATTGATCCTGCAGATGCATGGGATAAACTATTTATATTTTTTGGGGGGCATTCTATGGGCTAAAAGGGTACTGTTCAACAATGCATGATTTACATGTTCAGCTCCAGATTGACAATACCACAGCTGTTGCATATATCAATCACATGGGTGGGATTATGTCATTATCATGTGATAATCTGGCTAACCTCATCTGGCAATGGCGTATTACTAGGAACATCTGGGTCTCATCAATCTACCGACCAGGTAGAGATAACGTGGTGCCAGACACCAGGTCACATAAGTTTAATGACAACACAGAATGGATGCTGAATCCAAAAGTTTTTAAAAAGACAGTCACCCAGTATGGATTGCCAGACATAGATCTGTTTGCATCCAGGCTGAATCACCAGTTACCTAAATACGTCTCATGGGAACCGGATCCAGGGGCAGTAGCGGTGGGTGCATTCTTGCTGCATTGGGGAGGTATGTTCTTTTACGCCTTTCCCCCATTCTGCCTCATCAGTCACTGTCTCACCAAAATTGAGCAGGATTCCGCTTCAGGCGTTTTGGTAGTTCCTGACTGGCCCACACAGCCATGGTCCCCATTGGTTCTGAGACTGATAACACAGCCATTCATGGTTATCCCCAAATGCAGTAACTTGTTGATTCACCCTGTGACAGGAGAGAGTTACCCTTTACATGATCGTATTAATCTGTTGATTTGCAGATTCTGACCAGACTGTTCCAGGGGCTCGGAATATCCAGTCGGACCATGGATGTGATTACTGTGGCCTGGAGGGATAGTACTAAAAAACAATATGTATCTCATATTAAGAAATGGGAGATGTTCTGCTTACAGTCAAATATATCTTATCACACTGCAGGCATACTTGATGTATTGGAGTTCCTTGCTACATTACATTTTGACGAGCAATTGAGTTATAGTGCCATTAATAGTGCTCGGAGTGCATTGTCCTCCTATTTATGTAAGGGGTTGGGACAACACTCTGTCTGATCTCATCCATTGGTGTCCCGATTCATGAAAGGCATTTTTAACAAGAACCCTCCCAGACCTAGATATGCGGATATCTGGGATGTGAGCAAATTTCTCACACTGCTTCAGCAATGGGCTCTAATTACATCTCTGTCTTTCCAAAAACTAACGCTCAAAGTGGTCATGCTCATGGCGCTCGTTTCAGTGCAACGGGTCCAGACATTGCAAAAGCTATGACTGGACAGCATGCATTCTTCTGTAGAGAGTATTATGTTTTATGTATATGACCTAATCAAACAAAGCAGGCCAGGGACGTCTGGAACGAAAATAAGCTTTAGAGCATACCCCATTGACCTGAGACTATGTGTAGATAGGCACCTACGTCAATATATTGAGGTCACCAAGAGTCTTAGAGGCCCCGAAAAAACGATTCTAATCAGTCACAAAAAACCTCATAGAAAGGTGTCGGTACAGACCTTTTCTAGATGGCTGAAACAAGTTTTGGATTGTGCTGGAGTAGACACTGATGTGTTTAAATCTCACTCCACCCGGGTGGCATCAACATCCGCAGCGAGGGCACTGGACGTCCCTTTAGACCAAATACTCGGGGGCCGCAGGATAGTCCAGTGAAGGGACTTTTCAACGGTTCTATGACAAACCTGTCCTCACGACAGAAGGATTTGGGCATGCTATTTTGAGTTATTTTGTAATTTCCCCCTGGGAGAGAGGGGTTATTATTGTTCCTTTTTTGTTATTAAAACATTAATTTGTATTATTCAAACAATGTTCAATACATTATTTGTTTATCCTGTGTCAACCGAAGCAGTGTGTCGTATGGAACTGGATCTATGGCATGAAATCACAGAGCTTTGAAATCTTCACGAATCACTCGCGTGACTCCGAAGTAAAATAGTAAGATTAAATGAGAACTTACCAGTTTGCAGTTTGATTTTTATTTTATGAGTAGTTACGGTGAGCGATTACGTGCCCTCCGCTCCTGGCCCTTATAATCGCAATGATCATCTGGTAGTTCTAATCTTCTGAGTCTTACTATATTACTTCGACTGTGGTTACTGTGATTTCACACCACTGCTTTGAAGATTGACGCATATGCACACTGGCGGGCGTTCTTCACGTAATCGCTCACCGTAACACCTCATAAAATAAAGATCAAACTTCAAACTGGTAAGTTCTTGTTTAACCGTATAACCATATAACCATATAACAATTACAGCACAGAAACAGGCCCTCTCGGCCCTTCCAGTCCTTGCCGACCATTTATTTTCCCCTAGTCCCATCTACATGCACTCAGACCATACCCCTCCATTCCCTTCCCGTCCATATACCTAACCACTTTACTTTTAATCTTTTCATTTTACCTCACTCCCCAGATAATGGCGTTTCGTAGGAAATACTGTCCTGTAGGCACAACAACTTGACAGAAATTATTAAATGATTTCACAATTACTCCGATTCCTTACTCCTACACCTCCTGCACAATACATTCTTTTTCTTCCTTCCCTAGTGCCAATTTATATTTCTTTGTATTATCTTCTGATACCAGCTACTTTGTCTCCTTTTTCAAAAGAGTCAAAAGAGTCAAAAGAGTCAAAAGAGTTTATTGTCATGTGTCCCTGACAGGACAATGAAAATCTTTCTTTGCATAGCACAACAGAACATAGAAGGCATTGACTACAATTCTATACATAAATACACCCATGAATTAATAAATTAATAAAGTGCAAATAACAGATGGCGGGATATTAATGTTCAGAGTTCCGATCCAGGTTTAATAGCCTGATGGCTGTGGGGAAGTAGCTATTCCTAAACCGGGTTGTTGCAGTCTTCAGGCTCCTGTACCTTCTACCCGAAGGTAGCAGGGAGATGAGTGTGTGGCCAGGGTGGTGTGGGTCCTTGATGATGCTGCCAGCCTTTTTGAGGCAGCGACTGTGATAAATCCCCTCGATGGAAGGAAGGTCAGAGCCGATGATGGACTGGGCAGTGTTTACTACTTTTTGTAGTCTTTTCCTCTCCAGGACGCTAAAGTTGCCGAACCAAGCCACGATGCAACCAGTCAGCAAGCTCTCTACTGTACACCTGTAGAAGTTAGAGAGAATCCTCCTTGACAGACCAACTCTCCGTAATCTTCTCAGGAAGTAGAGGTTTGGTTTCCTTATTAATTTTGCTCCTTTTTATCAATAGGCAGTTCCTGACCTTGATTCGACACAGAATTGCTACCTTCTCTTTCTTTTTTTACTTCCCTCCAAGTATTGGCAAGGGTTTCTTTTCGTCCAATTCTGATTCATACTATTTTCCTTGGACCATCCCAGTGTTATGAGGAGGATATTGTATGTTCTCAGAATCATATCTGCTTTTCTGAGGCAGGGGTCGGGTTACTCCTTCCGCACTCTGGACTGACTGTCAGATCAGGATTATTTAAATGGATTCAGCTGCGAGAAAGGTGATTGACCTCCAGCCCCCTGACCCTCTGGCCAGCATCCTCGCCATCGATCTTCAGGGTCCCAGGTATCCCTATATCCCCTAGGGATCCACCGACATCTGGGACCTTGTGACCCTCTTCTTTGACCCCTTCCTCCTCTCTGATCTCTTATGGGGAAAACTCTGCTCCAATGCCCCCTCCCTCCACAGACATAACACTGGTCTGGCCCAACAGTCTTGTACCCTTTCCCGTAATATTGAGGATAAATTGGCTTTCGAATAGACATGTCCCTAAGGTAGTTGGAAGTATCCAAGCCTTAAATTCCTCTTCTTCTTTGGATCTGATTTCAAGTCTTTGTATTAAGTTTATGGGTTCCTGGAAGTGTGGCAAAGATGGTTTCTTCCCTATCCCTCTCTCTCATTACCCCCTCCATTAAGGCTTCAGGAGTAGGGTATCTCTGTATCAACAAAAAATTACTATATTCATGTGGGGTAATAAGTCTCTACACTGCCTCCCATAAACCTCGAGAGTTAGGGTACCGTCCATATAAATTAAGTTTTAAATATTGTCCAAATGAGATAGCTCTCTTTTCATCTGTCTCTTTAACCATAGTTATTGCACTGGGTGTTGCTGGAGTGGGGGCGTCTGTAGACCGGGGAAAATCTGCACCTATTGCAGTGTCCGCATTTAAAGTGGGAGTTGTCTCCTACCTAGTAGGGAATTGCCTATGGGGAATCCGTTCTATTTCAATGATATTAGTGATATCAGGATCAGCTATCCTGTAGCCCGCTATTATCTCACCCCCAGAAATACCACCTCCTTTGCTAAAAGGATCTCTACGTTTTAAGAATGATTCCTTCACTCCTCCTACTGTTTGCTTCAGTTGTTCTGGCAATCTTACTCCTTTTTCCCTGACCCAATTCACTATCGTTTGTTAATGAAACAATTGGTGCCAGAGAATCCCTTCCTGATGTTTCTGTCTCAAGTTTAAATTTAATGTGTGGAGTTGACGATGCCATTGACTCCACTCGAGTGCCCTGTTTGCATTAGGGTTAAGAACGTGAGAGGGCTGAGAGGAATGCTGTGATTTTGTCCTTAAAAGATCTGTCCATCCTGCTAGATATTGGGCTTCCTTCCCTTGAGGAAATACGTCACACATTAATTTGATCGGGCTTTCAGAAGATATCGTTTGGTCCTTCTTGAGATTATTTCCCATGGTCACCTTAACAATAAAACAATACAGCTACAGATAATTCTCTGACTCACCAACACAATACAGATTCCGACTCACTCCTAACAATCCACACCTCTTCAATAATTTGCTCCTCCCTTTCAGTCTCCATCTGGATCTCTCCTGGACAATAGCTACCGTCTCCCAAAGCTCCAACAGATTCACACCTTTCTCCAAACAATCGTACAGTTAATCTTCCCATCTCTACTCAATCGCTATTCGATCCCTCTGTTCAATCACTATTCACTCGCTCTATTCCCAATCACTCAGTTCAATCTCTATGCAATCACACACTCAACTCTCTTATCAATCTCCCCTCTCATTCACAATCATCCTTTCAACTTCCAGTCTTAAACAATTCCGGCTTCCAGACTAAGGCTCTTAATATTCAAATAGCAGCAATCTCTCCCCTCAAAATACTTCAATTTAACAGAGACAAATGCATCCAAACCACACAAGCAAAACTATACCCAAGCCAGAAACTATCCCACCTATTACAAGCGAACAAAAACACACAACAATATAAACTATAAGCATTCCCTTCTTATCACTATTAAATCACCCACTATTTTAATTCCTCCTCGTGGTGTGCTCGGTCAATGGAACAATCCTACCCCCCCGTAGCAATCGATCGGAAGGATACAACCCTCTAATTGAACAACCACGGATCGGTCGTTAAAGCCCCTGTCCCACCTAGGAAACCTGAACGGAAACCTCTGGTGACCCAAGCTTTCCATGAGGTCGCCGGAGGTTTTGGTCACTCGCCTGGAAAGCCTTGAGCTGGATTGACCAAAGCGTGAGCTGCATCTACCAACCACACACACACACATCATGAAGGTGGGGGCCATGGAGACCGGAGGAGCGCTGTCTGCGCAATAAAGAGGAGGTAAACGGCTGCTACAGAGCACAGTAAATCCTTTAGAGAGCGCGTGGGGGTGGGAGAGGGGAGAGAAGGAGAGAGAAGGGGAGAGAGAAGGGGAGAGAGAAGGGGAGAGAGAAGGTGAGAGAGAAGGGGAGAGAGAAGCGCGGGAGAAGGAGTGGAGACAGTTTTAAGATGTTTAATAAAATTTAGCGGGCATTTTACCTACCGGTGGGTCTTCCAAGTCGTGAAACTCCAATGAGCCAATCAAAATGGTCGGTCAGTGAAGGAGATGGCCTTCAAGTGCCTGTAAGTAAATAGCGACCCCACTCCATTGCCTTCGACCAAACGGCAACCTATTTTTAGTCGAGGCCGGTTTTGATCATGTTGAAACAATTGAAGCCACCTAGAAGAAGCCTCAACTACACAGAAACCACTTTCGACCATTAGGGAGAGTGACCAAAACCTCATGGAAACCTTGGGTTACGGGCAAGGTCACCAGAGGTTTCCGTTCAGGTTTCCTAAGTGGGACAGGGGCTTAATACTAACACAATCCCAACCAAAGGGGAGATGCAGTGAGACCTGGGTGTCATGGTAAACCAGTCATTGAAAGTAGGCATGTAGGTGCAGCAGGCAGTGAAGAAAGCGAATGGTATGTTAGCTTTCATAGCAAAAGGATTTGAGAATAGGAGCAGGGAGGTTCAATTTCAGTTGTACAGGGTCTTGGTGAGACTACACCTGGAGTATTGCGTACAGTTTTGGTCTCCAAATCTGAGGAAGGACATTATTGCCATAGAGGGAGTGCAGAGAAGGTTCACCAGACTGATTCCTGGGATGTCAGGACTGTCTTGGGTAGTTGAGGCCAGTTCATTGGCTATATTTAAGAGGGAGTTAGATGTGGCCCTTGTGACTCAGGGGATCAGAGGGTATGGAGAGAAGGAAGGTACGGGATACTGAGTTGGATGATCAGCCATGATCATATTGAACGGCGGTGCAGGCTCGAAGGACTAAAGGGCCTACTCCTGCACTTAATTTCTATGTTTCCATGTTTCTATGTCATATGAAGAAAGACTGGATAGACTCGGTTTATACTCTCTAGAATTTAGGAGATTGAGAGGGGATCTTATAGAAACTTACAAAATTCTTAAGGGGTTGGACAGGCTAGATGCAGGAAAATTGTTCCCGATGTTGGGGAAGTCCAGGACAAGGGGTCACAGCTTAAGGATAAGGGGGTTATCCTTTAAGACCGAGATGAGAAAGACTTTTTTCACATAGAGAGTGGTGAGTCTCTGGAACTCTCTGCCACAGAGGGTAGTTGAGGCCAGTTCATTGGCTATATTTAAGAGGGAGTTAGATGTGGGCCTTGTGGCTAAGGAGATCAGAGGGTGTGGAGAGAAGGCAGGTACGGGATACTGAGTTGGATGATCAGCCATGATCATATTGAATGGCGGTGCTGGCTTGAAGGGCCGAATGGCCTACTCCTGCACCTAATTTCTATGTTTCTATGTTTCTGAACCAAATTCCTTTTTCTCTAACCCACTTTTACCCAGTTTTCAAAGCACTCGAACTCTTAAACAATACACAATAACAATTCACGATCTTAACACTTTCCAAAAGTTTCTTATACGCAACAAAGTATTTATATACAATTCGAATCTGAAAGAATATATACACTGGAAGTTTAATAGACTCTATCACAAACACAGTACAATAACAACAATTTTTAATATTCAATTCCACAAACAGATCAAATTTGATTTTAATTCCGTGTCGTGCTGTTATCAACCAGTGAACCTCTCCCTCAGATACAGAAGACGTTCTCCATCCTAGCGTACTCTTTGCTGAGGGGTACTACTTCTTCGTTAGATACTTTTCCCCTTCAGATACTTCTCCTCTCACTAAGTGCTTGACTTCTATTGGGGGACCTCTATCCCTCCACTCTCAGCCTTAGGGGTACTTTTTCCCATCCAGATACTTATCACTAACAAATCAGTTTCCCTCCTCTCAGTTACTCTTCGCTATCAGGTACTAATCAACAATCGATCAGAGGGGTACTACTCCTGGTTGATCAGCCGCTATTCAGAATCGATCTCCAACACACAATACAAACTTCGAAATTATATATCATACACAGAATTCTGAAGTACGTGCCAAGACCTCAATATGAGATTCTGTATTTAGACAGTTTAATTTGAAAAATTTCAGTTCACTCTGATCGGACCAATTTGCTTTTGGCGCATAATTCACCAAACGCGAATGCAAATTCAAATTTACTCAGACAATGAACTATCGAATGGATTAGAGTGTTCTCAACCAATCTACACTCTAACCACCGAGCCCGATGACTTTACGAGGGTCCTCACCCATCTTTTCAGAGATCTGGCTATCTCAAACAGGCATGGACTTTAACCAACATAGGCTCACCCTGTAAAAAGGCTTCTTCCTTTCCACCTGCTTGGCACTGGGTGTCAGTGCGTAATCTCTTCACGCTGGCAGTCGATGCTGATTTTTGAAGCACACCTTTCCAATCTGCGCTCCCAGCAATGACGATTTATGCTTCACCGCTTAGCATGTAATACCCAGTCCTGTTTTTCAATATGCCTTCAATTGGACTCCAATTCTAGGCAGGGCCTCTCACTCAATTTATCTGAACGGAACAATTTATTTGGTTTTCGTCAGCAGCTGCAGCTACCAACTATGACCAAGTTTACGAGAAGGCCTTTAACCCAGAAAAGAGGGCCTTTAACCCAACTCTGATGTTATTACTATGGGCCTTTAACCCAGTAGGGCCTCTAACCCCAAAGGCACTAATACCCTCAGTGCTTGACTAGACTCCATTCTCCAATCTCGTTGGGACCCTTTTCCAAGCCCGTGAACGATCGATCTGCTCTGACTCGCGAAGTGATGAAAATCAATGTGAAAACCGCACCGTGGCACCGATTTCTGCACTCGCGATCGGGAACAGTTCAACACCCTTAATCGCAAGCTTGTGTTTGGGGGTCCTTTGAGATCCCAGATGAGCCCCCAATGTAAATACGCTCTTACTAAGCTTCCCCAGAGCTAGTCTGGTCAATAAACCACTGATTCAAGCACTGGAACAACTAAACTTTATTTTTAGAAAGCACAATAAGTTACCCTATAAGATACCTAACCACTGCAGGTTCGATCCTTGTATCTGCCTGGCCAAGCCCTTTAGCCTCGTGCAAGCAGACACACTCCAAAAGGTCACGCAGTCCAAAGCACTCTTCCAGAAGATCGACCACAGACCTCGTGGGGGCTGCCTTTTATAGGTCCCCGAACCTTGAGGGGCCGAACTGCAGTGGGGTGGTACATTCACAATCCAATCAAGTATAACAAATTACAATAATAAATTACTGACAGGTATTCAGGCCAATTACATAACCTTCTTACATTGTTGCAGGTGAAGCTTCTAGAAGAGACTAAAAGAACCTTGAATATGCAACATTTACCCTGGGATTCAAACAAACCAGACAGGGTTTAACATTTCAACCAATCAACACTTAACAGGGTAACATTATATACAAGGCTCTTGCAGAGAACTAATTAACCTCATGCATTTTCAATTTCCTATGATGTTCCTTGCAGAAATATCATCCATCTGTCAACTGACAATGCAACATTGATCTGGGCCACAGACTTGCTGGCAGCATCAGAAGCTTCTCCCATTTCTTCAGAGAGATGTATGTGACCAAAATGACCAAAATGTCTTAGCAATACATAAGTCCTTATTAAAGTGTGGGTACTGTGGCTGCTCGATTTCAGCCTGGATTAACAAAAGTCTACAATCAATTCCACTGTTGTAAGACCATTGAGCTCCAGTTTTATGCGATGGCACCCGGATGCCAGCTGTGTCACTTCCTTTCTGTAGGCAGATTCCTCCCCATCCTGGATCAGTCCAATCAGGGTTGTGTCATCCGCAAACTTGAGAAGCTTGACAGTGGAGTCTGTGGTGGTGCAATCATTGGTGTAGGGAGAGTAAAGGAGAGGGGAGAGTACGCAGCCTTGCAGTGCTCCTATGCTGAGGATCAGCGGATCCGAGATGTACTTTCCCAGCCTCACATGCTGCTTCCTGTCTGCCCTGAAGTTGGTGATCCACTGACAGAGGGGTTCAGGCACTTTCAACTGGGACAGTTTGAAGTGTAGTAGCTCTGGCACAATAGTGTTGAATGCAGACTTAAATTCCACAAACAAAATCCTTGCATAGGTCCCCTGGGGCTCTAAGTGCTTGAGGATGAAGTGCAGGCCCAGGTTAACTGCGTCATCCACTGATCTATTGCAAACTGCAGGGGGTCCAGCAGGGGATTTGTGATATTTTTCAGGTGGACCTGCACAAGTCTTTCAAGGGTCATCATGATTACAAAGGTCAGTGCGATAGGCCTGTAATCATTAAGACCAGTAATCCTTGGCTTTTTGGATACAGGAACAATAGTGGAGACTTTAAAGCAGACAGGGACTGCGGGTTTGAAGGGACTGGTTGAAAATGTGTCAGAGCTTGAGGGTAGAGGGTAGAGGGTTGAGGCACAGAAGGCTGGAACGGGGTACTGATTGGAGATGATCAACCATGATCACATTGAATGGCGGTGCTGGCTCGAAGGGCCAATTGGCCTACTCCTGCACCCATTGTCTATTGTCTATTGAAACATTCTCTGGTCCTGGAGATTTATGACTATGCTGTCTCCTGAATAGCTTTTCCACCTCCTCAATTTCTATTGTTAGTGATGGAGAAGTGGCCAGACTGATGTGGGGCAGTAAGGAGGGGGTGGGTAGTGGACAAGGGCCCAATCTTTGCAGACTGGAGTCAGGCTGTAAGTGAATGTGGTGGTGATTGGGGAGGAGTGGGTGGGGAAGGGTCCAGTCTTTATAGACTGGAGTCAGGCTGTGAGTAGGTGTGGAGTGGTGATTGGGGACGAGAGGGAGGGAGGGAGGAGGTACCGGGGGATACGTTTCTGTCTATCGAACCTGCAGAAGAACTCGTTCAGGTCGTCGGTCAGCTGACGATTGTCCAAGGAGCGGTGCTTTTTCTTCTTGGAGCTGGTGATTTCTTGCAAGCCCTTCCACACTGAAGATGTGCAAGCTCTTCCACACTGAAGATGAGTCATTAGCTGAGAACCTGCTCCTCAACTTCTCAGAGTACCTTTCCTTGGCAGCTCTGATTCCTCTTCTCAGCTTGTACTTCGCCTGCTGTAGAGGTCTGCTTCCCCACTCCTGTAGGCCTCATCTTTAGACTGGCAGAGCTGTCTGAGTTCTGCTGTAAACCAGGGCTTGTCATTGTTGAACCTGATCCACGTCCTAATGGTAAAGCTGACATATGATGTCACAGTGTCTGTATATTCATCGAGGCTTGTGGTTGCTTCCCTGAACACATTCCAATCAGTGCAGTCAAAGCAGGACTGTAGGTTTTCAATCTCCTCGCTTGTCCACTTTTCATTATTCTGGCCACAGGCTCAACAGATTTTAGTTTATGCCTGAAGGTCAGAATAAGGTGAATTAAACAATAATCTTAGAGCTGCATGGGAACAGAACAATATGCATTCTAGATTGTAGTATAACAATGATCGAGTATTCTCTCCCCTCTGCTGGGGCAGGTAACATGATTTCTGTATTTTGGAAGCTCTCGGTTAGCCTTGTTAAAATCCCCTAAACAATGACCATGGAGTCCAGGAAGTCACTCTCTACTCTGATTACCTGATCAGCGAGTTGCGTTTGCACGTCACGTACGTAGGCTTGGGGGGGGGGGGGATGTAAACTCCAGCGAGAATAAAAGAGGTAAATTCCCTCTGAGAATAAACGGGTTTGCAATTTTTTTGTAAAGAAATATTCCAGATTAGGAGAACAGAAGTTAGACAGTACCATGATGTCACTGCACCAGCCCTGGTTAGCATGGAAGCATATTGCACCGTCCCTTGATTTATCCGCTTCCTCCACTTCATGGTCCGCTCTTTGTAGTTGAAAGTCAGCCAGATACAGCTCATTGTCTGGGTCAACTCACACAACCAGGTCTCGGTGAAGCACTGGGCAGCGTCTCGAGAGAAGTCCTTGTTTGTTTGGCACAGGAGTTGCAGTTTGTCCACTTTGTTGATGAGAGAATGTAGATTTGCAAGGAATTCACTCGGGAATGGTGTGCGTAATCCTCGTCGCTGGAGTCGGGTGAGTGCTCCAGAGTGCTTCCCCCGAGTCCTCCTCCGTCTCAAGACCTTGAACACAGCTACAGTCCCGCCGACGAGTATGTCCAAATGATCCAGCGAGTGAGAGAAATCCGGAACAATGTTGGAGGTACCGTATATCTGATGTAAATGAGTACCTCTCTCATGAAAGTGATCTTTGTGTGATTTTCACATACGACACAAACGAACAAACAAACAAAACAGCGCTGCACCACTCAATTGTTTCCAGTAGCTTTTCTCTTCCATGAAAGTAGGCACTAAAATATTTGTTTAACTTTTCTGCTATTTTATTATTTCCCCATATGAATTCTCAAGTACTAGTTTTTAAGCACTCACATTAACTAATGCTCTCCTGTTTCAATATTCTTAGGAACATTACAGCCTGTTTTTTATTTTTCCTTTTATTTGACTTTTTCATACGAATTTCTTGATTCATGTTTCCTGTATTCTGAATATTTCCGAATCTTCAGGCTAATGCTTTATCGTCTTTTGATCTCATGCTATTACTGACTTCTCCGACCAGCCATAAATGAACCACATTTGCAGTCTTAAATTTTAGCTCTTGTATGTTTGCAGTCACACATATTAGTATGGTTTCCTGATCTATCGCCGACAACTCATAGCTCATACCTTCATGGGTTTTCTTTGTTTTGGTTTAAGAAAAAGGTTTCGGATTGAACTAAATTTCTTGCAGGTTTTATGTATTCCCTAAACTGTGAGATTATCAAGTAACATTTTCCCATTGCACTATTCTTGAGCATACTGATTTATAAATCATCCCATGTACACTTTATGAATTCATCCTTCATAATATTGATGTTACTTGAATCTTTATGCCCAAGTGTAGATTTGAGCCCTCCATGATTAATCAATTTTTATTTTATGTCTCTAATTTCCTGGTTTATACCATGTCCTACATTACTAACACTATTGGGAAGTTTAAAGTTAACTCTACCAGTGTTTTCTGTCCTTTTCTTTTTTTTACTTTCATCCAAACTAATTCTGCCTCTTCATTTTCTGAGTTATGATCTTTTATCATAATCATATTAGCAACAAGACTTATTTACAATGAAAATGGTGCATTATGATCAAAGCCGCATTTTGAAGCATTCCCATGTGGAGATCACAGTATTACCCACTATAATTTGATGAATCATTAAAGTAAATCAAAGTTGGTGTGGCAGAAACTATCTTCAACATTCAAGATTATTAATCAGCACCGTCGCATTAACCATTGTTACTTACAAGGGATATTTTGTAGAAAGTTAATAATTAGGGGGCGCCGTCCAATTGGTATGGCTGCCCAGACTGCAGCTGTCTGTCTTTTAACTTCTTTCTTTTATTTTTAGCGTGTAAAAAGTGTTTTGTTTGGAGTCTATTCTTTTTTATGTGAGGGGGGGAAGGGGGGAAACTGCATTTCCTGGTCCCTACCTGGTCGGAGAGGCAGCTTTTCTCCGGGCTGAGGTTCTTCCTTACTGGGGACTCCACAGTCCCCAGTAAGGAAGCGGCCGTTCCAGGTGTCCCAAGCCGCTGAGAGGATTCTCCCGACGCCGGAGCACCATTACCCAGCGAGAACGGCCTGGAACATCGGGCATCCGTGGAGGCGACCGTGGAGGCCTCAATGCACCCGACTATGGGTGGACTTGGGATGGGGACTGGACATTGTGCTTTCCCTCATAATGGGAACCATTGTGGGGGGATGTTTTTTTATGTTTATATCTCTATATCATTGTTATGTCTGTATTCTTTTCTTTCTGTGCTGCATTGGCAAGAAGCATTTCACTACACCAATTGGTGTATGTGACCAATAAAATAACCTTTGAACCTTTAATTAAACATATAAAACTGCATAATCTAGAAGGGATTGGAAAACAAAATAGACTAAAAACTTCACTTATTTTCAATAACTTTATCAATCTTCAGAAATTGGACAATTATTAGCTATTTTATCAGCATGTTTCCAAATCATTGTTTTTCCAGTTGTAAACGTATTTTAAACTGAGCTAAGTTTAGATTAGCATCATATAACTATCAACATGAGTTCACACCACTAAGATACACAGTACAAAAATAACTACTGCAATATATGTAATCATAAAGAGCAATACAATGTTCTTCACAACCTGATTTAACAACCTGTGTCTTGTAGCTTAGATAAAATCCAATGGTCATTATCTCTGCTCTGCTTCACAATGAAATAATAAGGCCACCACAAACAGTTACTGGGTGATTTTGATTGTATTTAAATCTTTTCTTTGGAAATATCATCAAACAATATGTTACAGTAAGACGTTAACATTGCATGACGTAAGACGTTGCATTTATTTTCATATGCACAAGTATGGTGAGGTACAGGTACAATGAAAACCTTGCTTGCAGCAGCATCACGGGGACATACAGTAGACACAGAAAAGAACACATAACAATATACATTATGTATAGAAGTATGCATTTCTAAAAGAAAGACCGTACAAGGAAACAAGACCTTAGTGCAAAGAACAATTAGGAAAAAAAACAAGTCCGTGATACAGCAAGAGGTGGTCCATGATGTTCTGTTGTCAAGGTAGGATTAGGGTTGTGTAGATTGGTTCAATAATCTGATAGTTGTAAGAAAGTAGCTTTCCAGAACCTGTTGGTGTGTGACTTCAGGCTTCTGTACCTCCTGGCCAATGGTAGCAATGAGAAGAGAGCATGGCCTAGATGGTGTGGACCCTTGACAATAAATGTCACCTTCTGGAGTCATCACTTCACTAAGATGCTTTTGATGGAGGGGAGGCCGGTGCACATCATGGACTGCATGACTGCTGCTGCTTGTATTCCTATGTATTGGAATTACTACAGTTCCAGGTCATGATCTAACCAATCTGCATACTTTCAACAGTACATCTGTGGAGGTTTATTAGCATATTTAGTGACATGGTAAATCTCCACAAGTTTCCACAATGGTAGAGGTGCAGCCATACCCTCTTTTTGTTTACATTTCTGACACTTGAATAGGTGATCTAGAAATTTGAAGCTGCTAACCACTCTCCAGCACCAACTCACCAATGAAAACTGACACATGGCCTCCTATTCAACTCTTCCTGAAAAATATACTTTGGGACTAACTGTCATGATGCTTTATTTTTAAAGCAGTCATCCATATTAGAAGTTGTCAAGAGCCAAGAGAACAATGACATTCTTACTTGCAGCAGCACAACAGAATATGTAAACATAGTACTCTGTGAACAATATAACAAATGAGGGGAAAAAAAGTACAAACAAAAAACAGTGCAAGATACCCAAGGCTATTATCTTCAACCAACCCCCCAGGCACATGGTCAGTGTATTGCTCCAACATTAGGACCATTTGCTTTCTATGGGCATCTTAATGTGAAGGTCCAAATATCTTGGACACATCAGGGGTTATTTGTTAGTAAGCCACATTATGATATATAAAAATGATTAGCTATTCTAATAAACATGGAAGATACTAAATCATAACACAGAGCAAACAAAATCTGGATGTGGAGCTGGAAACAATTACCATTGAATCACCTTTGCAGACAAGAGGAAAGATGACCAAAATGATTGACTAGACCATATTCAAAATGCCTCCTATGGCCAATCTATAGTCCTCTGAAAACTGAGGTACTTGGCCTCTTTCTGTGGACGTCTTTGCTCTTCTGCACAGCAGTGATGAAGCTCCCGTTTAACTAACAGTGGCAGCATTTAATTGCTGCTTCCTGCCCTTCACTGATAGAAAACTGCTGCAGGCAGACCCAATCTAGGCCAGATACTTGCTATGAATAGCCAATGAAGCTGACCTCAGAATATCCAATGACATTGGCCCAGTTCCGCTAGTGCTAAGTTTGCAGCGCTATGGGTTTGCCAATTTAGTCTCCATATTGAAATGTCACCATTTTAGGTCTCTCTCAGCTTTGTAGATGGTTTGCGTTGCATGTTGTGGAATCTAGAAAAGAGTGAAAAATGAGGACATTATAGAAAAAAAATCCAAAGGGGTAGAAAAACAAAGGAATTAACAAACTGATAATGAACGCTAGTGAAACGTGCAAAAGAAGAGAATTGGGAAAAAAAAGAATTGGCATTAGTTTGTAGCAAACCAAAACAGTGAAAATGTAAAACAATGTAAGCAGTGGCAGAATCTAAGCTCAGAATTATATTTCCTGCTGTCCACAGTTAGATTTATGAAGAACCCTGAAGCAAACCCTAGCTTTGACCTATCCAATTAAAAGTGAATCTTCTGTTACAGCAACTTAGATCATTTTGTCTAAACCTTTTTTGAAAAATTGCTGATCCCTTTTGATTCAAATAGCTTTATTTCAAAGTCAGTTTAATTTTGTAATGTGACAGCAAAAAATTAATTGACATATCAAGATGTTAACACAACCACAGGCCAGATGGTACACACTCGTTTAGGACCTTAATGAAGCTTCTTAAAGTGAGACTTGGGAGATACGATTTGGTGAGTAATAGACTACTGACTGAAAAATTGTAGAGATTTTTCTTTTGTGCTAGGATTAAGATGTATCAGAAGAGATGTGACATACATTTAAAGTTATTATCCTTAGCCTACTATTAAGTTCAAACAAGACCTTCTTTAAAAGCTTCTCCTTCAATCAGAATGCAATCCCTTCTGGTTCCTGCATATTGGGTATCTCTTTGACTAGTATTTGATTACACCCACTCGATATGCACTCTCTCATTTGCCATCGAGATGTTTCGAGTGATATCTCAATAGGTTTAAATCACACATGTTGGCAGTTCATCTGGCTAATGAGAGGTACATTTCAGTAAACTGTTGACAGAACCGTCTAAAACCCTCTTTAATTCACCAACATGCAGCAACACATCAAAAAGCATTATTCAATTAGACAAAGACAAATCAGCATCAAGATCTAGAGGCAACTCGTATTAACATTTGACAAACTGCAAGTGCTGCTGTCACTGAAACTAATCTGCCAAAGGCAATCTCTAAAATATTCTGGGCTGTCAAAGAAAAACACCTTAAATAAAGGCAGTCAGTTTAGAATTCTCTAAATTGCTTCCGACCGAGATAATAACCTGTTTATCAGTGAAGATGAACCATTGTCAAGGTGTAGAAAAGAACTGCTGATGCTGGTTTAAATTGAAGATAGACACAAAAAGCTGAAGTAACTCAGCGGGACGGACAGCATCTCTGGAGAGAAGGAGTGGGTGATGTTTCTTGAACCGAAATGTCACCCATTCCTTCTCTCCAGAGATCCTGCCTTTTGTCCCATTTTGTGTCTACCATTTTCAAGGCAGTGTTTCTTTTGCAAATTAGGCTGGATTGAAGGAGAGGCTGGCCTGATATTCCTACTAGAAAATACTGCCAATGGTCCTCCCAGCACCAGTTCCCCAGGACAGACAGGTGGGGACTTAGTGAAGAGTTTAAAAGGAACTAAAGTCAACTTCTTCTTCTTCTTCTTAAGCCCTTTGCTCCTCTAGGGAGCATAGGCCATTGACAAATGTCCTCCACCTCACTCGGAAGTTGGCAGTTCATTCGAGATCTCCCCAGTTGAGCCCACTCTCAGACATTTCTGTCTGGACACCTCTTCTCCTGCTGTTCCTGGGGCAACCTCTTTTTCTTTTTCATTGGGGTTTCCATTTCAGGGCTTGCTGGGTGATATTTGTGGCAGGTTTCCTGAGGGTGTGTCCAATCCAACTCCATTTTCTCCTTCGAATGTGTAGGTCAATGGGCTCCTGACATGTTCTTTTCCCCAGGTCCACATTGCTTACTTTGTCTCTCCACCAGATGTTAAGTATTCTCCTAAGGCAGGTGTTAGTGAATGTTTGCCACCTGTTTTGTTGTTTTCCATGTCTCTGATCCTTACAGCATCACCTGTTTCACATTTGAGTTAAAGATGTATTTTGGCGTTGATTGAAGTGTGTTTTGAGCTCCAGATCTTCCTGAGCATGTTAAACACCACCCTGGCCTTATTGATTCTACTTTTTATGTCTACCTCTGCCCCTCTGGTGATGTCCACAACACTGCCAAGGTATGTGAATGTTTCTACCTCCTCTAGAGCAGTGCAGTGCGTAAGGATAGGGCTGCTGGTTTTGGAGTGGATCCTCATCACCTGTGTCTTTGCTGCATTGGGTGTAAGACCAAGTCACTTTCAAGTCAAGTCAAGTCACTTTTATTTATATAGCACATTTATAACACAACTCTCATTGACCAAAGTGCTTTACATTAGTGGAGGTACTAACGTGGTACCAACAGTGGTTCATGGATTAAGTACATACATATAGCCCTCCTTCAGAGGATGTCAAGAAAAGCTTGAGAGTAAAGATGAGTTTTAAGTCTCGACTTTTTTAAGGAGGGGGCAGTTCTGATGGGAAGAGGAATGCTGTTCCACAGTCTAGGAGCTGCAACCGCAAAGGCCCGGTCGCCCAGGTTTTGTTGCAGCTTGTGAGAGTATGTCCATCTTCTCCTGCATTTGTATCTGTGTGTGTGAAAGTCACCAGCAGACATATAAAAACATGGATGAATAATTAAAACTACTAACGTGAAGCAAAATCATTTTTAGAAACAAACTACACTTCCTATTGCCTCAACATTCTCTGCCCTGTAATCTCCATCTAATCTGGTATGGAATCTGAAATGCGTGTTGTTGGGAGTTGTCAGCATGGCAACGTTCTGTTGCTCAGTTTCATGCAGGCCAGCGGCTGGGCAAATTGTCAGCTTTGACCTTGTAAACTTGACAATAGGTCCAGGACTTCCTTGTTCTGCGGCTCAACCATTGAAGTCAGAGCAAAGGGTTTCATCGGCTGGACACCAGCAATTCCAATATGAACCTTGCAGCAGCAGTCAGAACGATCCAGCCCAAACTTATCATTAATTGTTTGACGTTTAAAACAACCGAGTGTAGCTGTGTTTTTACATCTGTTTACGCAGCCTGAGATGAACATGTTTGATCAAAGTGTAACATAAGACTTGGCCTTGCAGCTTTATTTATCTTCTGACATGTGGTGCCAGATGGTGTGTAGTGAGCAGAATTACAGCTAACAGTGCCTCTCTGTCTTCAACATTGTTTTCTTGACATGAAGATTGATCACTGCTCAGCAAAAACTCATATTGCTGGCTTTGAGACCGTAGACTTGTTTGGAAAGTAATAGGAACCTGTGAAAACAGTTGTTTCGAATTACACCTCTCTATCAACTAAACAACAATTAATGCAAATTTCATAACGTATCCTGGAAGACATGGAAGTGGAAATCCTGCAATATTGTAAAAAAACAGAACTAAATTATCAGAGGACAAGTTTGAAGACTACGGTGTGTTCACAGTGTGCTTTGGTTCGTACCACGCCTGAACAAAGTTAAGGCATAGAAGAAACTAAAATGCGAGATTATGTCAACTCAAGACTCTTGAATGTTTTACTGCAATTACCTTAAGCAATTTACAAGAAAGGGTAAGAAAAAAAATAACAGATATTCATCCTGAATCTAAAATTTTGTTGTATGGATTCTTAATTAATTCCTTCTATTCATGGGCGGAAACACGAGGTGGGGGGGCAGAGGGGACACATCCCCCCCATGTTTTGAGAGGTGGGGGACATCCCCCCCAAGTTTTTGTAATCCGGATTTTAAAATCTTCGCTTTCCGCGAGACAGTGGAGGTGGGACTGCTGATCGAGGGCGCCGTTTGGACGAGAGAGACGTCGGTCAGCAGGCAATGGGGGCAGGACATGATGATTCAGCATGATCATTGGAGGAGGGAGGAGTGGGGGGGGGGTGGGATTGAGAATAGAGTGCGGTGATTGGGGGAGGGAGATGTGGCACAGACCTGCGCCTCATCCATAGCCAGGATCGATCCCGGCCGCGTCTCCAGCGCTGTCCCGTCCCCACCCGAGTGCCCCCCCTCCCATGGGTGGCCAGAGAGGTCGGGAGTCAGACGCGAGCTGTATCCCCAGGCCCACAGCCAGTGCAGAGAAGCAGCGCTAAACCCAGCTCAACTATGTCTGGTTAACCTGCCTGGGCTTGAGGGAAATATGGCCAGTGCGGAGAAGCAGCACTGGTATCCCGTCAGTCCAGTCGGGGCTGTAGTTAACCCGGCGAGACAGGCAGAGTTGAGCTGCATTTAGCGCTGGTTTGAGCCTCCGAAGCCTCGTGCATGTGTGTGTGAGTGTGCGCATGCGCGCGCGGCCTGCCAACAAATGGTGTCCCCCCCTGTCCCCTCGGTCCCCTCCATGTTTTGATAGCGAGTTCCGCTCCTGCCTCTATTTGTCTATTTATTTATTTATCATCAATATTGAAAATCCTTCAAAGTAATTTTGCCGATTAGGACATTAAAGGATGGCCACTGGCATGTCAAATGCCACGAATCATTTGTCTCATAGGTCTCAGCAGTCTGTAGGAACAGTTGGGCAGAGATCCATGCTTATTCCTCAAAGAAAAACCCAAACTCTCGAAGCTTTCAGCAATATCATTCTGTCCTTGCCTGTGACGGATTTGCCAAACATTTTTTTAAATGTTCATAGCAGACTGAGCAGTCTAGAGCAATGATGTGAAGGGGTCATTGTAAAACCTTGAGCACCCGTGTAAGTTGTAAAGTCGGGAAAGATCTGCCTGCAATATTATATTAAAATGAGGCGTTAGTTTGACTAACAGAGGGAATATTTAGCTTGGGCAGCTTACGCCCCATCGGTATGAATATTGACTTCTCTAACTTCAAGTACCTTGCTTTCCGTGTGGTGGCGCCATCGAGTGTGGCTGCCTAGCCTGCAGCTGTCTGTCCTTTCATTCTTTTTGTTTTCTTTAGTATGTTTTAAAGTTTGTTTTGGAGATCTTTTAGTCTTTTTTATGTGAGGGAGGGGGGGACCGGCCAAAGCCTCAGCTTCAGCAGTGGCGGCGCAGCACTGGATTCCATCGCGGAGCGAGCGATGCCTTACCGGAGTCGCCGTGGTAGAGCTCCGGAGTGCTGGGACTGCCGACTTTGACACCATGGAGCCGTGGTCTGCGGAGCTTCCAGCCGCAGGCGGCGCTGATATTCCAGCCGCGGGCGGCGCTGATGCTGGCTTAAACATCGCGGAACCCTGGGATCTCTCCCCATGGTTGCCAGCGTTGAATCTCCACACAGCTCGGCCTGTGGGCTTCGGAAGCCGCGGTCTCTGGTAGGATGCGGCCGATTCGGAGGCTCCGGGCCACTGAGAGTGTTCGAGGGCCTGAAACATCAGGCCATAGCAGCGACTGCGGAGGCCTCAATAGGCCCTGACCACGGAGTATAAGATGTATTTACTTCCAAGATAGATAAAAAGTGCTGGGGTAACTAAGGAAGGGGACTGAATTTTGGTGCCTTCCCTCACAGTGGGAAACATTGATTCCGCTGTGGGGGGATGTTTTTTTAATGTTTTATGTTAAATTTTAAAGTGTTATTTTTATCTTATTTGCGTGCTGCATGGTAATTCAAATTTCACTGCACCAATTTGTGTATGTGGCAATAAATGTCCTTTGTCCTTTGTCCTTCCCACTCTCTCCATCACTCCCACTTCCTAGTTCTCTGACCAGCCTGACTGTCCCCCTGATTAATTTTATCCCTGTTTGCTTCGCTGTCACCTTCTCCGAGCTACCAATGATCTATTCTACATTTTCCTTGATTCCCCATCCCCTTTTATATCTCATTTTCACATTTTACACTTCTGTATCTCTGTGTCTCCCCCCCCACCCCCCCCCCCCCCCCCGACTCAGTCTGAAGAAGGGTCTGGACCCGAAACATCACCCATTCCTTCTCTCCAGAGCTGCCTGTCCCCGCTGAGTTACCCCAGCACTTTTTGTATATCTTGAGAGTAAATACATCTTATATTCCCAACCCGAAATATCACCTATCCATGATTTTCTGACCTGTTGAGTTACTCCAGCACTTGCTCACTTTTTTATGAGTAAATAAATCCTCATTAATTCATGCTAATGATAGGTGTTCCATTTAAAAAAACGTTCTTAGACTGGTACCTCAGTAACGTTAAGCCTACTAAACTTCTCACAGCACAAATGGGAAAAACTATATCCATGTCCCATAATGACGTGATGGAGAGTTAGGGTTGCTCTTAGTTTGATATTAAAACACACTGTCGTGCAAAGTAAATCAAGCTTTACTTTCCCTCAGAATATTGTGACTGATGACCCATCAGCACCTTACAGAGGTCAAACTCCAGAACACTCGAGTTTCTCCTGAAGGTGAATAGAAAAAAAAGTCAACAAAAGGTATTGCGGATGCAAAAGAAAGCAATTTGGGGAATGCAAATGGGGAACTGAATTCCAACTCTTTGATGCGCTTGTTAACAGGAGACTAAACAGGTGAAATGCTGGACGTTTTCTGCTCTGCTTTTGGAAGGCATGATTTAATGTAACCACAGAATTAGCATTTCATTTCTGTGTCTCCCAACCAATTAGGCTTGGCTGATTTAACGATGAAATGCAGGAGTCAATTTCAGATCCATAATTTAAAGACCCATTGCTGGCATGAAATTTATGTGTTCTGGAGTTGGCTGTATAATCGAGGAGGAGGGAATGGGCGGCCTGCATGCCAAGGCTACCCAAGGTTGCAGGGATGTGTTCTTGGTGTCTTTATTTATTTATGTAGCACTTGGATGTATTTCTAAAACAAGCTATGATATTCTGCATGTCAAGGAGCCATTCAGATTGCTGCTCGACCACATGGAGACTGGACATTCTTGAAATGGTTGAGAAAGGTCAAGTGACAAAGTGGCAGAATGAGATGAGGTGACAAAAACTAAGGGTCTGCAACAAGGAGGGTGTTGCTGGGTTCCTAACTGGCTCCAGTCTTCCCACAACTGAGTCTTCCATGTTCGGTCATAACCAGGTATTTTGGGATCCAAGAAAGGTGAATAGTGGGATGAATCGGTTGCTGAGGCACAGGGGATCCGAGGTACGTTGGTGAACTGGATCCAAAATTAAGTATTCTATCAGTATATTAAGAGTAAAAGTGTAGCAAGGAAGATAGTAGGTCCCATTAAGGACTAGTGTAGTAATCTATGTGTGGAGTCACAGGAAAAGCGTGTTGTTTTAAATGAATATTTCATGTCTGTATTTCCCATGGAGAAGGATGGAGAAGCTAGTGAGTTCAGGGAAGCAAACTGATTTCCTGGAACACATCAGCATTATGAAGCAGAAGATGCATGAGATTTTGAAACGCATAAACATGGATAAATCCCCAGCACTTGATCAGGTATATCCTAACATTTTATGCGAAGCAAGGGAGGAGAATACTTGAGCACTGGCAGAGATTTTTGCATTTTTGGTAGTCATAGGGGAGGCACCAGATGGCTAGAGGATAGTTAACATTGTGCTTTTATTTAAGAAGGGCACCAGGGGTAGGTCAGGGAACTACAGGGCAATGAGCCTCACACCAGTGGTGGGAATGTTATTGAAAGGGTTTCTGAGTTATAGGATTTCACTTCAGAGTCACGTGAGTGATTCCGTGAAGAAGACCTGCCAGGCCGCATGCACACCAGTACGTCAGCCGCATTGGCGCACGGAGGCTGCGAGGAACAGAGCTCCTACCTCGGTAAGTATTCAGACTCCAGGTAAGTGACAAAACTTTTACTGGAGTTCGCGTCCGAGCTGACTGGTACGCTATCTGCCGATCACTAACATGTAAAAAACAGGGAAGGGAAAGCGGCGAGTCGCAACCAGCCGCGGCAGCTCAGGCATGGAAGCCCTGCCTCATACCCCTGTTCAGCCGCTAGCTACAGAGTTAGCGACTGCAGACTTAGTGCTACACAGCACAGAGCCAGTGCCATTAGGGCGCAAGGCACCTGAAAAGTCTGCCAGGCCCACGGAGTCGGGGGATGATTCCTCACCGGGGCTGGATAGAGTGTGTTCACGCCTGTCCCAAGTAGAGGAGCTTTTGCATACAGTCCTCCAGAGAACTTCACTCCAAGAGAAGGAGTGTCAGCGCCTCTCAGAGACAGAGGCACCAGCAGCAACAGTGCTGCCAGATAACCCTTTTACTTTTGAAGGGAGTGCAATGGGTCAGATCAGTCCTAAGCCCGATCTGATGGGGAAGTTCAGCCAGGAGAAACATTGGAGTTGCCAGATGTTCCACCACTGGCACTACCATTTGCTGTCCCATCAGGAGCAGGGGAGCCGCTAGGTGAAGAACTGGTTACCACAATAAATTCTTATACCTTCTCCCCAAAATCCACAAACCCGACTGCCCCGGCAGACCCATTGTCTCTGCCTGTTCGTGCCCCACCGAACACATTTCCACATACCTTGAGTCCATGCTATCCCCCTTTGTTAAATCCCTCCCCACCTATGTTCAAGACACCTCAGACACTCTCCGTCGGCTCCACGCATTCCATTCTCCAGGCCCCCATCCTCTCATCTTCACCATGGACGTCCAGTCACTCTACACCTCCATCCCTCACCAGGATGGTCTCAAAGCCCTCCGGTTCTTCCTCGACCAGAGGAGCAACCCATACCCGTCCACTGACACCCTCCTCCGCCTAGCGGAGTTGGTCCTTACCCTCAATAAACTCTCTTTTGACTCCTCCCATTTCCACCAAACACACGCATGGGCCCCAGCTACGCGTGCCTCTTTGTCGGGCATGTTGAACAATCTTTGTTCTCGGCATACCAGGGCCCCATCCCCGACCTCTACCTCTGTTACATCGACGACTGCTTTGGTGTCACCTCCTGCACCCACACACAACTGACTGACTTCATCCATTTCACCACCAACTTCCATCCGGCACTCAAATACACTTGGACCATTTCCGACATTTCCCTACCATTCCTTGACCTCACCATCTCTATTGCAGGTGTTACACTCCTGACCGACATCCACTACAAACCAACTGACTCCCACAGCTACCTGGACTACTCTTCCTCCTACCCTGCTTCCTGTAAGGACTCCATCCCCTATTCCCAATTCCTCCGTCTACGCCGCATCTGCCCCCAGGATGAGGTGTTCCACACCAGGTCATCACAAATGTCCTCATTCTTCAGAGAACGGGGATTCCCCTCCCCCACTATAGATGAGGATCGCACCATACCCCGCAACAGTGCCCTCTCTCCCCATTCCCCCACTCACAACAAGGGCAGAGTCCCCCTGGTCCTCACCTTTCACCCCACCAGCCGGCACATACAACACATAGTCCTCCGCCAGTTTCGCCACCTCCAACGTGACCCCTCCGCTCACCACATCTTCCCATCTCCCCCACGTCTGCCTTCCACAAAGACCGCTCCCTCCGCAACTCCCTTGTCAATTCTTCCCTTCCCTCCCGCTCGTCCCCTTCCTTGGGCACTTTTCCTTGCAACTGCAAGAGATGCTACATTTGTCCCTTCACCTCCCCCCCTCCACTCCTTTCAGGGACCCAAGCAGTCCTTCCAGGTCGGACAGAGGTTCACCTGCACCTCCTCCAACCTCATTTACTGCATCCGTTGCTCCAGATGCCAGCTGATCTATATCGGTGAGACCAAGCGGAGGCTTGGCGATCGTTTCACCGAACACCTCTGTTCGGTCCGCAATAACCAACCCGACCTCCCGGTGGCTCAGCACTTCAACTCCCCCTCCCATTCCGTATCCGACCTCTCGGTCCTGGGCCTCCTCCAAGGCCAGAGTGAACAACACCGCAAGTTGGAGGAACAGCACCTCATATTCCGCTTGGGGAGTCTGCATCCTCAGGGCTTAAACATTGAATTTTCTCAATTCTGTTAACTCTTGCTGTCTCCTCCCTTTCCCACCTCTCCCTCAGCCCTCGGGCCCTGGCATTCCTTCTCTCTCTATCTCTCCCCCGCCCAAGTCGCACCAGCTTCTCATTTTCACACTACAAACAGCTTACAATGGCCTGTTTCCTTTATCATCGATACTTTTTTGCATATCTTTCATTCATTGTTCTTTATCTCTCCACATCACAATCTATATCTCTCGTTTCCCTGATCCCTAACCAGTCTGAAGAAGGGTGTTGACCCGAAACGTCACCTATCTCCTTCGCTCCTTAGATGCTGCTGCACCCGCTGAGTTTCTCCAGCCTTTTGTGTAACCACAATAAATTATATGGTTTCTCATCAGCTCCAGGAGCTTACTATGGATGACACAGCCAAAAAACATGAGCCTCCAAGCAACTGTGAGTTGTTAAAAGTACCAACTGTGAATCAGGTTATATGGGGTCAGATCGGACCCGGCATGCGAAGTCAAGAGATTAAAATGCAGAGGATCCTAAAATTATTGCCTTCTGGCATTACGGCGTTCGCAAGAACAATGGATGGTGGTTATGTGACCAGAACACATCAAGAGGCTCTAGGGTTGCTATGTAACACCCATTTTGAGATCAATTGTCTCAGGAAAAGGGCTATTAGACCCACTATTAATCCTAGATATGCTGCGCTTTGTAAGTCAACAAATATCCAACCACCTGATCTGTTGTTTGGCACAGACCTTACCAAGCAGGTCAAAGAAATAAATGAAGACTCAAAAACAATGAGCCTGATGAGTCCAATGATGCCCGGCAGACTGCTGAAGAGAAAGTATCCTTAGAGAACCACCTCAGTGTCCGGGGCTACACCAGGGATAAGCCGGTCCTCAGCGCAGGGGCGCGGATGGTATCCTTCGGCTGGAGCACGAGCAACTATGGGGGCCACTGCCAGAGGCTGGAGTCAGCAGGGTGCACCAGTTACCAGAGAGGTAGGTGGACCTGGTTCTCATAAAGACATATTAAATGTAACACAGAAAAAAAGTTGGTGGTAGATTAAGGCTTTTTTATGATGAATGGAAGCAGCTTACTTCTGATCTGTTTATCAGGAGTGTGATTCAAGGGTTTCGGATTGAATTCATTCCAAATGGTGATTTACCTCTCCAACATGTTCCTAGCAGAACACTTTATTTTTCACAAACAGAGGTAATAGAGGCTCAAGCTCGTAACTCGTAAAATTATGTAACAAAGGTGTAATTGAGAAGACGGTTCATCAAGTCCATCAATTTGTGTCAAATATATTTTCCCGTCCCAAAAAGGACGGAGGATGCAGATTCATTTTGGATCTGACAAAATTAAATCCATTTGTACTCTATAGACACTTAAAAATGGAAACGTTGGTTACCGCCAAGCAACTGATTTCCAGAGGTGGTTATATGGCAACCATAGATCTGAAAGACGCTTACTACTCGGTGCCTGTTCATTGTATTTTAAATTCATTTGGATGAATGAATTATGGCAGTTTAAGGCACTGCCGAATGGGTTAACCTCAGCTCCTAGAGTATTCACTAAATTGTTAAAACCAATTCTGGGGCTACTTACAGGTCAGGGCCATGTAATTATGACCTATCTGGATGATATTTTAATTATCGGACAAACAAAAGAATCAGCTGAAACATCAGTGGCAGTTGTCAAATTCACACTTGAAAAACTGGGGTTTGTCATTCATTTGGAAAAGTCTAAATTGACACCAATTACCACAATTGATTATTTGGGGTTCACTGTTGACTCATTTAAAATGGTAATTACCTTGCCCATGGAGAAAGGTGTAGAGCTAATTGAGGATTGTATAAAACTTTTAAACAAACATCAACCTTCAATTAGACAAGTGGCAAGGCTGCTTGGGAAATTGGTAACAGCCTTTCCAGCAGTCCAATTTGGGTCTTTGCATTATCAGCAATTACAAAGAGCAAAGGAACAGGCACTCAGGGTACAATTGGGTAATTATGATAGGCTATGCAATTATCAGCAGAAGCAATTACTGATCTTTTACGGTGGATCCAACATGTCTCCAGTAGTTTCAGCACAGTGGTGCTGGAACAACCTTCCATGGTCTTACAGACTGATGTCAGTGCACTTGTGTGGGGTGCCATGGGTACAACTTCAAGTTGTGGAGGAAGATGGCGTATGGAACAAGCTTTGCTTCTGCAGACATGGGGAATAAACCATTTAGGGCTTTTAGGAGTGTTTTATGGGCTCAAGGCTTATTGTTCTAACAAAAGTAGTCTGAATGTTCAGCTACAAATTAATATCACTATGGCAGTTGCTTATGTTAATCACATGAGTGGTATCAAGTCGGTATCTTGTAACAGACTGGCAAACCAAATCTGGATCTGGTGTATTGACAAATACATTTGGCTCTTATCTATATATCTGCCAGGGAAATTCAATACTGTGGCAAACACCAGGTCACGTAAGTTCCATGACAACATAGAGTGGATGTTGAATCGGGATGTGTTCAAAGAGATCATTGTCAAATACGGGATGCCAGATGTCGACTTGTTTGCATCCAGACTTAACCACCAGCTTCCCAAATATGTGTCATGGGAGCCAGATCCTGGGGCAGTAGCGATTGATGCTTTCTCGCTGAATTGGTGTGGTAACCTGACTGGTCTACCCTGCCATGGTACCCTTTGATCCTGCACCTGATGACACAACCCCTGATGGCTGTTCCCAAAGGCCATATCTGGGGCATGGATTGTCGGGTCGAACTGTGGACATGCTTACTGCATCTTGGAGATTGAGTACTCAAAAGCAGTATATTTGTTATGTAAAAAAATGGGAAGTTTACTGTGTACAAAATAATATTGACTATTTTACAGCACGTATTTTACGTGTTCTGGAGTTTCTGTCAGCCCTCTACTGTGATGAAGGACTAAGTTATAGTGCAATCAATACAGCAAGAAGTGCTTTATCATCATATTTAGTGATGAAATCAGACAAACATTCGATTGGATCTCACCCTCTCGCTGTTCGAATAATGAAAGGGATTTTCAATTCCAGACCTCCCAAACCTAGATATATGGCTATTTGGGATGCGAGTATGGTCCTCAGAATACTGCGTGCGTGGTTTCCTGTCTCGTCTTTGACCAAAATCATCATGAAGGTGGCCATGTTCATGGCATTGGCTTCAGCACAAATGGTACAGATGTTGCAAAAGTTACAATTAGATAGAATGGAAACTGCTGCAGACAAT
This sequence comes from Raja brachyura, assembly GCA_963514005.1. Next base: position 44,190,702 of record OY740788.1, read on the forward strand.
GTTACGTTTTACATTTTTGACCTCCTCAAACAAAGCAGGCCAGGTGTCACAGGGTTCAAAATAATATTTTTCAGCATATCTCCAGCATAAAAAACCACATAATAGAGTGTCAGTTAATGCTATTTCGAGATGGCTGAAATAAGTCTTGATTGATGCAGGTATTAACACTGATGTGTTTACATCTCATTCCACTAGGGCAGCAGCTACGTCGGCGGCCAAAGCGAGGGACGTGCCCGTCAACCATATTTTGGCGGCCGCCGGATGGGCAAATGAGCTGATGTTTCAGAATTTCTATCATCGGCCAATTGTCGATCCAGGGCTGTTTGCCAATGCCATTTTAAGTTCTGTTTTAGTGCCCTGGGATTAAGGGGTGCTGTTGTTTGTTTATATTTTAAAATAAACTTTATTACTGCATTAAATGCAATGTTATTACTAATGCATTAATTTCTCATTCGAGTCAATCAATGCAGTGGGATGCTGAGATTTGTAATCTGCGGCGTGAAATCACAAAGCTTTGAACTCTTCACGGAATCACTCCTGTGACTCCGAAGTAAAATAGTAAGATTAAACAAGAACTTACCAGTTTGATCTTGATTTTATGAGGAGTTGCGTTGGTGATTACGTGCCCGCCACGCCCAACCCTCTCTCGTAAAGGATCATATGGTAGTTCTCGAGTTACGCATCTTACTATGTCACTTCGGTGTTGTTATTTGTGATTTCATACCGCTGCTTTGCAGATTGGTGCGCATGCGGCCTGGAGGGTCTTCTTCACCTAATCACCAACATAACTCCTCATAAAATCAAGATCAAACTGGTAAGTTCTCGTTTAATCTTACTATTTATTTGCATTGGGAAACATAAGCACTGATTAGGTACATTCAGCATGGCTATGTTTTGGGAAATCCTATCTCTCGAATTTCATTGAATTGTTTGACGAAGTGACCAAGATGATTAATGAGGGTAGATTGGTAGGCTTGTCTACATGGGCAACATCCCTCATGGAATATGGTCTAGAAGTTTAGGACGCATCGGATCCATGGCGAGTTGGACACAAAATTGGCACGTTGATGGATACGAAAGGTGGTGGTGGTGGAGGGTTGTTCTTCAGATTGGAGGCATGTGACCAGTGGTGTTCCACAGCGATCAATTTGGGTCCCCTGTTATCTGTCATATATATTAATGATTTGATTAAGAACGTAGCTTTGTGGATGACACAAATTGGCAGCATAGTGGACAATGAATACGACTGTCTAAGGTTACAGCAGGATACAGATCAACTGGAAAACTGGAAGATGAGATTATAGTTGGAATTTAATCCAGCCAAGTGTGAGGTTAAAGCAATTTGAGAGGTCAAATTCAATTGGGGCACGTCGAGCAAATGGGAGGGACCTTAGGAGTGTTGATGTACATAGAGACCTTTGGATGTAAGTCAATAGTGATCCGAAAGTGGTGATACAGCTAGTGAAAACAGCATTTGGTATACTTGCCTTCATAGGCCAAGGGGATCCCATTACTGGCCACATCTTTCCATCTCCAACCTTTCCACACAGATTGTTCACTCCACAACTCATCCCTTCCCACCCAAAGCACCCCCTCCCCAGGTACTTACCCCTGCAAATGCAGGAGATGCAACACCTGTCCCTTTACCTCCCAAGGACCCCAATAATCTTCTTAGGTGAAGCAGAGGTTCACTTGCACCTCCTCTAACCTCATCTATTGTATCCGCTGTTCCAGGTGTCAACTTATGTACATCGGCGATCGTTTTGCTGAACACCTCCTCTCAGTCCGCCTTAACCTACCTGATCTCCCAGTTGCTCAGCACTTTAACTCCCCCTCCCATTCGCAATCTGACCACCTTTCCTGGGCCTCCTCCATTGTCAGAGTGAGGCCCAGCACAAATTGGAGGAACAGCACCTCATATTTCACTTGGGTAGCTTACACCCCAGCAGTATGAACTCTGACCTCTAACTTCAAATAGACCTTTCTTTCCCTCTCTCCATCCCCTCCCCCTTCCCTATTCTCCCACCAGTATTACTGCCTCCGACTACTTTTCTATCTCTGTCCCGTCCACTCCCCTGACATCAGTGTGAAGAAGGGTCTCAACCCGAAACGTCACCCATTCCCTCTCTCCAGAGATACTGTCATGCTGAGTTACTCCAGCAGTTTGTGCCTACCTTCATTGGCTGAGGATTGAGAGCAAGAGTTGGGGTATCATGTTGTGGTAATGCAAAACATTGGTTAGACATCATCACTTAGAGCATTGTGTACAGTTCTGGTTGGCACATTACATAAAGTGTATGATAGCAATAGAGAGGTGCATAAGAATCCATCAGGAATGGAGGGTTGTAATTATAAGGAGACATTGGAGAGGCTTGGTTTATTTTCACTGGAATGTAGGAGGCTGAAGGACCACATAGAGGTTTACAAAATTATGACAGAATTATGAACCCGCTGAGCCGGTCCCCCACGACTGAACGGAATCCCTGGCAGGTTGTGGCTTCAGGGGGTATCTGCCGAGCCGGACCCTGCTTGTCCCCCAAGGACTGGAGACCAGGAGGAGATGGCCGGTGACAACGAAGATGGGTGTGGAGCGAGGCCGGTTGGAGGGGTCTGACCTATTCCACCCTCATGGTCAGCTGCGGGAGGAACCCACATGGAACAAAGATGGACTGGGAAGGAGACGAACATGGCATCCAAGGAAGCTGATGACTGAATGCCTGCAGTAGCTTGTGATTTGCCTGGAACAAGCACCACTCATACGAACTGGAGCATAGACTTTGAAAATGGTGCCAAAACATGGCGCCTCTAGCATGCGGGTTCAGCAGACTATTTCTGTACACTTGCTTATCGAGGACTGCGGGTATGGCGATACTCTTCTGGACTGTTTGTAAGAAGAAGAATTTCACTATGTTAGTACATCACACATGTGACAATGAAAGCACCATTGATAGATGCGATAGATAGTCAAATTGTTTTGCCCAAAACAGGGAGTCCATAGGTAGAGGGACCGGGGCTAAGGTGAGAGGGGAGAAATTTAATAGAGATCTGAAAGAAAAGGTTTTCCCGCAGAGGGTGGTGAATATTTGGCATGAGCTGCTGGGGAGGCTGTGGTGAAAGATTATATTTCATCTTTTAAAGGGTATTTCAACAGGTTCTTGGGTGCAAAAGGAGTCGAGGGATACAGGATTAATGTAGGCAAATAGGATCATAGATAGGCATGGATAGGGTGGGACATAAGTTTCTGTGCTGTACACCTCTGATTCTATGATAACACCCATGAGGCAATGGTATTCATTGCCTGATTTGATGTCATCTCCTCAGCCCTGTCCAGTAAGATTATCATCTTGGTTTCACTGGGGAATTGCAGGAAGATTGAAAATTCATACATCATGAGTTAAGTTCCCAAACTGCTGTTAATTTAACTCTGAATGAATAATTAACATATTTAAATTACCACCTCAGATTTCTTCAAGGCTTTTACTGTTCTTAGTGTGACACTCGCAGGCTAAATATCAGAAGTCAAGTTCAAATTTTATGAGTGTAATCTGCTGTCCTCACAGAGGTTCAAAATTCCCCCTCTGAATTGTGTTAATTCTGACACCAGGTTCACCATCTCCCAGGCCTTGCATTCATTCCTGGCACATCTGGATAACAAGGACACCTAAAGTATGTCCTACCGCTATTTATTGACTATACTCCGCTTTCACCGCCATAATTCCATCCAATATCATCTCCAAACTCCCGGATCCAGGAATCAGCAACCCCTTCCCCCCCGCCTGCAAAATAATCCTTGACTTCCTGAACCATAAACCACAATCGTTAAGGATAGGTAACAAAATACTCTTCATGACAGTACACCAGTTCCCCCCACAAGATCCTCAGCTCCTTATTATACTCCCTATGCACTCACAACTGGGTGGCCAAATTCTGTGCTAACTCCAATGACAAGTTTGCAGATGACACCAACGTAGTGATGAGATGAAGTAATGGAAGGAGACAGAGAGCTTAGTAACATGGTGTCTAGACAACAACCTCTTCCTTAATGTCAACAGAAACGAGGGGGCTGTTCATTGAAGCAGGGCAGAGTACATACCCCAGTCCGCATCAATGGTACTGAAGTGGAGATGATCCGGTGCTTCAAGTTCATAGGCCTAATTTGACCTGATCCATCTACATCAATGCCAAGAAAGCACACTAACGTCTCAACTTCCTAATGAAATTGGGCATTGTCTCCAATTAATCTTACCAATTTCTGCAGATGCATCATAGAAAGCTTGGAGTGATGACTGTTCTACATGGGACCAAAATATTTGCAGAGACACAAGAAAGGAATCTTGAGCAAAACACAAATTGGTGGAGGAACTCAGGGGCAGAAAGCTGAATGAGAGATGGGAGCGGGACAAAGCCTGGTACGTTGGTCAGCAACGTTAGAACCAAATAAACCAAATGATTTCCACATCAGCATTCTCTCAACCAACAAAGTGATGTCAAACGTCATCAAGCAGCACCACCAACTTTCTCACAAATGTCACCATTATTGATTTCCAGATTTCATCATAGATTAGATGGGTGTCATTGTTGCCCGAGACCTCAAAGAAGCTCTTAGCCAGTTGTGGCATCAACAACCCTGGATAAACTAAAGCTAATGATGACACTGGGAGAGAAACTCTATATGTTGGAGATAAAACTGATGAACAGGAAGAGTTAATTGTTACCAGAGTTGAATTAAACAATTATTTTGACTTCAGTACAGGGCTGAAGCAGCATTAAATGCTTAGTGACAAACTATACTTTTAGATGATAGCCATCTATGGGATCAATTATTTTGCAGCTGCATCATGAAGCTTTCAAAATTATGACATCTTCAACAGGACTAAAATAAATCTATTACTTTAAAATTGATGATGGATTAGTTTAATTTAGAGACACTGTATCGAAATGGGCCCTTCGGCCCACACCGACCATCGATCACCAGTTCTCACCATTTCTATGTTATCACATTTTTTCATCCACTCGCTACACACTTGGGGCAATTTACAGAGGCCAGTTAACCAACAAACCCGTACATCTTTGGGATGTGGGAGGAAACTGGAGCACCCGGAGGAAACCCACGCTGTCACAGAGAGAAAGTCCAAACTTCACACAGAGAGAACAAGGTCAGGATCGAACTTGGGTCTCTGGTGCTGTGAGGCCGCAGTTCTACGAGCTACACCACTGTGCTGTACTCTTGGAACGCCTGTTTACACGATCTGAAACCGAAGTACCTCAGAAAGTTAAACATTTATATGAAATAGAAGATACAACAAAATCCATTTGGTCGGACAGCATCTGTGGAGAGAGGTGTGATTATTGTTTCAGGTTAATGACTTTCCAAAAGAACAAGAAAAAAATTATAGAGAAAACACATTTTTAGATCTAGAAAATGGGACGTAAAAATGTAGTGAATGTAACTATGAGGATACATTTACAGTAAGAACTTTGTGCGCCACATGGTGTGACGATACATAATTGTATCAAATGTTGTTGTTTGGTTGAGATCACTTAGCTTTAAAAGGGGATTCCTCGTTGATGCTTCCACCTCTGTCATTTCTTGTGCAAGTATTGACAGCAAAGAGCCAACAGACATAAATGGAAAACAGACATAAAAGAAATGGGAAGGCCCGCAATAAAGTGGAGTCAAAATACCACAGGGCTCAATGACAAAGAGATGGCAGTTCAAAGCAGGAGGGGACAAGAAAGATACTAGGAAAGAAACGGATGATAGGTCTGGAGGGTTCAGCAGAATTATCAGCTTCAGCTAACCAAAAAAAAAGAGTAATTGTTATGATGTGATATTTTTGGAAGGTGTTGAATCTGTAAGGCTGTAAAATGCCTGCCTGAAAGATGAGGGGCTGCTCGAAGAGCTGATGCTGAGCACCTTTGGAACAATGTAGGAGGCTGAGGAAGGAGAGGTCAGAATGTGAGTGGGAGGAGGATTCAAATGACAAGTGACGTGATTTATATTTCCATTTATGGGCTGACCTGTGAAAATAAATTTGAAAGAGCTATAATATTTTATAACTGGCCTTGACTTATCCTCAATGTGTTTCATTCCCATACAAATAATTAGAAAAATATAATATTTCAACTCGCGTATCCAAACAAATGTACACATTTGTTATGGGACATCTTTTTTTTATTGTCCTGCTTATTTCTTAGCGGAACAAAAGAAATTCATTATCCTATAAATCAAGACTTGCACATACACAGGACATGCAAGTTCATAAAACAGTATTTTATAGGTCAGATCTGCATAGAAGCATCACAGAGTTGCTTAATCTTGGTAAATTAGTAATGTGTTTTTAAATTATTCATATCCTTCAGTCCTCAGGAATTTAATGATATAGTACATACACTGATAGTAATTTACTTCCTACAAGTACATTTATTTAATTATGCCACTAAACTTACTGCACCAATTGGTCATCATGAGGGCTTTAGGCAGGGTAGCTAGGCTAATCAGAAATAATGGTATGTGTTATTTTGTCCCTAGCGGCTAGGTTCTGAAATGCTATTTAGATCTCAGAAGGTTAATGTCCTCCTTATGTAAATTGTCCAATTTAACATTCACTGGCAGTATCATAAATCCTAGCTCCAGGATTTCATTAAACCTATGTTCAAACTAGTTGACCTCGGAGGTTAACAATCACAAGTCACACGGGGCAATTATTTAACTCTCTTCTTATCACAAGTCTGAATCATGCTAAACATTCTGCAATTACTCATACCTCACAGATAGAGTTTACAAAAGTAATTGCTCAATCTATGGGTCATGATTTTCCTAAAGACCACATTTGCTGGGGTCTGTGAATGGGCAAGTAGTGCATGTTCTGCAGAGTTAAGGAGTGTCTTTGATGCTGTAATCCAATTACAGACCCTTGTAAGGGTCATTTTACATCATGGTAAAAAAAAAGGCCGATATGAAAAGAGCTTTTCAATTTGCATACAAGCTGAATTAAAGTCTGATCTAAGATTAAACTACATGGTGGGAATGATTTGGAATGTCTCAGTTCAGAATGGAACCAGATAATGTTAGAGTGGACGTTGCTGTCCGTGGTATAATTCTGTGCAGGGAATAACAATCATAACCAACAATGTGGAAAGGTGGACTAATATTTCCTGCATGGATAATGAATCCAACCATTGCAGCATAATATTGTTTTTTTTACAGTACCCAATCTAAGGGTAACATTTTATATTGAAAAATATATGTTCAAATCAACCAATTCTCATATTATGCGGTCATTCACATAACTCCAAATTAAAAGTTACCATTGAAAATGGGCTTAACTCGTGGCAGAGTAATTTTGTGCACATTTCAGAAAATTCAACTCTTGTCCTTTCAGTGAGATTTTCATTCTTTCTGAAATAAAATCAACATCAGTGCAACACTTGGTATTTGTCTACAGTGAGGCTTTTAACCTCATAGTAATGAAAACCGACACTTCTGATTTTACTCCTGAAGAAAGGTCCTGACCCAAAGCGTCACCTCTCCGTATTCTGCAGAGATGCTGCCTGACACTGAGTTACTCTAACATTTTGTGTCCTTTTGTGTAAACCAGCTGCAGCTCCTTGTTTCTACTTCTAATTTGCTCACTGTACAACCAGGTTATATCATCCCTGTATTTCTTGGAACCATGTTATTTCTTGGGTCAATACTCCTTTCGTAATTTTTGGCCTATCGGAGAGCTCTGATCACCTTTAGAGATGCAGCATGGAAACAGGCCCTTTGGCTCACTGAGTCCCCACTGACCAGTACACTAGCACTAAGGACACTAGAAGCCAAATAACCTACAAACCTGTGTATCTTTGGAATATGGGAGGAAACTGAAGAACCTGGAGAAAACCCTTGTGGTCACAGGGAGAATGTACAAACTCCGTAGAGACAGTGCCTGTAGTCAGGATCAAACCCAGGTCTCTGATGTTGTAAGGCAGCAACTCTACTGCTGCACCACTGTGTTGCCTAGAACTACAACCTCAAATATGATCTCATGCATGTGCCTTGACTACTTTGGCCATGGAGGTCACGGCCACAGTCATTTCTAGGCAACACAGTGGTGCAGCAGTAGAGTTGTCGCCTTACAATGCCACAGTCATTTATAGCCTCCCAACCTCAGCAACATTCCGAGCTTCTGCTAGTGCTGATATCTGCCTTCAGCTCAGGGGGACTTTTAGTGAGAGTACTTTCCCACCCACCTCCCTTTATTGCAGAATCCATTCTCTCAGTAGCAACACACCAATGATGGTGAAATCTTTGTTTCTTTACAGCATAAACCTTTAAGAGCTGTCTCCGCAAATTGTGCCTGCAGTATAACAAGCCAAGAACATGCTGAGAACTGCAAGAATTTGCAGATCATCAATGGGAACGCTGCACTGAAACTAACAATATCCATTTCAGTGGATCTTTGCACCGTAGTGCAGTCAGAAAGATTGCACCTCCAGTAGAATGACTGGTCCTCAAAAATACAGTGTGTTTGCTGTATCATTGGGCTGCAATTTGGCAGCACTGAAATCAAATGAAAACTGATCTAGAGTTGACCCAGCCTGATATTTCAGTGGGAGATGGTGTCTTCTCAATGTGAATTTTGGTTAGTTAATTTTAGGTTAGAGATACAGTGTGGAAACAGGCCGTTTGGTCCATCGAGTCCATGCTGACCAGCAAACCCCATATACTATCACAATCCAACACACTAGGGACAATTTACAATTTTTACCAATGTCAATTAACTTACAAACCTACACACCTTTGGAGTATGCGAAGAAACCGGGCACCCGGGGGAAACCCGCACAGTCATGAGGAGAATGTACAAAGTTCCTACAGACAGCATCAGTAGTCAGGATCAAACATGGGTCAATGGCAATGTAAGGCAGCAAATCTACCGCTGCGCCATTGTGTTGCCCTGGCCAGCAACTGGCACCAGAAATGAGTGTGTCTGCACTAAATAACCAATGAAAATACGGTATACAATGCAAAGTCGATGCAAACCACCAGAGCAATTCCGCTGCAATTTGCAACCATAAATTTGCTTTTCAATAAGAAACAAAACAATAAAAACACACTGGAACTGTTGTTGATGATTAACTGGGTGCTGGATCACTTTATCAGCCCCTTAATGCAGTTTTTTAAAGGAAGAATCACACATTTTCCAAGATAATTTAAGTCTGGATTCTTGGAAGGGACAGAAATGAATGAAAACAAAAATAAATTCATTTGGCTGGTTACTGGATAGACAATCAATGTAATGGTTAACCAAGATATCTTCTCACGTTGAAATGTTGATTGGAAATTTGAAAAATGCCCATCATTATTAAAAAACTATCAAACATTTCATTATTAATCTCTCCATTTCCTATTCACAATGCTGATCAAATGACTGCTGGAATCAATTTAAGTTTTGAAATGTTATACTACTCAGGTATTCAAAATATTTTGCAGAAACACCTTGAATTCTTTGGAAGGACATTTGTTCTTTTCCATATCTAGATGTTTGGAAGACTCACATGATGATTCATCTAATGTGGAATGCAATTACGAGATGCTACTTTATCTGAGTTCTCTAATAAAGGAAAACATTTCTCTAATAGGATTTGTCTCCTGCAATGTCAATACAGAAGCTGTTTGTATTCAGAGCAGTACCAATTAAGCAATGTCCTATGTGAAACATGAATGTGAATGTCATGACTAACCAGGAGATACCTTTAGATTATCCACCGCGAACCATTCTCTCAGCCACCAGAAAAATTCTCAGAATATGTGTTGTCAAACATAATGTCACATTACAATATCAAACATTGACCACAATGATGTTACGGCCAAGATAGCCTCTGCTTCCTCAGAAGGCTAAGGAAATAGCCTTCTGTTTCCTATGTCTCTTATCAGATGCACCATAGAAAGTATTGCATCTGGATGCATCACAGATTGATATATACACATCCCAGTCCATCATGCAAACCAGCCTCTCCCGATCAATTCCAACTATATTTTATAATACCTCGGAAAAGCAGCCAACATAATCTAGGATCCGGTCATTCTCTCTTCTCCCCTCTCCTGTCGGACAGAAGAATCAAAAGCTTGAAAGCACATAACACCAGAATCAAGAACAGGTTCTTCTCCATTATTATCAGACTTTTGCACAGATCACTCAAATGCTGATGAATTCCTGATCTTCCAATCTACCTTGTTGCAGCCATTGTGCTTTTTGAAGCCTTCACTTTCTTTCTAGCTGTAACACTATAGGTGCTCTATTTACTTTCTCATTTGCAATACCTGATGTACTAATGTACGGGATAATTTGCCTGGATAACACGCAAACTAAAGTTTTTCACTGTATCTCATGAACAGAAGACAATAATATGACACCAAACCATACCACTATTTGCTCGCAAGGTTTTGAAGCTGAATTAGAAATGCAAATAATCCAATTTTCCCTTTCAACATGCTGCAGGTTCTACGCTTGTTCTGCATCTGAGATTTTTTCTTTGATGAATGATATTTGCAAAAACTCAATTATAGCTGTTTCTTAACATTTAAAATTCTATAAAAATATTTAGAGACACTTTAATTTGCATCTAAACTATGTACTCTAGCCTTTCATACTTGTATAGAGCAGAGAGAGGAGATATAAAGAGCCACTCAGTATGGAAGCAGTGTCACTGAGCATCATTAGAAAATTACATTGGGAAATTATTCATTTCTATGTTTGCAAAATCACCAGAGCCTTTCCCATAATTTGTGTGTCAATATTTTACTGTATCAATCTCCTGAAATTTGTTTCCTTTGCCGCTTCTAAGGCTGTCCAGTATATTCCCCCTGAAAACTATTTGTCAACGATTTAAATGAAGGTAAATCTTAAAGTGTACTATATTTCTCCTAACCAAATGAACTATGTTCTCGACAGTACACAAAAGGCTGGAGAAACTCAGTAGGTGCAGCAGCATCTAAGGAGCGAAGGAGATAGGCGACGTTTCGGGTCGAGACCCTTCTTCAGACTGGTTAGGGATCAGGGAAACAAGAGATATAGACGGTGATGTGGAGAGATAAAGAACAACGAATGAAAGATATGCAAAAAAGTATCGATGATAAAGGAAACAGGCCATTGTAAGCTGTTTGTAGTGTGAAAATGAGAAGCTAATGCGACTTGGGTGGGGGAGAGATAGAGAGAGAGTTCTCGACAGGGTAAGTTAGTGAAGAAAGGGGAAAAGAAATACATTGGCACATTAAACAGCCTCAGTGGTGAATTCAGGACACCAATTTAAACATTTCAGTGAGTTGCTTGAGTTTTGGGTGCGTATTGCAAGAGCCAGTTGAAAATCAGACCAGGCAATTTCTTGCAAAAAGTTATTTGCTTACCAATATTTCTACATGGGCGGCACAATAGTGCAGCGATAGCGTTGCTGCCTTAGAATGTCAGAGTCTCGTGTTCAATCCTGACTATGGGTGGTGTCTGTATAGGGTTTGTACATTCTCCCTGTGACCACATGGATTTTATCCGGGTGCCCGGTTTCCTCCACATGCTAAAGATGTGAAAGCTTGCAGGTTATTTGGCGTCTGTAAAATGGCCTGGAATAACATAGAACTAGACTACAGACAATTATTGTTCAGTGTAGACTCGGTGGGCTAAAGGGCCTGTTTCCACGCTGTTCCTCTAAAGTAGACTAAACTAAACTATATGTACGTAAAATGGATGACAAATCGAAATCACCTCAGGACAAATGTCAACATCAACTAACACCTTATGAGGTGTATTATTTCTTCAAAACTAACAAAGTACATTAGAATTTCAGAGACTGCACATTTTTATTCATGCAAAATATTTCCAGTCTGGCTCTGAAATTTTCTGAGTGTTGGTTGGTGTGATTGAGGTTTGATGGCTCTGGGCCTATACTCGTATTTTTACGGAATGAACCTACACACCCGCACATTATCCAGAGAAATCTCAGGACAAATGAAGTCCTCAATTTCTTTGACACTAGCTTGGAGGTTGGGCACAGAGGTAAACATTGGGCAAGAGGAACAGGGGACCAGTCCATAACAAATGTAAAAGACCTGATCTGTTTACTAATCACAAATCTGGTGTGTTATTAAATCTAAACAGAATCTGCTCATGGTTGTAGTGCACAGTCCATAAAAGATGTAAATAATCTCCCTTCCTTAATAAATCTAAGCAGAATTTGTTCAAGTTTGTAGTGGACAGTCCATCAAAGTTGTTAATGATATACATTCCTTTAAGAAGGATCTCGACTCGAAACATCACCCATTCCTTCTCTCCAGAGATGCTGCCTGTCCCACTGAGTTACTCTAGCATTTTGTGTCTATCTTCGATTTAAACCAGCATCTGCAGTTCTTTCCTACACATCCTTTCCTTTAAAGTTGGCTTCCTTCAGTTACAGCCAGTGGTCTATTTGTGATCTGCACTTTTTCTTCATTACATATCTGTGATAAAATGTTTCCACAGAAATTGTGACAAAGCACTGCGTGCTGGCTCATTTCTGCATTGCATGCTCGTTCGGTCTGAAGAAGGGTGTAGACCCAAAATGTCACATATTCATTCTCTCCAGAGATGCCGCTTGACCTGCTGGGTTGCTCCAGCATTCTGCGTCTATCTCTTGCATGCTCACTCATTGCTCTATACCCGTGCATGTGATGTGTATGCACATCACATGCACGGCAATACATGAACTAAAGCTTCAGTACACAAGGCGGCCTACATTTTAAACAAGAACCTTAAAAAAACCATTTGCAATGTGATTACATTTCCAATCCAAATTTGTTTTAACATTTTGTACAAGACATTGATGAGGTCACATTTGGAGTATTGTGTTCAGTTGGTCTCTCTGTTATCGGAAAGATGTTTTTAAGCTAGAAAAGGTGCAGAGTAGATTTACGAGGATGTTGCCAGGACTCGAGGGCCTGAGCAAAAGGGAGAGGATGAGTAGGCTTGAACTATATTAATTAAAGTGCGGTGGGATGATGAGCTAGAGATGTAAAAGTTCATGAGAGAAATAGATAGCGTAAATGCACAGTCTGTTATCCAGAGTAGGGGAATCAAGAACTAGAGTACATAGGTTTAAGATGAGAGGGAAAGCTTTCATAGGTACCTGAGGGGCAACTTTTTCACTCAAAGGGTGGTGGGCTCCCAGAGGAGGTAGTTGAGGCAGGTGCTATAACATAGGTCCATACATAGGTTTAGAGGAATATGGGCCAAACCGAGGCAGATGGGACTAGTGTAGATGGGGCATATTGGTTGGCATGGGCAAGTTAGGCTGAAGGGGCTGTTTCCAGGCTGTATTAATCTGTGACTATTTGACTCTATGTCAATGTAGACTTAATGGAAGGAGACCGCAAGGTGGTCATCCAATCTTCATCTGGCCTTCACAATACAAAAAAAAAGACTGCACCTTGTGCAGAAAATACTGCAAATGAATAAGAAAGAAGTAAATGGCATGGGCGTCATGGTGGCACAGTGGTAGAGTTGCTGTCATACAGCACCAGAGATCTGGGTTTGATCCTGACTGTGGGTGCTGCCTGTACAGAGTTTGTACATTTTCCCTGTGACTGCGTAGGTTTTCAACAGATGCTCCAGTCTCCTCCCCACACTCTAAAGACTTACTGGTTTATAGGTGTGAGAAAGAGAGGTTATGGAGGGAGGGAGGGAGGGGAGAGGAGAGGAGAGGGAAGGAGTAGGAGAGGGGAGGAGGAGAGGGGAACAAAGAGCGAAGGTGAAGAGGCTTGGTGAGGGCTGAGCCCCTGGAGTGCAGCCGGGTCAGGGCTATGGGTGTTGAGGAGCGGACATAGACACGGACTGGGCCCTGAGCGCGGCTCCAGTCCCTGGGCTGGGATTCGAGCCGGTGTGGGGTCCGGGGGCTGCTGCTTTGGGCCCGCAGGGAGGGAGAGGAGGGGGACCCAGGCAAGGACTAGGCCCGCAGCCTCGGCCTCTCCCTCCCCCTCCCGCACCTCCAGACCACTCGGCCCATCCCGGCCCATCCCACCCCCCCCCCCCCCCCCCCCCAACAGCCCCGCCTCAACTACAACGTCATCGCCGACGTAGTGGAGAAAACAGGGCCGGCAGTTGTTTATATCAAAATCCTGGGGAGGTGAGGAGGGAGACTGGGGGGATTGAGGGAGAAGAAAGTGGGGGTAGTGAGGAGGGACAGTGGGGGAGGAGGGGGTGTAGAGGGAGAGTGAGATGCATTCATATTGATCTTATATTTCACAAGTTATTGCCATTTTAATCTTTGGAAACATGAGAAAAGCCTGCACAGATGGGGGCTATGGGTGAATGGTGGAACATTGCGTTGGGGAAACGGGACCCAACGGGTCCGCACTTGGTCTAGATTCCTTTAAATGTTGTCCTCTTACCTTAAACCTGTGTCCTCTAATCTTTAACATTTCCACCCTCCATCAAACCCAAATGACACCAGATCTGTTATTTACCTTTTGCTCTCTCTGCACCATCTGGAGTTTCAACAACTCCTTCCAGTGAAGCAGTGATTTACTTACATTTCTTTCAATTTATTATACTGTGTTTGCTGCTAACATTGCAGTCCCCTCTCTTCCAGGGAATCCAAATGCTGACTGGGTGACTATTCAGTTGGGGCTTCTCTGTTCAGTCTCATCCTTCAGATGTTGCCTGACTTCCAGAGTAGTTCTGTCATTTTCTATTTTAACACTGTGATAATTAATTTGTGTGCTGCATCTCACCGACAGGTTTCAGATATCAATCAGGAGAGAATTGCAGGCAAATCATGCTCAATGATACTGCACGTAGCAGTCGTCTATCAGTTATTTTATAAAAGGCTGACTTACTTAAAATAAATAGTTCCAAATCTCAATTAAAATAGAAGGCAAGTGAAATACACATCAATGTACAAATACGTGTGTGCAATAAAATTACGCGATGCAATTTAACCCCACAAGCGTCATTGAAGCTTTCCCTAAAAAATACTGCAGACATTCACAGTTGACACCATGTGATATATGCTCCATCATTTTCAGTGACTAGATTTCTAGACCTTCTTAACGTAATGCTCCAAGAGACTCTGAAGGACACTCCAGGCTTCCTTGCTACAGAATTTAAAAACTCCCAAGTGAATAATCCAGGTGTTATGAATCAAAGTTTGCAGTAGATATCGTTTCCCGTGCCATACGCAAAAAGCCAATTATTTTTGTGAATCCTCAGGTCTGCAAGGAACTGGAACGGTCTCAGCAACTGTAATAAGAGGGGCACTGTTTCTGTTTACTGCCATTGTACTGAAAAACTTGCACAAACATCTGGAGATGCACATGCACAGTTCAAAATTGCTATCACTGATATTCTGTCCCTGCAGAGTATTGAATTTCTTGCCTTTGGAAACCATTTTGAAATTGTTTAATTATTAAGGACATCAACCTCTGACATACTATCCTCGCTGTAAAAATTCTTCAAAAATATTAAGCTTTGTTGAATGAGGTGTAACTTTTAATAGTGTAATAAACTATAATTTCTGCTGAATACCTCTCAAACCGTTGGGTCCCATTCTGATATGGGAGGCCTGCTCCCCCGACGCAATATTCCACCACTCACCCATAGCCTCCAACTGCGCAGGCGCAGCTGACGGGTTCCCGTTGTAGCGCTCCTGATACCCCGTCACCCCCCCTCCCCCCACTCCGCCCCTTGCCCTTCCAACCCCCACGCAGTCACTCCATCCCCTCCATCCATTCTTAGCGGCTCTCCGGCAGCACAGTCATTCCCGCCCACTGGGTTCCCATAGTGACGTAGAATACGCAGGCATTACTGCACAGGAACAGCTGACAGGCATGGCAAGTGGAAAAGGAATATATTAATGTTTAAAATGTGAATAACTCTTAAAATACAACAACAATTTGAACGTTAAAGATGAGATTTATTCAGTTCAGTTCTTTCTCGTTGCTGCTCACCGCTTCTCAATGTTTCTTTGCTGTTGATGAAACAAAAGACACACAATTTTAATATAGAGACATTTTGGTCAAACTTTAACTTGAAGAAAATCTGAGAATTTTCCTCAGAAGTCATCGTTCAACCAAGCACGCTTTTAACGACAACATTCTTGGTTGATGTTCCATCCTTCAGGAAAACTATGACATTTTCCTTCAGCTTTCCTCTGCTAAGAGCCACATATTGTTGTCCATGCTGAAATACCACTTTCTCGAGGTATATCAACACTTTCTCTTGCCCTTGCACTTTATGGATCGTCATAGCAAAACTTGACTGAATGGGGAATTGGCTCCGCTGAAGGGGAGTGTGTTTGCCTTCTGTCAAATTGTGCATTATCCTAGGAATGAGAACAATGTCATCTTTGAAGGCTCCCATGTTGATACTTGCAACAATCAGATTACTGTGAAGCTCTTCCACAATCATCCTCGTTCCATTGCATAGCTTTGGGGGTTCCAAGTTTCTCATTAACATGATCGAAGATCTTTTTTTCAACTCCAATTTGTGTGGTGGTAAATCAGAGATGTCGAGTGAATCGAGGAATTCTGTTGAGAATTGAGTAGCATCAGTTTCCTCAGTGACAGCATTAAAACAAAAACATTCCTTAATGATTCCAGGGAAGCGTCTGATACATGGAGAATTGATGCTTCTCATCGTATCGTTCTGCGGAACCAAGATACAATTGTCAGAGAATAATTCTACAGGATTGTCAAATGTGGGATAGATGAAATCAAAACAATCCTCCAGTATTTTTGCTGATAGAACCACATCGTCTGGCATTTCAATTTCATCGTCTTCATTCTTTAAAATCTCGTCTTCTCCAACTTTCAACAAAAATTGAGAATAGTCTTCTCCCTCTCTCAATCGCATATTCGTCTGCAGTTGAAACTTGGTGAAAAGTGTCCACAAGTAGGATTTCTTGATGCAGGAATTTTCAACATCAGCATAATTTCCCCTTTTCACTACACGATGGAGTTGTCAAAAATCACCACAATAAATAGTAAGAATGCTGCCAAAAGGCTTAATGTTGGTGCATGCATCTTGAAGAGTTTTGTCCACTGCTTCCAAGCTCTCCCTTCTAATCATTGGGCATTTGTCCCAAACAATGAGTTTCACTTGTCTCATCAAACGTGCCGTGTTAGAGTTCTTCGCAATATTGCAGAATGCATCCTCGGTCTCTTGGATGAGTATTTTGAATCGAGAATGTGCAGTTCTTCCACCAGGCATTAATTTAGCTGCTATCCCAGAGGATGTTACAGCAATAGCCACATCACCTTGACCTCTAACTTTGGAGAGGATCAAATTGGTGATGAACGTTTTACCCATTCCTCCTGGTGAATCAATGAAAAACATTGAAGGAAGCTTCCTTTTCAAGCAGTTGCACACCTGGTCATACGCTGCACTATGCACAGCATTCAGCAGAGGCTCATTCTCCTCAACAAATTGCTGTTGTTCAGTTATATTGTATTGCAATTCCTGCAGCAATTCTGGATTATCATCATCAAGGTGCATCCTTCCATTTCTTGGCCGTGGCAAATGAAAGCATTCCATTCTTTTGTAGTAATTCTCAAGCTTGTCTTGAATATACAAAAGAGCCTGATCATAATGCTTCTCTTCAATCGTGATATTAGGATCACTCATTGTTCTCCATTCTTTGTATTTGAAGCGGGGGCTCTCGAGGGGGGGGGGGGGGGGGTGGCGTTACCTTCATGGTAACGGAAGGGGCGTTACCTTCATGGTGAATGACAGGCGAGAAGACCAATTTGCTGATCTCATGATTTTTTAAACCTTCATAACTTTTGTAATATTCCACCGATCGGAACAAAACTTGATGCGCTTGGAGCAGAGGAGAATGGTGAGTAAGGTGGCGAAAATAATCCCAGTGATATAGGCTACCGTTTTTGCGCAAATTTAAAAACAGCGCAAACCGGAAGAGGACAAGTTAGAATTTTAGTAATAGTGTAGATAGGTGTCATGTTTTTTTTTTAATTTATTTTGTTTGTTTTTAATATATTTAGTGACTGGATAGTTGGGCTTTGGATAGCTTTTCATATTGTATGCTGATGACTTAAGCGGAGGGACTGGCATTAGCGTGTCTGAAAATAGTACCAACTTTCAGATCATGATGTTATCTTACCCATTTACTCCTCCAAACTAATGTTTTGTTTCTTTACTCATCCCATACTATTGCCAGCCTATTTCGTTCACATTTTTTGATGCATTCTCTCTTTTAAAAATTTCACTTTCACAGAGTTTCTCCTTGTTTCTCTCAAACCACTCTTCCAAGTTCTGCATCTTAAAAGGGGGGTGTATGGGGGGCGGGGGTCTGGTTGAGGGGGATGTGGGGGAGGGGGGTGTGGGAGGGGGGTTTTGTGTGTGGGGGGGGGGGTGTGGGGGAGGGGGGTTGGGGGTATTGGAGGGGACAAATCTGGGATGGGAGTGGGGGAGGGGGGATGGGAGGGGGTGTATGGGCTCAGCGGCTCCGGCTCTGACCGGCTCCAGGACCCAGCTCCTGACTCACTCACCGGCTCCATGATCCGGTGCCTGTCACACTCAGTGGCTCTCAGCCCCGGCTGCACTCATCGGCACCCGGCTCGTCGTGGTGGTTGCCGCCCATGAACACAGCAGCCCCCGCCCGTGAATACAACAGCCCCGGCCTGTGAACACAGCAGCCCCCGCCCGTGAACACAGCAGCCCCCGCCCGTGAACACAGCACCCCCCGCCCGCGAACACAGCAACCCCCGCCTGTGAACACAGCACCCCCCCGCCCGTGAACACAGCAGCCCCCCGCCTGTGGACACAGCAGCCCCCCGCCTGTGGACACAGCAGCCCCCCGCCTGTGGACACAGCAACCCCCGCCTGTGAACACAGCACCCCCTGCCTGTGAACACAGCACCCCCGCCTGCGAACACAGCAGCCCCTCGCCCGTGTACACAGCAGCCCCTCGCCTGCACTCCGCTCCTTCAGCTTTATTCTCCCCGCCGGTGATTGACAGCGGGTGACGGAAAGGTCGTCCCGGCGAATAACAGCCCAATACCCTTTGTAATATTTCACCGATCGAAATAAAACTTGATGCACTTGCAGCAAAGGAGAAGGGCAAGTAAGGTGGTGAAAAATTCTAGTGATATGTAGCAATGTTACAAATTTTTGAGATTTAAAAAATCAAGTCTGCAATATACCCCATTAGATAAAGCATAAAAAGAAGTTTATTTTTACACCTAATTCACTTTCATATCTTCAGTATTAAAAAAAGTTATGGCCATTTTCATACTCGGAAATTAGCATCTTGTTCCCCATTGCCTTTACTCAAAAGCTGTGATCGAGGACAGTCAAAAGCCCATAACTTTCTTAAAATTTAAGAGAACTCAATGAAATTTATTATAGATTGAAGCATTCTGAAACAAATACTTCGACGACCTGAAATTAAAGCATATAATTAGTTAGTTACCTAATTGTAGCTAATTACAAAATTCAATTACTAGATCTAAACATCTATCCATTTCTTAAGAAAAGATAAACATTTTTAAATTGCCTAAGTGTCCAAATAACATTCACACAATAATTCACAATATAACATGATTTTTAAATCTCATTTTCATGAATTTATAGGCCAAATTAAAGGAATTTAGAGTTTAATTCCCATAAATTAATATGCATTTAAATCAGCTTGCAAGTGGGTTTTAGTGGAACGCGATGGATTGGAACGGTGCGGTTTGCGGTGAATTTAACCCGCAGTCAGCAGGAAAAATACTGCCGGATCGTATATATTTTTTGTCCCCTTTTCGCAACATGAAAATTTGATTAAAGGCTTCCTAAGAAGCACGTTTTTATGTAAAAATAAACTGTGTACCTTCTTTTATCCCTTACGTAAAATCCGTCCCGTTGTCGGCGTTCACGGCTTTAGAAGATGATTTTTAAATTGCTTGCTAATAAATGATCTAGCGTAGTTTAAAAATACCTTCATAAAACAAATATCGGAGCGATTTCTCTTTAGCACCGAAATACCCTGAGATGGATCGATTTGAATTGTCTGGAGAAAAACAGCATTTTAAACGCGCCCCCCTCTGAAAGGCGCCAAAGTCGCGCACACGGGGACTGACAGAACTGCAGCGCCGCTGAAGGTAAGTATTGTAACATACCTGCAATATGGGGGATCGTTTTAGCGCAAATTAAAAAACACCGCAAATCGGAAGATGATAAGATGAGAATTTCACAAGTACATAGATAGATTTATCTCCAGTTTTGCCCAGTTGTGAAGAAAGTCACTGACTTAGTTTAGTTTATTGTCACGTGTACCGAGGTACAGTGAAACATTTTGTTGTGTGTTAATCAGTCAGTGGAAAGACAATACATGATTACAATCGAGCCATCTACGGTGTACAGATACATGATGAAGGGAATAACGCGATTCAAAAGAAAGACTTGAAACATTATCTATGTTTTCTTACAAATGACTTGGTAAATGTTATCAACACCCTCTATTTTCAAATATAAAATAATTGTTGATTACTTTGCACTCTTGCAACTCAGACATATCCATGTGTGTGCTTCTTAGTTGCTAGAAATGTAAAATAATTGTGGTATGGAAACTGATGTGCTGTTGTATGATCATTTTTTAAATAAATATTATACCAATTGATTGCCATCATTGTATAAGCATCAATTAAAATAAAGATTTAAATAAGTGGATAGTTCATCGATAATTTCTATAGTTGTGGATATATGCAGACAATATTTCATATTATGAAGAGAGTCCCCTTCCAAAACTCAGGGGTAAATGAGCAATTCAGCCACTGAAGATGAAAACGCATACCATCAAGGATAATAGATAGATAGATAGATAGATAGATAGATAGATAGATAGATAGATAGATAGATAGATAGATAGATAGATAGATAGATAGATAGATAGATAGATAGATAGATAGATAGATAGATAGATAGATAGATAGATAGATAGATAAATAGATGGATGGATGGACGAACAGACAGACAATAGGTGCAGGAGTAGGCCATTCGGCCCTTCGAGCCAGCACCGCGATTCAATGTGATCATGGCTGATCAGCCACAATCAGCACCTCGTTCCTGCCTTCTCCCCATATCCCCTGACTCCGCTATCTTTAAGAGCCCTATCAGCCTCTCTCTTGAAAGTATCGAGTGAACAGGCCTGCACCACCCTCTGAGGCAGAGAATTCCACAGACTCACAACTCTCTGTGTGAAAAAGTGTTTCCTAGCAGGGATGACGGTGGAACAACAATGGCAGGTATTTCTGGGAATAACACAGAAGGTGCAGGATCAGTTCATTTCAAAGAGAAAAAAAGATTCCAAGGGGAGTAAGGGGCGACCGTGGCTGACAAGGGATGTCAGGGACAGTATAAAAATAAAAGAGAAGAAGTACAACAGAGCAAAGATGAGCGGGAAGCAAGAGGATTGGGTAATGTTTAAAGAGCAACAAAAGATAACTAAAAAGGCAATACAGGGAGAAAAGATGAGGTACGAAGGTAAGCTAGCCAAGAATATAAAGGAGGATAGTAAAAGCCTCTTTAGGTATGTGAAGAGGAAAAAATTAGTAAACACCAAAGTTGGACCGTTGAAGACTGAAAATGGTGAATTTATTATGGGGAACATGGAAATGGCAGATGAATTGAACAGGTACTTTGGATCCGTCTTCACTAAAGAGGACACAAACAATCTTCCTGAAATACTGTTGGCCAGAGGATCTGGGGTGATGGAGGAACTGAAGGAAATCCACATTAGGCAGGAAATGGTGTTGGGTAGTAGTTTGATGGGACTGAAGGCTGATAAATTCCCAGGGGCCTGATGGTCTGCATCTCAGGGTACTTAAGGAAGTGGCTCTAGCAAATTCATGGATGCATTGGTTATAATTTTTCAATGTTCTATCGATTCAGGATCAGTTCCTGTGGATTGGAGGGTAGCTAATGTTATCTCACTTTTTAAGAAAGGCAGGAGCGAGAAAACTGGGAATTATAGACCAGTTAGCCTGACATCGGAGGTGGGGAAGATGCTGGAGTCAATTATAAAAGTTGAAATAGTGGCATATTTGGATAGCAGTAACAGGATCGGTCCGAGTCAGCATGGATTTACGAAGGGGAAATCATGCTTGACTAATCTTCTGCAATTTTTTGAGGATGTAGCTAGGAAAATGGACAAGGGAGAGCCAGTCAATGTAGTGCACCTGGACTTACATAAAGTATTTGATAAAGTCCCTCATAGGAGATTAGTGGGCAAGATTAGGGCACATGGTATTGGGGGTAGAGTGCTGACATTGATAGAAAATTGGTTGGCAGACAGGAAACAAAGAGTAGGGATTAACGGGCCCATTTCAGAATGGCAGGCAGTGACTAGTCGGGTACTGCAAGGCTCGGTGCTGGGACCGCAGCTATTTACAATATACAGCAATGATTTAGATGAAGGGATTCAAAGTAACATTAGCAAATTTGCAGATGACACAAGGCTGGATGGCAGTGTGAACTGTGAGGAGGATGCTATGAGAATGCAGGGTGACTTGGACAGGTTGGGTGAGTGGGCAGATGCATGGCAGATACAGTTTAATGTGGATAAATGTGAGGTTAACCACTTCGGTAGCAAAAACAGGAAGGCAGATTACTATCTAAATGGTGTTAAGTTGGGAAAAGGGGAAGTACAACGGGATCTGGGGGGTCCTTGTTCATCAGTCAATGAAAGTAAGCATGCAGGTAAGAAAGCATTTGGCATTTTGGCCATTATAACAAGAGGAGTTGAGTGTAGGAGCAAAGAGGTCCTTCTGCATTTGAATAGGGCCCTAGTGAGACCGCACCTGGAGTATTGTGTTCAGTTTTGGTCCCCTAATTTGAGGAAGGACAATCTTACTATTGAGGGAGTGCAGCGTAGGTTTACAAGGTTAATTCCCGGGATGGCGGGACAATCATATGCTGAGAGAATGGAGCGGCTGGGCTTGTACACTCTGGAGTTTAGAAGGATGAGAGTGGATCTCATTGAAATATATAAGATTGTTAAGGGTTTGGACACACTAGAGGCAGCAAACATGTTCCCGATGTTGGGGGAGTCCAGAACTAGGAGTTTAAGAATAAGGGGTAAGCCATTTAGAACGGAGTCGAGGAAACACTTTTTCTCACAGAGCGTTGTGAGTCAAAAGAAAGAAAGAAAGAAAGGAAGGAAGGAAGGAAGGAAGGCAGGCAGGCAGACAGACATAGGTAGGTAGACAAACGTAGGTAGATAAAAATAGACAGACAGACAGACAGATACTGACAACAAGCACATTATTTTCGGATAATAAAATCTTAATAGTTCGTGGTAATAATCTTCTTCTCATAAGCTTGTACATAAATGTCAGCTGTGGTCAGACTTTAAGTTGGAAGATTCTGAGTTGAAATGTTAAAGAAAACTTGACTCACCAGTGCAATGTTGAGAGGGTGCTGGGCTAGTAAACGTTGACGCCAGCTCATACCCAGCTATTCCATAAACCCTCTGTGTCCCAGTTACCTGTTCACTCTCAGATGCCTGTCAATTTCCCCCTAGTTCTCCTGTCACCCATCTATAAAAATGATCATTTACAAGAGCAAATCCACCTAACAACCCGCATGTCTTTGGAAGGAGAAAGGAATTGGGAGCTACGCACAAAAAGTTGGAGTAGCTCAGCAGGACAGGCAGCATCTCTGGAGAGAAGGAATGGATGATTTTTAGGGTTGAGACCCTTCTTCAGACTGCTTAGGGACAAAGGAAATGAGAGATGTAG
The DNA here is from genome assembly GCA_963514005.1 of Raja brachyura. The sequence continues at coordinate 44,214,448 of OY740788.1, forward strand.
ACTGTGATGTGGAGAGATAAAGGACAATGAATCACAGATATGCAAAAATGTAACGATGATAAAGGAAACGGGCCATTGTTAGCTGTTTGTAGCAAAGATCCTATAGCGGAGCTATAGGATCTTTGGTTTGTAGGCTGAAAATGAAACGCTAGTTGATTTGATTAGATTTGATTTTATTACTTGTCATTCGAACCTCAGAGAGGCTCGAACGAAACTCCGTTTCTACAAGCCATGCAACAGAACAATTCATAAAAAAATACACAGACAATTCAATTCACACAAACATCCATCACAGTGAATCTCCTCCTCACTGTGATGGAAAGCAAAGTCTTCTCTCTCCCCCGCACCATTTCTCTCCCGAGGTCGAAGCCCCAGGCGGGCGGTGTTAAGTCCCACGGCCATTGAGGCCGCGCCGGGCCGAGCGATGTACGGCCCCGCTCTAGGCCCAAAAGTCACAACATTGGAGCCCCGGCAGGCGCTGGAATGTCCCGCTGGAATGTCTCGCGGCCATTAAAGCCACGCCGGGCGATGTATGGCCCCGCTCCGGGTCGCTCCAACTCCGCGACACGGGCTGGAGAAGCTGTGTTGCGGGAGCTCCGGAGAGCGGTTTCCCACCAGGACCCGCGAGTAGGGGATAGAGTCTTTGGGAGTAGGGGATAGAGTCTTTGCATAGACACAAAAAGCTGGAGTAACTCCGTGGGACAGGCATCATCTCCAGAGAGAAGGAATCCGGAGCACCAGGGGAAAATCAAGCCGTCACAAGCAGATTGTGTAAACTCTGCACAGACCATTCCAAAGATTAAGATTGAAACTAGGCCACTTGAACTGTGAAGCAGCAATACCACATCATGAAGAGTAGGTGATTCACCCCGTGCACTGCTTAATATGTAGTTAACAAATCAATGGCTTAAAACAATTACATGACTGTTATTATTTCACTGGTTGATGCCATACAAATATTGACTGCACAGCAGTGACTATGTTTCAAAATCACTGAATTGTCTGTGCAATACATTAAAAAAAAGTTATTTCCCAATTCCACTTCTCTGCAACTTACTCTGTTTTCTTCATTGGTAGGCAACATCAATGCTCGCAAACAGCAAGAAAGCTTCTTCTGAAAGATTAATTAATTACTGGAAGTGCCATTTAGTGTGAAGCTTAATGAATTAATTAACTTTCACATTTCCTATCAAAAAATATGGTGAGCAGCAAGCACATTGAGAAATTGAACAAAAATGAAGACTGCTCCCATAAAACACTTCTGAATTCTACAGTCATTACAGTTATAACAATTCAGTGCTCGAACCAGTGGCACTTTACAACCTGCACTTTTTATTGGCCATAAATTAATACTTCAAAGAATATAACAAACTTTTGTTTTTAATTCCCTTTTACCTTGTAATGATCTAATCATTTTGGAAGTGCACTATTATCGTCACTGGCAACCAAAGATTCTCTTCTTTTAGAAATGACTTTCCTGATGTGATTGCAATACTACTGATATTTTTAGACCCGTTTGATTCATAGGAAATAATCACAGATTTTCTCTCAAACATAGAGCAATGACATTATAATTCTTAATCATCTTTCATATCGAATTATGTTTTGGTTCATGCCTGTATCTTCTGGTTTGCCAGAAAGAGTTTAATTAGATATAAGTAAAACTTCTACATAATATTGAGACAGTACAATAAAATAGGTACAGACTTTAAACTCTAGGCTTTAGAGATGCAGTGCAGAAACAGGCCCTTCGGCATATCAAATCCACATCGATCCGGTTCGATCCCGACTATAGGTGTTGTCTGTACGGAGTTTGTATGTTCTCCCAGTGACCTGCGTGGGTTTTCTCCGAGATCCTCAGTTTCCTCCTACACTCCAAAGACGTACAGGTTTGTAGATTAATTGGCTTACTATACATGTAAATTGTCCCAGGTGGGTGTAGGATAGTGTTAGAGTGCGGGGATCGCTGGTCGGCATGGACTCGGTGGGCTGAAGGGCCTGTTTCCAAGCTATATCTCTAAACTAAACTGAACTAAACCCTGTACACTAACACTATCCTACACACTAGGGGCAGAACCAATTAACCTACAACCCTGTATGTCTTTGTGGGAGGATAGCGGGGCACCTGGAGAAAACCCACACGGTTACAGGGAGAACATACAAACTCTGTACAGATAGCTCCCATAGTCAAGATCGAAGCTGGGTCTTTGGCCCTGTATGGCGACAACTCTATCGCTGTGCCACAGTGCCACCCTATAAAAGAATAACTTTCAAGTTGTTTTCTAATGTTTGAATTCATGTAGCAGTTAACTGATTTCAGTAATGTTCTTAAAATAGCTTTTAAATATTTGAAGGAAATGTACACTAACTATGTAAGAACATTAAGACATTAGGATGCAATGTGCTGCCAACTAGCTGACAGCAACATAGACAATAGCCAGCTAACAACAGTGTATGCAAGAGTGCTTTCTGGATAGACTCAAAATGCTGGACTAACTCAGCTTCATACCAGCTACAGCTAGAGCAGCCTCATTCATCTGAACACGATTGCCAGTTTTAATTAAATAATTTGTTTTGAAACACACTTAACTTTTACTCTTTTCACAGTTGCTGTCCACCTGTTGAGTGTTTCCAACATTTTTTGTATTCATTTCAAATTTCCAGCATCTCTGTTTATGTGATTACTTTCTACTTATTGACCTTTTCAGAACAAGTAACAGGGATCAACTACTAATTCTTGGCTTTTTTTTTAAGAGATCACAAAATAACTCGCAGAACATTGAAAATGTACAAGATACAAGAAGTGCGCTAAGACCTGAAGCTCTAAGGAAAATAGAAACCTTCAGTCTCTTTAAATGGGATGTAGGGTGAGCTTACATGCAAAATTATTATCCTTGGATACCACAACCTGAATTTAAAAGGCAAGTCTACCTGATGTATTTATTACTGTGTAACTGAATTCAAATTCCTGGCTCCCCTGGCTTTGTACTTTCCCTGATGTGTGAAATGGCAGCACTATAGGAGTAGAAGAACTCAGTGGGTCAGAGTGAAGTGAATGAAATGAACCTTGCATTTCACCAACTTCCCTCATCTCATCTATCTCTAATCAGGATTCCTCACTTATCTTGGTAAACTTTCTGGCCTCCCCTTTGCCCATTGAAAATTAATTTACTTTCCTTTTTTACCCTCTCCCATGTACAAGAGAAAGATCCACATGCCACACAGCAAACAGGAACAATGGACACGGATTTATTTCCCTAATGGCCTGTGTAGATGATTAGTGCTTGGGTTCATCAAGCAAGTTGGAACACTTGCTTGTATTGGATATCTCCTTCCCGTGCAATGGGCAAAGTTAAATATGCTTACAAAATAATTTCAATACGAAACAGTAACTATGTTTCCCTTCCCACAGATATGGCCTGATCTGCTTAGTATCCCAGCATTTTCTGTTTTTGTTTTGTATCTGCAGTTTTTTTTTACATTAGAAAATAGTTTATGGTAAGTGCCATTTGATTTCACTGTTAATCACAGTATCCATCCGTTTGCTAATGATTGAGAGCAGATTAATTGCCCTGTACTTAGCAGAATTGATTTCTCCTATTTTTTCACTTGTTAAATATATGCTAGTGTTGTAACATTACTAGAACTGCTTGGCTAGAGTAAGATGTTTAACAGTCCATTACTATTTATAGCTAACAACATTAAAAATACATTTGGACAGGTGCATGGATAAGACATGTTTAGAGGGATAAGGGCCAAACGTGGGCAGGTGGGACTAGAGTAGATGGGACATCTTGGCCGCAATGGACTAGCTGGGCCAAAGGGCTTGTTTCTGTGCTGTATGACTATGAATCTTATATGATAGATTGTAGGAGCTTTAATCTGATTTGTTCGATGTGAGCTTGCTAAACTCTGCCTATTGCAAACTGTTTTTGCTCATGCTTGAAGTCTTATACTGCAGTTTCACTTTGCCAGCACCTAATGTTTAGCCATACCAGTTGTTAGTCCTGGCAAATCCTCCCACGTTTATCAATGAACCAGTGTTGATCCAGCCTTGATAGTAATGGTACAAAGATGAAAATGCTGGATAACGAGGTTCAAGATTTTGAGAATGTGCTTTTCCGCTTCTGCTGATGCCCACTTTTATGCAGTTCTGAGTCGATTTAATTCAGCATACTGGTCGTGTCACACAACACGGCAGGTTCAGAAGCAAGTTCAATCTGTGCAAGAAGCTGTCGCCACTGAAAGGGAACGAGACATGTTCAAAGCTTCATGACTTGTTACACATTATCTCTAGTAAAGATGTCTGCATTAAACAGCCTCTTTCCTGACAAAAATACTCAGTTACTCAGTAAAAGAAGTGCTTCTGCTGCTAAAGGAAACTTAAAGTACCTTAGTGGTTGCTCAACAGTTATTTTGAAGATAGATTTAAAAAAACACTTGATTTGTCTTATGCCATTTGGATAATAGCATCAGCTCTGAGCAGCAGGATGTCAATTGCATTTCTATTCATTGACATTTGTGAATCTCCCATTTCCTTCCTCCTACGACACATTTTTCCATGAACAAGAACCCAAGATGATCATAGCAGCGTCTCTACATGGGCACCCACGAGGCTCGCGGTATTTATGTGTAGATCATTTCCTAGGTCAACCCTAAACAAAGCACTCAGAACCTCGAACAGCAAACCATTTCATTTTATATCAGATTAATGGTTTAGATCAGAATACCAGTTTCAGAAAAAAATGAAACTAGATGGTGCTTATTAAGTTACACATTCTTAGCTCACAGGCAAGTGCCTATAAAATAGAAATTTAAATTTATATTTTAATGTTCCCAAGAGAATTTACATGCTAATATTCTGATCTTTTCTTAACAGCTGAAATAGACCCCATAAAGTACTGATTATGGAAAATGGAAAGATAAAGTTTGATCAAACCTTTATGTTGCATATCATCCAAGTACAAAATTGTACATCTGCAAATATATTGCTTTAATTTATAGCTTAAGGGGTTAAAATTGTAGTATATCGTAGTTACATTCCAAAATGGTTTTCATTTTTATTTCTAATGCAAATAAAGAACATTCATTACCACCCTCTAAAACTCAGTCCCAGTTCCTGCAGAGTGAGGAACACATTTCTTAGTTATGATTGATCTGAACTATGCTCGATCGTTGGGTCAGATCATGATGGTTCTACGTTACAGTTTTCCTCCATACATATCATCCCAATACGGGCTATCATGCCAGTCAAGATGAGCTACAGTAGCTCTTACACAAGTTAATAATTCCAAAACAATACAATTAACAATGGATTCTTTTGCAAAAGAATGAAATACAATGGTTTCCATGTTGCTTCCATTGCTCCTGATGTTGGAAGACTATACTTCAGAAATTCAATTCAAAAATTAAATTGTTCTTCACAATATTCTTCAGTCAGTTTTGTTTTCATTGCTGCTGTCTGTTAGCAGAGATGTTTTGGGTGTTTATTTATTTTCCAATTTCATAGTCTCCCTACAGCGAGAACAAGGTTGTCCAAGGAAGATCATCCCATTCAAGTCATGAACTGGATGTTGGCGGCACAGTGGTGTAGCTAGCAGAACCGCTGCCTCACAGCACCAGAGCCCTGGGTTCGATCCTGACCTCGGATGCTGTCTGAGTGCAGCTTGCACATATTCCCGTGACCGCTTGGGGTTCCTTCAGGTTTTCCGGTTTCCTCCCACGTCCCAAATGCATATGGGTTTGTCGGTTAATTGGCCTCTGTAAATTGCCCCTTTGTGTGTAAGGCATGTACGCAAAAAGTGGAATATCATAGAGCTAGTGTGAAACGGTGATTGATGGTTAGTGCAGACGACCAGCTGCGCAGATGGCACCCAAGGACAGGATCGAATCCAGATCTCTGGCACTGTGAGGCATCAGTTCTACCTGTGTTTTCCAGATGTTCCAGAGATGCATATAGATCCAGAAAGTTGGCAACTGATGAGGACAAGTCCTCAGTAAGCAAATTACAGTGGACCAAGCGTGAAATGGAGAAAGGCAAGAGATAGGACAAATCATTCAAAGGGCATAATGGGCCTCTTTTGATGTACCACTTAATTTATTACTGGCTTTGGAGGCATAATATGTTATCCAGCCAGTTAATGCTCAACTTGATATCAAACTAATATTAAGAAATGTTGAGAAATGTATTTTAGCTGTTTCTTAACATTATAAATGATTGATGAAGCATAATTCAATATTCATTCTACAGCTGTACCCTTTTGCATACTTCACAAGTGTGAAATGATTTATTTTAGTTATACCATTGCTATCTATTGTAGATTTTTGCAAAAAGACAGATTTATTTTTATTCAGCCTTATTCTCTCTGATTATTTTAGAGTGTATTTTAAAATCTAATCAACATTATTTTGAATGTTTGAACAAAGTACCTGTACAGTGGAGAGGACGTGGTTTGCTTGTCGATCCACATATCCATGAAAAGCGATGGTTGGAGGACTGCAGCAGCCTCGGGCTTGCTTGGATAGGGCACCGCTCATAATACCTAGAGCATGGACAGGACATTGAAAATGGCGTCCAAACATGGTGCCTCTTGCATGCGGGATCTGTTGACTATTTCTGTACAATTTGCTAATCGGGGATGTGCTTAAGTAGGGCAATAGTCTACTGGACTGTTAGTAAGAAAATAATTTCACTGTGCGTTTGCACACGTCACAGTAAAAGCACCATTGATCATTGATCTGAACCTTTACTCTCCATGTATTTGTCTGAATGTCTTTTAAACATTGAATTGTATCCACGTCTATAGCTCCCACTAGCTTTTATACTTCAAAATAGACTTTATTCAAGTAATAAATATATACAATACATCAACCGTGCGAAAAATCCATCCAACATTTTTGGAGGCTATACAAATTGTTCCATACAGTCTATACACATTTCTCAAATTTCGCAAATCGATCCCCCACCCGTGCCACTCATGTGGCCTCCCGGCATGGGATACCTTCCCTTATTTTGAGGGGCGTCTCCAACATACCGTGCCCCCCATGTCCAGCAGCGGAAGGACCTTAGACTGTGGCCCTCCCCCACCGAGCCTTGGCGTTGGCTGCACCAAGCTTCAGTGCGTCCCTCAGCACGTACTCCTGCAGTCTGCAGTGGGCCAGTTGGCAACATTCCCCGATGGACATCTCACTCTGCTGGGTGGTGAACAACGCTTGGGCAGACCAGAGAGCGTCTTTCACCGAGTTGATGATCCTCCAGCAGCACTTGATGTCAGTCTCTGAATGTGTCCCTGGGAAAAGTCCGTAAATCACAGAGTCCTCTGTGACGGAGCTGTTTGGAATAAAGCGTACCAGGGACCCTTGCATTTTTCTCCAGACTCTTTGGGCAAATCCACACTCTGCAAAGAGGTGGGCAACCGTCTCCACTCCATAGCAGCCGTCCCGAGGGCAGCGTGCGCTGGTAGCTCCCACTAGCTGCTTACTAGCAGCATACCCACCACCATCAGTGTGAAAATGTTGCCCTTCAGGTCCTTTTTAAATGTGTCCTCTCTCACCTTAATTCTATGGTAACTAATTTACAACTTCCCAACCCTGGGAAAAAGACTGATCATCCACCTTATCTATGCTCCTCATGATACATCTACAAGGTCACCCCTCAATCTAGAGCTTTAGGGAAAAATGTCCCAACCTATCCAGGCTCTCGTTCTAAATAACTCAAGCTTCCAGTCCTAGTGGATCTTTTCTGCATCTTTCCAAAGGTAGGTGACAAAAAATGCACAAAAGTCTCCAAGTGTAGTCTCACCAATGACATGTAAGTTGTAATGTGAAGTCCCAACTCCTGTGCCCAATGGTTTAACAATGAATGCAAACATGCCAAACACCTTCTTCACCCCACGGTCGGGGTGGGATATTGCAACCTTTATGTGGTCCACCCTGTTTCGACTCACTAATGCAATCAACCCGACGTGCACAAACAAATAGATCAAATAGAACAAGTGGATTTACAACTTTAGGCTGTGCACACCATACGCAAGAGGAAGAAGACCCAAGTCTATCTGCTTCACCACTTTCAGGGACACATAGCATAATTAGATTAAGTATTTTAAGATTTAAGTATTGAGCACCTTTCAGTTTTTAGTTGGTTTTGCTTTTTTCTCTCTGCACCCAGCGCAGTCCTATGTACTGATTCCCCACATCTAAAAGGGGTCTGGCCTGAAAAAAAGTATTTATATTCCACTTCCCATGGTTGTTGCCAGGAATTCTGAGGAATATAAATACTTTTTTCAGGCCAAACCTTCCAGATTATATTCTGATCTAAAGCATTTTCTATTTCTGTTTAAATTCTCTATTATCTGCAGTCCCCCCCCCTCCCCCCCCACATTTCCTAATGTCTGCTAAACTTAATTTAGTTGTTCAGTAATACACAAAATTATAACAATTTCAATCAACAATTACGTCTTCATTTTAATCTGAGCCAAAAATATAGATGTCGTTAAAAGTAGCATCTGTCATGTAGTCTCACCAAGAGAAATATGCATATCAACTTTTACTTAAATTTGGCATACTTTTTTTTTCTGAAGAAGGGTTCCGAGCCAAAATGTCACTTATTCTTTTTTTTCTCCAGAGGTGCTGCAAGACCCACTGAATTACACCAGCATTCTGTGTCTACCTTCGGTATAAACCAGCATCTGCAGTTCCTTAGAATATACTTTTTTTTCCTGCCGTAATTCAGGTTTTCTCTTCAGAGCCAATTGTAAACTGAGAGAAAGCAAAGACGCAATGGAGTGTGCTCTATCCCAGCATACATTGTGATGGTGAAAGTCCTATATTGAAACCACGGGCTCTGCTTGGAGATAGAGGGCTTTCACCCACGCTATGGATTCTGGGAATAACCCATATTGTACTCTATCTGTTCGTTTCCCCAACACCGGGAACTACCAGCCACAACCTTTCAAACAGAATTACTAATTTCAACTGAGTCGTGTGGCCTAAGGTGGAGAATTCATAAAGAAACATTTCCAATACCTCATATTATGTGTACAAAAACAGAAAATGTAGCACAATCAAATGCGTCTTAAAACATATGGTTAATTTCTTAACACGTTCAAAACATCTTAAGATTTTTTCAAATATATGCCATGGGTTACTGGCAACTGAAAATTACCCTTTAGTGTTGAAAACAAGAAATAACAAACGGAGTTGATGACCATGTGTGTGCGATAATGTTGCAAAGAGTACAAGTAGAGGGAGAGGAGGGATGTCTCCCTCTCAATGGAAAACACTCTCCACCCGGTGGGTCGAATTGCCACTTTCTAAACGTTTATAAATGCAAAATAACAGATAGGCTACTTTGCAGAATCTGTATCCCAGATGACCCTCGTCCCATCTCCCCCAACACACACACAGTGATAGTAGTAGAATTAGGCCATTCGGCCCATCAAGTCCATCAGGAACATCGTACACTACATATAAACCGAAAGCACTTGGGTCTGAAGCAAACTGAGAAACGTCTGGAGAAGAACAGACGAGAGTTAATACTAAAGATAGAAACACAGAGATGGAGTAACTCAGTGGGACAGGCTGATGTAAACGTTCCACTGATGTAAAAGTTGCTGCAGTGCTTGGCAAAGATCCTACAGGATCTATAGGATATTTGGTGCTTGGTGCTCAGCGCTTCACCCGGAACCATCCGTCCCCGCGCTTCACCCGGGGGAGGACCAGGGCCGGGCCGCCCTCCTCAAACATGGCGGCGCTACTGGCAGTTGGTTCGCGTGGACGCGGCGGACAGGAATCCAGCGGTAAATGGACGGGACTGGACATTGGAGAGAGGAGGGGAAGAGAGAGTGGGGAGGGGGAAGAGAAAGTAACAAAGGGTCTGCATGAAGGTTCGGACCAAAGTGTTGAGGCAGAGGAGAGGAGAGGAGAGCAGCGCCAGGGTCGGGACCGCCTGTCTCATTTGCTCTCAGTTCAATAATTCATAAATTATAGGAGCAGAATTAGACTATTCGTCCCATCCCGTCTGCTCCGCCATTCAGTCATAGCTGAAGATAGACACAACCAATTGGAGTAACTCAGCGGGACAGGCAGCATCCCTGGAGAGAAGGAATGGGTGACGTTTCAGGTCAAGACCCTTCTTCAGTCATGGCTGATCTCTCTTCCCCAGCTCAACCTCATTCTCCTGCCTTCGTCCCATCACAGAAGGAACTACAGATGCTGCAATCTTCCTAGAACACAAAGTGCTGGAGTCATTCAGTGGGCCTGGCAGCATCTGTGGAAGACCTGGATGGGTGAAATTCTGGGTCTATGAAGCATTCCCCAGCCCATGCTAAGTTGAACTACTCTGCCTGCATGTGATCTATATCCCTCCATTCCCTGCATATCCAAGTGCCTGAAGTAGGGTCTTGGCCCAAAACGATGCCTATTCCTTTTCCCTGGAGATGCTGTTTGACCTGCTGAGTTACTCCAGCTTTTTGTGCTCTTTTAAGCCTCTTTCTGACTTTAATCTCCTGCTTTTTGTAATGTTGGCATTATTTTCCTCCTCTGTCTACAGTCCATGTCTACTGTGGGCTCTCGGACATTCTCCTGAATTTCACGGAACCAAAGAAGCAGGCTTCTGGCCCCATTTTTGTATTGCTGGTGGTGCAGGCACAGAATTCATTCTTGGCCTGCCCTGTACATTTTATGTGCTACTCCTGATCCACGTTCCTCATTATGGTCAAATCAATAAAAAATTCCAATGAACAAATTGAATAATGGTCAAATTGAAAATAATCCCTTTAACATTTAATGAGATTATTTTCTCATGAGTTTTGTAGTCGCCCCGCCTAAATTCTGAAGCTGGATCAGTGAAAGTTTAATGTTGGTAACTATGATTGTGAACTTTGTTCCTTGCATTCATTTCAGCCATCTTTATGATATTCATTTAAAACAAATTTATTGTCTCTCAATTCTGTGTTTTTGATAGTCATTTACTCTAATTGATCCACACACATATCTACTCTCAATTCTGTACTTGCAGTTGTGAAATCTTAATTGCATTCACGGATTGTCATTCCTTACTGGATTTAAAATCTCAGAAGAAAATTACGCCATTTGTTTTCTTGGGATCACTGTCCCAATCAACATGATCCAGAGTTATCTTCTTTACCAAGCATCATTTTGTTCTCATATGTCTATAATCCCTTGATTTCCACTCAGTATCCAGAAATCTATTTATCTTTGATAGCGATGCAATCAGTAACTAAGCCACCGCAGCCTCTGAGGATAAGAAGACCGAAGATGCAACACTCTGATTGAACAAAAATATCTCTCCATTTAAGTCCAAAATTGCCTATCCGCTAGTTTGAGATTGTGACTCCTAATTTTAGTCTCCTCAAACATGGGGAAATATGCTCTTCAATTCGATACTATTGAATTCTAAGAATTTAGTATGTTTTAGTGAGCTCACCATTCCTAAATCCTCTCCTCAATCTCCCCTTGTTTGCCCAAAATCAGTCTGCTAAATATTTTCTGCACCATGTACAAAAAGTATTCCCCTCCAGACGGGACACCAAATTATGCATATGATTTCAATTATAGTCTCTGTATGATTGTGGTATTGGTTTTTGGGTCCTTATCTTTAAATAAGAGCTTGAACCATTGTAGTTACCATAGCTAAAGCCTTCATTATGCTTTTTCTTTGCTTTAGAAGAGCTGATCATGTTTTCTCCTTCCTTCTGTCCAGAGATGCTGCCAGTCCTCCTGAGTTACTCTACCTTTTTATGTTTATCTTTGGTTTAAGCCAGTATTTGCAGTTCATTCCTACACGTCTTCTCCTACATTGTCCTGCTCATCCAAAAATTCTGTTCTCTACTTGCTCCTGAAACATCTTTCCCTTTATGCGTAAACTCTCCCATGCCTTTCCACACATATCATTGTATCTTTACTGATGTTCCTTCTGGGCCTCACTCGATCTGCTTCTCCCTTGATCAGGTACCTTAGTCATACTATTTCAAATGCCGACATTGTATTTAAACTAAAGCCTTCAGTCGCTGCAGCTATTAAATTCTTGTCAGTTACTTGTTCCATTTCACTTTTAATTCAACTGGTTGGGAATCCCTTGCTCTGTTTTAATGCCACTGATATTTTATAAAAGAAAGTACTCATGATAATGTGATAATTTTTGATTTTTTTTAGGATGTAACATGTAGAATGGATAAGGGCGAGCCAGTGGATGTGGTGTATCTGGACTTTCAAAAAGCCTTTTGACAAGGTCCCAAAAGAGATTAGTGTGCAAAATTAGAGCACATGGTATTGGGGGTTGGGTATTGACATGGATAGAGAACTGAATGGCAGACAGGAAGCAGAGTTTGAATTAACGGGCTCTTTTCAGAATAACAGGCAGTGACTAGCGAGGTGCCACAAAGCTCGGTGGTGGGACCCCAGATATTTACAATATATATTAACGATCTAGATGAGGGAATTAAATGTGACATCTCCAAGTTCGCGATGACACAAAGCTGGGTGGCAGTGTGAGCTGCGATGAGGATGCTATGAAGCTGCAGAGTGACTTGGATTGGTTGGGTGAGTGGGCAGATGCATAGCAGATGCAGTATAATGTGGATAAATGTGAGGTTATCCACTTTAGTGCAAGAACAGGAAGGCAGATTATTATCTGAAAGGTGTCAGATTAGGAAAAAGGGAGGTGCAACGAGACCTGGGTGAGCTTGCACATCAGTCCCTGAAAGTAAGCATGCATGTACAGCAGGCAGTGAAGACAGCTAATGCCATGTTGGCCTTCATTGCGAGAGGATTTGAGTTTAGGAGCAAGGAAGTCCTACTGCAGTTGTACAGGGCCCTGGTGAGACCGCACCTGGAGTATTGTGTGCAATTTTGGTCTCCTAATGCAGGGCTCGAAATTAACGGTTCCCTGGGTGCCAATGACCACACAAAGTGCTGCCGGGCAACCTAAACGCCGAGTCATTTTTCCCGGCTTGGCACGCAAATACTGGTTTATACCGATAGACACAAAAAACTGGAGTAACTCAGTGGGTCAGGCGGCATCTCTGGCGAATAGGAACGTGACATTTCGTGTCGGTGGCGACTCTATTGCGCGGCAAAGATACTAGGAGCGGGGTGAGAAAGGGTCGGAGCGAATGACGGGCCCCGCACAGTGGCAGCAGCGGCCGCGACAGCGGCTCCACCGCCTCCCCCTCCCGCACCCCGCCCGGCGGAAGGAGGCCTCCCTCCCTCCCTCTCCCCTCCCGGCCTCGGCGTGCGAGAGGGGTTGTTTTGAAAGCGCTGTTGGCGGATTTGCAAGCAGCGGCCGCTATCGCCCTGATACCAAAGATCCTATAGCTATAGGATAGTTGAGTTGCACTGCTCGGCCCCGTACCTTGCTGTCAGCTGGCGGAGGAGTTCCCAACCGCCTCCCCCTTTGGCGGCGGCACTTTGGCGTTGAACAGGCACGGCCAAGGCAGCGGGCAATGTTGTCCGAGGAGCGCTGACCTTAGTTCCTCCCCACCTCCCCTGCCCCTTCCCCCCTATCTCTCTCTCTCTATCTCGTACGCCCCCCTCCACCCCTCTTATCCTGAGACCCCTCCTCTCCATCCCGCACTGATCCCCATTCCCTCCTCTATTCAGTCCTCACTGACATCCCCTGTGCTCCCTTCCCCATCTATCTCCCCCCCCCCCCCCCAATCTATTCATTACCCTACCCACCTCGCATTGATTATCCTGCCACCCCCCCATCCATCCTACACTGGTCCCCCAATTCATCCTGTACTGACCCCCCCCTTCCCATCCATCCTGCACTTTTTACCCCCCATTTATACTGCACTGATCCACCCATTCATCCCGTACTGACCCACCACCCATTTACCCTGCACCAATCCCCCACATCCATCCTGTAGTGATCTCCCCATTAATCTTTTACTTATCCCCTCATTCATCCTGTACTGATTCCCTCATGCATCCTGTACTGATTCCCTTATGCATCCTGCACTGACCCCTTCATTCATCCCGTACTGATCCCCCATTCATTCTATACTGATTTCCTCATTCATCCTGTAGTGATCTCCCATTCATCCTGCACAGACCCTCCGATCCACACTGTCCTGACCCCCCCCCCCATTCATCTCGTACTGATCTCCCCCCCCCCCCCCCCCCCCCATTCATCCTGTACTGATCCCCCCATTCAAGAAGAATGAGGGGAACAGTCTGAAGAAGTGTCTCGACCCGAAACGTTGCATATTTCCTTCGCTCCATAGATGCTGCCACACCCACTGTTTCTCCAGCATTTTTGTCTACCCCCATTCATCCTGTACTGACCCCCCATTCATCCTGTACCGACCCTCTCCCCCCCATCCATCCCGTACTGAACCCCCCCCCCCCATTCAACACCACTGACATCCCCTGTGCTCTCCCCTCACAATTTTACATACTCCAACCAACACATACTAATTCACTTGCCTCAATCCATCCATTCCGCACCGATTGCCTTCTCAAACCCCCTCCCCCCGCCATCTATCCACCCCGAATTGATTCATTAAACTAAACCAAACTTCTGGTGCCCTTTGCAAAGTTGAACCGTTAAAAAAAAATATATATATATATATATATTCTTAACTTAGAATTGGTTACTGCAGCTGCCTGCTTGTCTTCTATGGTCTTGTCCAGGTAGTCCTGGAGCAGGAGTATACTTAATAAATGAGGAGGTAAGTATTATTTAATTAATACTCAATTCTTTGATACTTTGTGAACAATTTAGTTGTATGTTGGAATAATTTGATGTGCCCCTTTAGGTATTTTATATGGAATAGATCTTTATGCTCTAGTGGAGTGTAAATCTTGTGCATCTTTACTGCTGTTTTGTTTGTATCTTCTCGTTTTCAAATTCCTGTTCTGCTTACAGTGGCCACCATTAAAATGAGAAATACAAAACATAAATGAAAAATGGCTCAGAGTCGCAGAGGTCGTATTGAATATTATTTTTGAATACTTTAAAGTTTTAGCATTAGAAACAATGCTCCAAGATTTTGATTTGCCACACTGGGTTGTATTCCATGCGATTTGTGTGAGGGTAACTTACAGCTTGGGTGGAGAGAAACTTAATTGATGGTTGGAGAGTTTGAGCAAGAAGGCATGGTCTAAGAATAAAAATGTTAGGCAGTTCACGCCTATTTAGGAAACACTTTTATTTTAAATTGTGCTAAAGGATTATTGGTACACTTCTATCTTTTAAATTATTGCCACTGTACATCAGTTGTTAATTTTAACTTTGAAATTGGTTAACAAGAACAATCAAAAGTTCAAGCGATACGGAACAAAGAGGAATACATAAAGTTAGATAGCATATATAAATGGATCTATGAATTCCTGTGTCAGGCAAGAAATCAATTTTGTCTTTGTGTCATAGAAATTCACTTTTGAAAATGTAAGCATCCATAGCGATCCACTGGTATCTTCTATAATTCTTTACTATTCGTAAGCAAAGGTTTTATTTTACAATTGTGCTTGTTGGGCTATTGAGAGGAGATTGCTGAAACTCATTTTGACACTAGATGTCAGCATTGCATCAAATGAAAAATCTGAACTGGAGCGCACCCTTTCTAATCCGAGAAACCTGCCTATTCCTGATTTTTAGATTCCGATGGAGACCTTGCAAGTAAGCATTCCTCTTCAATGGAAGATGAGGAAAATCGTGAGGCAGTGGCTGAACCTGGAGGGGAATCCCCGGTTGAAAATCCCAATGCTGGCTGGGCAGATGCAATGAGCAGAATTCTCAACAAGAGTACGCCTGGTGACAAACCAACGATACTTGCTAAAAGTAAAGAGAAAGAAAAAGAGATACGGAAACAAGAGATGTTAGAAAAGATGAAAAAGGTATTGCATTGAGCTCTTGAAATTGAGGTTTTTGAATGGGCCCAAGGAAAATAAATATACAACTCTTCACAAGAATAATGTACTGTGTAAGAAGCAGATAATGTTGAAATGAGAAGGTAAAATAAGGTGACATCTGAAGGGTTAAAATAACAGGGTTCTTGTTTACCGGATCAAAGTACATATAATATAATTGAGATGTAGTAGGAATTGTAAAATATATTGCTTAGGAATCTCATTGAAGCTGTCATGAGCTTAAAAATTAATGTGCTTGTGGAGGGGGATGGGGAGAGGAAAAAGGGAAGGTTGATAAAATATTGACCAGTATTTCAAAGCAAAGGGTTTTATAGGGATTAATCTTTTCTGCCGGTTCAAGCGAGTTGAGAAAATATTTTATTTCATACCTTCAGAAAATATGGTTGCTTTTTCTGCGCGAATGATACTGGCAACATTGGTTACAAACACAGTACCCTCCATAATGTTTGGGACAAAGACCCATAATTTATTTATTTGCCTCTTATTTATACATAGTCCCCCCCATTTCAGGGCACCATAATGTTTGGGACTCATGGCTTTATCGAGGGCACTGTATTTCACATTTTTAACATAAAGATTTGTTTTAAGAAAGTTTCCAAATAAATGAGGGATTAATTGATTCCTGAATTATCAGGTTAACATTGTTGAATCCACTGCTGTACATCGGCAACCTTCTGCTTGCTTTTAGTTCTTGATCACATATAAACAAAGCAAGGGTGTGTGTACAGTAAAAAAGTGACGAACAAGATGTGAATTTCGTCAAACTGCCAACTTAATTTCAAGTGAAATAATGTAGCGTTGAACTCGCAATTACAGAAAAATAATAATACTGAAGGAGACCATTTGACCTGTTGAATCTACACTGGATTCATCATTTCACCTCCTTGCCAAGTGCCTTGTTAGTTGAGTGATCAAATCCAAAAGGATAATGTTGGAATTATCTCGTGTCCTACCAACTTAATCAAGTTTTTTTTAAAATGAGGTAATGACGTGGTGATTGCTGAGGGTAGGATGATGGATGGATTTTAGTAGGCTATTTGATAAAGTTCCCTATGATAGGTTGATCCAAGGAATTAAGATTAATGAGATGAACAGTGATTTGGTCTTTTGGATTGAGAACTGACAAACTGATAGAAGACAGAGGGTTGTGGTAGAACGACAATGCCCAGGCTGGAGGTCTGTGACCAGTGGAATACCGCAGCGATCTGTTTGGACCTCTGTTGTTTGTGATTTGGACATAAATGTAGATAGGTTGGTTAGTAAGTTTGCAGGTGACACCAAGATTATTAGAATCGGCGACTGCGAGGAAGGCTGTCAAAGTATACAGTGGGATATAGATCGCAACAGAAATGGGTGGAGAATTGGCAGACGGAGTTTAATTTAAGCAAGTGTGATCTGTTGTAGTTTGGGAGATCGAATGTAAAGGAAAAATATACATCTAATGGCATGACATCTTAACAGATGTACAGAGGGAT
The DNA here is from genome assembly GCA_963514005.1 of Raja brachyura. The sequence goes on from OY740788.1 coordinate 44,231,817, forward strand.
ATTGGGGTCCAAGACCATAACTCTCTGAAAGTGACAACGTATAGTTAGAGTGGTTAAGAAGGCATATGGTAAGCCTGCCTTAATTGGTCTTGGCATTGAATATAAAAGGCAGGATTTCATGATGCAGCTTTTTGAGACTTTGGTTCAGCCATATTTGGTCGCATCTACGCAGGAAGGGCGTTGTAGCTTTGGAGAAGGTGCAGAGGAGGTTTACCGGAATCATCCTGGCTTGGGGAGTATTAGCTACATGGAGAGTTTTGACAAACTTTGATTGTTTTCTTTACAATGCCGCAGATTGCGACAAGACCTGATAGAAGCATATACAATTGAGAAGCACAGATGGGTTAGGCAGTCAGAACCTTTTCACCAGAGTCAAATACTACAGGGTATAGTTTTAAGGTGAGAGTGGCAGAGTATAAAGGAAAGGTGCCGGGTAGGTTTATTTACACAGAGTGTGGTGAAAGCCTGCAACACGCTGTTGGCTGGTTGCGGCAGATACAATAGTGCAATTGAAGAGATTTTCAGATAGACATATGGATATGGAAGGATATAGATTAAGTGCACAGATTAGATCTGGTTTTGGCAACATGTTCGGCACAGGCTTTATGGTCTGAAAGGCCTTTTCCTGTGCTGTACTGTTATATGGGGTACATGAATGAGCCATGCTAAATTAACTATCGCAAAACACTGTTTTCTGCAGACTAATGTGGAATTGCAAATGTTTGTCTTGGCAATTGTCTCAATGATAACACTTGCTTCAGTGTTGCTGGCAATAGATATGGAGGCAACAATGCCGTTGAACTCCGGAAATGAATTTCAAAGAGTTTGTCAACAAACTTACAAAATCAGATTGCTGACAGTAATCCTTAGCCAATCCAGTGCAGATGATGTTTAGTAATAAATTCAGACACAATTCAATTAACTCTGAAATTTGAATTTGTAAGAAGTTTTAAAAGACCTTGTTCTGATGGGTATGATGGTACGGTGAGTTGGCATGTTGTTCCTAACTTCTGTAATAGAATCTGACAGGAGGCAAGTTTCTGTTCCCCTGATCACACAGGTTCCATCTGAAATGCATTTGCCTGACTGCTACATTTCCTGATGGAGGGAGACTTACCACACACACTTCCAATTGCTTTAAATGGATCATGCATAGACGGGTGTTGGGATGGAAGCCTTACACTTGTGCAAAAGCACATTGTTAGGATTAACTCCACATTCATCCTGTGCTCTACTTGATACCCAGGTAGATGAGGCAGACGTTGAATGAGGAGGAAAAACACCATTTCAGAACAACATCCATCATTGATAATGGAATTTCATCTTTAGAAAATGTCACTTTACTGATACCAATAACAGCCAGGTGTTTTAAACTTTACAATTTTACAAATGTTAGCAACAGTTCGGCATAAGCTTTGTTTTTGCTTGTTATTTTCATCAGTTTCCAACAAACATATGGAGTAATTAAAATAACAATTAATTTATTAACATCCTATTGGTTTCTGTGAAGTTCATGGATTATGCAACATGTTGCTAAATGAGCTTTCTTTGGCAGCTGGAGGAAAAGAAAGAATGGGAGCAGATGTGCAGAGTGAAACCCGATGTAGTTCGAGATCGGGAGACTGAGAGGAATTTACAGAGGATAGCCACCAAGTAGGTATTCATTCTGCTGCTCAGCATGAAAAAAATGTTAATTTTTGACGGATACATTTTATGAGCCTTCAACATCTAACTACTTGAAAAAACATAAATTGCTGTGTGGTGATAGAGTAAATAGAATGCAAATTAGTCATGAGCGTTTTATTGTCATATGTCAATGAAATTCTTACTTGCAGCAGCCGAACAGAATATGTGCACACAGACACACTTGCGGAGAAGGCTTAAAGTCTGCACATTAAGTTGTGACATTGTATGCAAAAGAAACCCTTCAGTTGACTTTGCCTCCCTCAGCAACATTATATCACATTGGAAAGAAGTCCATCTCCATTGTGTTAATGACCACAAAATATCTGCAAGAGGCTCTGTCCAGGGCCAACAAATGTCTCCTTATGCTACTGCTATGCTCAGTCTGAAACTCCAGGTTTTGATTTTCTTGGATCTCAGGCCTTGCTGGACATTCCTAATAGACAGTCAGTGTGGGAGGGTAGCCTGCTCTGCATAATGTATATCTCTGTTTCTTCCTTTGATTGAGTTTGATTGTAATTGTATTATCCAAGTATTAGCCAATTTGGAAAGTCTTAAGGGCCTGTCCCACTATCGTGACCTAATTCACGACCTTTTTTACTCGTGGACATTTTTCATCATACTAGAAAAACGCCCCGACCTACTTGATGCCATGAGTACCTCCGTCTAGCATCACGGCCTGCTACGACCTACCTACGACCTCCTACGACCTCGTGACGACCATGCTGCGAGTATGAGTCGAGGGCAATCTCGGCAGAGGTCATGAATTAGGTCGTGAAAGTGGGACAAGCCTTTAACGCCTTGTCATTTATGCTATTATGCTGATTTTACACTTTATTTAAAAAAATCCATTTTGTTATCCAAGACAACAAAAGAAATGGAAAACACTGTCAAACTTGTAGCTGACTATTTAAAAAAATGAGTCAGGTGGATAAATCAATGAGGTTATGGCAATACAGCATGGAACAGGCAGAGAATGTTGTGGATGCATCTCAGACCATCACATAATGTTAAATGTAACATCGCCATGTTTACAGATTACACAAAGCTGGGTGGCAATGTGAGCTGCGAGAAAGATGCTATGAGGCTGCAGGGTGACTTGGATAGGTTGGGTGGGTGGGCAGATGCAGTATAATGTAGATAAATATGAGGTTATCCACTTTGGTGGCAAGAACAAGAAGGCAGATTATTATCTGAATGGTGTCAGATTAGGCAAAGAGGAGGTGCAACACAACCTGGATGTACATCGGTCACTGAAAGTAAGCAGCCAGGTACAGCAGGCAGTGAGGAAAGCAAATGACATGTTGGCCTTCATAGCGAGAGGATTTGAGTACAGGAGTAAGGACGTCCTACTTCAGTTGTACAGGGCCCTGTGAGACCACACCTGGAGTATTATGTGCGGTTTTGGTTTCCTAATTTGAGGAAGAAAATTCTTGCTATTGAGGGAGTGCAGCATAGGTTCACCATGTTAATTCCGGGATGGCAGGATTTACATATGATAAAAGAATGGATCGACTGGGTTTATATTCACTGGAATTTAGGATGAGAGGGGATCTCATACAAACACATAACATTCTTAATGGATTAGACAGGCTAGATGCAAGAAAAATTTTCTTGATGTTAGGGGAATCCAGACCCAGGGATCACAGTTTAAGAATAAGGGGTAGGCCATTTAGGACTGTGATGAGGAAAAACTACTTCACCCAGTTGGGAATCTGTGGAATTCTCTGCCACAGAAGGCAGTGGAGGCCAATTCTCTGGATGTTTTCAACAGAGTTCGATTTAGCTCTTAGGGCTAAAGGAATCGAGGGATATGGGGAAAAAGCAGGAACGGGGTACTGATTTTAGATGATCGGCCATGATCATATTGAATGACAGTGCTGGCTCGAAAGGCCAAATGGCCTACTCCTGCACCTATTTTCTATGTTTCTATAAACCAATCTTCCTTCCATTAATAGACACAAAATGCTGGAGTAACTCAGCGGGAAAGGCCGCATCTCTGGAGAGAAGGAACGGGTGACGTTTCGGGTCAAGACTCTTCTTCAGACCCAAAAGCACCCATTCTTTCTCTCCAGAGATGCTGCTTGTCCTGCTGAGTTACTCCAGCATTTTGTGTCTACCTTCCGTTTAAACCAGCATCTGCAGTTCTTTCCTACACATTCCTTCCATTAACTCCATTTACACCTCACACTGCCTCAGCAAGGCCACCACCATAATCAAGGATGCGTCGCATCTCAGCTACTCCCTCTTCTCCCCTATCCCATCGGGCAAAAGACATAGAAGTGTGAAAACAGACCTCCAGATTCAGGGACAGTTTTTTCCAGCTATTATCAGGCAACCGAACCATCTTACCAACAACTAGAGAGCAGTCCTGAGCTACTATCTACCTTTTTGGAGACCCTCGGACTATCTTTGATTGGAGTTTACTGGCACTATCTTGCACTAAACATTATCACGTTATTCCTCTTATGTATCTACACCTTTCACCCCACCAGCCAGCGCATACAACAGATAGTCCTCCGCCAGTTTCGTCACCTCCAACGTGACCCCTCCACTCGCCACATCTTCCCATCTCCCCCCCTGTCTGCCTTCCGCAAAGACCGCTCCCTCCGCAACTCCCTCGTCAATTCTTCCCTTCCCTCCTGCTCCACTCCTTCCCCGGGCACCTTCCCTTGCAACCGCAAGAGATGCCACACTTGTCCCTTCACCTCCCCCATCCAATCCTTTCAGGGATCCAAGCAGTCATTCCAAGTCCGACAGAGGTTCACCTGCACCTCCTCCAACCTCATCTACTGCATCCGTTGCTCCAGATGCCAGCTGATCTGCTCGGTCCGCAATAACCTCCGCTCGGTCCACAATAACCAATCCGACCTCCCGGTGGCTCAGCACTTCAACTCCCCCTCCCACTCCGTATCCGACCTCTCGGTCCTGGGCCTCCTCCACGGCCAGAGTGATCAACACCGCAAGTTGGAGGAACAGTACCTCATATTCCGCTTGGGGAGTCTGCATCCCCTGGGCTTAAACATTGAATTTTCTCAATTCTGTTAACCCAGACTGCCTCCCCCCCACCTCTCCCTCAGCCCTCTGGCCCTGACATTCCTTCTCCATCTCCCCCCCCCCCCCCCCAGTCGCACTAGCTTCTCATTTTCACACCACAAACAGCTTACAATGGCCTGCTTCCTTTATCACCAATACTTTTTTGCATATCTTTCACTCATTGTTCCTTCTCTCTCCACATCACTGTTTATATCTCTTGTTTCCCTGATCCCTGACCAGTCTGAAGAAGGGTCTCGACCCGAAACGTCGCCTATCTCCTTCGCTCCTTAGATGCTGCTGCACCCGCTGAGTTTCTCCAGCTTTTTGTGTAACCCTCGATTCTCCAGCATCTGCAGTTCCTTCTTTAACACTGTGGTGGCTCGATTGGAATCATGTATTGTCTTTCAGCTGACTGGTTAGCATGCATCAACAAAAGCTCTTCACTGTACATGTGACAGTAAACTAAACTCAAACTCAGAACTGATCACTTCAGTCTTTCGGTATAGCTGAGGATATATTGAACGAATGTCAGCAACTAGACAAATATTTGCCTTGTCTAGGGACGAAGATGACTGATCTATTTGATTCATCTACAGAGGTGTTGTACAGCTATTTAATGCAGTGCGAAAACATCAAAGTTCTGTGGATGATAAAGTTAAAGAAGTGGGTGGGTCTGAGCGAAAGCGTGCCAAGTTGCTGTCATCGGTGTCGAAGAAAGACTTTATCGATGTGCTTCGTGGAACGTCACAAAATGTGCAGCGGGACTCAGCACGAAGAACGCCAAAGAGTGAAAAACAGGTGTGTGAAAATTCTTATGATTAATGAGTATTCGCCATTAACTTACCCTTTTGGAGATTGAGGTAATTATGGTAACAGTTGGGGATCAGCTGATTTTTATATTACTTCAAATACTTTTATCTTTAATTGGTAAGGAAAACAGTTTCTTGTGATTATTGGAGAAATATTTGTATATGTAGTGTTGGTTTATTGACAAGGTAGATGGAGTATGAGCATAATTAATCTTACAGTTTTACTGCAGTTTAAAGTAGGACTAGAGCTAATCACACGCAATTGTATTCAGGTAGCAATGAAGGAATATTGTGCAAATGAGCTACGTGACCACTGCTCCTCTTCTAACATGGAACAAGTTATAGGGTATGTTTTATAAAATATGTGAATGCAGCAATAGACAGCCCATGCAGTGTAATTTTATAACTGGCTGAGGCTACATTGCACCTGCATAAAGCCTGATAGTTGTGAGACCACCTCTTGGCTGCATTGCATTGGGCAGGTCTGGCTTCCGAATCATGGTCTCTCTCTTGTGTAAGTACTTGAGCTACATCATTACTTGCCATTGAGCTTGATCTTACCTGCGGTTATGATACTGCTGGTGATGTATCAGAATTGGTTTATAGAATAATTGGACCAAGCGCAGGCAGGTGGGACTCGTGTAGCTGGGACATGTTGGCCGTTGTGGGCAAGTTGGGCCGAAGGGCCTGTTTCCACACTGTTTCAGTCTATGACCTCTTCTTGTGTATGACATGCACAGCCTAAAGTTGTAGGACAACTTGTTCTATTTGATCTTATTTGATTGTGCACACCAGGTTGATTGCATTTCTTGAAAAAGAGCAGACCACGTGAAGGTTGCAATCTCCCACCCCAGTCTATGACTATGAATAATGATTTTTTAAATTGTAATACATAACAATAGCATCTAATGTTTTGCAACATCTGGCAAGTCGTACCATGACCTCTGAGCTCTTTATAGTGGTGAACAAATGGAATCCTTGAACAAAACTACATTGTGGAGGAGGGGGAATATGTCATTTGAGACATGAAACAAGTGGTAGTCGAATGGTCTGTGGTATCGCATTAATAAACTGTGATATCCTGTGTTTCTACTTGGGTCCAAATATTCCTTGTCAATAATTGTCAGCTGGTCATCAATTTGAATCTAAAGTGGCAGGGGAATCTTTTTCACCCAGAGAGTGCAAGTATCTGGAGTACACTAGAGACTGGTGGAAACGGTGTTGCGGACACCATTTAAGAAATGTCTTGACAAGTCCTTAATTTGTTTTGGTATAGAAGGCTGTGGACTAACTGCTGATCAGTGTGGATGTAGTGAGCTCCATGTTGTATGATTGATTATCCCTACATTCAGCATACCAGGTTCACTGTATATCTCCTAGCTATATGTTTTGATGCCAGCCATTTTTACCTCTCCCTTATGCTTGCTGTCGGGCCACACCTCATGTCCAATAGTTCATGACCCACTAGCAAGTTAACCATTTGGGGTGTCTTTGGGAACACTGTCTTCATTTTCTGATGAACATGCTCAATCCACTGCAAATATCATTCAGCCCACTAATGAATGTGTGTTGAAGGGGTTAGCATGCTCCAGGACATTGTAGTAAGTCTCTTCAGAAAATGTGTAAATTGGAAACTGCAAAAGCAGTGGCCATTACACCTTTTTTTGTCCATGTCTTGTATCTGTTGACCAAGCCTTTATGTTGTGGAGGAATGTATGAAAGACACAGAGTTATTCTCCTTCAGGTTGCTGTTGCACCATGTCCTCCTGCTCGACTTGGACAGAAATACCACAGCTTTTGCATTGTGAATTTGCTTTCCGCATCAAACGACATATTACTCATAATTATGGAGCCTAGATGTGGGAAGTGGTCATCAAGAACCTGCTGTAACTTGATCAACAGTGATTGATGGAGTGATAGCATACTGAACCATCTATTTTCACGATTGAGTTATAGAGTGGAAACAAGCAGGGAATCAGGACCTTCAGCCCAACTGTTGCCCCATCTAAGCTAGTCCCATTTGTTGCTCCAAATTCATAGCTGTGCTGTTGGCAAGGTGTTCCTCAGTGCGTTGGTTGACATTGTTTGTTTGAAGCAGCTCCCTGATGAGTGCCATACAGACTTTTGTTTTGGCTTTCAGCCAGGCAAGGCTGCTCTCCAATGGTTCTGATATGTAATGTATGCTATGTTGGGTGATGTAGGCAGATGAGAGCAACAGGCCTCTTGGGGCTCTGTTGTTTTATTAACTTACCCCACATGTGGGCCTGAGGATTAGACCCTACTAAGTGAATAAACTGCCCCCGATCTCTATGTTTTAATACCTTGGAGAGGGTGATGAATGTGATAATATATATATAAAAATATAAAGGGTCCTCTTTGTTCGTGGCACCTCTTGCATCTGCCAAATTGAGAAGATTGTTTTGATTATCCAAAAATACTGCAGAGGCTAGAAATCTAAAGTAAATAGAGGAGATGCTCAGTGGGTCAGGCTACATTTGTAGAAGGAGAAACAAGTTTTAGACCTAATCTGTCCGTCTTCAACTTGACATCAGCTGTTCTTCCCTACCCCCATATGTGGCCTGACTTGCTGAGGTCATAATTTAAAGCTCTGTGTGTATATGCAGCATTTGGACTCTTAAATGGATACCACAGGAGACAATTTAAAAACTGGAAAAGGGGTGTAATGTACCAGCGACTCCAAGGATGTGTGGAACGAGCCAACCCAGTGTTGAATCATCAACTCTCGCAGTATGGAAATTGGCCTTTTGGCTCTTTGAGTCTGACTATCAAAAGCTCTTTTATACTAATCCAACTTTATTCTCCCCTTATTGCTATCTATTCACCAACATACAAGGGACAAGAATGAAATGGAAAAGCAAAAGTTAATCATTGTGGCTGGTCTTTTGCTTTTTAAATGAGAAATTTCGGTCTGAACAAAATTTCGTTACCTTGCAGTCATACATTTAATAAAATAACAAAACACACAATAAACACAAATTAGCATCCACCACAGTAAGTCCTGGCTGGCTCTGCCTCCGGAGCCTCGAGGTCGGTCGCAGTTGGAGGTCGCCAGCTCCGCCATTAGGCCTCAGTGCAGATGGAGACGGGGGACACGGCAAGAAAAGTCGCATTCCCCCCCCCCCACGAGGGAAGAGACTAAAACAAGTTTCTCCCCCCCACTTACACATCCTTATAACTCCAATTAACTAGCTAAAACAGGACAAGGACAACAAAAACAAAGGAAATAAAACAGACGGACTGCAGCGAGCCGCAGCTGCTAAGGCAGCGCCGCCACTACTCTTTTAATCTTTGCCTTAACTTCTAGAGCTAGTGGCAGTGTAACCATGTGGAGGTGAAATCTGGGAACTCGGTGAACAGTGATCACTGAGAATGAAACCAGAACTACTGAGATTGTGGTGAAAAAGTAAAGTGTAATGAAGCATGTGAAAGTGGGATGGGAAGCACTTTAAACTGGGGATGATGAAGCCAGTGAGTAAGTTTAGTTTATTATCATGTGTACCAAGGTACAGTGAAAAGCTTTTTTGTTGCGTGCCATCCAGTCAGCGGAAAGACTATGTGATTACAAGTGTGGGAAGGTACTGCAGATGCTGGTTTAAACCGAAGATAGACTGAATAAGGGTCGAGACCCGAAATGCTACTCACTCCTCTCCAGAGATACTGCCTGTCCCACTGAGTTACTCCAGCTTTTTGTGTCTATCATACATGATTGCAATCAAGCCACCCATAGTGTACAGGTGCAGGATAAAGAGAATATCGTTTAGTGGAAGATAATGTCCAGAAAAGTTTGATTAAAGATAGTCTGAAGGTCTCCAATGATGGTAGGGTAGGACTGCCTCTTGTTGGTGATAGTATTGTTCAGTTGCCTGATAACAGCAGGGTAGAAACTATCCCTGACTCTGGAGGTATGCACTTTCACACTTTTGTACCTCTTGCCTGCTGGGAGAGGGGAGAAGAAAGAGTGTCTAGGATGAAAGGTGTGAAGAGATGGGATAAAAACAAGTGCAAATGTTTAGATTTTTAATTTTAAGATCTCTAATAATTGACTATATTTTAAAATTGTAGAAAAGTGGAGTATCGGGGAAGACCAGTTGGACAATTGTGCATGTGCCTGACCCTTGAAATATCTGAAAAATCAGTCCCCTTTCTCTTTGTCTTCCCTGTAGCTGTGCAATTCTTTCTGCCAATATCAGCACTAACACTTATTACTGAGTCTGCTCCCAGCACACAGGCACTACATTCCAGAGTGTAATAAATGGGATAGTGTGCTACCATAGTAGATCAGAGGTCAGAAACAAGGAATTGCAGATGCTGGTTTACCCAGGAAAGAGACAAAATTCTGGAGTAACTCTGTGTCTGGGCATCACCACTGGAGAACATGCATCGGCGATTTCCCGACCTGAAACGCCAGCTTTGATCAGTTTAGTTTATTGTCACGTGTACTGAGGTACAGTGCAAAGCTTTTCTCCAGGAATGCTGCCTGACCCACTGAGTTACTCCAGTATTTTTTATCGATCCCAGATTGGAGGTTTATTGACATTGCAGTACCAATTAGCACATTGTTAAGATGGTGGTTGTGTTCTTCATTAGAAGCCTATACCTTTAGTGGTGTGTTTAATGGACAATTATTGTGAAAGGACCTGGTTCTCAAATAATGGAAGTGACGGGTGTTCTGCTGCTAGTTTGGCACATGTCAACCAGCAATATCAGGCGATTGGCATTCTGAACCATATTACCTAATTCCCCAAGATTGCTGGCTATTTTTGTTTAATTAAAGGTAATGTATGTGTTCTGTTGAGAGTGTGATTATTTGAACAGCAGTATGTGGCTAAATTTCTAACAAAACATTGTAAATAGTGAGTTTAGAAGAAAATGTGTAAACATCAGCACATTTGGCTATATTTTTGAGATGTTTCTGTTTGTCTTTATCTTTTGATGCATTCCAAAGTTACTGCATGGCTGGTTAGTGAGGGAAAACCTAGGTGGCAGGTCTGACTTTCTATTCATCATTATAACTCTTGTTACATTCCAGATCTCAATGAATGGATAGAATACTTCAATGTGTTCTCATAGTGGCTCAGAGGTCTGTTCACATTGCGGTAACAATTAGCACTTTGTTACCGGTATTCACTTTTTGTGCCTTTTTTTAATAGACTAAAGCGCTTAGATATTTCGGCATGTGCTAATGTTGCTCTCTGTAATTTGTGCATTGTTGCTCATAAGTGGCACCACATTTAGGCATAAACTGGTGTCCAGCCAAAGGTTTTCAATTATCATAATTGACTGAGGGGAAGTGAGTAATGCATTGAGTTACTGATTTGCAGAATTAATTTGTTAAGATGGGCCACTCTCTCTCGTTTGCTTCAAGCAAACATTTCACTGTTACGTTCCTTGTTCAGAAGCTGCTGCAGTTGCACATTCACATCCATTAAACCTGCAGCAACATTTGGATTCTGGTAATACTCTCTAGTGACATGTTAGACAGCAATTCTTGCCATTTATGCTTTTGTCGGAGAAGACTTGGGAAGTGATGGCATTGAGAACTTGAAAACTGTAACTACATTCTTTTGTGTATATAACATTTCAATTATTTTAGATGTTTTATCTTTCTCCCACAGCTCCAGGTGGCCAAAGGGAATATGTTTATTTAATTGGTATATATGAAATGCACTGAACACTCTCTTTGTACTCGGGGAAAATTCAATCCCCTTTCTTCAATGCTGGAGTGAATATTTTGTCCCCTTGCCCCTTTTTTTCCCCAACCCATATCTTTTCCACAGCATAACCTCTGATGCAGCTTTTGATGAAATCCCATTTACACAAGAAAGTTGGAGCAGGAGTAGGCCAACCCTTCAATCCTGCCTAACTATTCAATATGATCATAACTAATCCTATCCCAAGCCTACTCTGTGCTAGATCCTCATTGCCTTAGTTCCCTAGATCTTTCAAAACTTTATCCATCTTCATTGGAAATCCTCAATAATTTGTAAAGGAGGGTGTTCCAGAGATTAACCGCTCTCTACGAAAATACATTTCTACATGCCTCAGTTTTATATGACTGACTCCTTGAAAATCATTTGAGACTCCTTTTCCCGCAGCATAAAACATATAAACATTTTCCTCTATACTCCCTGAGGATCTTGTATGTTTTAATAAGATCACCCCTCATTCTTTACCTGTGCCTACCTGCTAACATTTTGTGATTCAGGCACAAGAACACCTAGAGCATTCTGTATTCACTCATTTATTGCCTCTTTCTATGTGAATTATAATCTGCCCTTTTATTCCTCATACTGACGTGCATTATCTCTCACTATACCAAATAAAACTCAATTTGCCACATTTTTATCCATTTCACTCAATGCAAGTCTGGGGTGTTGCATTTTGGGAGGTTGATTGCAAGGGGAAAATATACAACTAATGGCATGATGCTCAGCAGCGTTGATGTACAGATAGTCCAAGACCATAACTCCCTGAAAGTGGCAATATCAGTAGATAGTGGTAAGCAAAGCATATGGTATACTAGCGTTCATTGGTTGGGGCATTAAGTAAAAGGGTCAAGAAGTCATGATGCAGCTTCGTCAGACTTTACTTAGAGTATTTGGAGTATGGCATACAGTTCTGGTTGCCCCTTTACAGGAAGGATATGGAGGCTTTGGAAAGGGTGCAATGGTGGTTACCAGAATTATGCCAGGATTAGTCTTGCATATAGCGTGCACAGCCTAAAGTTGTAGAACAGTTTGTTCTATTTGATCTTATTTGATTTTGCATGCCGGGTTGATTGCATTTGTTGAAACAGGGCGGACCACGTGAAGGTTGCAATCTTCCACCCCATGCCAGGATTAAGGGGTATTAGCTAAAGGGAGAGTTGAACACACTTTATTTTTTTTCTCTAGATCTCTGGAGGTTGTGGGTAGACCTGATAGAAGTATATAAAATTGTGAGAAGCATAGATAGGATAGACAGTCAGAACCTTTTTGACAGGGTGGAAATATGAGTTAGGAGAGGGCATAGTTTCAAGGTGAGAGGGCCAAAGTTTCAAGAAGATGTTCGGGGCAACTGTTTTTACACAGGGTGGTGAGTGCCTGAAACAAGCTGCAGTGGTTGGTGGTGGAGGCAGATACTATAGTGGCATTGAAGAACCTTTTGCATTGACACATGTATATACAGGTAATGGAGGGATATGGATTATGTGTGGGCAGATACGAGTTGGCCTTGTTCTGCACAAGCACACCTAGAGAACATCATGTTCCGCACAGACATTGGGCCTGCTCCTGTGCTGCACTAGTCAGGGACAGTTTCTTTCCAGCTGTTATCAGGCAACTGAACTATTCTATCAACAACTAGAGAGCTATCATCTACATCATTGGAAACCCTTGGATTATCTTTAATCGGACTTCACTGGCCTTAATTTTGCACTAAACATTCCCATTATCATGTATCTGTACACTGTGGATGGCTCGATTGTAATCATCTATTGTCTTTCTGCAGACCAGTCAGCATGCAACAAAAGCTTTTCACTGTATCTCGGTGCACATGACAAATTAAACTAATCTATTATCATATTGCGGCGTCACAAAATGCATTTTACAACTTGCCCTTACTGCAATTTTTGTGTCATTGGCAAACTTGCATTCTGCTCCCTCCTGCTGATCATTAATGTAGATAATAAATGATAAGGGCCAAGAACTAATCCATGGAGTACTCCACAAGTTGCGTTCTTCCAACCTGAAAACTACCCATTTATTCCAACTCTCTGCAAATTGATTAACGAATAGACAATCCAGGCTGAAGAAGGTGCTCGGCCCAAAATATCACCTATTTCTCCAGCGATGCTGTCTGACCTGCTGAGTTACTCCAGCTTTTTGTGTCCATCTTCTGTTTAAGCCAGCATCTGCAGTTCCTTCCCACAGAAACAATTGTTTGTTTTCAAATTCTGGAATTGGAGCCCTTCAAATAATTATCTGCCTTTTGCACATATGAAAGTATGCAAGATACAGGTGTGTCAGTTGCATATTGCTGTCGATGCCTTTCACCTAACCTCTTGGTAGAATGCACGCACAATAGCAATCTGTACCACCATACCTTAGAATGGAATCCTTTCCTTTTCACTTTGTTGCTACACTGTTGTCAGACTTGGTAATATGTAATTAAACATTGATGTTTCAAAGATGTTGAATTGCCTATTGAATTGCCTAACAATGCCTATTGTTAAAGGCTCATAGCATCCAAAAAATTAAACCCAATGAAATCCTACTATTAGTTGTGATGCTTGCTTCATGCTTATACATATCACGCAGAATTGAGAATAATCTTTGTAACCTTTACACCTAGTCGGGAGCAAATCAGAGCCAGATCCAGAAAGTACATCTTGTAGTATGTTGTATTTAGTCCGAATAAGTGCATTTGGATGCAAGCATCATTTACTTAACTGTAAACTCTAATCTCACCAGGGACTAATTTACTGTTGTGTCTTTTTTTTTTAATGTAAATACTGGTTCTGTTCTGTTGTTTTGCACAATCCCGCAGGGATTGCCACTTTCATTTTACTGTACATTTTGTATGTACATGTGACAAATAAACATAGAAACATAGAAATTAGGTGCAGGAGTAGGCCATTTGGCCCTTTGAGCCTGCACCGCCATTCAATATGGTCATGGCTGATCATCCAACTCAGTATCCCGTACCTGCCTTCTCTCCATACCCTCTGATCCCCTTAGCCACAAGGGCCACATTTAACTCCCTCTTAAATATAGCCAATGAACTGGCCTCAACTACCCTCTGTGGCAGAGAGTTCCAGAGACCCACCACTCTCTGTGTGAAAAAAGTCCTTCTCATCTCAGTTCTAAAGGATTTCCCCCTTATCCTTAAGCTGTGACCCCTTGTCCTGGACCTCCCCAACATCAGGAACAATCTTCCTGCATCTAGCCTGTCCAACCCCTTAAGAATTTTGTAAGTTTCTATAAGATTCCCTCTCAATCTCCTAAATTCTAGAGAGTATAAACCAAGTCTATGCAGTCTTTGTTCATAAGACAGCCCTGACATCCCAGGAATCAGTCTGGTAATGTTGACTTGACTTGATTTATCTCTGTAAAGATCAGGACTTGGGTTTTATTTTTGCTAGATAAGGTAACCAGTCAAATTGCTATTTATCTTGTGCAATATAGATTATATATTAATTGGAATGGACTGAGGAGTGGATCTTGTTTGGCCGTTCAGGCTTGATTAAACTGGAATTTAAAAAAGTTGAACAAAAGTTGAACAAGCTAATCTTGTTTACTAGAATTTAGTGGGAGGGAACGATTGAAATATATAAGATACTGACAGTGTGGATGTGAAGAGGATGCTTCGTCGTGAGAAAAAAAATCTAGAACCAACGTTTACTGCATTAAAAAAGTGATCTCTCATTTCAGGTAGGACAATGTTTTGGAACAAGTCTTTGGAACACTCTTGAAGGAACTGGAAGTACAATCTTTGAGTAGTTGTAAGGCAGAGGCAAATAGATTCTTGATCACTTTGAAGTGAAAGGTTAGTGTAAATACATAGGAATGGGATTTACATCGAAGGGATTTACAGGAGTCGCTGTCTCAAAAGGGCAGCCAACATCATCAGAGACCCACACCACCTGGGCCACACATTTATTTCACTCCTGCCATCAGGAAGTAGATGTAGGGATTTATAAAGTGTAATGCCAAGGTTCTGGAATAGCTTCTTCCCTACTGCCATCAGGCTATTAAATAGACCAACCCCCAATAAGCTTTGAACTACATAGATTAGTTTTGTCTTGCACTATTATTGTTTGTTTTGTGTGTGTATGTGACCTTATTTTAATTATTTTTTACAGAGTACAGTGAAATATGTATTCTTGCAAGTAAGAATGTCATTGCCCTGTCTGGGACATATGTCAATAAAACACTCTTCACTCTTAAATGTGGATTTGAAGCTATGATCACAGAATGGCAGAGCTGGCTTAAGAGGTTGAGTAGTTAAATCCAGCTCCAAACATGTACATTCAGTTAGGTTGGAGTCATGATGCCACCTTTGATTCTGGACTCCTTGGCAATTCCTTTTCGAGACTGGAATGGCTGCACCCACATTTAAGATAATAAGTGAAACACACTCAGAGCAGGTTGTGACATGGTGCTAAAATACTTTCAGGACAACTTCAAACCAAATTGATCGTGCTTGACATTAAAATGATCTAAAGCAGCCTTAATTTAGTGCAAGTTCCATTAAACAAATTTTGCTTGGGAATCAAGCTTTAGTCAAAAGTAGAATTGGAAAAACCAATATCTTATCCAAGAGAGATAAGTACATTCCTCTTCTGGTAGAATGTAACCAGACAGATATAAGAAGTCTAAAAATAGTGTGTGTGGGGGCAGAGGAGAGAATCTGCAGATGCTGTAGATCTGAAAGAAAAATGGAAAAAGCTGGAAAAGCTCAACAGCTTGAACAACAACTCTGGTAAGAGAAACAGTTAACATTTCAAGCCAAAGGGTCTTGGTCTGAAGTTTACCAGCAGTGTAAATCAAGAGTGCTCCAATTTATCATTGTCAGAAACTTCAGTCACCTTCATAAATTATAGTTAATGAACTAATGTGCTTTATAAACAAAACGATACAGTCAATTGCTTTCAGACCAGAAATTTTACAATATAGGTTTTCCCATTTAAAGACCAGTTATTTGTGTACAATTTTATACCAAGTTGCCTAGGTTACTGATGATTACAGTAGATATTAATCTTTATAGCATGAGCAGAAAATTGCTGCAATTACACTTTTGTTCCTCTGGTTTTGGGCATTGTTTTGCTGTGTCTATATAACCTGAGAATGTAGTCAACTAAAATTCTAAATCCCTGATGCTCCCCCCATTCAGTTACTGCTGGCAGCAAAAAACAGTGTTAGAAATCAAGTAATTTTCACATCTCAAGCAAATTACCTGCACTGCACTGCTGATGTTCACCAAAATTAATACATACAAAGGGGCCTGCTACATTTGGTAATCAAACTTCAAAGGTATGTGGGTGTCTTGATTGATTATGCAAATTTGTGTGTTTCATAAGAATGCTATGTACTGCGGATTGATTCCATTCTTAAATTAATCGTCTTAAATTAGCTAATGTAAGTGATTGGCAGGTCTGTTTGGATTAATTTATTAGTTTAGCAGTAAATTTTTTTGATTGAGTGGTTTTGTATTATATTTATGAATGGGGACAAAGGGGAAAAAAATAAATTAACTGAAATAAAACTATCTTTAGTTATTTTGTAGAAGAAATAAAAGCAAGTGCTGACCATCGAGTGCGATGTGCCTGCTGCACCATTCAATAAGATCTTGGCAAAATCTTTTATCACAGTGCCTATACTCTTAACAAATTTCCTTAATGTCTCAAAATGTTCATCTCTACCTTGAATATACTCTAGGTAGTCTTGTTGATTAGATTGGTGTATAGATTCACCATTTTCTCAGAAGAAGTTTCTTCTCAGCTTTGAATGGCTGACCCTAGTTCTGATTTGTGTTTTAGGGCACCCTGGTCCATTTGAACTGATGAGGTTCTGGGCTACAATTGATTCATAGTTGTTCATGGGAATATTAATTACTATTGAGCAGAAATGTTGAATACTATTCTGGTTAGATATGATGCACCACAATGCATGGGAAATCGGATATATGCGATATTATATTTAAAATTGACTTGGCAGCTCAAGTGGGCAATTATGTTTCAGACTTTAATTCCTTTTACTGAAGGGCCTTGGCATTTGATTAAATTGTTTCTTTTCTGCAATATGTAATTTGTTTTCTGGTTTTAAGATGGAGCAGCTAAAATGTCAGAAGAGGTGGAGGAATACTTGCCTTGGTTGTGTTTATGTTTTTCTAGATTTTATAGATAGAAGAGCTCCTCAATATATGGAGGGTTGTCTGCTTATTTTGTAGCAGTTGTGATTGAAAGAGCTGTGGGCTGAAGTCAAATATTTGCTTTCATGGCTTGAAACTGTAGTCTTTTTGCAGAATTTGTATGCCCAGATGGAAATGATTACCTCTGAATGTAAGCCAGATTTTTTTTTTTTAAACTAACCTAAGGTGTCTTTTTCTCTGACTTACACTTGGCATTTCGGTATCCTATTTTACAATTAATTTTGTAGTTTCAAAGTAATACTTAGTTGTAAATTAATATGTAACCAATTAGTATTCACTTTTCTTATTCTCTGTTTTAATAACTTTGTTTTTGCGGACTTGAGTGTCAATACTGAGACTTTGCTGAGTTGTGGATGGATTGTCTCCAAACAAAGATTGGGTGTTGAAAGTAAATGCTTCTAACTTATAAAGCTTAACTTGTGTACTAATACTGAAATATTTGTAAAGATTTGATGTGTTACCTAGCAACATGAGGGGACTGAGTTTTCATTGAGCTCATTTCTGAGTGGTATTGCTAGCCCTAAGCCAATGCAGAAGGATACTTTGAACAGTGGACAATAAAAACAATAAGCAAACCAGCTGGATTGCTTCTTTTTTTGTACATATTTGCAGTGAACTGAAGAAACCCATTTTTAAGGATGAAAAATTGAATGTAACTTGTACAATGTATTGAAACAACTCATAATTTGAACATTGTTTTAAAGAGAGAAAGTTAATTTTGATGGATTAAGTTGGCAACATTTCTGCACTTTTAGAACCAAAGTTTGCACAAGTGCTTCAAATATATTATTTTCCTACCATCAACAAAATATAATAAAAGTGCTTTAAGGCAGCAGTTTAAAATAATGTTCTGGATCACTTCACAATTTGCAAGGCTTCATAAAACAGTAATGGGCCTGTCCCACTTAGGCGACTTTTTAGGCGACTGCAGGAGACTATGTTTGCGGGTGGTTGCCGGGTAGTTGCTTTCATGGTCGTGAGGAGTTCCCGCATTCATTATGGTCATCGCAAATTTTTCAGCATGTTGAAGAATTAGCGGCAACCAGAATGAAGCCGCCATGGAGAATAGCGAGAATTCTTGTGCTGCAGGTGCAGTGGTAGTGGGTTGCCAGGAAGTCGAAGATTGTCGTAAGTTCTCGTAGGTTGTAGCCGGTGCTGACCGGTGAATTTCATTGGCTCATTGGGAAATAAAACGTAAGCAGTAGTTTTCAGAACCAAGGATAACCGATGTTAATGTCCGACGATAAAGAATGTTAATGTCCGCCGAGCTTCACAGCTGTGTATCTCTGGCTTCTTAAAAGTTGTCTCCAATCCTTCTTCTCCCCCCCCCCCCCCCATTCCCCCTTCCCCCCTTTCCCCCCCCCCCCCCTCTTTTAAAGGACTTACATGCCCCATCCCGTGCTTTCATCATCTTAATTACAGCGCCTGTTCATCGTGGTGTGTGTCTGTATCACATTGACTTTGCACCGTGTGAATTTCGCTCAGACAGCACTTTCCCCGCTTGACCTGTCCCCTGCCTGCATAACGGGCTGGTGACAGTCACCAGCAGTTGCTTGAAAAATCGCCTAAGTGGGACAGGCCCATTAGATATCCCAGGGTAGATCTATAAATTTAAATGGTAACGAGTCAGGCTAACACAACAGTCAGATGCACTATATTTATTTTTACCATTTTGTTGGGGAGCTGTGCATATCATTGCACAGACCCATTGCTTTTTGGCATTAGAAAATGGCACTGTTAATCCCAGGAGGGTGGGAGGATGACGTTTGGTAATGACATGGAGGTTTGAGGCTGGTTTGACGAATAACAAGAGAACCAAAATACCTCCTGGCTATTTGGGGAAAATAAGACTTGCTTTTCAGTTCATTTTCAAGACAACTTGGTAAACTTATAGAAATGGAACTGGTGAGTAGTATGCAACCACTACACACAACAAACAGACTTTACTTAACCAAACAGTTTCTCTCCTATTTTGTGCAAGGTATTTGGATAGGTCTGATGGCTCTGACTGAAATGCGAAGCAGGTGGGCAGCCAAGGTTCCCAGCAGACCTTTGGTTGCTACGTTTTTGTTTGATAAACTGATGGCTAATTATGAAAGTCTGTCCAAGTACCACGGTTTGCAAATAGAAGAGCAATGGTGATAATGAGAAGTTTGATCTATTAAATGGAACGTTTTGTATGAAAGACTCTTCTATGGGCTTAATTCTCTACTAACTCTGATTTCGTAATGTCTTCTAACAAAGGTATATAATTACTGTGGACATAATAGATTTATTCAGGAATATGGCAGGGGGCAGATAGCTGAACAAGCATATTTTTAAAGATTTTGGTAGGCACCTATATCAAATATTCAATTATGATATATTAATCAATTATTTTGAGTTAAACAGTGTGTACTGGTATTGCTTTTTTATTGTCACGTGCCCTTGGATGCAGTGAATGGCTTTGTTTGCACGCTATCCAATCTAATACTATCCAGGAATATAAATAAATCAGACACGGGTACAGCAAGTAATGCAAAGAGAAAATTACCAGCGTACGAACACTATGGTATAGAATTACAGTTAGAGGAGAAGTGCCGATAAGGGTCTGCAAGGAAGTGGTTTGGAAGATTGGGACAACCCCCTAGTTTAATAACAAGGAAAAGTTGTTCCCGAACCTGGTCCTATTTGCTATTGCATCTTCTGCCCAATGGGCAGAAGAGGGAATAACCGAGGTAAAAATGGTTCTTGATTATGCTGGTGGAGTTCCCTTGGCAGCGTGAAGTGTAGATGGAGTTAATTGGGGAAGGCTTGTTTGTATGATGGGCAATCAGAGTTGTGGATAGTATTATTCATTAGTAACAAAATCCAACTGGCTTTAAGTTTTTTTTCAGTTAATTCAGTTAGCTAGCTACCAAACCAAAGACTCAAATTGTATAATTGAATAAATGCATGTGCAATACTTTTACTGGTCTAGTCCTCGTGTGATTGTGTCAACACGTTGGAAAAAAAAACGGATTGTTATTTCAATGAAGTGAGTCATTTTGTTAAATTAGCACTATTTTAAAACTAACCAGACCAAGTGTAGACCCTTTGGGTCTGTTCCTCCAACGCCCGGTTATGGTGGGGGGTTGGGGGGGCGGCATGCGGCATCACACGCAGTAACCACCCCCACACACACGCTAACTACCCCCCCTTGATATTATATTAATATTATTAAGAGAGGGAATATAGGGGGTTGAGAGTGAGGGCAGAGAGAGAATGGGGAGAGACAGAGAGAGAGGGGCAGAGACAGAAGGGCAAGAGATAGAGGGAGAGGGGGGTAGAGGGGAGGAGGAGAGCGAGGGTGGGGAGAGAGATGGGAGGAGAGAGGGGAGAAGGAAGGGGGTAGGGGAGAGGTGGAGGTGGTTTAGGGGAGGGGGGGAGGGGGAGAGAGAGGGGGCATGGGGAAGGACGGGGAGAGGGGGGGCAGAAGGGGGGGAGGGAGGGGGGGAGGGCGGCCCAGCAGCCTTCAGCCTAGTGGAGACTCAGCTTCATGGCCTCGCATCCTCGGCGCATCCTCTCTGTACCCCTGGAGCCAGCCAGTTATATCCGGGTCGTCACAGAGGATCGATTCCCGAATGCTTCAGACCCCGAGAACGGGGACAGGGGAGTGGGTGGGCGGGCGTGGTCCCTGTGAGCCTGCGTGCCGCCAGCGAGGCACGGAGCGATCTGAGAACGGTGAAAAATAGCGGGGGGACCAGCCGATCGTGGCTTCCGCCAGCGTGACAGAGCCGGGGGGGGGGGCGGGGAAGGGGTGGGAGTGGGAGTGGAGGAAAGCCGGGCGGCAGTAGCCGTTATCGTCGCGCGGGGCACGCGATGAGAAGGTGGCCCTGCCGGCCATTACCCCCTCTGGATATTTGGTCCGCAGCACAGCTGGAGGCGAAGAAATGACTGTTGGGGGGGGGGGGGGGGGAGGGAGGGTGGTGGAAAGTGGGCCTACGCTTTGAGAGCATCTGCTTTAATCGAGTGCGGGGGGGAGGGGTCGTGAACAAGGGCATTGTGACGTCCGCAGCTGCCGCAACGGTTTGATTTTTTAATAACAGTCCGTTTTGTGAACAACTTTATTAAAAATCTGGGGAAATGATTGATGAAATTTAGGGAGGAGTCGATTTCCGAAATCGTAAGTTAAATCGCCGCCGAAATATGTAAAAATCTCAGCATATTTGTGTCTGGTTTTCGAGAAAATATGTTTCAAAGGTAAAATGACACATGGGCGCGCACACAGAGACACACACAGAGACGCACACAGAGACGCACGCACATACTTTTAAAAGTATACTAGACCAAGTGCAGACCCGTTGGGTCTGTTCCCCCAACGTGCGGTTGCGAGGGGAGCGGGCGACCTGAGGCATCACATCATACACACACTAACCAACCACACACACACACACACTCACACTCACACTCACACTCACACTCTCACTCTCACTCTCACTCTCACTCTCACTCTCACTCTCACTCTCACTCTCACTCTCACTCTCACTCTCACTCTCACTCTCACTCTATGCCCTGCCCTATCCACTCACACATAGCCCCCAATTTGCAGGCACGGAGGGGGAGACGGGGGCACAGAGATGGGACACGGGGGCACAGAGAGGGGGACATGGGAGCACACAGAGAGGGACACGGAGGCACACAGATTTCAGGTACGGGGAGGGGGGGTAGGGTGGAGTGGCCAGGCAGGCATGATCCCTAGTGAGCCTGCGGGCCGGCAGCGAGGACGGTAAAAATAGCGGGGGGGAGCAGCCGATCTGTGCCTTCCGCCAGCGTGACAGAGCCGGGCCGGGTGGGGAGTGGGGGAGTTGAGGAGTGGACGATAGCTGGGCGGTAGCGGGCGAGTCTAGCTGCGGGAGGTGTTGCGCGAGCGTAGTTGGGGGGGGGGGGGGGGAGTGGAGGAGAGTCGAGCTGTCAAATGAAAAGAGAGAGAAAAGCGGCTTAGATTGGTCGGCATGTGGGATTGTGACGTCAGCAGCTGGTGAGCCGTTTAGATTTTAAAATGAGTGAGTGGGAAGGGGGGGGGAAGGATTTTATTAAAAAATGTGTACATAAAAATGTCTAAATGTAATGAGGAATGGATTTGCGAATGTAAAAGTGAAATCGCTAGCGAAATAGAAAAAATCTCTGAGTTTTCGCGTGTGGTTTTGGCTGACCAACGAATCAAAGGCCAAAAATCTAATCTGAAAATCTAATCTGACATACACCCACAAACAAATAAAGACACACACACACACACAGAGTTTTAAAAGTGTATAGATAGATTGATGGATAGATAGATGGATGGATGGAAAGAAAGAATGAATTGGCTTTTCATTTTCTTTCCCCTCCATCTTTCTCCTATTCCAACGCAACCTAGCCTTTGCGAAAATCTGACTAATTTTAAATGTGCTTAACAATTGATTTAAATAAACTATTCTAATGATCATGTGGATGGTGAGCGTAAGTGAGACTTGGTGGGTTCTCTTCCCAATAATTGGCTTCTCTATTGGCTAGTTTTGATTAGCATGTCAATAGTATTAATCAAAACTACTTTTATTTTTCTCTTCAATCCCATCCATATGATTTCATAGTGGTACTGGACAGCAAGTAACAAATGAGTGTTGTATAGCTCATTTAAAAAATATAATTGCCCTTTTTAACTAGTTGAGCAGCCAATAAAAAGGCAAGTTGTAGCAGCGACTGTGTGAAGGGGGCAGTGCTGTGTTGAGGGTAAGTTTGAGCCTTTGGCTCAATAGGCTTTGGAAAGGAGGCTGAACATAGGGGGACAGGCAGTAAAGATCCAATCTGCTGTTTTTTTGTGTGTGATTGTTGTGCTTTTTTTCCCCACTTGTGTTTATTGTAGTAGTGATGGTCGATAGAATGGTGCAATGATCCTCCTACAGGATGGTGGAAGTGACGGCAACTGCCGGTGTCCCTGATGATTACACCTGTGGAAATTGTGTCTAGGTGCAGCTCCTGACAGGCTGCATTAGGGAACTGAGGTTGCAACTAGATGACCTTGGGATTTGGGAGAATTAGAGCTTCATAGAAAGGAGTTGCAGTGAGATGGTCATGCCCAAGGTTCTGTAAGAGGGAAGTGGGTACCCATGAGGAAAGGGAGTAAACAGTGAGTCTACTGTGACCATTCCCCTTCAAAACAGGTATACCCTTTTGGATACTGTTGGGGGAGATGACCTGACGGATGAAAAGCAGAAGCAGTCAGGACTATGACACTAAGCCTGGCTCTGAGACCCAGTGCGGAAGGGTAATGTCAGGCAGAGCCAAATGGTAGGAGACTTGATATTTACAGAGACATTCTCTGGCAGCAATCAAGATTCCAGGATGGTTTATTGCTTTCCTGGTGCCAGCGTCCAGGATGTCTCTGAGCGGCTGCATGACATTTTCAAGTAGGAAGGTGATCAGACACAAGTCATTGTGCATGTTGGCACAGGTGACATGGGTAGGAAAAGAGATGAGGTCCTGCAAAAAGATTATAGGGAGTTGGGTTAAAGGTTAAAAAGCAGGATCCCCAGGGTGGTGATCTCCGGATATCTCCTGGTGCCATGTGCTAGTGAAGGTAGGAACAGGAAAATGGGATAGGTGAATGCAGGTCTGAGGAGTTAGTGCTGGTGGTATGGATTCAGGTTTTTGGACGATTGGGATCTCCTCTGGGCATAGGTGACCTGTATAAGAGGTGTGGGTTGCACCTGAACTGGAGGGGAACTAATATCTTGCCAGAAATGTTTGCTTGTGCCACACAGGTGGATTTAAACTAGATTGGCAGGGGCCAGGATCCAGTGCAGGATCAAATGAGAAGCTGGGTTGATGAGGAGGGTGATGAAAGGAAGTTCAATGGACAGAACAGGCAGGAGCATGACAGGGAACAAGGAAGGACTTTTACTGCAAGAGCAGGTAAGACTAATGAATTGGGGGAATCAGTGGGTATGTATCACTAATATTGTAGCCAGTATGGAAACATGGATAAGAGAGGGACAGGGATGGCATCTTAATGTTCTAGGGTACAGGTGCTGCAGGAGAGATGGGGGGAGGGGGTGAGTGAACATTACTGATGGTTCGTCCTGTGAGGCTTTATGGGTGGAACTGTGAAAAAGGTTGGTAGTGCACTATAGGCCCTCAAATTTCAATGGGAATTAGAAGATTAAATATGCCAGGAGATCGCAGGCAGCTGCAAAACTAATAAGGTTGTCATAGTTGGGAATTTTAACTTTCCCAGTATAGACTGGGACTGTCATAGTGCTAAGGGCTTAGAGGGGTGGAATTTGGCCAATGTGTTCAGGAAGATTCTATCTATTTGCGTTGCAACCTTCGGGGTTATGATCGTGGTGCCCAAGATCCCTCTGTACATCCATGCTGTTACGCCGTTAAAACTAAGGTCATGTCGTTAAAACAAAGAGATTGTATAAGTACAATAAGGGAAAGAGTATAACTAGAGAGAGAATAGGACCTCTTAGAACCCAAAATTGGCCATCTCTGTGTGGAGTTGCAGGAGATGGACATGGTTCTCAATGAGTATTTCTCCTCCATTTGTAGTGTGGAAAAAGACACGAAGACTGGGGAATGTGGGGCGGTTAGTGGACATGTCTTGAGGACATTCTGTATTATGGTCAAGGAGGTGCTAAATGACCTAAGGTATATGCAGGTAGATAAATCTCCCGGGCCTGATCAGATAGATTTGAGGATATTATGGGAAGCTAGAGTAGAAATTGCAGATGCCCTGACTGATATATATGAATCATCATTAGACATAAGTGAGGTGCCAGAAGACTAGAAGCTGGCTAATGTTTTGACCCTATTTAAGAAGGGCTGCCAGGAAAAGCCTGGGAATTTAGTCTGCCAAACATCTGTGGTAGGCAGGTTACTGGAGAGTATTCTGAGGGATAATATTTATATGCATTTGGATAGACTGGCTGATCAGGAATAGTCATCATGGTTTGTATGTGGGAGAACATGTCTTGTGAGTGTTAAGTTCTTTTGAAAAAGTAACCAAAAAGGTTGATGAGTAACCAAAGCTATAGACAGGACTGCTCAAGGATAAAGGAGTAAATTTGTGCTTGGAGTCAGGACCTGTAGGTGAGGTACTAAATGTGTATGTTTCATCTGTTTCCACTAAGGAGAAGGGCATGGAGGACAGTGAGATCAGTGTGGCGAATACTAATATGTAAGGGCAGTTTGAGACCAAGAAGAGGGGGGGGTGGGGGTTGGTATTCTTGAAGAGCATTAAAGATGATAATTCTTCATTACCTGATGGGATCTACCCCAGGTGGTTGAGCAATGAGATTGTGGGAGCCTTGACGAATATCTTTGCATCTTCTCTAGCTGCAGGCAAGGTCCCTGAGGACTGGAGAGTAGCTAATGTTGTCCCTTTGTATAAGAAGAGAAGTATAGAGTATCCAGGGAATTATAGGCCGGTGAGCCTCATGTTAGTGGTATGGAAGCTGTTGGCGAGGATTCTCCAGGGTAGGATTTGCTCCCATTTGTGAGAGAATAGATTAATTAGGGACAGTCAACATGGCTTTGTATGCAGCAGGTCATGTTTTAATAACTTGATCAAGCTTTTTGAGGAAGTAACCAAGATAATTGGTGAGGATGTGATTTACTTTGAGATTTAAGATATGGCTTTTGTACCACCTTATTAGGAAAGTACCTCAAATTCAGTTTTCAATGCACAAGTGTACCCAATTTGGAATCTTGTTCTGATTCAAGACCAAAACGTATCCATGCTCTCATGTGCAAGAGAACAGTGGCCTAATAAAGGTCATAGAGTAATTTGTTAAAAATTCATCAACATATTGAGATGCAAGACTTTCAGTACTCAAATTGTATTCCAAATTGATTTATATTCAGCAGGCTGAGCTTTTAAGATTCTGATAACCATAATTAATAAATATTGTTATTAATGTAGATTAAATGATTGTCTCAACTGGGATTTAATGATTTACAAAAAAAAATGCATTTACTGTTTACCTGAGTGTAAAACAAACTGGAGAATCTCAGCTGGTCCGGTATAATTTATGGAGGCAGAGGGATGGTCTACATTTCAAGCTGACCCTGCATCAGGATTGAAAGTGTTGAGGGAAGGTAGCCAGTATAAAAGGATGAGATGGATGGATAAGATGGAGTGAGGGATATGGGTGGTGTTTTAGGCAGGGGCTGGTGGATGGTAGGTAGAAACACAGAAGGAGAACAAAATGGGCAGATGGAGCCTGATGGAGGAAGTTAGAGACAGGCTGGAAGGTGATAAGTGGAACTAGTTTAGGGAGGGATAATGGACAGATGGAACCATATGTGGAAGGGGGTAGGAAAGGTAGACCAAGGAGAAGAAATCTAGGTGATGGGTATTCTAGCAGGGGACAAGGTGAGAGGAGGTGGAGTTGGTGGTTTAACATTAGATATCTGTGGATAGTTTGTCTCCTGAGATGGAAACAGATCTAGAAAAAGAGGGAGGTGTCAAAAAATGTGAATTTGAGGGCAGATTGGAAATCAGTAGCAAAGACGATAAAATACACCAGTTTCACATGAGTGTAGGAAGCAGCAGTGTGGTTATTTGTGCAGTTGAGCAAGAGATGTAGAAGCGTGTCAGAGGAGGTTTGGAACAAGGATGGTTCAACATTGCCAACAAAAAGGTAGGTGTAGCTATGGCTCATAGCCACATATTTGATTTGTAGAAAGTGAAAGGAATCAAAAGAGATATTGTTCATGGTAAGAACCAATTCTGCAGGTGGATGAGGGTGTAGTTGAGGTAGCTGTATAGCAGTGGGTTTATGGTAGATAGTGGTGAGCAGTTTGATTTTTGAGATGGAGACAGTTCCAAACAAAGGGAGAAAAGTTTCCAACTATTATAGGCCAGATTGGGAGTTAGTAACAAAGTTAGTAATAAATTAGTTCTACTTGATTAATAGTGATGTAGATGCTGTTGAACTATTAGTTGGATGCAAGGACAGGAAAACTGATTGTCGGGATGGCATCAATTGTTTATCCGTCATCTGAGGAGAACGCAATGCTCCTAAATGTAAAAACTTGGGATTGCTGCCAAGTCCTTATGCTATCAATACATTCGTAATTTGAATAAGCATTTAGCAACCACTCTACTAACAATTGGGTATTAAAATTTCAAATGTTAAAAGTTTAATTCAGCACAACTTTGTGGCTCATTGTATGTGTGATTTATAGTGTTCTTATTGCCATACAATAATTCTTTCAACTTGTGGGCTTTACACATGGTTTCAATGTGAGTATTAGTGGCCGGCTCCTTCGATCAGCAGCAAGAGAAAAGTGAAGTCTTGTTACTGGCTTCTGATCAGAGCAACTCTAACTCTTGTGCTTTACATTTGATCTGTTCCTGAAATTTTGGCACAGATCCTGTAAAAAAGGAAAAAAATGTATAGACTCATGAACCAAACTCAGCAAATGGAAAAATAGCTGTAGATGACCAGAAAGGAAATGGAATTAAGCTGGTATTCTTGTCATTGAAAATTTAATAAATTTAATGGAGTCCAAGTATAATAATTGGCTTGTGTAGCCACCATAGTTCATTCTGTTGATTTCTTTGCATTTATTTAATAGGATGTCTGAGATGATCAAAAGCTAAATTGATTAACTTGACATTTAAGAATTTTTCAATTACCAATAGGCATGCACTTTGGAGCCACACAATTATGTTGTTACTTTTCCCTCAAACCAAGAAATCTGGAATTGCCAAACACAACAGTTCAAAGCCCTTCGATAGACACAAAAAGCTGGCGTAACTCAGCATCTCTGGAGAGATGCGATGGGTGATGTTTCAGGTTGAGACCCTTATTCAGACCCTTCCTTGTTTCTTCTTTGTATTGAGACGTTACCTTCTTGTGGTCTGTTCAGTGTATAAAATTACTATTTGTAATTTGTAATTGGAAATTTATTCAAATAGTTTCACACATTTAAATACGAGTTTTCACTTGGAGTAGAGTGAAGGTAGAGGATAGCATAGGAAGGGAGATGGCAATGAGGAGATTATTTGGGGCCCAAAGGTCTGGAAATTACAGTTCTTGTCTTTGTCTCATTGATAATTTGGAATTTGTATCACAGGTTATGCTTAATGCCAGATCTTGCTGACCCTGGTACTTTTTATTAATTGGGACTAATGGAAACATACCCAAGGTGATCTTTGTATACATAAAAACTGCTCCACTATTGATTAAGTTCATAGCTGCTCTGATTGGAACTTCAACTATGCATTCCTGTGTACATATTGAAATCTCTTACTCCCCCCCCCCCCCCCCACCATCTTAAAAATATGAAAATACTCTACTTCGCCCATCCCTTGAAAAGACATCCAAAAACGTATAACCCACTGAAAGAGAATCTTTTTTTTCCCCGTGTTTATCTTAAATGGATCCATTTATTTTTGACCAATGACACTTGGGTTTAGACTCTCTCACAGGAGGAGATGTCCACTCCACATTGACCATGTCAAAACCCCTCAGGATCTTGTATTTCAATAAAATCCCCTAGCATGCTTCTAAACTTCAGCAGTTACATACTTATTCTGTCATCTTACCCACAATAAAACTGTATTTCGGGTATCAATCTAGTAAATCTTGGAATAGCTGTCATTGCATCAATATCCTTTCTTTAATAAGGAGATCAGATGTGGTGTCTCCAGTGTCCCACACAACTGAACCATAACTTCCCAGTCAGCCTTGGCCGTTGCGATGTAAAATAATATTTTAGATAAATACAAAATGGTGGCGTAACTCAGCCGGGATAGGCAGTATGTCTGGATAGAAGGAATGGGTGACGTTTTGGGTTGAGACCCTTCTTCAGACTCCCCTTTTAACATTTTAATTCCCATTCCCATATTGACCCGAAACGTTGAAGAAGGGTCTCGACCCAAAACGTCACCCATTCCTTCTCTCCAAAGATGCTGCCAGTCCCATGGAGTTACTCCAGCATTTTGGGTCTACCCCCATACTGACTTATCTGTCTTGGGCCTCCTCCATTGTCACACACAAATTGGAGGAACAGCACCTTGAATTTGGCTTGGGCAGTTTACAACCCAGCGGTATGAACGTTGAGTTATCTCATTTCAAGTAACCCCTGCATTCCCTCTCTTTTACTCACTCATTTAAACTATTTATATCCCTTTGTAGTTCTCTGTTCTCTTCACAACTTTCCTCAGGATAATGGCACTCGTGTATCATCAACTGCGATCTTGCTGAATGGTGGAGAAGGCCACCATGAAAAAGGCCTGCATTTTCTTTTAGTTTAGTGATACATGAAACATTTAACAAGATTATCCCGTTTGCTTTTAATCTCCTGCTACTTTGGATTCCAATTAGTAATGAGAAAAAACTGTAATCAGGGCGAGGGGGGCAAAAAGCAAAATCCTGGAGGAACTCTGCATCTGTGGAGGGCAGTGATGGAAATGGGGGGGGGGGGGGGGTACGCAGGGGTACGGCGTTCTGCTAGTTTTCAATTTCCAGCTCGGGTTTAATGAGCTCTGCAGAAAGATTCGAGCTGTTTGTCACTTAATTCAACTCGGACAAAAACGCCACTGTTAGCAGTTGTTAACTGCCAGTAGTTAACAGTAGTTATACAATGTGTCATCACTACATCGATCCACATTCCTTAGTAAATGTAATTGTGTTTTAACACCGCGTTCCTTTGAATAAATTTCTAGGGAGAATTTCTTAAACTCACTGTCAGGGCTACCGGACCACGAGCACGGGCTCCGTTAAAGTCACGTTATTTTATTATTCCACGTTATCCTCCCTGCCTCCCTGCCTCCCGCCGCTCTCCTACGCTCTAGAAATTTCAATGATTTATTTTGGAGAAAGGAGATGCATAAAATGTGCAAATTAAAAAAAATAGTGTTCAGATATACAAATAGATCTGTTCATTTTGAATTGAATTGAAATTATTTCTCATTCAAAAATGAATGAAAAGAAATAGTAAGATTAAATGAGAATTTACCAGTTTGAAGTTGGATCTTTATTTTATGAGGAGTTGCGATGAGGGATTACATGAAGACCCCGCCAGCACGCATGCGCGACATTCTTCAAAGCAGCGGTGTGAAATCACAAATAACAGAGTTGACTAAGATAGTAAGATAAGAGAACCAGCATACCAGTTGACCTTTATAATAGAGGGTTGGGAGCGGAGGGCACGTAATCCCTCATCGTAACTCCTCATAAAATAAAGATCAAACTTCAAACTGGTAAGTTCTCATTTAATCTTACTATTTTACTTCGGAGTCACGTGAGTGACTATGTGAAGATTTTAAAGCTCTGTGATTTCATGCCCTGGAACGAGTCCATGCTCACACACTGCCATAATGACAAATGGAGGAAGTATGTTAACGTATTTCAGACATGAAACTGTGCTGAAAAACAAGAGGGTATTTATTTAACAAATAACAATAATAATACCCCTACTTAGGGGAAATTATAATACAGAACTTAAAATTGTGTCTGCAAACATCTCATGCACGGCCACGGGTTTATTATAGAACCAATGAAAGGTTTTCTCATTAGCCCAATCCGCCGTTGCAAGGATGTGGTCCATCATCCTTACTGCTGATGTAGATGCAGCCCTGGTGGAGTGAGATTTACAAACATCAGTGTCCACCCCCGTTTGCACGGTGACTCTGTGATGAGGACGTTTGTGACTTATAAGCAGAGCCCTTTCCGTGCCCTTGAGACACTTGGTCACCTCCAGGTAGTGTAAAAGGTGGGTCACTATGCATAGGCGGCTGTCTACGGGGTAAGCCAGGAAATCCAACTTGCGGCCAGATGATCCAGGCCTGTTTTGTTTGAGTAACTCCTGAATGAAGAAAGTTACCTTATTGTTGGATATAACCATGGCGTCCATACTTAGCTTGTGTCAGGAATGGACCTGTTGCGCTGTCACGAGTGTCATCAGCATTACCATTTTATATGTCAATTTGGCTAGGGAAAGAAACGTAACTTGTGCCCACCCTCGGAGCATGGTTAACATAATGCCAATATCCCAAGTCTGGGAATATCTAGGCCTAGGGGGATTTGAGTTGAAAATACCCCTCATAAGTTTAGACACCATGGGCCCAAATGCAAGGGCCCAAATTGTGTGGCTGGAAAGGCAGCCACAAGCTTCCTGTCAGAATCACCCTGGCTACTTGCCGAATGGATGGTTTACTGATGCCAGCAAGGCTGTTACATGCCTCTATCAAGTCTGATGCTTTGTTTGGTGGCAAAGTGACAGACATATGAACAGAGTCAATCGTGAATCCCAAATAGTCCATAGTGGTAGAATGCATTAATTTGGATTTGTCTGGATGGATGACAAACCACAGTTTTTGAAATAAGTGCTCAGTGGCTGAGACAGCTAATTTGGCCAACTCCAAGGTTTTCCCCACAATTAAAATGTCATCGAGGTATGCCATAACAATATGTTTTTGTTTTCTGAGACACGCTAAAGCTGGTTTCAGTAATTTGGTAAACAGTCTGGGTGCTGATGTTAATCCATTAGGCAGCGCTTTATACTGCCAGAGCTGCCCCATCCAGGCAAATTTCAAATATCTGCGATGATCTTTGTCTATTGATACTGAATAGTATGCATCTTTTATGTCGATGCAAGCCATGAAGTACCTCTTGGAAACTAGTTGTTTGGCAGTAACAAAAGTTTCCAATTTGGAGTGGGCGTACTGCACGAAAGTATTCAGTTGTGTTAAATCAATAATGATACGGCATCCGCCGTCTTTTTTATTTTTGGTGAAGATGTTCGATACAAACTCATGAGATTCATTTCTGTTTTTCTCAATTACCCCTTTCGTATGTAGTCTTAAGAGTTCAGCATGACCTTCTAGCTTTTCTTTCTGTGAAAGTACAAACTTTCGACTAGGTGCATGCTGAACAGGAAGGGGAAGTTTGTGAACAAATTCAATTTTGTATCCCTGAATACTTTGCAGTATGAAAGGATCAGAACTATAACTTCTTTATACATGCATCCCGAAACAAGTGCAACCGTCCCCCAATCTGTGAAGAGGTTACACATGCAATGTTCCTGAGGCAACCAGACCCACCTACCTCCATGGTTACCGGCGGTGCTGCGTTGGTTTCCTCTGTCCTTGTCTCCTGGGAGGTGGAGGCGCTGTGGTGTGGGGTTGGCGCATCTTCCAGGAAGGCCGTGCTGGGGCATGGTCTAAAAAAGACCGTTGGGCAGTTTGGACGGCCTTCGAGCTTTCACCAGCAGGTGTTCTGTCGCTGTGGTAGCGTGGTCTGCTGGTGGATGCATAGGGGTGCTGTCGCTGCAGGTATGAGGACTTGGTGGCAGCCAGCACTTTTATCATGCCTATTGCCTTTGCCTCTTCATCGAGGTCTTTTACCTGCTTGGGCAGGTTGTCCCTGAATAGTAGTGTAAGCGGCTGTGCACTGCTAGTTCTGCACAACCCCGCGAACTTGGGGTTCAGTGCAGGTCGGATGACACTCTTTCTGTAACAGTTGATCTCAAACTGAGTGTTACAGAGGAGTTCCAGGGCATCCTGTAGCTCTTCCGACATCTCCACTCCATCCACTGACCTGGCAATGGCCGTAATCCCAGAAGCCAGTAGTTTTAGGATTCTTTGGAGTTTTACTTCCTGGCTTCTGTTGACTGCAGGCACGTTGAGGGAGACACAATTCTCAGGAGCTAGGCGTTTGGCTGCGGTGTCATTAATGACCTTTTCCTGAAGTTGATTCGTTGCCATGTAGTTTATACTGGCTGCCATCTTCGGCTGCCATCTTCGGCTTTTTGGGTAGGCATCGTCAATTTTGATACCATGCCCAGTAGCTCCCTTCTGGCACTCCTAGCATTGGTGTTTCTTCAGCCACACTCCCCTCTTCAGAGTCAGCCCAGCTCTGACTCCTTATGCTCCCCTGCGAAGAGGGCGAGATATTTGGCAGCCCTGTAAAGGGTGCTGCTGTGGGTCTGCGACGAGACCCACTGTGACCATACCCCTGCTGTAGCAGGTCATGTTGGAGCAACCGCTCCACCATCCGCTCCATGCGGGATAATCGATCGCTGTCGCTTCCCGCCGGCGGGGTGTCCTCCAGCCCGGACCCAGCCGAGTCAACGGACCTGCCCGACTTCAGGGAGGCTTTGCCGCCAGTCCGAGAAGCACCTGCGGGCTGGAGCGGCGTGATGTCGGGGGCTGCGGTTTAAATCAGCAGATCTAGAGACCCCGACCGCTGCTGGCTGCCCGCTTCGCGGTCCTCGGCAGCTAGTTTGGCAGCGGTTCGCTTGGACTTCGGCCTCGATTCCATCTTGATGTGCTCTGTAAGAAAAATACTAACAGAGCCGACAACGACCTCAGGAATGGTAAGTACTCACCTGCGGGCTGTTTTTAAACTTACTGTTAGAGGAGCGACGCTCCTCCTGCCTGTCGCTTCACAATGCGTTCAACGATATGTCGCACATGCGTGCTGGCGGGGTCTTCACGTAGTCATTCATGTGACTCCGAAGTAAAATGAATGTTCTCCCTAACAACTAAGTTCAGGTAGACAGTAACATGGATAAGGGAGAGCCGGTGGACGTAGTGTACCTGGACTTTCAGAAAGCCTTTGAAAAGGTCGCACACAGGAGATTAGTGGGCAAAATCAGAGCACATGGTATTGGAGGTAGGGTATTGACATGGATAGAAAATTGGTTGGCAGACAGGAAACAGAGTAGGAATTAACGGTTCAATTTCAGAATGGGAGATAGTGACTAGTGGGGTGCCTCAAGGCTCGGTGCTGGGACCGCAGCTATTCACAATATATATTAATGATTTAGATGAAGGAATTAAAAGTAACATTAGCAAATTTGCAGATGACACAAAGCTGGATGGCTGTGTGAACTGTGAAGAGGATGCTATGAGGATGCAGGGTGACTTGGATAGGTTGGGTGAGTGGGAAGATGCATGGCAGATGCAGTATAATGTGGATAAATGTGAGGTTGTCCACTTTCGTGGCAAGAACAAGAGGCAGATTATCATCTGAATGGCAGGTAGACACAAAATACTGGAGTAACTCAGCGGGTCAGGCAGCATCTCTGGAGCAAAGGAATGGGTGACATTTTGGGTCGAGACCCTTCTTCTGTATGGTGTCAAATTAGGAAAAGGGGAAGTGCAACGAGACCTGGGTGTACTTGTACATCGGTCACTGAAAGTAAGCATGCAAGAAACAGCAGGCAATGAAGAAAGCTAATGGCATGTTGGCCTTCATAATGATAGGATTTTAGTATAAGAGCAAAGAGGTCCTTCTGCAGTTGTACAGGGCCCTGGTGAGACCACACCTGGAGTATTGTGTGCAGCTTTGGTCTCCTAATTTGAGGAAGGACATTCTTGCTATTGAGGGAGTGCAACGTAGGTTCACGAGGTTAATTTCCGGATGGCAGAAATATCATATGATGAAAGAATGGAACGACTGGGCTTGTATCCACTGGAATTTAGAAGGATGAGAGGGGATCTTACAGAAACATAAAATTATTAAGGGATAATGCAGGAAACATGTTCCCAATGTTGGAGGAGTCCAGAACCAGGGGCCACAGTTTAAGAATATGGGATAGTCCATTTAGAACTGGGATTAGGAAAAACCTTTTCATTCAGAGTGTTGTGAATTTGTGGAATTATCTGCCTCAGAAGGCAGTGGAGGCCAACTCACTGAATGCATTCAAAAGAGAGTTAGAAAGAGCTCTTTGGGCTAGTGGAATCAAGGGATATGGGGAGAAGGCAGGAATAGGGTACTGATTGTGGATGATCAGCTATGATCACATTGAATGGCTCGAAAGGCCGAATGGCCTACTCCTGTACCTATTTTCTATGTATCTATGTAAAATGCCGGAATAACTCAACGGAACAGGCAGCATCTCTGGAGAGAAGGAATGGGCGACATTTCGGGTAGAGACCCTTTTTCATACTGATGTCAGGGGTGAGTGGGACAGAGATAGAATGCAGTCGGAGACAGTAAGACTGGTGGGAGAACTGGGAAGGGGAGGGGATGTAGAGAGAGGGAAAGTAAGGGCTATTTGACGTTATAGAAGTCAGTTCATACCGTTGGGGTGTAAGCTACCCAAGCGAAATATGAGGTGCTGTTCCTCCAATTTGCGCTAGGCCTCACTCTGACAATGGAGGAGGCCCAGGACAGAAAGGTCAGATTGGGAATGGGAGGGGAATGGTGTGAATTTGTAGCTTTATCCTGCGCTACGTTATCCAAGGGCGAGCGAACGAGCGGACAGACGGACGAAAGCAACGATCAAAGAGTGGAATAGATGACATTTCTTCAGACTGAGTCAGGGGAAAGAGGAATGAGAGATATAGACAGTACTAAGGGCAAATGAATGGAAGATATGCCTATATCTCCCGTTTCCCTTTCCCTTGACTGTCAGTGTGAAGAAGGGTCTCGACCCAAAAAGTCATCTATTCCACTCTATGATCATTGCTTTTGTCCATCAGAGAGAGAGATGCAAGAAAGCAGCTATGACATATAATACACAATTAACTATATTATAAATACCCAATAAACAAGTTATGCATTCTGTACTCTTTCATGGGTATGACCGCAATAACCCCCTCCCCTTCCTTCCCAACCTCAGGGTACCTTAGAGTACCCCTAGTTTCTAAAACCCATTTCCATCACTGGTGGAGGGAATGGACAACTATGTTTCAGGTCACGACTCTACAGATGATCTGATTAACCTTGAGATACAAGGACCAACAGATGCTGGAATCTTGAGTAAAACACGAAGTGCTGGAGTATAACATAAAGTATCCACCCATATCCCACAAGTGGGTCGGGTGATCAGATTAAAACACAAAATGCTGAAGTATCTTTGTGGATCAGGCGGCATCTCTGGAAGACAAGGATATGCGACGTTTCTCATAGGAAACCTTTTCCAGAGATGCTGCCTGACCTGCTGAGTTACTCCAGCACTTTGTGTTCTACACAAGATTCCAGCATCTACAGTTCCTTATGCCTCCAAATGCCGGAGTAGCTCAATCTGAAGAAGGATCCCGACCGGAAACGTCGCTTGCCCATTCCTTCCAGAGATGCGGCCTGACTCGCTGAGCTACTTTGTTTTAATCTGAGTATTTTACCCAGTTGTGGAACAAGGGTGGAATCGTCGTTTGATTAGCAATGCAGTAGAGCACCGCGGGGTGGCGCTCCTGCTCCACTGGACAGGCGTGGGCGCGGAGATCCTGAAGGAGCAGCCAGTTGTGAAATTCTGCATGGACGTGATGCTCGCCCAGTGTAAATAGTAACTCCTGAAAGAGAGAATTGAGGGGGAGATCGCGGCTGATTCCGACTACTGAGCCGGATGCCTCTAGTTTTAAACTCAAATGCAGGAAATGTTGTACAGGATTGCTTCCGTTTTAACCAACCGACCGCAAGAAAATGAATTAGTGCCACGATAACAACGTTTGAAGGCGTCCAAAGACAGATCTATTCTGTAGTCGTCAGATTTCCTGCAAGTCAGCGATGTGCCATATGTTAATGTGGTACATAAAGCGGATTTGGTTCAAAGATCAAAAGAAACGTTGCTTCTCATTTCAAAACTTTTATTAAAACCACATTTGTATCAGATTGGTGTGCCAGCAAGATTCTAATGAGCCAGCACTAGGGGGTGGGGTGGGGTTAAAGTTACATCAGATGAGAATATTGCCGGGATCCTGTGTTAATTTGTGCTTTTGATTATATTTGGTAATCAACTGGTTTATTTTCAGGTTGTGGTTAAATCAGAAGAAGTTGCAGAATGGAACATATTACGCGATGACTTCATGATGGGAGCTACCATGAAAGACTGGGATAAGGAGAGTGATGAGGAGAAATGTGCTGATGTTGCTGGCGAAGAGAGTGCTTCAGACCGATGATCCTCTGATCATAAGCACTCCTCGGTTTAAAACGTAAACTGATACCAATGTTCATTCTGTGAATGCAAGAAATTGTATCATTTGGAGTCGTTGATAAAAAATAAAGTAAACTATTTCTCTTCAATCATTGTTATTGCTTTCTCAAGTCCACACACTTAACCTTGCTTCGCTTCCTTTGGAGATATGCTGATCATTGTTGAGATCGTGCTGAAGATGGAATCAATGAAGGCAGCATTGGGCCAACTTTATTGTGCAGCATGATTTTTGCTTTTGATCTTCGTCAGAGTTGCGCCAAGGGGATGGGGTGTTTGGACACCTCGAGCAGTTTAGCCCATTCTGGAAGTTCATAAGGGGGAGGGGTTTTGCTCGGCAATAAGGCAAGTGCGTAATGAATCTTGTCGGTGGGGAAAAGCAGCCATCACACCTGCAAGAACGGGCAGCTTTTCACATCTTTGCTAGAGTATTTGTGGCGCAACACTTTGGTGGCATTTAAGGGGCTTTTGGATCGGCACCTGATTATGCAAAGAATAGAGGGATATGGATTATGTGCAGGCAGATGTCGCTCTAGGCATCATGTTCGGCGCAGACATTGTGGGCCGAAGGGCCTGTACCTGTGCTTTAATGTTTTATGTTATGTGTAGGAAGGAACTGCAGATGCTGGTTTAAACCGAAGATGGACATAAAAAGCTGGAGCAACTCAGCGGGACAGGAGGCATCGCTGGAGAGAAAGAATGGGTGATGTTTCGGGTCGAGACCCTTCTTCAGACCTTATCCCTGACCGCGAAGCGTCCAATGAGAGAAGTGTTAGCCTAGATACTGCACCGGTTTAAAACTGACTTGTTTGCTTTCCTATACACCTCCACTAACAATATCTAGAACGCCTCAATGGGCGTTATGTGTTTAAAATGTGTGCACAACCGCATGACAGATAACGTACATCGTGTGAGTTATGGTGAACCGGGTGCTCGCTGAAAATTCCAGCAGGATAATGCCGATCTAAGTTGGTGGGGGAGGTGGGGAGTTGCTGGAGCAACTGACATTTACTCTGTGTGACCTGTGTCTGTATTTTACTACACTTTTGGATGGGAGAATTCCAATTGTGCTGCCGAGTCTGAATCACTCTATTTTCCCCTGCGGAGTGGAAATATTTGCCCATCTGTCTGTTGGTTTAAAAACTGTGCTCCTTGTCCAACTGTCTCCTCTGATGTTCTGAATGACGAAGGAGGGTTCAAATGATCAGAATACCAAAGTAACTGGAGCCACAGCGGCCCTGTTACAGAATCTGGAGCCCACCTGGGCCCTAGTACCCCTTTAAATTAGTTTATAGGGTCCGCTTATACAACGCTGGACACTTCCCAGCCAAGTTTGATTGCTTTTAATTTCATTGGATTCGAAATGGATTATTTGGTTAGAAAGAAACAAAAAATCCACTCGAACTCCGCACGCTGCCCCGTAAAAACATAAACTTGGAATATTCGTAGTTGGACTGTAAGCGGAATTGTAGCGTGCGCTGACTCCGTGGAGGTAGCAAGATTACAGATGAGGAGGGAAGTTGCGTGATTTCGACGACGCAGCCAAAGACTGAAGTTCACCTTCCTTGGGCTCTCCAGACCACTTTCACCCGCGCCCGGAGACTTTATAAAATTGTTTGTTTGAATGCAGGGACTCCAGGTGCTGAGTTGGAAAAAAGGTCGTACGGGGTTCAGATCAGGTTGTGTGCCCGGTGGCCTCTGTAATTGTAGATATGTCACAAGGCTCATTGTATGAAGACGCCGTGCCCTTCTATGGACTGGAGTATTGGGGACAGAGAAGGCACATTATAGCAGCAGCATATTTATTGTTAATATCACATTGATCGAACGAATTACACAAATATACGCTTTGTGAGAGGCGTGACACAGGGCAGCCTTCTGGGCAATCAACGTGTGCAGTAGCAAAGCTCGGGATGCTTGTGTGTTTCTCGCGTCCCAATTCCCAGCCGTGATAAATAACTATTACAGCGGAAAACACAAAGTGTTGAATGAACTCAGCGAGTCAGGCACCATCTGTGGAGGGAATAGACACGCGATTTCTCGGGACGGAGCCCTTCTTAATCCCAACATTTGCAATTACTTGTGTCTCTTAAATATTGTGGCGGGATTAAAATGCAAACAGGCGGCGCAATGGCACAACTGGTCGAGCTGCTGTCTCACAGCGCCTGAGACCCGAGTTCGATCTTAAAGATGGGTGCTGTCTGTGTGGAGTTTGTACGTTTTCCCTGTGGCCGCATAGGATTTATCCCTCGTCCTAAAGACTTGCCGGTTTGTGGGTAGGTATTTGGCTTCTGTAATTTACCCCTCGCGTCTGGGAAGTGGATTAGAAAGTGGGATAACATAGAACTAGTAGATCGATGGTCGGCTGGCCGAAGGGCCTGTTTCTACGCTGTGTCTTTAAACTAAGCTAAACATTCTCATGTAAAATGTTATGTTCCATACAATCTTACTACTTCTGCAATATATATAGAACCTATAGAATCATAGAGTAGTGCAATGTGGAAACAGGCCCTTCGGCCCAATTTGACCACACCGGTCAACATGACCCAGTTATACTAGTCCCACCCGCCCGCGTTTGATCTATACCCCTCCAAATCTGTCCTATCCATGCACCTGTCTAAATGTTTCTTAAATGTTGGGATAGACCCTGCCTCAACTACCTCCTCTGGCAGCTTGTTCCATACACCCACCACCCTTTGTGTGAAAAGGTTACCCCTCATATTCCTATGAAATATTTTCCCCTTCACTGTAAACCGATGTCCTCTGGACCTCGAATCCGTTTCATGAGAGATCTGTAATCTGTGAAATCCTCACCCCCCCCCCCCCCCCCCCGAACTTTGCTAGCTTTACTATGCACTAAACGTTTTCCCTTACCATGTATCTATAACGTTGTAAATGGATTGATTGTAATCACGAATTGCCTTTCTGCTAACTGGTTAGCATATAACAACAGGCTTGTCACTGTACCTTGGTGCACGTGAAAATAAACTAAACTGAGATAGACTCAAGAAGCTGGAGTAACTCAGCGGATCAGGTAGCATCCTTGGAGGGAAGGAATAGGTGACGTTTCGGGTCGAGACCCTTCTTCGGACTGAAATCTAAGATAGAAGCTGGAGTAACTCAGCTAGGTAGAAGGAATGGGTGACGTTTCGGGTCGAGACCCTCTTGTAACCTATTCCTGCTCTCCAGAGATGCTGCCTGTCCCGCTGAGTTACTCAAGCATTTTGTGTCTATCAGTAGTACCTTCCTTACAACACGAACGCAGCTAGACGCGGGCGCTAGGACAGCGCGGAGCACCAGAGGCGCCAGTCTGTGGGCAGCCTGGTAGCGAGTGGCGAGGAATCCTCCGACCTCGCGTCACTGGATGGAGGCAACACGTGGTCGGATGGGTCATTATAAATGCCTCCGGTGTGCGAGCCTGATGTTATCTGCTGGCAACTCTCTCCCTCTCTCTCTCTCACACACACACACACACACTCTCTCTCTCTTTCTCGCGCACACACACACACACAACCTCCCACTCTCCCATCCAGGGATCTTTTATTAGCAGGGGCAGCGAATATAACGGTTCGCTGCTTAGATTTATTTTAAGTATATAAAGTTATTTTCTAATAAGCAGGTCAACTCTGCTTTACTTTATTTTGAACGTTGCATTTATCAAATTACATTTTTTTTTGCAAATTTATATATTTTTAAATCTCACAGTGGACCCGAGAACTCATCCTTGGTGGAATAAAGCTGGTGTTTTATTTTGCATTTCATTGGAGAAAAAGAGAGAGAGAGAGAGAGAGAAAGTTGGGCGAAGTTTAAAGACTTGGTGCGGACTGCAATGAAGTGAAGGTGTGTTTATCTTCGGCAGTAGCAGTGTTGGTGTCGGGATTGGCGCTGCGGTGAAGAGGCAGCGCTTGGCTAGTTTGGGAACTGCACCAGTTTGAGAATCAAGAATAAGCAACACGAAAGATCCTCGCGCCTTTTTTTGTTGTAAATATCTAATCTGGTATTTTTTTTCGTGTGGAGATTACGATCTACAGCTGCTTTTCTCCCCCCCTCTCCTCTCCCCCCTCCTCCCTTCAACTTCCAACTGCCCAACTTTGAAAATGCACCACTCCATTTTCACCGTGTTTCTCACGCTGGATTTCGCGATGATCGCCGCTTGCTTGTCGACCTGCAACACTCTCGACCTCAACCAGTTCAAGGATAAGAGAATCAAGGCCATCCGAGGGCAAATCCTCAGCAAACTGAAACTCACAAACCCCCCGGAACATTACCCGGAGCCAGATGAGGTCTCGACAGAGGTGATCGCGATTTACAACAGCACCAGGGATTTGCTTCAGGAGAAAGCGAACGAGAGGGCTGCCTCTTGTGAACGAGAGAGGAGCGAAGAGGAATATTACGCAAAAGAAGTTTACAAGATCGATACGGATACATATAACTCTCCTGAAAGTAAGCCTTAAAAGTAACTTAAAGAGACCGCATCCCTTTTTTGTCAGCTTATGTATGTATTTTACCAATAATTAAGACAACATAAATCTGCTTACTTCAAATGCCCATTATAGTTTGGCTCCAGGCTTTGATTGGCATTACTTCGTCTGAGCGAATGTTTAGCAATTCTAATATGCAACCTGTGCCAGCAAAAAGGGATGTCATTCCTTCTTAAGAATAACTTAAACGTGTTTGCACGTATAATCAACACGACCAAAGAAATAGTTTGGTTCCTGGCCAAAATATTTTTTTGCATTGATATTGTGATATATAAAGCATGAGAGGTATTCGCCCATTTGAACTGCAGTTTACTGACGTGACTGGGAAAAAAATTACATATTTTGGTCCTGTTTATTTTTATAGCGGCAAGTTGAGTTTAGGGCTGTACGCACAGCCGCCCGACCGCCAACTGATTTGCGATAATACTCGTGGAAATCATATCTACAATGTTCCGCACAGAATTTAGAACCTGCAGTTGAAATACAGAAATTCCGAGACAGGTGCTTTGTAAACAAACAGGACAGGCAGGCACCGCGTTGAGTATTCTGATCGCTGACTAGCATTTAACTCATAGCGCGCTGAACCGTAGTTTGCAGGCGTCAAAATGCGCGTTTAGAAAATATGACATAACGTAGTTAAAATTTGCTCGCGGGTGCACAATTTAACGCCGAATATTGTGGAAGTAAAATAAATACAAAATGATAAAATGGATAACGTTAAAAACAAAATTATATCCTTCATCTGGTCCAGCGCGCATATGGTTAACAATCCGGTATTCCTCTGGGATGAAAATAGCAATCAATGTTAAGAATATAAAACGGTGAATCCAGTAAGTGCTGTATCTTTAAGAGCACTCTTCTTAGTCTTAAATTGTTATATAATTTTACAAAGGAATAGCCAGAAGCAGGTGAATGGAAGGATGATCCCTAAGATCTTGCACCTTGTGGAGACTGGTCGAAGGTGTTAGTTTAAATGATTTATGATGTGTTAAACAACTGGTTACTGACCTTAAAATGTATTGTGGCATTTTAAAGATTGTCAGTTGAACCTTACGTTATGAATATAGCCTGCAACTGCCAATGAGTGATACTGTAAGTGATTTATTTCAACAAACCAGAGCGTTTGCTGCAAAATGTTTGGATTCAGACAACAGCTCCCACCAGCCACGTTCATGGCAAACGGGACGGGACCCGTGCTCGTTAAGTTTCTTTGTACCGGGTTAATGGGGGAAAATGTCGGGCCTCATTGTATAGTTTCACATGCAGAACTATCCTTGGTGATTGCAAAAATACCGCTAGCCTCCAGCTTGGGAGGTATGCCAAAGTCATTACACAACAAATGGGTCACAAGGGTAGTTGTGAGATATAAACTGTGCTATCATAGCGATTATATGTGTACATTATATGTTTCAACAGTCTAATATTATTTATATTGTCTGGAATCTTGTCAATATATATGTTGGATTCACTCTTTCTTCATAACGTTATTTCTACACACACATACACGTGTGCATGTATTTACGTGTGTGTGGGCATATATATACATGTGTGAGTATGTGTATATACATATGTGTGAGTATGTGTATATACATAAGTGTATGTGTATATATATGTGTGAGTATGTATATACAGATGTGTATCTACAAGTGTGTATACACGTATGTGTATGTGTATATACATGCATGTATATATATATATATATATATATGTGTGTGTATGTATGTATGTATGTGTGTTTATATATATATGCATGTATATATATTGGGTATGTATTGTGGTATATATTGGGTATGTATTGGGTATAGATCTATATATACATATAAACACGCGTATATATGTATTGGATATAATTATATTTTATATATAAATTTATCATTGTATAATTGCTATATGTTGTGTATTATATATATGTGTGTATATATACTTGTATGTGTATGTAAATATAATATATATAACATACATATATAATACGCATTATATATAAATTACACAATGCTAAATATATATATTATATAATTATATCCTATATATTTGTGCATATATATATATATATATGTATGCGTGTGTGTGTGTGTGTGTGTGTGTGTTTGCCCGGTGCAAGTGTGATTGGAGGTTTGGTCACTGGGATGTCCGCCCAGTTATCCCCCTTGCTATAATTGGTAGTGCAAATCTTAAAACATTTACTTTGAACTTACTTAGCGTC
This sequence comes from Raja brachyura, assembly GCA_963514005.1. The sequence goes on from OY740788.1 coordinate 44,275,853, forward strand.
AAATTCAAGCTCAAGATTTTAATTTATGGCCGTGAGCTCGTTTTTTTCTATTAAAAGTTTTCAATCCTGACATATGGGATGAGGAAATATTATTTAAAAAAAACAAATGCAAGATTAACGCAGTGGGTCAGGCAGCATCATTCGAGAACATAGATGGGTGACATTTCGGGTCGGAACCCTTCTTCAGACTGATTAGTTTGAAATAGGATTGTTGGAAATTAAAGTATTACATTGTGAAATATGTGGACACGGATTATGTTGGATAATTGAAAATGGAGTGACCCAAGAGAAACACAAAATGTTGGAGTAACTCAGCGGGACAAGCAGCATCACTGGAGAGAAGGAATGGGCGATGTTTCGGGTTCTTGTAACCCAAGAGAGGGCGATGTTCAGTGGGCCACTGCGGCGTCTGACCACCTTAAACCACACCTCTTATTTCGTTCTGCCTAATTTGGCACAGGGGCATCCTTGCTCCAAACTGCATAACCTGTGTTCCAGGTGCAATACTCCCGCCTCCACATAAAGTACACCCGCTGTTGAAATGCGTGCTCTGTGCTGGACCCCCAGTTCCCCGAAAGCTCCAGTCCTGCTTTGTCGCTTGTGTACTCCAGTGGTCCGAGCCCCTTGGTACAAACTCCGTGCTCTTGCCGGTGTGTGTCCGCACTCGACTCTGCTGGACTCGGGGCTCCGTCCCAATCTGCGCCTGTGAGTGGTATGCATCTCTCTGACCAAGTTCCAACCAATCGGTATCCTGCGGGGGGGGGGGGGGGGGGGGGGGGGGGGGCACTGCGCTATGCTATTGCTGCAGATTCCTGGATACTCTGGGTTTTTGCCACAGAAAAAGTGAGCCAGAACACCCCCCAGCGATTTCAAAGAGGATCTTGCATACTACTCACGAATTGGTGGTGTGGCGTCTTAAAGAATGCTGGGAGAGCGAAACCCGCAATGTGCCGATCATCCACAGTGGGCAGTCTTGTCATAAAACTCAGAGGAAATGCAATGACCTCCCAACACTGAGAGCAGCGAACTTTGTACTTACTTTCTCCGAACTGAAATCGTTCGCTAGCTTGGGACCTTGGCGAATCATAGATCTTCTAAGTTTGTTCTGACTTAAAAGTTCCTCACCATTGGCTAGGTTCTTCGAATGAGTTTGGCACCAGATTCTACGCCCTGCCTGCCCCGTTTGTATCTCCTGTATTTTCACAAAGCGCTGAAAAGGCTCAGTTAAGCTGAGAAATTTGGTTCTGAAAAATGCTTGTCAGAACCAAGACGGAGAGGAGATGAGGCAGAATCACACTGAAGCCATGTCCAGTAAAAAACGAGTTTAAACATGCATTTTATTAGCAGTCATGTCAAGCCAGCGTGGGGTCGTCGTTTTAAAACGGCGAATTGATTCAGAAGCATTCATCTCGCCGTTTCTCGGGGAGACATATGTCATCAGCCTGAACTAATGGAACCTCCAAAAGTGGTGAACTGCGTGCGGGGCTTTCTGTGTGAACCCCGCTTGAGAGGAATTGAGTTGCGGCGCATCGTAACCAGCACGAAGCAAGGGCAGTTACAGGGTCACTATTACGACCAGTGACCTGCCCTTCTACCTTGACACTTCATTCTCAGGTGATTTTTGCCCTTGCCGCCCCTTGATCTGTGTCATCGTGGTTCCATCCAGAAGTCATTGGCAGCTGATTTGCCCTTCTAAATGTAAGGGATGTCACAACTGTTCTCCTACACCGAGCCTTGCTTAAGTGCATCGCAACGTGCAAGATTAATAGGGTGGTTGCACTTTAGGTCATCTGGTCCATGGGGGTGACGCATGGATTAGCTCAATCCTTCTGGAGTACAAGGCAGCTTCCGGCATACACTAGTAACACACGCAACATGTACGTTCTTGCCTGTCAAAAAACGCCAAAATGGTCAATTTTTGCGTTGTAAAAAATTGTGGAAATAGGAGTAACCATGAGTGAAAACCGCCAAAATCATTGCTGCTCACTGACTTGCGAAAGAGCAGCGTATGGGCAGATAGAGGACAAGTACCAGCCCAAGACAGCCCGGGGCTGGAGGGTGACTGAGCGCTCTGAACCAAATGCTCGAGTCTCTTTGCTCTGAACCCGAGCACCAAGGTGTAAGCGGCCGAAGGAGCGCATCCCTCGGGACGGCCCCCACTCTCCCCCCGGGGTCAGCGCTGTCCAGCCACAGTCTTCCCCTGTACGGCCGCACTGTCACGGACTGTGGGTCAGCAGCGCCCACACACGGGGCCGGGTGGAACGGGGCCGCGGCTCCGGGCAGTGAACATGGGGACGAAAACCAGGCAACGTCCCCGTCAGCTGCAGGAGAGTTGGGGACAGTCTGGTCCCTCCACCCACACAGAGTCACTGACCCCGCTGCACTGGCACCCGACCCCCACACCGGGGTGATTCACCCTCCGGACCCCGACCCACACACGGGGTGATTCACTGACCCCCGACCCACACACTGGGTGATTCACTCCCTCCCGCGGGGCCAGATGGCCCCGGGTCCACGAGTGTGGAACCATTCAGCGTGGAGTCCGGATGGTGGGACAGAAGACGGGCCCGCTGTACTGGCAGCCATAGTAAGTGCGGACAGAGCGAATAGATCTACAGAGGACGCTGTAACCACAGCTCTCCATGCTGCACTGTCCCACCTGGAGCAGCGGGGAAGCTATGTGCGAAAGCTCTTTGTGGACTACAGCTCTGCTTTTAATACCATCCTTCCCCACAAACTGGTGGACAAACTGGGGGACTTGGGACTTCCACACTCCACCTGCGTGTGGATAAATAGCTTCCTGTCGGGCCACAGCCAGAGAGTCAGAATGGGCCATCACACATCCACGGCCCTCAGCCTCAGCACCGGCTCTCCACAGGGCTGCGTACTGAGCCCCCTGCTCTACACCATCTACACACATGACTGCACCTCCGCCCACCACAGCAACACCATTGTCAAATTTGCGGATGACACTACGGTGGTGGGGCTCATCTCCGGGGGGACGAGTACGCCTATCGGGATGAGGTGGAGCAGCTGACAGTGTGGTGTGGAGAAAATAACCTGCTCCTGAACACCGTAAAGACCAAGGAGATAATAATAGACTTCAGGAAGAACAAAGTAGAAATGGTACCACTAATCATCAGAGGGGACTGTGTGGAGAGGGTGGTGGATTTCCGCTTCCTGGGAATCCATATCGAGGAGGACCCAACGTGGAGCGTGAACACCTCTGCGCTGCTGAAAAAGGTTCAGCAGAGACTGCACTTCCTGAGGGTGCTCAGGGAGAATAACATCACACAGAGACTGCTGCTGTCCTTTTATCGGTGCTCCATTGAGAGCACCCTAATATACTGTGTATGCGTGTGGTACACCAGCTGCACAGCGGCTCAGAGGAAAGCGCTCCAGAGGGCCATTGACAATGCCCAGAGGATTGTCGGCTGCCCTCTCCTTACCTTGGAGGACTTACACAGTTCCCGCTGCATCAAAAAATCCCAGAATATTATAAAGGGCATTTCCCACCCCGGACACTCCCTGTTTGAACTGTTGCCGTCGGGCAGATGGTACAGATCGACAAGGACAAGGACAAACAGACTTAAAAACAGTTTTTACCCCACTGCTATAAAGGCACTAAATGTAACCACCAAGGAACGCGGGGACTAAGGGACTGTGGTTGGTACACTGTGAAATCGACAGAAGGATGTAGGGTTGGGTGTTTATGCGTGCTATTTTCATATTTCATATTTATTTTAGTTGTTTATCTTTTTTAATATTTTACCTTGTATGTATCGTTAGCTTTTATGGTTTGAATGGTGCACTGACTGGTTGACATTTTTTAAATTTCGTTGTACATGGTTCATGTTACAATGACAATAAAGAAACTATACTAAGTGCTTACCTGACGTTCACCACTTGTACTCCAGAAGGCTTGTACTGTTGCTTGGCAACAGTATGGGTCACGGGTCATGACCTCGACTGCCGTGCAATCTCCCTATACCGAAGAAAGTGATAAAACTCCTTAAATCTCAATTTCTTTCACATCAGGTCACATTGAGCTGTGCTGTGACTTCATCTTATTCTAACATAGTATTCTAATTTCAATATACACGCAAGGGTTGTTTTTAGAGGCAGGTAGAGCGACCTAAATGAGCGGCAGTTGGGCTGGCCACACAAGGAACTGCAGATGCCAAACACAAAGTGCAGGAATTATCCCAGGAAAGAGTAGGTGGACATGAGGAGCATTTGGCGGCACTGGGCCTGTACTCGCTGGAGTTTAGAAGAAGACCTCATTGGAACATACAGAATAGCGAAAGGTATGGGTAGAGTGGATGTGGAGAGGATGTTTCCACTAATGGGAGAGTCTAGGACTAAAGGTTTTAGCCTCAGAATTAAAGGATGTTCTTTTAGGAAGGAGATGAGGATAATTTTATTTAGTCAGAAGGTGGCCAATCGGTGGAATTCTTTGCCACAGAAGGCTGTGGAGGCAAAGTCAGTGGATATATTTCAGGCAGAGATAGATAGAGTCAGAGGTTATGGGGAGAAGGCAGAAGAATGGGGTTAGGAGAGAGAGATAGATCAGCCATGATTGAATGGCGGAGTAGACTTGGTGAGCCGAATAGTCTAATTATACACTTATCACATGATTTTATGAACTCAGTGGGGCCAGGCAGCATCTGTGGAGGGAATGGACAGGTGACGTTTCGGGTCGGGACCCTTCTTCAGACTGATGTATTTGAAGAGCAAAATCTCGTGTATATGTGCACTTAGCGATATGACAGGTGTTACTCCGGCGAAAACCAACTGTTTCTTTGGAGAAAAATAAATGTGCTGCAACTCCACTTTTACACCACAATTTCAGAGGAACGTTCCAGGAAATTCCAGGCCGGCATTCCATCCTCTGAACCTTCTTCCAAACCATTTTCATTGCAGTTTTCTTTTTCATTATTCGTTGGCCCATGAGGGATTTTTTAGACATTTTTGGTCAATAGTTGGACCCGACAGCTTCCAGCTACTGGTGTATTTTACACATGATGGAGAATATTCAGTGTTCACTGCTTTCAAATCCTCCGATCGGCCGCACAACCTACTTGCCAAACAACAAATGGCAAATAATTCCAATAACTTAATGATCCTACAATGTGCTGCCTGGTTAGGAAATCATTTAGGTAATTGTAATATAAATTCTTAACATGCCACTGCATTGCGGTTTTCAGAAAAAGGATTTGTGAAATATCCTAAAATCCTGGTAACATTCCCAGAATCTCATTTAATATAAACACAGTATGCCTCCAGCCTTTGCAAACCATACGTCCTAAGTAGAGATGATTCTGGTTTGCACAGTCAAAAATAACCCGACAAAAGATCTGATGTAAGTAAAATAGATTAGATAGTTTATCCATTGTAAATAACTTGGCAAACGTTTAAAGTCAGTGAACACTAGAAAAGTCATTTAACTAAGAGCTGAAACACCATTCTGAACATTGTAGATCTAAACAGTCTGAAGAAGGGTTTCGGCCCAAAACGTTGCCTATTTCCTTCGCTCCATAGATGCTGCTGCACCTGCTGAGTTTCTCCAGCACTTTTGTCTACCTTAAATAATACATTGGGTTCTTTACCATAGAGCATAGAACAGTAGAACACAAGAATAGGCTCTTTTGGCCAACAATGTCTGTGCTAAACATAATGGCAAATAAACAAATATCATCTGCACATGATTCATAGTTATACAGCATGGAAACTGGCCCTTAGGCCCAATTTGCCCACAGCAACCAACATGTCGCACCTACCTTTGTTTGGCCTATACCCCTCTAAACCTGTGCTATCCATGTATCTGTCCAAATATTTTTTAAATGTTGCAATGGTGCCTGCCTCAAATACCTCCTCCGGCAGCTGGTTCCATACACCCACTATCCTTTGTGTGAAAAAGTCACCCCTCAGGTTCCTATCAGGCGGACCGAACGCAAGTGTTCGGCAAAACTGCCGTCTACACTTGGTTTTGCCGATATAAAGGAGGCCACATTTCGAACACCGAATGCAGTAGATGAGGTTAGAAGAGGTGCGCGTGAATCTTTATCTCACTGGAAGGACTGCTGAGTCTCTGGGTGGATGGTGGTTTGAGCCGGAAGGGGTGAGTGAACTAAAGAGTTGCAGAGGGAGTGGTCTCTGCAGAAGGTTGAAAGGGGTGGTGATGGGAAGATGTGACTGGTGGTAGGATCACGCTGAAGGTACTCCAGCACGTTATGTCTTTCAATGAAAGCAATGGTTGACTTTCTCGAAACAAAGGCTTGGATTCAGTCTCTAAATGCAGTGTTGTGGAATTATTTCATTATTTTGATCTTGTGGTTTCAGACAGGAAACCTAATTACAAATATTTTTGATGACTAGTTGCTGATCAAAATATATATAAACACTTTCTTTATACATTTTACAAATCATCTAGGATAACGAATAATCCAAAATCTGAAATGATGTCGGATACCAATGGAATACATTAAATGTAGAAAATTTCAAATAAAATAATTAGTTTATTCCCAAATTATCTCGAAAGGGTAAGTGCTATCCTACCGTTATATAATTCTCCAGAGCAGTTCACCCATGGTTATTAAATTCAACCTTTTATGAGAGTGTAATATTGGAAGTGCCCTAACAATAGACTTTTTTTCAGCAATGTAAACATATTTAGAAGGTACAGTATTTTCTTTCTTTCAGGGTTTAAATTAAAGTGGTCCATTAGAACGCTGGACAAGTTGTAAATTTAGGATTGAGTATTTTTAATGCTGGAAATATCTAAGTGGATTCTTAGATCCGTTCGCTCAGCGCATTGAATATGCGGAAGCACACATGCACTTATCTCCTTCCTGTTGGGCAGAGTATAGTTTCCAGCCACGTGTCATCCAGAATATAAGTGAGTACAAAAAAAGTAAGCAAACTCGGCAAGCAGAGGTTGGGGGAGTGGTCCAGGTGAAGCTGAAACGTTTGGTATCCCAGCCTCCCCTCCCCAGCGCACTTCTACCGAAGCTTCACTCACTCGGGAGCAGGCTTGAAGTGCATAGAGCAAGGCTGCTGCTTCAAAGGGAGATCAGGGACTGCTGTGTTCTTTGTTTTGCTAAAGCAGCACCAACCGCTGACCCACCTGACTTTGCCATGCAACCTGAGGGGTTCAACTTTAATCATGCGGAATCCTCAGGGAAGGGGAAAGGTGGCAGCATCTGTTTTTTGGTCAATGAACTACTGTGATGGTCTCACACCAATTCTGCTCCCCTGACCCTGGAATATCTATTGGTAAAATGTCATCACTTTTACGTACAGAGGGTATTCATGTCAACTATCTTGTCAGCAGTGTACGTATTACACCAAGGTGGCACTGGATGAATTATATTTGGTAGTCAACTCTCGAGGGACTAAACACTGATCTTCACTGTGTGACTTAAATCAAGCAAACATCAGAAGCGTACTCCTCGCATACCATCAGCATGGTATTTGTCCCTCTTCACATGGGCTGTTAATACTTATGATCACTGCTACATTACCATCAAGTATTGATCATGGATAGACACAAAGTGCTGGAGTAGTTCAGCATGCCAGGCAGTATCTTTAGAGAAAATGGACAGATTACGTTTCGGGCCTGGACCCTTCCATCCCTTGTTCTCATTTTTGCCAGTTTTATCATCTGTCGAAGCTGCAGTTGCCAGATTACAGACAGAGTTTGAACACAGGGCACCAGCAAATAGAGGAATGCAGCAGTAATCTGAAGAAACTTAGGTTTTACTTCAGGACAGACAAGTGAAGTGGAATATGTTCGAAATGACTTCATCCAGCCTGAAGACTCAGTAGACCTCCATTTGCTTGTGTAGCTTACAACGCATCATTATGAACATTGAATTCTCCAATTTTAGGTCATGCCCTCCCTTCTGCCACCCTTTCTTTCCTGTGTAGACCTTCCACCCAAGTCACATCAATTTATTTTAGTATCTTCCCGTTTCCCCCCTTATCCCCTTCCACCAATATCCCTCTCTCTTGCTTTATATTTAATTCTTCTTCATTTTTGATATCTTTTGTCTCCTTTTTATCTGTCCCCTTTGTCAACCCACCTGCCAATCAACCCCCCCCTCACCTCTATTTACCTATCACTTGCCAGGTATTGTCCTATCCTCCCTCTTTTCCTGCTTTCTCCCACCTACTCCAATCAGTCTGAAGAAGGGTCCTGACTTGAAACGTTACCTATCCATGTGCTCCAGTGATGCTGCTTGACCTGCTGAGTTACTCCAGCATTTTGTGTTTTGCTGAAGATTCCAGCATCTGCAGTTTGGTGTGTCTATACACATCATTGTTTATCAGTCTCATGAAGAAATCTTTTGATGACTGTGTTTTGACAAAGCCAATTAGGATCTTGTTTAATTTAGAGGAGCAGCGTGGAAACAGGCCTCCTGGCCCACTGAATCAACGTCGACCAGCAATCACTGTACACGCACACTATTCTGCACATGAGGGACAATTTACAATTTTTACTGGTCAATTAACCTATAAACCTGTATGCCTTTGGAATGTGGACGGAAACCCACGTGATCATGAGGAGAATGTACAAACTCCTCCTTCAGACCCGCTGATTTAGTCCAATACTTTGTGTCTATCTCTTGCACTATGTTCAGCTCTGGATCATCTTGACAATAAGAACTCCTAAGTATTGATTACAGCTTAGCCTTCAACACCATGATACCGAATAAGCTCTTCCCAACTTCTCTGGATCTTGAACTTGGGCCTCCATTTTCAAATGGGTTCTGGACCTTCCAACCGGCAGAAATTGGTTATAATATGTCCTCCACCCTGACCCTCAACACTGGTGTCCCTCAGGGTTGTGTGCTCAAACCCGTGATCAACTCTCTGCACATCCATGTGTAGGAAGGAACCTACCCCACCCATCCCTCCCCCACCCAAGTTGCACCAGGTTCCCGTTCTTACCTAACAAACTGCGAACAATGCCCTGTTTCCTTAATCATCGTTACTTTTTTTCGCATCTTTCATTCATTTGTTCTATATCTCTCTACATCACTGTCTATATCTCTCGTTTCCCTCTTCCCTGACTCGTCTGACGGAGGGTCTCGACCCGAGACATCACCCATTCCTTCTCTCCAGAGATGCTGCCTGTCCCGCTGAGTTACTCCAGCATTTTGTGTCATTCTCTGTACATCCATGATGTGTGGCCAAATGCAATGTCAACTCATTCTTTACATTTGCCAAATGATACCACTGTTGTCGGGTAGATCAATAACAATGATGAGGCAAGGAAGAGGATTGAGAACCTTGTGTTATGATGCCAGGACAACAACCTAGCCCATGATGTCAGCAAGATGAAAGAGTAGACATTAATAAGAATCTTTGGAGACATGCTGAACTTGTGTTTATCATTAATGTCTGTGTACTGTTTACTCTGTGCTTAGTGTCAACAAGAAATGTCATTGCCCGCTGGTGTAAATGACAATGATTTAATCTAATCTAATCTAAGATAAATAATTATTGGCTGCATTTCACTTCACAAATTACAGGCCCCATTCATTATACAATCTAACATGTTAATCCTCCGACATTTTCACCACCTCCAACAGGATCCCACTACTGGCCACATCTTCCCATCTCCCAAGCAGTCATTCCAGGTGAGGCAGAGGTTCACCTGCACCTCCTCCAACCTCATCTATTGCATCTGCTGTTCCAGGTGTCAACTGCTCTACATCAGTGAGACCATCAGTGAGCGTAGGCTTGGCGATCGCTTCGCCCAACACCTCTGCTCAGTTCGCAATAACCAACCTAATCACCCGGTGGCTCAGCACTTCAACTCCCCCTCCCATTCTGAATCCAACCTTTCTATCCTGGACCTCCTTCATTGTCAGAGTGAGGCCCAGCGCAAATTGGAGGAACAGCACCTCATATTTCGCTTGGGTAGTTTACACCCCAGCGGTATCAACTTTGACTTCTCCAATTTCAGGTAGTCCTTGCTTTCTCCCTCCTCCCCCTCCCCTTCCCAGCTCTCACACAAGCCTACTGTCTCCGTCTCTTCCTTTCTTTTTCCCGCAACCCCCCCCGACATCACTCTGAAGAAGGGTCTCGACCTGAAACGTCACCTATTCCTTCGCTCCATAGATGCTGCCTCACCCACTGAGTTTCTCCAGCATTTTTGTTTACCTACATGCGAAGAAAGTAGCTGTAAAAAAATAGTTTATATACGTATGTACATTTTTGTGTGAAGTTTCACAAAAGTCCTATTTAGCCAGGTTCATTCAGGAAGATTGATTGATGCAAATGAATGGCACTAAATTCATTGGTTTGTCACATGTCGAAATCGATTTGTAACCCTCATCCGTGTAATGATTTGCTGGTATTTGCAAGTTTTTGCAATGAGGAAATGATCTTGGATAAGGTAGCTCTCATCCTTATCTCACAAAGCCCTTCTATAATCACCTTCACAGGAAAAAGACTATCGACTGACATCTATTACAAACCCACTGACTCCCACAACTATCACTCATTTGTGTCTCCTCGGTACCCTGCAGCACCGCCCTTGCTCCCCCTCCCCCTAGTCGTGGCAGAGAGTTCCCCTAGTCTTTACCTTTCACGCGTCGCTTACAACACATAATCCCCCAAATTTCCGCTACCTCCAACGGGATCCCACCACTAGCCACATCGGGATCCCACCACTAACCATATCTTCCCATCTCCATCCCCTTTCCGCCTTCCGCAGAAACCATTCCCGTTCCGCAACTCCCTGGTTAACTCATCCCTTCCCACCCAAGCCTCCCCCTCCCCAGGTACCTTACCCTGCAACCACAGAAGATGCAACACCTGTCGCGGAACACCTCGCTCAGCCCGTCTGAACCTACCTGATCTCCCGGTTGCCGAACACTTTAATTCGCCATCCCATTCTGTCCTATGTCTCCTCCATTGTCAGAGTGAGGCTAAATGCAAATTGGAGGAACAGCGTCTCATATTTCGCTTGGGCAGCTTACAGGCCAGTGGTATGAATATTGATTTCTCTCACTTCAGGTAGCCCTGACATTCTCTCTCTTTCTATTCCTCCCCCACCCAAGTCGCACTAGCTTCTCATTTTCACCCTCGCCTTCCATTCAGCATTTTTAGTTATTGTGGATTTTTATGATTTGTGTTACTTATTTCAGCTATCTTCCCAGTAAAATTATTTTTCATGAAGAAACATACAAAATGGAATAAGGTTATGGACAAAAGAAATAATATAGAGACTTTAGAAATGGTTTGTTTCAATTTAATATAAAGAGTAAATGTTTTTACTCGTGAGAAAGGTATCATTTTTAGGTTGAAAATGCATAATTACATTAACACACCAAATACAGTTCACTAATTGTAAGTATATAATCTTTTCTTTATGATCTTGACTTCATAATTTTATTAAGAAGAGGAAAGATAACATGATTTGATTATTAACACCTAAAAGCAGCAATGTGATTTACCGTGTGTTTAGGCATAGTCTGGAAAGATGGCTTAAATCTGTGAGCAAAAATAAACAATATATCTTATATTCTAATAATGCATGTTTTAATTTATTACAAATGTGCAATTGATGGTCCCTTCAATTGGCACATGATAATACATTTTCCCAATGAATTTTAGAATTGTTTTAGTTTCCATCAAGAAGATGCATATCAATTTTAAAGAATAGAATATTTTTCTGGTGAATCATTCTGCTCTAATACCAAGCATTGTGAAACCTGGTGCAGCAGGGGCAGACAAAGAACAAAGTTCCCCCTCCTTTGCACAAATGATGGGCAAAACATCCATCTTGAATTGAAACGCTGTGCCATCTTTTTATTATCCGCACCAGGTACATCGTAGCTTTGCTATCCTCTATTGGCAACAGAGCATTAAAATTGTCATTGGAAGTAGGATCCTCAATTTGTCCATACTTTAGAATACTTCAACTGGTATTTCGGGTAATGGCACACAGGCAAATTCAATGACCAGGTAGTTCCTGGAAGCCTGCTATGCCAATGATACATTTATGGAACTGCGGTAAGGAGATAATGAAAACAGACACAAAGTACTGCAGTAAAACCCCTGTCTCACGGTGCGAGTTGTCCCACGAGGTACCCCGAGTTTTCACTCGCGGTAATCCCGTACAATCAACGTAGCGGAAACGTCGGAATTCGCGCGAGCAACTTAGCGACTCGTGGTGCTAACGGTAGGTACCCGTGAAACTTGTGAACTCGTGAAAAAAATCAAACATGTTTGATATTTTCCACGAGTCAAATGTAATGTTCAAGTTAAAAATTGAAACATTTAAACTCGTTGTCATAACGTAGTGGCCCGTGCGTTTACCTTATTGATTCGTGAGTCTACCGTGGCACCGTCAATGGAAACTTTTCATTCCCCAGGTGGGAATGGAGTTACCCGAGGCCAGACTCCAATAGTAGCAGCATTGAAAGTGACAGCAGAAGGCGGGAGCAGGAACCTTCATTTGAATTTACACTGAGGTTAAATGGATTGTCATCCATGATCATAAAAAGTCGCATATTGGATGTAGTGGGTTTATTTACGGGTGACTGTGGCTACCGATGACTGTGACTGTGATCCAGGAGGAGGGGGGGGGGGGCACACTATTCACTTTCCCACAAGCATTTACCAAGATTGTCTAATATTTTGTTGACCTCATGTACATGCTTTCAATATTCACTTTACACCACGTATTGTGACTTTGTCAAGACCCTTCTGAGAAGTCCGTATTCAGGTTGTTAATGTTTGCCCTCAGCATTCATTGCTTTCAGAAAGATGCTTGCTACCGACAAACTCACCACGACAATGCACAACTACCCGATACAAACAACATTAGGTTTAGATTTATTACTTTCATGTGTAAAGTTATGTTTTGCATGCTATCCAGTCAAATCAGATAATACTATACATAAATAGAAATAAACTAAATTCAAGTACATAGATCGGGACAGAAACAAAATGCAGATCTTGTCGTTCTCAACATTTTAGCGCTGAATTCCAGAGACAAAGACCAATGGCCACAATGGGGTAGAGGAGAATCGAACGGTCCCCCAACTTATGGAAGGACCATTCAAAAGCCTGATAACAGAGGGAAAGAATGCATTCCTGATTCTACTGATGCGCGCTTTTAAGCTTCTGTTTCTTCATCCGATGGGAGCGGGGAGAGGAAGGAATGGCCCTGGTAGGAAAGGTCTTTAGTTCAGATGGCTGCTTTCCCGAAGCAGCATGAAATCGACTTGTAGTCAATGGTGGGGAGTTTGATCTGTATGATGAGACGCAGAGATGTAGAGTGGGGGTAGAGTTGGGGAAGTACCACTAGTTCCCCACACATACAGCGTCTGCTCCTGTCCCTCTGCCCCTGTTCTGCCTGTGCTTCCTACACACCCTGGCTCTTCTGTACTGTTTTGTTTTCATTATTGCTTCATACTGCACAGAAACGGGCCCTTCAGGTTGGGAACTACAGTTAGTTTTGAAATTAGCAAGCAGACAAAAATGCTTCCATGTAGCCTTCCAGCAGTGACGAGGCACCATGATCTCATGATCAACCCAATCACCGGAGCCCAACTATGGGTTTAACTACCATAGAAATTGACAAACAATCGCTTCCTTTGATATTTGAACAACGAAACTCTATTAAACAATGTAACACACAACCTTTGTATTTTAGCTTGCAGTAACATAAATAAACTTAGTTATTCAAAACACCACAGGAAAATAACTTGATTACTGCAAGGGTGAAACACCTTTTCCCCATTGCTATGATTTTCTATTAAAAAAAACTACGTTACTTCGCAAAGCAACAATCATGTTACAGCAGAATTACTGTCCTTGTTGAATGTGAGTGTCTCTGTCTCCATCTTCTCTTCAAGCCTTTAACCTATTCCTGTTGGGACCCAATACCCGTGCTCGTTCTTTCAGGCTGGGTTCGGCTTCCCAAACACTTTTCCACTCGCTGTGTGCGGCTCCCACGCTCCCGTCAAACTCACCTGCTTCTGATTCCCGCACTCCCTCCTTGATTTGGTTCCCGCACTTCCTAACCACCCCATCTAGCTGTGCTAAGTAGAAACATATAACTGCAGATGCTGGTTTATACCAAAGATAGACACAAAGTGCCCGAGTAACTCCATAGATCAGGCAGTATTTCTGGAGAAATGTTTTGGATCCGGACCCGTCTAACGAAACGACACCCACCCTTTTTCTCCACAGATGCTGCCTGACCCACGGAGTTACTCCGGCACGTTGTGTCTATCTTTTATCCAGTTGTGATGTTGCCTTCAAGTAATTTGTTTTCACTTGTACAACAACGTTCCTTGTTGATACGATATTCCCAATGTTGCTACCACTCATTGCACATGTCCGAATTTTTCAGCGCTCTTAAAGTGCAACACCTCAGACCTATCATCATTATATTTCACTTGCCCCTCCAAATATAACAAACCTTCGCCAGCTGGTCTTCTAACTACGTGATGTGCGTTTCTAACAAATCATAAGTATAACTGCTCTGGCACTGGAGGGTGCGCATTTTCCCTTTTATAGGTTATATAAATAGATGCAGCCGCGCTGAATTCTATCTTTAACTCAAAGCCGCAGGATGGAGATGTTTTCTTTAACATTGTTGCTTTATTAAAACATACCTTCATTCACGGTTGGCTCAAGTGTAACGGGAGGGGAACTTGGTAACTCTGGAGACAAACTCGGAACATCGCAGATTACCATACCCGTGGGAACTCGCCTCAAACACTTGCACATCAACTTGGAATATCGTACACAACCACGAGTCTGTCACTCTGGGTCACTCGTGTGTCAACTCGCACCGTGAGACAGGGCCTTAACTAAGCAGGTCAGGCAGCATCTTTGAAGAACATGGATAGGCGATCTTTCAGACTCTGAAGAAAGATTCTCACCCAAAACGTCACCTGTCCATGTTCTCCGGAGATGTTGCCTTACCTGCTGATGTTACATAAGTATTTTGTGTCTTTTTTTGTATACCTGCATTTGTAGTTCCTAGTTTCTCTAAGGTGATAATGAAGCTGTATGCTATGTTAAGAAGCCCTCCTATTCATTGAAGATCTACATTATGAATCAGAGCTTTATGGAATTATTCATAATGAATGCTTTTTATGGAAATCACTGGAGTAGATTTTCACTTTCATCAGCGAGTGGGTAAGACTCTCCCTTTTCCTTATCACCCAAAGCAAATATTTGAATGGAATGTGAAACTGATGGCCACACTGTCATCTCCTGTTACCTATCTTCTACTGTTAAGAGGAAAACCCAGCCTCTTTAAACCTGAGCCACTTTAGGTATATTGCTCCTTTAGCCAAGAATAGGCGAAAAGTTCTGAAAAAGCACCAGAAATAATTTATTCCAACAGTTCTTCAACAGTGTTTACTCTCCAAATAATCTCAGTCCTTTCAATAGACTCTTGAAGAATATATAATGTTTGCCTGCTTTATGAAAATACTTTTTGTAAACAAAGATTGTATAGTTTCCAAAATAAGTGCCAGGCAACATAACCTTCACACCCCTCCCCATCAGTCTTGTTTATGGCATCTGAAATATTTTCCTGTCGGTCAAAATGGCAGCAGGAAACAGTTGTCTTCATTTGTCTGCCTGTAGGTATACTTTCCATTGTCCAATCTAATTGTGGATTGAAATGGCCCAGAAACATTTGAGAAGTTCCAAAGCCTTGTCA
Source organism: Raja brachyura (assembly GCA_963514005.1). The sequence continues at coordinate 44,291,556 of OY740788.1, forward strand.
TTTGATAATTTTAATTTACATTTTATTTGTAACAGTGATTAATTTCCTGGGGTTGTGCCACAGGAGGGACTTTGGACAATAGAGAACAATGCAGGACCCGTCGTGGGGGGAGAGGGAACAAGGCCGGACCTGGCGCGGGATACTTTATAATTTTGTCAGCTCCCTTTATGTGGCAACTTTTCATTCCCTTATCAAGGACTTTACTTTTGGAGAAACCTGACAGACCATATCTTGGGCCAAGATGCCTACTGTCAAATTCAGTCAAAGAATCTCACTGTGACTTGTGATAATAAAGTATTCAATTCAATACAATTCAACATTGGCATTGAGATATTTTTCATTAAGTCTGTCTTGGTGTCCAACTTTCCTTCCTTCACTCATCCTGTATTCCTTATAATGCACTGCCAAGATTGGGGGTTACACAAAAAGCTGGAGAAACTCAGCGGGTGCAGCAGCATGGGTACTTGATGTTCTGACATTATTTTGCCTTCAATTTTTCTTTCATTAAGGGTATGACTTACATTTCCATGGCTTCATTTGGAACTCAGAATCTGGGTTTGATTCTGAGAAATGCAACATGGTGCAATGTGAGGGCCCAGGGCCACGTGATGTGATGCACTGAAGTACAGGTCCACCATCGATTTTCCAACAACTGGTGGTCTCCTTTAATCCGGACAATATTACGAGAGTTCATTTGATATCCCCCAGGAAATCACCCTGAAATTATGGTGCCTAGGCCAGGTAAGGCGGCCGATCTCAACCTCATTGGGACACCTGCGGACAATGCGGCCGGAGTCGCCAAATCTGTTCTCCTAGCTGACTTCCGGGGCCAATTGTCCGGTCAAAGTTGCCGCATGTGGCCGAAGGCTCTGGAACACCAGCTCGGATGGAGCCAGCAGATCCGTCCCTGTAGCCGATTTCTGAGGCCAACTTTGCGGGCCGGTATCTCAGCCTCCCGAAGCTGTGACCTCCGTTGGTCCGGCCAAATAGATAATAGGGCAAGGCTCTGGAACCAAAGGTACCTGAAAATCAGTGGTCAACCTGTACTGATACATCAAACCACCAAATGGTTTGCTGTAAACCTTGCAATTGAAGGATTAAAGTAATAGTTTCTGCATAATGTCTGATCTAACCATGCATGACATTACAATTTTCCTTCTTCTTCTTCTTGAGTATGGTGTGCACAGCCTAAAGTTGTTCTATTTGATCTTGTGTGTGTACGTCGGGTTGATGGCATTAGTCGAAACAGGGTGGATCACGTGAAGATTGCAATCACCCACCCCACAATTTGGGCCAAGATGCCTACTGTCAAATTCAGACTGTCGTACAGAATTGGGGACTTTATTTTGCCTATTTTTAAAATAGGCAAAATAAAGTTCCCAATTCTGTACGACAGTCTGAATTTGATAGTAGGCATCTTGGCCCAACATATGATTATAGAATCATAGAATCATAGAAAATAGGTGCATGAGTAGGCCATTCGGCCCTTCAATATGATCATGGATGATCATCCAACTCAGTATCCTGTACCTGCCTTCTCTCCATACCCCCTGATCCCTTTAGCCACAAGGGCCACATCTAACTCCCTCTTAAATATAGCCAATGAACTGGCCTCAACTACCTTCTGTGGCAGAGAATGCCACAGATTCAGCACTCTCTGTGTGAAAAATGATCTTCCCATCTCGGTCCTAAAATACTTTCCCCTTATCCTTAAACTGTGACCCCTTGTTCTGGAGTTCCCCAACATCTGGAACAATCTTCCTGCAACTAGCCTGTCCAATCCCTTAAGAATCTTATAAGTATCTATAAGATCCCCCCTCAATCTCCTAAATTCCAGCGAATACAAGCCGAGTCTATCCAGTCTTTCTTCATATGGAAGTCCTGCCATCCCAGGAATCAGTCTGGTGAACCTTCTCTGTACTCCCTCTATGGCAAGAATGTCTTTCCTCAGATTAGGAGACCAAAACTGTAAGCAATACTCCAGGTGTGGCCTCACCAAGACCTTGTACAACTGCAGTAGAACCTCCCTGCTCTTGTACTCAAATCCTTTTGATATGAATGCCAACATACTATTCGCTTTCTTCACAGCCTGCTGCACCTGCATGCCGACTTTCAATGACTGGTGTACCATGACACCCAGGTCTCCTTGCATCTCCCCTTTTCCTAATCAGCCACCATTCAGATAATAGTCTACCCTCCTGTTTTTGCCGCCAAAGTGGATAACCTCACATTTATCCACATTATACTGCATCTGCCATGCATTTGCCCACTCACCCAATCGATCCAAGTCACCTTGCAGCCTCCTAGCATCCTCCTCACAGCTAAGACTGCCCCCCAGCTTCGTGTCATCCGCAAACTTGGAGATGTTGCATTCAATTCCCTCATCCAGATCATTAATATATATTGTAAATAGCTGGGGTCCCAGCACTGAGCCTTGTGGTACCCCACTAGTCACTGCCTGCCATTCTGAAAATGACCCGTTTACTCCTACACTTTGCTTCCTGTCTGCCAGCCAGTTCTCTATCCACATCAATACTGAACCCCAAATACCGTGTGCTTTAAGTTTGTATGCTAATCTCTTATGTGGAACCTTGTCGAAAGCCTTCTGAAAGTCCAGATATAACACATCCACAGGTTATCCCTTATCCACTCTACTAGTTACATCCTCAAAAAATTCTATAAGATTTGTCAGACATGATTTACCTTTCATAAATCCATGCTGACTTTGTCCAATGATTTCACCACTTTCCAAATGTGCTGCTATCCCATCTTTAATAACTGACTCTAGCATTTTCCCCACTACCGATGTTAGACTAACTGGTCTGTAATTCCCCGTTTTCTCTCTCCCTCCCTTTTTAAAAAGTGGGGTTATATTAGCTACCCTCCAATCCTCAGGAACTACTCCAGAATCTAAAGAGTTTTGAAAAATTATCACTAATGCATCCACTATTTCTTGGGCTACTTCCTTGAGCACTCTGGGATGCGGCCTATCTGGCCCTGGGGATTTATCGGCCTTTAATCCATTCAATTTACCCAACACCACTTATCGGCTAACCTGGATTTCACTTAGTTCCTCCATCTCATGGTCCACTGCTATTTCCGGCAGATTATTTATGTCTTCCTTACGTGAAGACAGAACCAAAGTAGTTATTCAATTGGTCTGCCATGTCCTTGTTCCCCATGATCAATTCACCAGTTTCTGACTGTAAGGAACCTACATTTGTTTTAACTAACCTTTTTCTCTTCACATATCTATAAAACCTTTTGCAGTCCGTTTTTATGTTCCCTGCCAGTTTTCTTTCATAATCTATTTTCCCTTTCATAACTAAGTACTTTGTCCTCCTCTGCTGGACTCTGAATTTCTCCCAGTCCTCTGGTAGGCTGCTTTTTCTGGCTAATTTGTATGCTTCATCTTTAGTTTTGATACTATCCCTGATTTCCCTTGTTATCCACGGATGCACTACCTTCCTTGATTTATTCTTTTGCCAAACTGGGATGAACAATTGTTGTAGTTCATGCAGTCTTTAAATGCCTTCTATTGCATATCCACCGTCAACACTTTAAGAATCACTTGCCAGTCTATCATGGCCAATTCATGTCTCATACCCTCAAAGTTACCTATCTTTAAGTTCAGAACCCTTGTTTCTGAATTAACAATGTCACTCTCCATCTTAATGAAGAACTTAACCATATTATGGTCACTCTTGCCCAAGGGGCCACGCACAACAAGACTGCTAACTAACCCTTCCTCATTACTCAGTAACCAGTCTAGAATAGCTTGCTCTCTTGTTGGTTCCTCTACATGTTGGTTTACATGATCTGTCATGTTTCTCCATAAGTAATGTCCTTTATAAAGGCATGAATGCTTCAGCCTTGATCATATGGGATCACATGGGAAAACATCTTGTGTTTGTGGTCAATGGAAGCAATTTATGAACGGATGACGTTAGTGTAGATTGGTTTATGCATGTGAGCCAATCATAGTAGAATAGCATCACTAACTCCACCTTACTGTATGATTCATACTAACACCCACTTCCTACACTAGTCAGTCTTAGAAGCGGTCACGATGAACAAACAACTAACGACCTGCTATACTGCTATAATATGGGTACTGATTAAAGATGATCTTGAAGTTGAGATTGTGGAAATGACTTATTTACAGTTAGAATGGTTTTCATTCTTTCACCTTGTTAGTACATGTTATAGCAACAAGGCAGATGTTACTTAAATGTGACAATCAATCTCTTTCAATGACAATTTACACTGACATGAAGTGAGGAAAGTCCTCAGTAGAGGAAAGCTTTTGAAGCCATGGATCAAAATTCCACCATCCTTTCCCAGTGTGCGATGTTTACCATGTGTCCTGTTATCAAATTACTTGCCTGTTTATCTGTTTACAGTTTACCGTTTACTTTCCTGTTAATCTGTTGAGCGCCAGAAAGACTGGAATTTCTACAGATTCATAATCAAATCACATTTGTAAAATCCAAACTTATTGTCATGTTAGTAGACACAAAATGCTGCACTGGCTCAGTGGATCAGACAGCATCTCTAGAGAAAAGGAATAGATGGCATTTCGGGTGAGACCCCTCTTCAGACCATTGTCATAATATCGTTATTGGTTTATTATTGTCATGCTATGTTAGTTTTCAATATGCTGAAGTATTGGACTCTTTGTGGAGTCCAGTGGGACTTCCTGAGTTCTCCAACATTAGTCCTGATGCAGGACCTACTAATCCATTGATTTCTATGCAGACTGTGAGGCTGCAAAGAACAAAGGTGAGAGGGTAAGACTGAAGAAAATTATCTATGGTTTGTTCAGTGTATTTAATTATTTAAAATTGCTCGTGGAAACCTTTCATTTTTATCAATATAACAGTCATGTAGTACTCATGCTTCTTATCACAGCATCAATCGTAACCTATCTTCATAACGTCTCATGTCTTGTATCTCGCTCCCCTTCCCCTTAGCTCTGTTTTGAAAATTGGAGATCTTCCCTCAGTCCTGAGAAAGAGTCACTGATCCAAAACATGGATTGATTTCTCTTCCCACAGATACTGCTTGACTGGTTGAGTTTGCCTGGCATTTCTGTTTTTGTTTCAGACTCCCACATCTGCAGTTTAATTTAGTTTAGAGATACAGTGCGGAAAAGAGTCCTTCAGCCCACCAAGTCCGCGCCGACCAGCGATCCCATAACACTAGAACTATCCTACACGCATTAGGGATAATTTACAGCATTTCACCAAAGCTAATTAACCTACAAACCTGTATGTCTTCGGAGTGTGGGAGGAAACAGGAGCACCCGGGGAAAACCCATGTGGTCAAGGGGAGAATGTAGAAACTCCGTACAGACAACACCCACATTCAGAATCGAACCTGGGTCTCTGATGCTGTAAGGCAGCAACTCTACCACCACGCCACTGTGCTGCTAGTTATACCTTTCATGTTTCTACATTTATAAAATGTATAATATTATTTATTTGAGAGATTTTAACAATATCACAAAAATATTTAAAATCTTGATAGCTTTGAGAGCTGGCTAAGGTTGGGGGGGACCTTTCTGGATGTTGAAGTTGAAAGGGCTTCTCTGTTACATGGGGTATGGTGCTTGTTGTTGGACTGTGCTGCTTTCATCAGCAATACTAGTTTTTCCTTTGGATCACATGAGAGAGGGGCAATTGCAGGCCCCTCAATTGCAGTGATTATAACTCACAGGTCATTACATCCCAAGTTGTAGTCAGATTTAAAAAACTTGTTATTTGACTGGAAATACAAATCTCCACTTAGTAATCCAGATGCTTTGAAAGATTAACATTTCCCCAATATATAATATAATTAGTTTAAGATGTAAACTAAAAAAACAGATCTGTCTCTGGTGCTATTACTTATGTTGTGTGTTTTGGTTGGCTACTGTATATGTGGCTCATCTAACTGGAATTAATTATTGTTTTTGTATCTTCACATTCTTGGCATGGAGAATCAAATGAAATAGTGGATGGGTTTATATCAATTATGAGAGGCCAACACATTCTTTCAAATATAGTAAATGATCATCTTTACTGCAGTCCACAATTCTATAAATTGGTGGTAAATCCCTTGACTGCTATGGGTGGAGTGAATCACCCCCATCCACTGGATGAAAATATCATCACAAGATAGAAAACAGAAATTCTCTGCAACTACTTTCCAGGGCCCCGTGTTTAAGCCTTTGGAGGAAATGGGACCATTACACCTTGTAAATAAAATATCGAAATGGTAGTTTTCTACCTAACACTTCATAGTCATAGAGTGATACAGTGTGGAAGCCCTTCAGCCCAACTTGCCCACACCGGCCAACAGGTCAGAGCTACATTAGTCCCACCTGCCTGCGTTTGGTCCATATCCCTCCAAACTTGTCCTATCCATGTACCTGTCCAAATGTTTCTTAAACATTGCAATATTACCTGTCTCAACTACCTCCTCTGGCAGCTCGTTCCATACACCCTTTGTGTGAAAAAGATCCCCCTCAGATACCAATTAAATTGTTTCCCCTTCACCTGAAACCTATGTCCTCTCATTCTCAGTTCCCCCCTCTGGACAAGAGACTCTGTGCATCAACCCGATCTATTTCTCTCATGCTGGAAGTGAATTTGTTATGGTTTATGGTCATTTGGTGATTAATTTGCTATAGTCATTTGCTGATTACAATTAATTAATGGCAAGGATTGTCCAGTTGACACAATCACCATGATTGTTGTGTTACTAACAGCAACATTAGGATTCCTGTGCATTTGCTGTTAAAAGCAAATATATCAATATTGCTGGCAGCGATTCAATGGACTGGACAAGCTTGATGCAGGAAAAATGTTCCCAATGTTGGGCGAGTCCAGAACCAGGGGGCACAGTCTTAGAATAAAGCAGAAGCCATTTAAGACTGATGTGAGAAAAAATGTTTTCACCCAGAGAGTTGTGAATTCGTGGAACTCCCTGCCACAGACGGCAGTGGAGGCCAAGTCACTGGATGGATTTAAGAGAGAGTTAGATAGAGCTCTAGAGGCTAGTGGAATCAAGGGATATGGGGAGAAGGCAAGCATGGGTTATTGATTGAGGATGATCAGCCATGATCACAATGAATGGCGGTGCTGGCTCGAAGGACCGAATGGCCTCCTCCTGCACCTATTTTCTATGTTTCTATGTTTCTAATGCACCATCCATAGGCTGCTCTATTTTATAACCTTCTCTACCACAATCAATATTGGCATAGAAGATGGATTTTGGTAAACATTGCATAAGGTTAAGTGCATTTTCAATGGAATACAAAACTATTCTATTGTACAAAAAATCCTTTGGTCTTACTCTTATGTACAATTTTCATGCTGCAGATAGCATTAAAAAAAAACCCATTTATTTATTTGCATGTTTTATGGGATGCTTTAACTTGTCATAGAGTCATAGAATCATACAGCACGAAAACAGGCCCTTCAGTCCAACCTTTCCATGCCGACCAAAATGCATCATTCCAAGTTTGTCCCATTTGCTCACGTTTGGCCCACATCCCTCTAAACCGTTCCTATACATATACCTGTCCATTGCTGTTATGGAATCTCCCCAAACTACCTCCTTTGACAGCTCATTCCATATACCTAACATCATCTGAGCGGTGGTGAATGGAAGCTATATCATAATTTTAGTTGTAATCTTTATTTCATGCTCGGTAAAACGTTTAAAATACTAACCTAAGATCGTGCATTTTCTTTCCTAGTTTGCTCACACTGCAAATTCTTCAGCGTGATTGGCTACACATCCATTTTTGTGTCAACACAGTTGCTTAATGTCGGGGATTCCATTGAACAGCCGCCCAACAGGTTACGAGAGGATTGGCAGAATTTTGTGCACAATCTTCTTTGAGCTTGGCGGCATATGCCATTTGTTCATTGTTGAGCACAACACCAGGCCATTACTTCCACAACTTTTAATGATAGATTGTAAAATGAAACTCATTTACTAGGGAAGTTTAAAGTTCAGTCCTGAAACAGTTAAATGTTCGTCCCAATGAAATGGATAGAAAAATTAATTTAACATACTATTCTGTGCAAAGAAACTGAAATGTGTTTGCCAAAAGTGTTGTCATCGTGACCTCTATATTCAAAAAAATAATTAATATGGGTCAGATAAATTGTTGTGCTGGCCACTAACTGCTCTTTCTATCAACTAACTTGTTCTGAGGGCATCTGGGCTGTAGATTGTGGAAAATAAACCAGAATGCCACTGCCAAGATTTGTGTGGCAACATTTCAAAGCCCACATTGGAAGAATTGCTGTCAATGGTGGCCATTTAGAATAGTTACCAAATAGCACAGATAACAAATTAAAGAAGCTTTATTTTATCACTCCAAATGATGACTCATGACAGCCTTGGCTACAGACTAGAACTAGAACATTGGAAGCTTCGGCCCTTCAAGTTTGTTCTGATATTCAATTAGATAATTGCTAGACTGTGTTTTAGTTTCATTACCTCTCTTGAACCCATGAACCTTAATTTTCTTGCTTAATGTATATCAATCTCAATTGGCCAGTTCCATACTACTTTTACTCTTTATGCGAGGATGTACATCTTGACTTCACCCCTGAATGGCTTAAATCTAATTTTAAGGTTATGCCCCCTTGTTCTCAGCTCCCCTACCAGGAGTGCAGACTCATACAAAACAGCAGAAATTAATTATTTTGTGTTGCTGGGAAATATCCCTTGGGCTTACTTGGACAGTGTGTTGTTGGACTGTGCCAAGTTTTATAGGACTTTGCTCAGAGGCTCAGTAAACAGCATTACTGTGGTTTCATATTTTCCTTTAAGTGTAATTAAAATATTCAAGGTTTGCAATGTACGGATCAGTTTTTTTTACATATTGGAAGGATGGATGTTGTGACGGTGGCAGCTGTAAAGTAGATCACCTTTCTGCATTTCCTGACAATGTTTCACATTCTACCAGGTCAAATACAGTATTGTTCATCTCCTTTTCAAATCTTGATAGAAGATGCATTAAGTCTTTAAACCTTAGAGATACGGCATTCAAACAGGCCCTTTGGCCCACCTAGTGTGCCAACCAGCGATCACCCCGCACGCTAGAACTATCCTGCACACTAGGGACAATTTACAATTTTACTGTAGCCAATTAACCTACAAACCTGTACGTCTTTGGAGTGTGTGAGGAAACGGGAGCACCCGGAGAAAATCCATACAATTGCAGGGGGAACGTACAAACTCTGTACAGACCTGTAGTCAGGATCAAACCCAGGTCTCTGGCACTGTAAGGCAGCAGCACTACCACTGCGCTACTGCTGCGCGACTGTGCTGTCCACAGTCAATCCCTCATTCCTTGCTTTCCTTTAGAAAGTAGTTCATCACTGCACATGCTAGAGACGATGCTAAAGGATTCCAAATACAAAATGATTAAAAAATATCTGGGGTTAGTTTTGTTCTACTGAGCAGAAAGGGTGATCTCACAACATAACTGTTTATTTGTGTTGACTGCAGTAGAACTACATTTCCAAAGGGGAGTTCAGTACTCAATGTTGCTACTCTATGTTAATGCTTCACGTAAATGACAGAGAACAAACTGTCAAATTAAAGCTGAAGTTCAAGGCAAAAGATGGGCACATAAATTAAATTGCTTAAATGATAGAAATTAGTTAATTAGTGGAAAGGGTGAATTATTGGGGAGTATTGAATAGAATATCCTTAGATGCAGTATTTCCAATATAAATTAAGTGTCAAATGTTCGCATTTGTATAAAATGCCAGATTGAGGAGGGTAATTAAATCACCAAGATAGGCCAGGTACAATAGAATTAAATGAAGAAAATACGCGTATGGTTAGTTTAGTTTAGTTTATTGTCACATGTACCAAGGTACTGTGAAAAGCTTTTGTTGCGTGCTAACCTGCAATTATTGTATAGATGTATATGTGAATATACAGCATTCAGGGATTATGTTTATGGGTGGCACAGTGGCACAACGGTAGGGTTGTTCCTTGCAGCACAAGAGACCCGGGTTCGTTTGTGACTACGAGTGCTGTCTGTACGGAGTTTGTACATTCCCTCAATGACCGCGTGTGTTTTCTCTGGGTGCTCCAGTTTCCTCCCACACTTCAAAGTCGTACAGGTATGTAGGTTAATTGGCTTGGTGCATGTGTAAATTGGCCCTAGTGTATAGGATAGTGTTAATGTGCGGGGATCGCTGGTCGGCGCGGACTCACTGGGCCAAAAGGCCTGTTTCCGCGATGTATTTCTAAAACTGAAAAACTAAAACTAAATTTTGTGCAGGTTTTATAGGTTAATTGGCTTCTGTAAATTGTCCCTAGTGTGTAGGATAGAACTATTGTACGGGTGATTGTGGTCGATGCGGTCTCGTTGGGCCGAAGGGCCTGTTTCCTAGCTGCATCTCTAAACTAAACTAAACTAAACAGATTTATTGTTGTCACGTGTACCAAGGTGCAGCCAAAAGCTTTTGTTTGCATACTATCCAATCAAATCAGATCTTGCTATACATTAATACAATCAAGCCAAATGCAAGTACAAAAGGTAGAGCAAAGAGACATGCACTGGAGTAGGGTTGCCAACTGTCCCGTATTAGCCGGGACATCCGGTATATTGTGCTAAATTGGTTTGGTCTTGTCCCGTATTTGACTGCTACTATTCGGGTCAAGGGGGAATTTCGGGTCGGAGTGCCGCGTCCAGCCCCGCATCATTGCGCATCCAGACATTGTGCAGCCCATGGAGTGCAGCAGCAGCACCTCACCTGTGGTACCGTCGGTCGGCAACCCGGCCCGCTGTCCGACCTTCGGACCTTAGCTAACCGCCGTCCAGTTAGTATGGCTGCCCAGCCTGCAGCTGTCTGTTTTTTAACTTCTTTTTTTTATTTTTAGTGAGTTTTAGTGTTTTGTTTTTGGAGCTCTAGCCTTTTTTATGTGGGGGGTGGTGGGGGGGAAGGGGGAAACCGCTTTTCAGGGTCCCTACCTGGTCGGAGAGGCAGCTTTTCTCCGGGCTGCACCGTCGACCCATCCTCGCGGCTTACCAGCGGGCCTGGAGCGGCGTTTCTTGAGGGGGCCACCCAGAGCCTCGGCTTCGGCAGCGGCGCAGTGCTGGAGCACCATCGGGGAGCGGAGCGGGCGATACCTTGCCTGGGTTGCCGCGCTGGAGCTGCAGAATGCTGAGACCGCAGGTGAACATTGCGGAGCTGCGGGACTGTGGAGCGGCCGGCTGCGGGCGGCAGCGCTGAACTTTAACATCGGGAGCCTGGGATCTCTCGGCGAGATCACCAGTTGTGGAGCTCCATCCAGCGCGGCCTTGTCAGCTTCGGAAGCCACGGACTCCGGTAGGGAAGCAGCTGTTCCAGGTGTCCCAAGCCGCTGTGAGGACTCTCCCGTTGCCGGAGCACCAACACCCGGCGAGAAGGCCTAAAACATCGGTCCGCCTTAGCTCCGACTGCGGAGGCCTCAATAGGCCTGACTATGGGTGGACATGGGGATGGGGACTGGACTTTGTGCCTTCACCCACAGTGGGAACCATTGTGGTGGGATGTTTTTATGTTCATTGTTAATTCTTTAGTGTTGGGTCTTATCTTTATCTGTGTGCTGCATGGCAAGTCAAATTTCACTAAACCAATTGGTGTATGTGACAATAAATGTCCTTTGTCCTTTGTCCTCCTTCTCATGACCGATCATCGGGTCATGAGTTGGATGGGGTGCTGGACTTTGCGCGCGACGTCACTCACAAAGACCGGCGCCCGGGCCAATACTCCTGCGCTGGCCCGCCGGCTGGGCTTTGTGCGCAGTTCAGCACCTGGGCCAACTGATCATTCACCCAGCCACGGCCGAGTCGGTCAATGAATTACCGTTGGGAATTTGTCCCTTATTTTGACCTTTTGTCCCTTATTTGGGAGTGAGAAAGTTGGCAACCCTACACTAAGTGCAGTAAAGATGGAAGTAGTGTTAAATTTGAAAGTGGAAAAGAGATTTAAAACAGTGGAGCAATTGATATAAGAAGCATTAAATCTTTAGACTTTAGACTTTAAATCTTACGGCCTTGAAACAGGCCCTTCAGCCTTCAGCCCTTCGGCCATCAGCCCTTCTTTTCTTATGACATTGACCTCCATTGGATGCAGTCTAATAATTCCGCATCTTTCAAATTGTGTCCAAATTGGTGATATTTTTAACATTAAAAATTAATCAACCAAGGCTGTAGCTGACACACAAATACATAGGCCATTGTGTTATTTGGAATATTTGTGATCCAAAATAATTGTATTAACTCTACTAATGTCTCAGTCGAGACAGACTTTGATTCCCAAAGTTTGTTAAATGATTGCATTATCCGAACCACAGAGAATAAGTGATTTGTAAATCATGTTAACATGTATTTAACATTATTTTAATTGATTTAGCCAATCAGTACAAATACATTCTGACACCTGTCAGGATATTTAATGCTTAAATAAATAAGTAAAAAGGCAATCATAAAGTCATGAAATCAAACAGTGTGGAAACATGCCCTTCGGCCCAACATGCCCACACCAACCAACATGTCGCATCTACATTATTCCCACCTGCTTGCATTATATATAGGCCCATAATCCCTCTAAACCTGTCTTATCCATGTACCTGTCCAAATGGTTCTTAAAGATTGCGATAGTACCTGCCTCAACTACCTCCTTCAGCAGCTCATCCCATGTACCCACCACCATTTGTATGAAAGAGTTACCTCTCAGGTTCCTATTAAATCTTTCCCCCGCTCACCCAATTATTACAAATTGGTATATGCGTTTTGCTAATCAAGTAATGGACACCTTTGGATTACATCTAAACCATAGGGAGGTTTTCCTCATCCTGAAGTTGAAATCCTTTCAATGTTTTTCACTTTTCCTCAAGGAAAGGAAATTAAATAGCAACAATTGGAAGAAGAAAGCAAATAATGAATCCTATAGAGATGAACTCTCAAGAGAAAAGAGCATGTTTACGTATAGGATGATGCTTGGTTGCAGACAAATAATGCAATTAATTTAACTTAAAAATCCAGGTATCATTATTAGTAACATGGTGACAACTCACATTGTTTAGGGAATTTGGGCTGAACCTCTGAGATCAAATTACATCGTGTTAATTCATAGCAATCATATTATTCGTAATTCAATATTTTATTGAAATAGTTCATGTTAAAGCCTGATATCTTCGGGAATGTGAATACATTTGGTTCCTGTCTGTTACAGTGAACTACTAATGTCACAGCTACATTAATTCAGATATTTTATGAATATTCCAGGGAGCTACTGTAATGTGTTATCTTCAAAATTGTAATGTCATGTGGGCATTCAGATACAGCATGGAAACAGGCCCTTTGGCAAACCAACCAGCCCCAACCAGCGATCATCCTGCACATTATCACTACCCTACACACTTGGGACAATTTACAATTTACAGAAGCCGATTAACCTACAAACCTGTACGTCTTTGGAGTATGGGAAGAAACCGGAGCAGCTGGAAAAAACCCACGTGGTCACAGGGAGAAAATACACTTTCCACACAGACAGCACCCGTAGTCAGGATCAAACCCAGTTATCTGGTGCTGTAAGGCTGCAACTCGACCGCTGTGCCACTGTGTCGCCATATGAAGACAAAAGTGCTGGAGCAACTCAGTGGGTCCAGCAGCATCTCTGGAGAACATTGATGGGTGATGTATTCGGTCAGAACTATTCTTCAGATCTGAGTCTGAAGAAGGAACCGCACCCAAAATGTCACCTATCAATGTTCTCCAGAGATGTTGTCGGACCCGATGAGTTACTCCAGCACTTTGTGTCTTCTTTTGTAAATCAGCACTTACATTTTGTCATACACCTGAAGCCCAAATGAGTTGCTTCCATAACATTAAAACATGCTGCCATTTTCGTTCTGAAATAAATTTTATTAAATAGACCAATCTCTGTAATAAAACTGATTTCCGATGCGGCTTGGGAATGGGGAACATTTCCTATGCTCTGTTTATATAGGAACATCTAGGATCACTAATTGACATTATAGATCCTAGTCATTGTGTGTACTTGCTTCAGTTAAAACTACTGTACTGTTAAAACATGTGGTTAAATGTGAGGTTATCCACTTTGGTGGCAAGAACAGGAAAGTAGACTATTATCTGAATGGTGGCCGATTAGGAAAAGGGGAGATGCAACAAGACCTGGGTGTCAAGGTACACCCGTCATTGAAATAGGCAGGGTACAAAAAAGGCTGGAGAAACTCAGCAGGTGCAGCAGCATCTAAGGAGCGAAGGAGATAGGCTACGTTTCGGGTCGAGACCCTTCTCCATTGAAAGTAGGCAAGCAGGTGCAGCAGGCAGTGAAGAAAGCGAATGGTATGTTAGCATTCATAGCGAAAGGATTTGAGTATAGGAGCAGGGAGGTTCTGCTGCAGTTGTACAGAGCCTTGGTGAGACCACACCTGGAGTATTGTGTACAGTTTAGGTCTCCTAATCTGAGGAAAGACATTCTTGCCATAGAGGGAGTACAGAGAAGGTTCACCAGACTGATTCCTGGGATGGCAGGACTTTCATATGAAGGAAGACTGGATAGACTCGGCATGTACTAGCTAGAATTTAGAAGATTGAGGGGGGATCTTCTAGAAACGTACAAAATTCTTAAGGGGTTGGACAGGCTAGATGCAGGAAGATTGTTCCCGATGTTGGGGAAGTCCAGAACACGGGATCACAGTTTAAGGATAAGGGGGAAGTCTTTTAGGACCGAGATGAAAAAAACATTTTTCACACAGAGAGTGGTGAATCTGTGGATTCTCTGCCACAGAAGGTAGTTGAGGCCAGTTCATTGGCTATATTTAAGAGGGAGTTAGATGTGGCCCTTGTGGCTAAAGGGATCAGAGGGTATGGAGAGAAGGCAGGTACAGGATACTGAGTTGGATGATCAGCCATGATCATATTGAATGGCGGTGCAGGCTCGAAGGGCTGAATGGCCTACTCCTGCACCTATTTTCTATGTTTCTATGTTTCTATGTAATGTTTGCTGATCTTTATTGATGTTGCTCCGTACACTTCTACGTAGATGTCATCTCATCCCCACAATACAACCGATACTTCAGACACGTGCCTTTTGATGTCAGTTCAATGGAAAGAAATGCTTCCAACCTGGTGAAGGCAGAGTTCAGAGTATTTCGTATGCAGAATCCAAAGGCAAAGGTCGAAGAACAACGAATAGAACTTTATCAGGTAACCTCTCATTTTTTAAATATAATTTTATTTGATATGCAGTTTATTTGGTGCCTTCTTCTTATTGTATGTGGCGTGCACAGCCTAAAGTTGTTCTATTTCACCTTATTTGATTGTGCACGCTAAGTTGATTGCATTCGTTGAAACATGGCGGACCATGTGAAGGCTGCAATCTCTCACCCCTTATTTGGCCCTAATGTGATGAGAATCTGGTTCAGTAATTGTACATTGGTTTTATGAATCCATTATGTTTCGTCATCTCCAGCAGCCAAGTAAATGTTACAAATGGGTAAACTTTCTTCTATTTATTTATTGTCAATGGAGTGTGGGCATCGCTGGTTAGGGCGGTATTCACTGCCCATCCCAGATTGACTCTTAACTCCTTGTCTTGCTTAGCTATTTCAAATAGCTTTGAACAATCAATCGTATCGTTGCACATTTGAAATCACATATAAACCAGACAGTATAAAGTGGGCAATTGTCCTTTCCTGAAGGGCATTAGTGAATTGGGTATTAGTGAAAAATGTATTTATCTTTGTGGATTCTTCACTAGAGATAAACTATGTCAGCAAGTGGTAAAGTTAGTCATTTTGGTTTATGGGACCTTCTCCTAAAGGCATGGGAAAAGTAGTGGTGCATGCAGAGGTTGAACGAATACATGAATCCTAAGATGGTTCAGTGACGAGTGAGTGGAATTAATGTTCACGACCTTCTTTCAACTAGTGACTTCCGTGTTGTGAAACTTAGCTTTCCTCACTGCCAGCATTGAGTTAACCTTTGGTTATTCCAGGACAAACCATTTGGCTATTAAATTCATACAGCATTCTATATAGAATTGTAGAGTCCTTACATTGAATTGTAAATTACAACAGTAGTAAATCTAAAATTCAAAAATGTTTAAAGACTGACAATGGAAACTTCATGATGTTGAGAGGTTTACTGATAAAAGGTCACATTTCTTGAGGCAAATGGAGGCTGAGCAGCCAGAGGATAACGTAGTTATAAATAGATACTCCTTAGTATTGAACTCCATCAATGGGAATTTTTTTTGTATTTTGTGTTTCAGTACACAAACACTTGTGGCTGTATTTGGTAAACTAATAGCTTGTTACATTAAGTGTTTGTCCCACTGCACTCTTGGCATAACCATTAATTTAATGTCACAGGAAAACACTTTTTCTTTCTGATGGAAAAGGATCTGAATTTTTTGATGCAACATACATATAAATCCTGGAATCACATGCAATGAAATAATGTTTCTCATATTTAATCATACTAGAGCTTTGGCTGTAGCAATAATCCAGTATTCAAGGTTTTCTTATGTTATTGATTATTATTTAAATTGTACGCATATGCATCTAAGTCATTTTGTTCTGAGCTTTTGATTTTGGGTTAGAAATTATAATGTGTTTGGAAACATGCTGAAATAAGTCTGAAGAAGGATCTCGACCTGAATCGTCATCCATTCCTTCACTCCAGAGATGCTGCCTGTCTAGCTGAGTTACTCCAACATTTTGTGTTTATCTGAAATGATACTAATCCAAAATGGCTCTTTGTGTGCTGGTCCCAAAAGTGGATCTGCAATCGCGCATTACAGTCGCTCCACTCTTTTAAATCTCTATTCCAACAGCAACATTTCTTACACTATGGATTGCTTGATTGTAATCATGTATTGTCTCTCCGCTGACTTCTTAAAGCAATTATCTTCATGGAAACTGTTGAATCTGTGGACCAATTGTAGAAGTATCCAACTGATGTTAATTCATCCTCTGATGATGATCTGTCCTCTGATGATGATCCATCCTCTGATGATAACGCATCCTCTGCTGATGATCTATCCAAAGCTCCCCTGACTGGCCACTGGAATTGTGCCATTTTTGTATTTTTGTTTTTAATTTTAATAATAAAAGAACAGTGAAAGAAAAAAGGAAATAAAGAGTGTCGAAATAGTTAGACAAGCAAGTAGAAACATTAGCAAAAGAGATAAAGAGCAGAGATAAAAAGCTAAGAAGATTGAGAGAAAAAGAGATAGTAGAGAGAAAAGAAATTAGGAGATATACCTATTTTATATTTTTGCCCATCCATCACCCGGTTCTGAACCATTTAATTTCTAAGGTTGTGTTATGTTGCACCATATGCTTGAAAAAATTGATAAAAGGAGACCGTCTTTAAGAATTGGTTTACTTTGCCTAGTAGGAGGGATCTCATTTCTTCAAGATGTAGCGTTTCCGACATACTTGAAATCCACATTTTGAACGTTGGTGAGGGTGCATTTTTCCAGAATTTGAGTATAAGTTTTTTTACTGTTATTAAACCGTAATTAAGAAGAGCTTCTTGGAACATAGTTAATTTACTTACCTCTTCCATTGCTCCAAAGATAATCAGTTCTGTATTGGGGTTCAATTTTGTGTTAAATAGTTTTGTAAAAGTTCCAAAAATTTCATCCCAAAATTTATCCAGTTTTGTACAAGAGACAAAGGAAGGTGCTATAGTGGCATTTTGAGTTAGACATTTATCACAAATTGGGGAAACAGTTGGAAATATTTTATTCAGTCTAGTTTTCGAGTAATATAATCTGTGTAAAATTTAAAATTGAATTAGGTTATGTCTTACATTAATCGAACATTTATGTACATATAGATTTGTTCCCATCTGTCGTTCGGAATTTTTATTAATAACTCTTGTTCCCAATCCCTTCTAATTGCCTCAGACGTTGGTGTTTCTATATTTATAATTATTATATAAATATGATATAAAATTGCTTGATTCTGCCTTTCTATTCATTCCTTCCTCTAATAAATCTGAGGTTAGAGTTTGATATCCTTGTATATATTTTTTCAAATAATCTTGAATTTGAAGATATTTAAAATATTGATTACTTTTCAAATTATATTTTAGTTGTAATTGTTAGAATGATAAAAGTTCACCCATCATTTTAATTCCTATTCTTTCCCAATGGATAAATATCTTTATCAATAATCAATATCAATAATAATATCAAGTTTTATCAATAATAGATGGTTTGAATGAGGGATTGTTAGCTATTGGAGAAAGAAGCAATAAATTTCTTAATTTTAAAGTTAATTTTATTTGTTTCCAAATTTGTATTATACTGTGAATAATTGGATTCTTCTTATATATTATATTGTTCAGTTTCATCGGTGAAAGAAGGATCGCTCCTATATTGTAAGGGGAATAATCCTCATTCTCCATTCTTATCCAATCTACCTGTTGGGCAGGGAATTTTGATTGGAACAGTGGACATTTCATAAAATGTTATTAGTAAAAAGGGAAAGCATTGAGAAGACATGGACCAGAGACAAGGACAAGCACTGTGATTGGGAGGACGAGTCAGGATCTGTCAGATAGATGGATAGACATGGATATATATATTGGTTAGATAACATTAAGATGTGATATTTCGTAGGACAGATAGGAAGAATAAAGTTGGATTGAGACCCAGATAATTTAATGTCAGGAAGTACCTGTATGTGGGAAGCTAAAAACTGCAAAGAGCTGCAAAGGGATATATGTCTATACACAAGTACCAGTAAAAGTATCAAAAGGTTACTGATCATTTAAAATACTAGAGTTTAGAATATACTAGAGTTTAGAAATACTAAACTACTGGAGACTCTAAGGCCTATTGTGCCTAAATGCCAAAGCATTATTTACTGCCACTTCTCAATTTAGAAAAATGTGTGTGTTGTACTTGGATTGTGGAATGGACCATATTATCATGTAGCTGAGGACTGAAATGGGTATGAGGCTGAACTGAGACAAATTGATGAGGTGCATTGTGGAACCACCTAAATTTCATCAATCTTCCTTGCCTGAAATTAGGACCGCAGTATGATGAAGCTGAATTTTCTGAAGCAAATTTACGAGGAAATTCAACGGCGTTGTGATGTAGTTAGGGAATCCTTTATTCACTATTGTACAAGGAGCCATTCTGATAAGAGGAGATGTTCAACATTGATTCTTTTTGGAATCTGTAATGTAATCTATAAGTTCTTTCATCTTTTGGGCTGTGCAATTTTGACAACTTTTATCTTCTTTTCGTGTCCATCTTGTTACAAATGTTGACCTCGCTGTCATCGACCATCCTGAAAAGGACGCAAGCTTCTAATGACAATCAATGGAAGCCATCACTTGTCGCAATAGATGATGGTGGTAGCAGAATTAGCTCCGGATACTTCCAGTTTCCAGCCCCGCAACATAGACGCTTCTGCTATAGGGCCGACAAAGTTTATTGCAAATGATTTCTTTGCAAAGAAAACTTTGTGAAAAACCATTAAAAGTTTGTTTTGATTATTTAAAATTCAAAAATTAACATCTTGGTATTTCGTTGTGGTCTGTTCATCTTGTTTTGGTGAAAAGTAAATTGACTGTGGAAAGGGATGACGGGATTTGTTTATTTCCTTAAGACCACTGTATAATCGACTACATTAAGTCCTCTCTTTCTACAATGCCAGCACCAAGTACATCAGCGCCATGTTTATTTTGGAGATTGGAAAACCTCCTGATGTGCTGCTTAGAATATAATCTATTCATTGTTTGGATGCCAGATGGCACAATGCCATCAAACTCTTTATACTTCAATAAAATCAAAGATGGCACAGTGGCAGCGTAATGACATGACATGGTGCACCGAAGGGGGTGGGGGGGGGGGAGAGTACAGTGACATAAAATGAAAGGTAGAGACTTATACTGCAGAACAGGAGCAGGGGCAGGCCATTAGGCTCTTTCTGGCTTCTTCTGGCATTGAATGAGATCAATGGCTGCAATTTTTCATTCAACAAGTTTCTGAACACATCAAAAAAGAAACGCTGCACACACACATTTCACAACAGGAAAATCTACAGAGTGAATAGTTTTGTGGTCTCCCAGTTTGGACCCAAATCATTTTCAGATGGCTCAGAGCAGGTCCCATGACCTTCTGCTCCCTCCCCAGGAGAATAGTTAAGAGATTCTTACAAACTAGCAAAACAGGCTATTAAAAAACAATCCATTGCCTTTGCTCAAGAGCTGAAATAAGAAGAGATAATGTAGGAAATACTCAGCAAGACAGGTCACATCTGTAGCAAGTAGGAGAATTAATGTTTTAGGTCAGTGATGTTTTGGCATAATTCTATGGGTAGGACAATGACCTGAAATATTCTTTGAGCATTTACCTGCCTGTCCTATTGTATTAGGAAATCTTTGTGTTTCTCCCTCCGCCCACCAACTCCTCCCCCATCCTCCCATCAACTCACTGCAAAAAAGCAACTATTTGTAGCCGAGGAATTCTGTCATGTGGTGCATGGTTTTATAATTACTATATGATTGATGTAGAGTGTAAAATCAATTGTGAAAGGCGTTTTTGAAGTAATAATGCTCCTAGCACACAATGCAAACTTAAATCAGCAACCTGCAGGCGCATGGTGCACCTGGAAAAGGAGCATAATTGACATCAATCCACAAACAATGCTCGACCAGCACATGCCTGTGAAACTGAATCAGTCTGAAGAAGGGTCTCGACCCGAAACGTCACCCATTCTTTCTATCTAGAGATGCTGCCTCACCCGCTGAGTTACTCCACCAGCATCTGCAGTTCCTTCCTACACAAACTGAATTAATGTTGAGTTAATGCTTAGTGCAGAGGATGCCTAGGGAAGTAAGTCTTATCAGCAGATATAGGCTACAGAAAGGGATCATCTGTCACTTGCAGGTAGAGTAATTCATGGCTTCTGCTGCAGACCACACGTTGTGTGTGGAGAGTGGTTGCGCACTGTGCTTAATGTTGTGATATATTTTGGTGCTTTTAATGGGTACTTCAAAGGAAATTACGTTGGGTTTCTACATTATCAGCAGTAAGTAAGAGGAAAGGAGCCAAAGGCAAGAGTAATTTGCCTGAGGAAGTTGAAGGAGGAAAGGTAAGAGGCTTTGATTAAAGGGCCCATCCTTTAATAAAGAGTCTCCTGAGATTTGTCATCTCAGTCATCAGTGACAAAGATCTGGCATTTTCTGTGGTTGGTGTTCCCGTTAACTGCCCCTGCCAGGAGAGGGAAGGGTTACTGCTGAAGGAGCAGTGACGTGTATGCATCACATTGCACAGCCCTAAATTATGGGTGTCATAAATGTACTCCACTCGAGGAGAGGAGAATTAATCTTTTTCTTGATTAAAGAGCAACAGATGTCATAGGCACGTGGATTTTTCCAAGTTTCCAAGGTTTCTGAAGGTTAAGAAATCAATGAAGTGTGCCTATGTAGTGCACCGGGCTCTCTGGGTAGACTGGGACTCCCTCATGGATTGAATGTACAAGTTATGGTCAACACCGTTTATTCAATAAGCTCACGTTCATCCAGAGGCCAATCACCATACCCGCCTAGTTTCAGCCACTGTACTGGCCAGCCACAGGGACGTCTCTTGTGGGACAAAGGCATTCCCCTTCATTCCTAGCCCCACTCCACAGACCTGGTCTTGCTGGAGGATGTAATTGCAAATGTAGCTTTACAAGTCACAGGTCTTTCTTGTTCTCTGGAGTTTCCAAGGGCCTCTAACATGCATAATCTCTTTCAGGTGTCTGTCTTTTGCATTAACAAATCAGAGGGTCTGATCCTTTGCCTATGCTTCCAATGCTGGACAATGGCTTCATGCAGTGTTTATATTCAGTGCTGGCACTTCTCTTCAAGAAGTCAATTCATGAAATCAGCAATGGTACCACCTAATTCCTGCAGATTTCTGGAACTCATGAAATGTCTTGCCATCAGTGGGGAGATTGTGATTGCTACGTCCTTGTAAGTGGTGCATGTAGAGAAGATGTAAAAAACAAAGAACTGCAGTGGCTGGTTTATTCTAAACATAGACACACTGTGCTGGAGCAACTCAGTAGGTCAGGCAGCATCTCTGGAAAAAAAGGATAGGTGATGTTTCAGGTGGGGAACCTTCCTCAGACTGAGGATGGGGCCTGACCCAAAAAGTCACCCATCCCTTTTCTCCGGAGATGTTGCCTGAC
This sequence comes from Raja brachyura, assembly GCA_963514005.1. The sequence continues at coordinate 44,313,795 of OY740788.1, forward strand.
CCGTTGTGTTACTCCAGCAATTTGTGTCTATCTTGTGCATGCAGAGAGGTTATGCACAACTGGTACTGGGACCAACCAGTGCAGGCCTCCTGTGCGGCATCACTTTTGAACTTGCTGCTGTGGTCAACCTGACTCGCCATGGGACCCTAATCCAGGCAGAAAATTTGGGCATCTTCTCCAGTAACTAAATTGTCCTTATGTAATCACACATAAGTAGTTGTGACAAGAATATAATGCCTATTTATACAGTGCAATTCATTACTAGGTTTCTACTAACATGCTTTTATGTGAGTGCAGTTGTACAAAGAGTTTGCATTCATCTGCACTTTTAACCACCGACCACCGGAGGCTGACTTGCTTCCTTATAAACCTGCAAAAATGATGGTATGTTGCTTTTGTAATTGTATCTTTCCAGGGGCTTATTATCTTTACATGATAAATGTTAAACAGAATCCTTTTTCCTTTTTTCCTTTTCATTGAAAGGTGGTATAGATTTGCTGCAAATAGAAACAGTGCCAAAATTGAGTTATGTCAATAATTTCCCAAGAAGGTAAACCAGAATATTCTAAAATCACTTTAATGAAAATAATGTCCCTTTTGCTGCTTGAAAAAACATTTTGAATTGTAATTTGTGTTTGACAACAAGAGAAATGGTGAGAGTTGTCTTCCAGAAGCAGTATTACTTTTCCACCTTTTACAAGGTGATCTCATAAAATCAAGTAAATAGCGAAAGTGGCAGTGGTAGTTTTGGATCTGAAATTTGATCGAGAATAAAATATTGTCATTGGAACCAAGCCGTAAATGGTAGTATAAAGAAACAAAGGATTTTGTTTACGGTACCTTTCACATTTCTTTCAGAACATCCTAAAATGCTTTACAGCCAATGAAAGCGTTTTGAGGTTCATAAGTTCAGAAGTAATAGGAGGAGAATTAGGCCATTTGGCCCATCAAGCCTACTCTGCCATTCAATCATGGCTGATCTATCGTTCCTTCTCAACTGTATTTACTGCCTTTTCCCCGTAAACCCCTGACACCTGATGCAGGTGTGGACACGGCTGACATCATTGTGAGAATGACCAGATAAGCCGTTGTATACAAATAAATGAAGGCATTCATAATAGTTATGATATCAAGGATGCTCCCCTGTTTTTCTTCAAAATAGTGTCTTGGGATTTGTTAGGTTTTGGTGAGAGAGCAGACGAGACCCTGACAGAGTTAAAATTGAACTTGTGGTCCACCTGTATTATGAAGGCAATTTCTGAGCCAGCAGCACTCAGCTGTGGGAATATTTTGACTCATGAATCACTTAGAGTCAAAACAGAAATATAATTCAGAAAAGCGTTTGTTGGACGGTTTAAATCGATGTCAGCCCAGCTTGCTACCTTCGAGAGTTATCTTGAGCTGCTAGCAATAGAATTTTATTAGCCTGGCTTCGCTGTGCATTTCTGCCTTAAGTAATAATTTCCCAAAGCTCAAGTAGTAAAGCTGATAGTCTTGCTGTGTCTTGTGATATGGAATGTCTGCAGCCAGCCCGGTATCACAGGAAACCTAGCTCTTGACTCCCAACCAAAAGGCTGAAATATTTTGAGTCCTTTTAGCTGACTGATTTCTTTGGAAGAGCATTGTTCATTGTCAGTGAGATTGCTAGATAAAAGTATCACGCAAAAGTGAGTCAATTCAGTTCACATGAGAGCCAAGTAGAAAATACTTAGACAGTTAATTTTATTGAAAGCAGTTATGAAATGCCTGCAGCCAAAATCAATCCAGTTGTTTTTTTATCATAGAATGTAGGAAGTGGAAAGAGTGTGAATGTTGGGAGGTGGGGTGAGGGTTTGGAGACATTGGTGATCGTGTGGTGCAGGGAAGCAATATTGACTAAGGTTGATTTATGAGATAAATGAAGATACTTTTAAAGATAAATGTCTGGACTATCAACATTTATAAGCCTCTTTGATTTTTGCTTTTGGCTTCAGTAGGCTTGTTAAATATAAAATATAATACAACCTGCAATGTCCACAAAGTAGGGGCTGAATACATAGCCCATACTGAAATTAGATTGGAAATGAGACGTAATATTACCACAGCAGTGATTTTCCTTGCTCAAGCCCCCTCCTTGAATGACTTCTCATCTGCCACATGTAAATAGATGCGGGGACAGGGCAGTGGATATTTCTGATATTCAGGATAGGTGTCACCAGAACCAGCTTCATAGAGGGTCTAAAATAATATGAGAGGGGAGACACAGATTACAGAGGATTTATTTCCTACAAATACCTCGCTGTTCAAACCCTGAATTTAATATGGGTGCATGGTCTTTTAGTTAATGTAATGGTGTTTCCTGCCACTTTGTGTGCTGCAGCAGTGATCCTACTATTGTGCCATCTAAATGATCTCCTAGACCTTTGGTCAGTTCTTGCTCACTGGTTGGGATGGCAATGAGTTCTTGAACTGAGCGCTTAATTATCTCCAATTCCCCAATTGAGTCAACGCATAGTTGGAACAGGCTTTTGGAACTGAATAAAAAATATCTATGCACAAAAAGGGTATATATGCAGATGCAAAGAAACTCAATCTTTTATCTATGGGTCATTAATGATAATGCATAATGTTCTAAGGAAGGTAGTGTTCATGTAAAATTAATTGTGCCATTAATTCATTTTGAATAGGACATATTTACCATATGAACAGATGAAGGCCGATATTATTACACTTCTATTCAATTTATAAATATATATGCATTTTGAGTGGCTGGCTAGTTGGGTACTGCGCAGTTCAGGGTGTGTAGCATGGCTACCATAATATATATAAATGATTTAGATTAGGAAGCTAAATGTTAGATGCAGGAAGATTAGGAAGTTAAATGCTAGGTGCAGGAAGATTGTTCCCGATGTTGGGGAAGTCCAGAACAAGGGGGTCACAGTTTAAGGATATGGGGGAAATCTTTTAGGTCCGAGATGAGAAAAACATTTTTCACACAGAGAGTGGCGAATCTCTGGAATTCTCTGTCACAGAAGGTAGCTGAGGCCAGTTATTTGGCTATATTTAAGAGGGAGTTAGATGTGGCCCTTGTGGCTAGAGGGATCAGGGGGTATGGAGAGAAGGCAGGTACGGGATACTGAGTTGGATGATCAGCCATGATCATATTAAATGGCGGTGCAGGCTCGAAGGGCCGAATGACCTACTCCTGCACCTATTTTCTATGTTTCTATGTTTCTATGTACTACCCCACGTTTGCAGATGAAATAAAGCTGAGTAAGAACTTGTCCCTGTCCCAGCTCAGGGGAAGATATGGACAGTGTCCAGTTTCAATTGGGTAGATTTCAGTGAGTCAGCAAATGCTTACCAGATGCAATATAACAAATATGAGATAATCCACAATGGTGGCAAAGGCAGGAAGGCAACTTGGTCTCTGACCAGCAAGGGATTAGGATAGGGATTAGGCAAGGGATGTATGTAGTAGCCTTGTTCATCAGTCAATTACAGCAAGGATGTGGGAGAAGTAAGTGATAAAGAAGACACTTGACCCCTATAATGACAACATTTGAGTGTAGGTGCAGGAATGTCACATTGCAATCATATCTGGTCTTCCTGATATCACACTTTGTATTGTCTGTCATGTTGGTCTTATATGAGGAAGGATTTTCTTACTCTGGAAGGAATGCAGCAAGGCTCGCCACACTGATTCCTGTGACGGCAACACTGATATATCAAGGGAGGTTGCAGTGATTGGGCTTATATTCACTCAGGCTTAGAGGAACAAGAGGAGACGCTGCTAAATCATTTAAAATCCAGAGAGAACTGAAACCAGATTAGTTACAGGAGCAGTATTCATGATAGTGGGATGGTGTAGGCAAAAGGTACGAATAATACTAAAAATATAATTTAACACATGACCAATATCAAGCTGCAACATAAATGAGCGCAGAAACAAATTCTATCAACTAATACTGGCTATTGAGAAATTGCACTAAATCTTACTGGACTAAGGACTAAACTAAACTAATATACATATTATGGCAATTGTCAATATAGTCCATTATTGTTAGGGTTGAGGGGTAAAGGTGATAATATGGCTGGGTTTCAGGATATCTTGCCTAGAACATCCACAGGCAGAAGGAAAAAAAGCCATGATTTACCCGTCTCTCTTTGAAGGCATTGATGTTCCCACCTGCTCCGGATGGGATATTTCAACACAGGCCCTGGACATGTTCCTATAATAGAGAAGAGCTAAAATTAAATGGCAATGGCAAAGCTGTTGAATTGATTTCCTCTGGATTCCAAACTCAGACATGCCCCCATGCAATTTGAATAGGGAAGATTGGGTCTCAAAATCCATTTATTCATTAAGGTCGTTATTTAGTTTCCTTCACTGAAATTACAACAGTTGCCCTCCACTTAGTGAGATTGTAAGATGGATTGTTGTTTGTTATGAACAAATTAAAAATAATTTGTGCGTTATACTGTATGTTTGGTTTGGTGGCAAAGTGGTGCAGCGCTCAAGTTGCTGCCTCTAACGCCAGAGACCCGGGTTCCATCCTGACTACGGGTGCTATCCGTATTGAGTTTGCATGTTCTCCCTGTGACTGCATGGGTTTTCTCCGGGTGCTGCAGTTTCCTCCCACACTCCAATGATGTGCAGGTTTGTAGGTTAATTGGCTGCTGTAAGTTGGCCCTAGTGTGTAGGATAGAACTAGTGTACGGATTGCCACATGGGTGGCATGGACTCGGTGGGCCAAAGTGTTTTTTTTCATGATGTATCTCTAAACTAAACTAAACTAATCTAGGTTCTAAGTCGCAGATTTACCGGATATGATTCAATATCTTTAACTATGTTTGCTCAATAACCTTTCCTCCTTTTGCTAAGCTTTGATGCAAATAGCCCACATTTAGCACCCTTGTTTTCATATGTCATGCTCAAGTCCCAAATATATGTTACGTTCTTTTGTATGGATTGTATTTTGAAACAATCCCATTTCTTTATAGTGTTATGGATGAGCTGTGAAAAAAAGTACCAGTGGCAAACATTCTACTTTACTACAATATAAACACTATAGAATGTTAATGATTGTACAGTGTTATGGTTGGGCATTTGATTCTTTTTAAATATTATGTTAGAGGGTATGAAACTCAACTTGGATGAAGGTAACAAAAGAAGCGATGTAAAATAATTATAGTAAAACCCTCATTCATACCCTTGTGTGTTCAGGCTTAATCAATCCAATATCTTCCTAGCTATTCTTTCTGATTCAAATCTCCAATACCTTGGTCATCTAAGACTCAATGTAAGTATCCTGACTTTGATGAAGACTTATTCATCCACTGTCATCCTATTTCCAACTTATTCTAGCTTTCAGTCAAGCATAAATGTAATGTGAAAATGCTACAATCCCTTCATGTTCTCACATTTCCATATCTTGGAATCTTTCCCAACCAACATGTCTCTGAATTATCCAGTCTAATACTGCCCTCTTGATAATACCCAAACTTAATCACACTACTATGGATGCTATACTTTCAGATGACAAGGGCCTAAACTCTGGAATTCTTCTTTCTCTCATTCTATTTTGGTTCTTAACTCGTAGCTCAGAACTTTCTGCCAAAAAAATTAATTAAGTGGCTCAGCTTCATTCTTAGCTTGATAATGTTTTGTGAAGCTCATTTTGCTGATAAATACTCAATATCAATGGATATTTTCATTATGTGAGGCGTATCTCAGATACAGCTAATTCCTTCCATACCTGTACAAGATTGCCTAATATTAATATGTCGATAACATTTCTAAAGCTCATTCTTGTGAAGTTCTTTAGATAAAAAGCATGTTGTAACAATCGTTTTGCATACAATTCAGCAAAATCATACTAAACATAAGCACAATCATACATAAGTAAAAAAGAGAGGAATCATTGAGCAGATGTCTTCTGAGGCAGCCACATTTCTGGCACCATTTTGTCGCTTTTACATATCATGTTCTGAAAATACCCAGTCCTGGGGGCAGCACTTGTTTGGTGATGTCGAGGTCAACCTGGCCTAGGGATTTTTCTCTATCATCATTACTGCGGTCTACATCCCATCCCAGACAGGTGTTCACCTAGCACAGGAGGAGCTGCACACCATGGTCAACAAACACCAGACTGCATACCTTGACTCCTTTCCTATCACAGCTGACAACTTCAACAAGGCCATTTAGAAGTAATCACTTCCAAAGTATATCCAGCACATGTCTTGCACCACCAGAGGATCAGACCCCTCAACTACTTCCATTCCACCATCAAAGATGCGTTTCATTCCACCCACCGCACTCATTTTGGGAAATCCAACCACCTGGCTATACTGCTTTATTTCTGCATAAAGGTAGCGATTGAAGAGCGTAGCCCCAGCCATGAGGAGGACTCCACAGAGCTTGGCAGAGGAGACAAAGGAACAACTCCAGGATTGCTTGGAGACGGTAGACAGGGCAATGTTCAAGGACTGGACAATGCACCTGAATGAATACACCACAGTTGTTGCCGGCTTCATAAAGAAATAGGTGGAGAAGCATGTTCCCATGAAAACCATCCAAGCATTCCCCACCAGAAGCTTTGGATGAACCAGGAGGTCTGCAATCTTCTGAGGAGCAGATCTTGGGCATTCAAATCTTGCAACATAGATTCATACAAGAAGTCCAGGTACAACCTCGACAAGCCCATAAAAAAGGCTAAAAGGGACTTTTGCGCTAAATTGAAGAATGAGGCGGACGTTCGGCAACTGTGGCAAGGATTGCATGCGATCACTTCCTACAAAGCAGTATCATGTGGCAGCTGAAGCGACAGTGAGGCATTAGTCTCAGATGAGCTCAATATTTTCTATGCATGCTTCGATAGGGAGAATACTAATGTGTCTTTTTGACACCCCTAACCCCTAAAGGTATTGTAATCTCTGTCATCAAGGCCAACGTAAAAAAATACTTCATGTGGCTTACCCCTCCGAAGGTGTCTGGACCTGACGGTGTACCTGGTCATGTCCTCAAAATGTGCGCAGGCCAACAGGCAAGAGAGCCTAATCAACCAGCATTGATATTATTGACGTTACTTTTGCCGAGTCCTCCAACGTCACCATCCTCGGGGGATCGACCTTGGCTGACAATTCAACTGGATCACAAATATTTTGACAACACAAACAGGTCAAAAGCTGGATATCCCGCAGCAAATAACACTCCCTCTCACCTAAAGGTTTCACACCTTCGGTAAAGCATTCTTCAAGAATATTCCTTCGTCTCCTTCATTTACGTGGATGTGTGCAGCTCTAACAACACTCAAGAAGCTCAATACCTTCCAGGACTAAACAACCTCCTTGATTGAGCACAACCATCCATGGACCCATTCTTGATTGGTACCCTTTAACCCAACCCCAAACATTCACCTCCTCCACCACCAGCACATCATGCTGCATTGTGCATCCTATACCAAGGTGTTATGATCCGAGACTACCTCCCCCTCTCACGATCTCTGCTACCAGGGATTTCAGGTGCATGAGAAAAACACAACCTGCAGATTTCCTTTCAATTGATGCACCACTCTGTCTTGGAAATGCATCTGTACTTCTTCATTGCGTGGTATAAATTCTAAAACTCCCTCTCAACAGCTCCGCTGTGTAGCAGTTCAAGAATGTGGCTCACCACTCTTTCTCAAGGGAAATTAGAGATGGACAATACATGCTGGGTTTGCCAGCAAAACCTACCTTGTGAAAAATCAATATATATATTTTTTAATTTTAATATGTGTTGCTACTGTTCCAGCCACACTGGCTAGGAGATATTAGAGGTATTTATTCTGGCTTCTACTTGTTATTCCAAGTTTTCAATTGCTTTTAAATCTAGAGTTGGGAAGTAGACGGGAAGTTGTTTGTAGTGAATGTGGTTGTTATTGTCACTGTAAGTACACATATCTTCTTGGTTTAAGTTTACTGGGCACTTCCAGTCATTTGCCAACCATTCATCAGGATTTAATAAAAAGACTCAGACAGTCCGTTCTGGCACACTCATCCAACCCGTAGTGGAAAAGGTACTACATGTGTACACCACACTGGCATAAGCTGATTCCAGCTCTAAAGAAATATAATGGAGGCATGTGTGCCTTGTCTCGCCGCACTGACACTTGGCTGAATAATTGCAAGACCAGACTCCTAATTCTTCAGGCTGCCAGTTGTCCCTGACTTGAAGAAGAGCCAGGCGTACTTCTCGCGCGTCAAGCCTATTGCTATCTTCTTCACAGCCCATTTAATTGTTTGTATTCAGCATATTCCCCTTTTTGTCAGGATCCTTTTTCATAGTCCCAGCTGTCTTCCCTCTGGAATGTACTACCGTATTAAAACATTCTTTTCGCAAACCCCCTCAGCTGTCCTTTTGTGGAGCATCTTAGTTTCTAAAGCTGTGGTTGCCACCCATACAGTCTTAGATTGGACGGTCCTGTTTTTGAGAGAGCTGTCCGGAAAGTTCGAAGATATAAACCAGACATCAAACGTCTAATTTTGAAAATATCCTTCAATTCTTTCCGTACTTTCTGCATCTGATAATGTGCAGCCATTAATTGTTAAGTTTATTAAGGCTTTTTTCATCAGCAACACATTGAGTCTCGGCATTCAAGCCGTGATCCCACGCTCTCCTCAGCCCCATTTCCACCCCCTGTCTAGATTTGGATTTGTTAAGAGATGACCTAATCTAATTCATTTGTCTAAAATGCACAATGAAAGTCTGCTTCTTTGGGCCATTGTTTTTTTTATTAAGAAAGAAGCCAATATAATTCCCATATTAAACAGAGTAGTAATCAGCATCTGCAGTTCTTTCCTACACAGAGTAAGTTAGCTGATCGCATACAAGGTACTGAACTTCCTGTTATCAACCATTATTGACACTGCATATCTGGATCCGGGGCCGTAGATTTTTTTACTGTTTAAACTTTACGCTGTAATCTCATATATCATACCAGGTTCGCAGCTGTTGAGTATCATTGAATTACAGTTCAGCAACTGCCCTGCTGAATCTAATTGGTAACCAGGAGTGCCTCATTTGTGGGGATATGGTTCAGGAAAAGCGAAGTTTGGGTGCAGGGAGTGTAACTTCTTTACAGTTGCAGTGACTAAGATTCACTTCTACCCTCCAATTATGTCTGTGTGGAGTTTGTATGTTCATCCTGTGACCATGTGGGTTTATCCCGTGACCACAAGATTGTTATATTACTGTGCTCTCGCAAATTCCCCTTTGTACAGATGGCTGGTTAGAAGTTCTGGGATAGGGAGGGTTGCTGATGAAGAAGAAAGTTCGAGATTGTAGTATAGTATGAACAGACTGATTAAGTAGCACTAAAATGGCAACAGAATTTAATCCAGAAAAATGTGAGATAGTAATTTGGAGAAACACACCAGCCAAGTGAATACATGCTAAAAAGTAGAATATTAAGAAGGGCTGAGGAACAGGTGAATCTTGGAATGCTCATCCACCATTCCCAGAAAGTAGCTGGAAAGGATGATGCATTGGTTAAGTAGAGCTGCTGCCTCAGATACCTGGGTTTGATCCTGACTACAGGTGCTGTCTCTACGGAGTGTGTACGTTCTCCCTGTGATCTCATGGATTTTCTCTGGGTGCTCCGGTTTCCTCCCACACTCCAAAGACATGTGAGTTTGTAGGCTAATTGGCTTTGGTAAAACTGTAAATTGTCCCGAGTGTACGATAATGCTAGTGGGGTGTTCTTTGGCCAGCACGGATTCGTTCGGCTGAAGGGTCTGTTTCCGTGCTGTCTCTCTAAAAGTAACTTAAAAGTTGCTTGAGTATCTGTGTGTGTACATATATGCTTGTGTGTGCATGTGAATGTATAGAGGATTGGGGGACCAGAAATCATCACCAGATTTAAAGAACTTGCAAAGTCCACACCTGCAGGGATGTAGACCAAAAGGTGAGAAGTGGGAATAGTCTAAAATCTGTTTTTGGCTTTTATGAACTTTCTTGATTAGTACAGATGTCAGAGGTTATGGGGAGTGGGCAGGAGAATGGACTGAGGAGGGAGAGATAGATCAGCCATGATTGAATGGTGGAGTAAACTTGATGGGCTGAATGGCCTAGTTCTACTACTTTTCCTTATGAGCTTATGATGGCCCAAACCGCTTCTTCCTGTGTCATGAAGTTCTATGAACTTAGCATGTGTTATGTTCATAAGTTTTAGGAGCAGCATTAGGCCATATCTACTCCACCATTCAATCATGGCTGATCTATATTTCCCTCTCAACCCCATTCTCCTGCATTCTTCCCATAACCCCCAGCATGTTTACTAATCAAGAATCCGTCAATCTCTGCCTTAAAAATATCAATTTTATACACAAGCTTTTAATTTCCCAACCTAAGATTTGTAAGGTTTCTGCTAGGGATCTCAGCTCCCTGCCCAGTGATACAGGCATATCATCTTTGGAGATAACTTGCCAGACATAGACAGATGAACTAACAAATGGAGATATGGTTTGCTTTGCTCGAACTGAGACAAACAAGAAAAATAAATGTTTTGAAAGGTCAGAACCAAATTTCAAACACAAATCCAGGTTTCCTGTGGATGACTGTGGGGTCAAGAGTGACACAACAATAAAAGGAATTCTTGGCTGGTAGAAACGCTGCCTCACAGTGCCAGAGACTCAGGTTCCATCCCGACCTGGGGTGCTGTCTATGTGGAGTTTGCATGTTCTCCCTGTGACTGCGTGGGTTTCCTCTGAGTGCTCCGGTTTCCTCCCACATCCCAAAGATGTGCGGGTTTGTTGGTTAATTGCCCTCTGTAAATTGCCCCTAATATGTATGGTACGTGGGATAACATGGATCTTGTGTGAACGAATGATCAATGGTTGGCATGGATTCTGTGGGCTGAAGGGCCTGTTTCCATGTTGTATCTCTAAACTAAACTAATCACCAACTAAGAGCTCACTGAATCATCCAGCATTTTGATTCTGTACCAGCAGGTACTATCCTAATGTTTAAAAAACATTTGCACAGGTACATGGATTGGATAGATTTAGACTTTAGAGGAATATGGGCCAAAAGCAGGCAGGTGGGACTAGTGTAGATGGGGCATCTTGGTTGGCGAGGACAAGCTGGATCGAGTTCCCAGTTTCCACGTTGTCTGACCCTGTGACTCTATGACTTATAAGGCCCCTCATTTGAGAAAATCTGACCGTTATTATTTTTTCTAAAAATACTTATAAATGTTTTTTTGAATCCATTCTCCAATACTTTACAGTGTGTTACAGAGCCATATAGATGAAGAGGAATTGCCCTGACTTCAACTGTAGTCTGTATTGTATGTCTGAGCAAATTTGTGGGTGTGTCTTTGGAACTTTGCTTAGTGTCTAAGACACTAAGATCGGCTACGTTGTTTAAATACATGAGGGAAATGGATAGCTGGAATCCAATGTGTGATACCTTCAGGAAAAGAGGGAATCGTTTGGGCAAAAAATTGGAGAGCTTCTTGAAAACAGCTCAGCATGAAACCTATTAAAAATAATTTGTGCTTTTGTACAGTAGGTCTAAGATGCAACTTTTTCCTTGCAAGTGCCAGGGTAGAGCTTCTGCTTCAGTTGCAATCAGACCTCTGCACATTTTAAATTTAGATCACCAATTTGTGGCAAAGGTGATATTTGATATATGCTGTGATGCTATTTCTATTTAAAAAGCAAAGTACAATATATTGAGAGAATTTACTATTTCTGTGGTCCATTCTGTATCATCATTGGTGCCCCATATACATTCATCTACTATCTATTTCAATGAAAGTAATAATTACAACACATAATCTTTTAACATGGCTATGCCACCGCTTTTGTTGTGGTACAACCCTAATTCCTTGATTCAGAAATCATACTTAATTTTAATACACTAGGCCAACCAGAAAGCATAACATTAGTGAGTGATAATCAGACCCAATTAAACTGTTCATTAGATACAAACTTGTATTTTGCTGAAAAGCGCACACACACACACACACACACACACACACACACACACACACACACACACACACACACACACACACACACACACACACACACACACACACACACACACACACACACACACACACACACACACACACACACACACACACACACACACACTCTTCCCATGTGTCCACTAGATAAGGGAACTGCAATACTATGAGCCAAAACTATTCAACAGCTGTTAGTTTCTTTGCCTGGTAGTTTTACATATTCAAGTCCTAATCCTGTGCATGATTAACTGATAGCTGACTGTAATTCCAAACGCTGAGAGTCAAAATATGAACAACAGTCTCACCAGATTCATGAAATGTTCTCACGTAATAAGGACGGAATGATTTGAAATTCTTCCTGAGTATGTGTGTCATGAAGAGTCAAGGTTTGATGACTTACATATTTCCAATGCAAAGACACTTTTATTAGAATAGATTAGATGGGAAGGTCAGGCAGAAGAATTTTGAACCATATACTCTCCTCATGCATTGCAATCCATGCTCGCATTAGATGAAGGCTTTTCCTGTCGGAAAAACAGGTTCTTTCTTGATGTGAGTTTCAGTGCAACAGTTTCACGTTTGTTTTTTGAACTGCGTTCTTGTGAGACCATGTCTTTATGCCTTGTAAGAATGAAATACCAGGAACACTATTCAGATCGGTGAGGGGGAAAAAAACTGGCTCAGCTCTACTCTCAGAAAGCAAACTTTTTGTATTCACAGGCGGCCACAAGTATTCATACGTGGCTATGGTGTTTACGCGAATTTGCCAAAATATTTTAACCATTGTAGAACTAAATTACGTAACGTTCAATAATAATATGTTTATGTGTCAGGACAGGGGAGAGTACAAAACTTTAATATCCAATTCTTAATATTGCAGAATTGGAAAACTATTTGAAGTGTGGAAAAATTCTTAGCTCATAACACTGATCAAACAAATGGAAGCATTCCTTCATTTTGGCATGAGAGGAATATTCAGAACTCAGAACACATTGGGTGTTCCACAAGTAAGAATGTTGCAGAGATAAGCCTGAATAAATGTACTTATTGTTACCGTAATGACTGAGAATGAACTTCGATATGCAGTTCCCAGTGTGCGGTTTAGTGAAGGAAAAATAGCCAACTACATTAAAAGGGAGAAAACAGGGAGAACAAACTGTCAAAGCACAAAGCCCTTGACCTGTACCATCCCTATTTGAGAAGGCATATAATGAACCCACTCCCCCCCTCCCCTCCATGCTACCCCCACAGACCTGACCTTCAGAAACAACAGGAATTTATTTTTGTTCTGGATATAATATATCAGGAAATCTATGTATATCTTAGGAACCAGCAATGGAAACATTATTTACCCCAAATAGATAAATATTTTTAGGACAGCCAGTCAAACACTATAGCCACGTGTGAATATCTTTGTGTGCCAAAGCTTGGAATAATAATTTGTTCCATATATTGCTTTCATGAGGTGAAACAAAATTGTGTTTTTTCTTAAATGGCAAAGTTAGTGAAAATAATTACTCAAATATTTCACAAAGAGAGACATAGACTGAGAGGCTTTAGTGGAGGTGACCAAAGATAAGGCAAGGTTGATGAACTAGATTGTGAGGAGGAATCCCTGAAATTTTTAACAATTTTGTTCATCCGTGTTTTTGTCCAGCCAATCTTAATTCAGTCTAGTTTTAGTTTTATCTCACAAAACAAATGGCACAAATCGCTGCCTGATCCACTGATTCCTGCAGCACTTTGTGCCATTTTTTTGTAAACCAGCATCTGCGGTTCCTTGTGTCTAGTACGTTTGGTGAAAATATTCCTACAGTGTTGTTGGTGAGCTGTTCTATGGCTCCGACTGTTTGACTTGAAAATCACATGAAAATCTGCAAACGTTGGATGCTAAACCATTCAAGGCTGGTCAATTCCCATTTATCTATGGGAACATTTATTTTTGAAATTATTATATTAAACATATCTCATAACAAAATGCAAGCATATAACTTTCTGATTGCTCAGTAGTTCAGTTCACTGCATTCAATGACACTGAATCAAACTGACCAAGTTATTCACGGAGTTAAGATCTTCTGATATGTTGTGTTGGGAGATATTAACCAAATAGTCGAGGGGGGATCTTATAGAAACTTACAAAATCTTTAAGGGGTTGGACAGGCTAGATGCAGGAAGATTGTTCCCGATGTTGGGGAAGTCCAGGACAAGAGGTCACAGTTTAAGGATAAGGGGGAAATCTTTTAGGACCGAGATGAGAAAAACATTTTTCACACAGAGAGTGGTGAATCTCTGGAATTCTCTGCCACAGAAGGTAGTTGAGGCCAGTTCATTGGCTATATTTAAGAGGGAGTTAGATGTGGTCCTTGTGGCTAAAGGGATCAGGGGGTATGGAGTGGAGGCAGGTAAGGGATACTGAGTTGGATGATCAGCCATGATCATATTGAAGGGTCAAAGGGCTGAATGGCCTACTCCTGCACCTATTTTCTATGTTTCTATGTATCTAAATACAGACAAATAGGCCACCTTCGGGCAACTTTGGTCAAGAAAGGGAAAAATGCGTTTCATTATTTTTCAGTGATCCCTGCTGGGAGTATATGTGTGAGAACAAGACTGAGCTCAGATGTGAGATGGTCAAAAATTGAATAGTCGGCCATATCATCAATAAATTGCCTGATGCAAACAAAGGATGGCAAGGTGGGGTAGCATTAGAGCTACTGCCTTACTGCGCCAAAGACCCTGGTTTGATCCTGACTATGGGTGCTGTCTGTACGGAGTTTGTACGTTCTCCTCGTGACCTGCATGGGTTTTTTATATTCCCACAGATTTGAGGGATAATTGGCTTGGTATAAATGTAAAATTGTCCCTAGCTTGTGTAGGGTTATGTTAATGTGCGGGGATGGCTGGTCGGTACAGACCCGGTGGGCCGAAGGGCCTGTTTCCGCGCTGCATCTCTAAACTAAACTAAACTAAATGAAGAATGTGTGTTAAAACTAGATAATCCATCCTAAGCGACAATAGGAGAAAACCAGTAGAACAACCTTTATCTGCTGGTTGTATTGAAAATAACCAACATTACGTTCAAGGCAGCTGGTAACCCCAAGGTTCAGAGCTCTTTTGCAGTGTTTACAGGCAGTTTATGATGTAAAGATTGTTCAGTTCAGTTCAAATTTATTTGTCACATGCACCAACTAAGGTACAGTGAAATGAATTGGCCATGCTGCGAAACAATTGAAAAAGGAACACACAATACACAATAGAATTGAACATAAACATCCACCACAGCATTCTTCACTGTGGTGGAAGGCAACAAAGTTCAGTCAGTCCTCCTCCTTTGTTCATCTGTCGGGGCCATAACCCTGCGTAGTAGCCGCTACGGACGACCGGATGTACAGGCCCTCTCGTCGGGATGATCGAAACTCCGACGTCGGGACGGTCGAACACACTTGGAGTGCCCGAATTGGCCACTTTCTTACCAGAGACCGCAACTTCATGTGTTATAATAGACACCTACCGTTATAATAGACACCTACAAATTCCCGGATTCTATCTTTTATTATTTTGGTTGTAAATCCTGAGAAACAAAATGCCACATAGGGTGAGCTGCATAGGGGAAAACACAAAATAAGTCAAGGGGGTAAGTATCATAAAGGTTTGGTTCAAAAGCATGTGGATGAACGAGGGATGAAGAATTGAGGGATGGAAGGCACTTGACTATCAGGCGCCTAAGAAACACAAACGTTGGGCAGGGAGAAAATACGATGAGTTGATTTCAGCTCCACATGGCACAGAAAATAGAAAGTGTGTAGGATGCTGAATCTACAGCTTAGGAAGAACAGGAGTACCTAATAATTCACCCGTACGTGTCTATTATATTATAACAAATGATGTACTCCAGCACAGATAGCGTTCTGTTTAGATTATGTGTGTGGTCTTGGGCTCTGCCTGTATGGCTGCAGGATGACTTTTAACAATTCTCGTAAGCATTGAGAGAGTGGCTCCATCTTTCTGTCTCCCCCCGTCCTCTCTCAAACGCCAGTCAGCATCAAAGCTAAAATTGTTCCATACTCCAAATTCCACCACTGCATGTTAACCTAAATGAATTGTTTTTTTTATTCTGAGGAAAGTCCATGCAGTAACACTTGAAAAGTGCACGTTCATCAAAGCCAACTGTTAACAGTTTTGGATTTGGTCTGATATTCCTCTTCTTACCGCAAGAGACACATAGCCTTGCCAGGACAATGTTGGTTTAACTACAAGAGGAGTCACCCTTTGGTGATGGTCTGGAGCATTGATGAACTGGGCAATTTTGCAATAATAAAGGACACAAAGTGCTAGACTAATTCAGCGGGTCAGGTAAAATCTCTGGAGTCTATGGATGTGCCATTTTTGGTTCTGGACCCTTCTTCTTCAGACAATTTTATAAACTGGTGGAGGAAGGTGGTAGTTTAAACACCTTATAATTAGATCAGCTTTCCAGGGTAGCCTCTGAGTTGTGAAATAGAGTGAAGAGAAAGGTACCAGAGTACAGAATATGGTTCTCAGCATTCTACCGCAAGGAAATTGGGTAGAGATTCGGGACCATACCATAGGTCATGGAAGGATCACTCAGAAGCCTGAGGGGAAGAAGCAGTCCCTGAGCCTGGAGGTGCATGCTTTCAAGCTACTAATCTTCTGCCTGATGGGGTTGAAGAGAAGATGGAAAAACACAATCAAGCCTTCGATTTTGTTGGCTGCTTTCCCAAAACGGCGTGAAGTGTAGACGGAGTCAAAGTTGGGTAGTCTGGTCTGTGTGATGGACTGGGCTACATCCACAATTCTCTGCAATTTCCTGCTCAACATGTGTGTTATTTATTTTCGTGATTGCAAAGAATCATTGAGATTGAAGTACATTTACGATGCAGAAGGTGGCCATTTTGCCTATTGTTTCTAAGCAGGTTAAGAGAGAGCTTCCCAGAATTATTCTATCACTTTCCACCATCAGTTCTCAGGTCTCACTGGTCACATCATTTCAGATATACATCCAAGTCCTTTTGATCCTCCTTATCTTCCAATTATTGAGCTAGCTTTTTTTTGGAGAAGTTCCCGAGAATTTATTGACTTTAATGGAAAGCACGGCAAAGGCAGTGTGTTAATACCAGCCATCAAGCCTTTCTAATATTGTAATAGCACTTTCCTGTTCATATTCTATCATTGCCAAAAGTAATAGTTATAGAAGCCAATAATAACATTTTTGCAGTTAGTAAATGTAAAAACATGTGACCTTTCAATGCAAAAATGAATACTAAAGGGGCAAGTATTAAACACAGTGGTAATGAATTAAGATAATAATTTGTGGTGTCTTCCATCTTCTCTAAATACCTGAATTTCTCTCCTGCACTGTGGTTCAATGCAGTAATTTTCTCTTGTATTTGTTTAAAGCCAGATTTTAAAATTACTTATTTTATCCCGTTATCACTCATGAATGAAATCCACTACATCTTCCATCATCTGAGCATGTCCACATGTTGCAATGTTACAAAATTTTGAGATTTTAAAAATCAAGTCTGCAATTTATCCCATCAGATAAAGCATAAAAATAAGTTTAATTTGACACCTAATTCACTTTCATATCTTCAGTATTAAGAAAGTTATGACCATTTTCATACTCGGAAATTAGCATCTTGTTCCCCATTGCCTTTCAATTGACTTAACTCAAAAGCTGTGATCTAGAACAGTTAAAAGACCATAACTTTCTTAAAAATTAAGAGAACTCAATGAAATTTTCAGTTATTATATATTGAAGCATTCTGAAACAAATATGAAACAATCTTACTTGGATGACCTGAAATTAAAGCATATAATTAGTTAGTTATCTAATTGTAGCTGATTACAAAATTCAATTAGATCTAAACATCTATCCATTTCTTAAGAAAAGGTAAACTTTTTTAAAATTGCCTAAGTGTCCAAATAACATTCACACAATAATCCACAATATAACATAATTTTTAAATCTCATGATTTTCATGAATTTCTAGGCCAAATGGAAGGAATTTAGTGTTTAATGCCTGTAAATTAATGGCCATATAAATCAACTAGCGAGTGGGTTTTAGTGGAATGCGGTGGAATAGAACGTTGAGGTTTGCGGTGAAGTCGGTTTGAAAAATACAGCCGGTTCATACATTTTTTTTTGTCCCCTTTTCGCAACATGAAAATGCAATTAAAGCCTTCCTAAAAACCAAGTTTTAATGTAAAAATAAACTGTGTAGCTTATTTTATCGCCTACCTTAGGTCCGTTCCGCTGTCACCATTCAGAGCTTTAGAAGATGATTTTTAAACTACTCTAGTTAATAAATAATCTAGCGTAGTTTAAAAATACGTTTATGAATGGTATGTCGGAGCGATTTCTCTTTAGCGACGAAATCGCCCGACATGGATCGACTTGGACTGCCTAGAAAAAAATCGGCATTTTAAACCCGTCCCCCTCTGAAAGGCGCCAAAGTCGCGCACACGGGAAGCGGCAGAACTGCAGTGCTGCTAAAGGTAGGTATTGTAACATACCTACCACATGTTTAAAACATTGTTTTCTTAAATCATTTTGCATTCTCTTTGCTCCCAATTTCAATCTTCCATCATTCCTTCTTGCAAACTGAGGCAGTGCTCCACCTGATCGCAATCTGAAAGATAAAGGTTAGGGTAGCACAGTGGCGCAGCAGTGAAGCTGCTGCCTTACAGCAGCAGAGACCCTGGTTCGATCCAGACTATGAGTGCTGTCTGTACAGAGTTTGCATGTTCTCCCTGTGACCACGTGGGTTTCCTCTGGGTACTCCAGTTTCCTCCCACACTCCAAAGATGCGCAGGTTTGTTGGTTAATTCGTATCTGTAAATTGTCCCTAGCGTGTTAGGATAGAACTAGTGTATGGGTGATCATTGGGCGGCGTGGACTTAGTGGACCGAATGGCCTGTTTCCATGCTGTATCTCTAAAATAAAAATTAAAGTGGGCGTGTGTAAAACTAAGAAGTTTGTCCAGTGGTTATTCTCCCCACATGATGTAAACATTCCCATGTGGTGTATCCTCAAGTTTGGATGATGGTCCAAATTATGTTTCAATTTTCCCATTTGGAGCGAGTGAGGACAGTCACATTGGTCTGGACTAATCCACAACGGCACCTGTGAGGCAAGGTCTCTGGGCAAATGACAGAAGCCTAAGGAATATTATTTCATCCTCATTGCAATTTCTATACTTGAGTCAAGCTTATAGCATTTGATTCTTATCATTTAGTTTAGAAAAACTAAACTAAACACAAGAATCAAATGATATAAGCTTGACTCAAGTATAGAAAAAAGCAATGGGGATGAAATAATATTCCTTAGGCTTCTGTCATTTGCCCAGAGACCTTGCCTCACAGGTGCCGTTGGCGATTACCGGCAACTGTCAAGTTGCCGGTAATCGCCTGAAAAACCGGCAACTGGAACAGCGACTGTCAGAGTGGAACACACACACAAACACATCGTTTCCTTCACCAGCTCGTTATGCAGGCGGGGGACAGGAGAAGCGGGGGAGCGCAGTCTGAGTGAAATTCACATGGTGCAAAGCCAAAGTGATACAGACACACACCGCGATGAACAGGAAGGTTGGCGCTGTAATTAAGATGGCTAAAAGCACAGTGTACGGTAAGTCCTTTAAAAGAGGGGGGGAGAAGGAGTGGAGACAACTTTTAAGAAGCCAGAGATACACGGCTGTGAAACTCGATGGACATTTAACATTACTGTTCAGTTATCCTTGGCTCTGAAAACTACTGCTTACGTTTTTATTTCCCAATGAGCCAATGAAATTCACCGGTCAGCACCGTTACAACCTATGAGAACCTACAAGAACCTTCGACCTCCTGGAAACCTACTAGGACCTCCTGGCGACCCATCTACGGCACGAGAATTCTCGCTATTCTCCATGGCAGCTTCATTCTAGTCGCCGCTAATTTTTCAACATGTTGAAAAATTTGCGGCGACTATAATGAGGCCGCGACTAGTTTCCAGAATGTGGGAACTCCTCACGACCATGAAGGCGACTCCCCGGCAACCATCAGCGAACATGTGGCGACCATGTGGCTAATAAGTCGCCTAAGGCCCATAAGGAATATTATTTCATCCTCATCACTTTTTCTATAATTGAGTCAAGGTTATATTTTTTGAATCTTCTTGTTAGTTTATTTTTTTTTTAGTCTTGAAGGGCAAATAGTTTCTCAAATTTCTTGCTCTCAAATTTCCATTCGAGGCTTTCACATAAAGGGCCGGATCGTACTGGATCTAGCCCAGTATTGGCCACCTTCGATGTCCACACATACAAAACTGATCTGGATATTGAGAATCAAGCTCTCCCTTCACACTTGAAAGTCCTCCCACAAAACACTGGAGACCAGCCAAGCAGCAACTGATCTCCGGGGGGCAGATTTTACGCTATCCCACCCGAAAACCGTAATGGGCTTTTGACAGCTTGCAGCTGTTAAAGGTCTTTGAATTATTGATAATCAGAGATAATTAAAAATAGGTTCAAAGAGTTAACCAGTTAAAAAAATATATATATCAATGCACCTTAAACAAGGAGAGGAATAGATCAGGTAGATGCCATGGTAGGGGAGTAGGGGATTCGAGGACCAGAGGACATAGGTTTAAGGTGATGGGGTAAAGATTTCACAGGAACCTGAGGGGCAACATTTTCACACAAGTTGCCGGAGGAGGTAGTTGACGCAGGTACTATCGCAATGTTTAAGAAGCATTTAGACATTGCTAGGACAGGTTTAGAGGGTTATGGGCCAAACGCAGGCAGGTGGGACTCGTGTGGATGGGGCATTATGGTCGGTGTGGACAAGTTGGGCCAAGGTGTGGGCAAGTTGGGCCAAGGTGTCAAATTTGCCAAGCTGACTAATTCTATGAATCTTAAAGTGCTAGAAATTAATTTAAAACACTAAGCTAAGTATACATTTTTGAGCTGTCCTTAAATACAGGGGAGGTGCCGGAAGACTGGAGGGTGGAAAATGTACCTCTTTTCAAGAAGAGCTGCAGGGAAAATGTTGGGAACTGTAGGCCGGTGATCTTAACATCTGTAGTTGGTAAGTTACTGGGGAGTATTCTGAGGGACAGGATATGCAGGCATTTGGAAGGGCAAGGGCTTATTAAGGATAGTCAGCATGGTTTTGTATGTGGGAGGTCGTGGTTCATAAATCTGATTGATTATTTTGAAGACGTGACCTTATTTTGAAAAGGTTGATGAAGGCAGAGCTGTAGATGTTGTGTACATGGACTTCAGTAAGGCGTTGGACAAGGTTCTGCATGGTTGGCTGCTCAGGAAGGTTAGATCGCATGGGATCCAAGGAGAGATAGCTGAATGGATAGCAAATGGAAGAAAACAGAGGGTAATGATGGAAGGTTGCTTTTCGGACTGGGTGCCTGTGACTAGTGGTGTGCCTCAGGGATCAGTGCTGGGTCCTTTATTGTTTGTCATCTGCTCAATGATTTGAATGAGAACATACAGGGCAAGATTAGCAAGTCTGCTGATGATATAAAACTTAGTGGTTTTGCAGATAGTGAAGATGGTTGTGAACGATTACAGCAGGACCTAGATCGATTGGCCAGGTGGGCGAAGGAATGGTTGATGGAATTTAATACAGAGAAGTGTGAGGTGTTGCATTTTGGGACTTCGAACAAGGACAGGAACTACACAGTGAATGGTAGGCCTCTGGGTAATGTTGTAGAGCAGAGGGATCTAGGAGTACAGGTGCATGGTTCCTTGAAAGTCGAGTCGCTGGTAGATCAGGTGGTCAAAAAAGCTTTTGACACCTTGGCCTTCATCAGTCAGAGTATTGAGTGTAAAAGTTGGGAGGTCATGTTGCAGTTATATAAGACTGGTGAGTGCATTTAGAATATTGTGTTCAGTTCTGGGCACAGGAAAGATATTGTCAAGCTTGAAACGGTTCAGAAAAGATTTACGAGGATGTTGCCAGGACTAAAGGGTATGAGCTATAGCGAGAATTTGAGTAAGCTGGTTCTCTATTCCATGGAACGCAGGAGGATAAGGGGTGATCTTATAGAGGTGTATAAGATCATGAGAGGAATAGATCGGGTTGATGCACAGTCGTTTACCCAGAGTAGTGGAATCAAGGACCAGACGACGTAGGTTCAAGGTGAAGGGGAAAAGATTTAATAGGAAACCGAGGGGTAACATTTTCACACAAAGGGTGGTGGGTGTATGGAACAAGCTGCCAGAAGAGATAGTTGAGGCTGGGACTATCCCATTGTTTAAGAAACAGTCACACAGGTACATGGATAGGACAGGTTTGGAGGGATATGGACCAAGCGCAGGCAAGTGGGACTAGTGTAGCTGGGACGGGCGAGTTGGGCCAAAGGGCCTGTTTCCACACTGTATCACTCTATGACTGTGAAATAAAAAATAAAAAATAAACTTTTCATTCAGGTATAGCGTTGCCAGAAGAAATGAAATGAATCACTTTCCATACTCCAGCCGTGACTGGAGTGAAGCTGAGGTAAAGTAAATCAGTGTTCTGCTGCCAGTCTCAGTGGTGAGACCCATGGTGGAGCGAGAGATCAGTTATGCAGGCAGTTGACATATATTTCGGACATATATTTCAATGTACAGGGGTAACAAGCTGCCCTGTGAAGAGAAGATAACCTAAGGTTCTCAATGGAACAACGGACCAGAGGTGACCAGGATATGTGCCAAAGCCAAACTTGCAATCCAAACACCTGTGCCTCTGAGATAAGCCAACGGTTGTTTTTTCAAGTGCCTTCCCAGAGTATTGATGCCAGTCCATTGTTCCCTTGTCCCATGGAGGCAGAATATATTCTAGATCAGAGAACAATTTCAGCAATGGGAAATATTTATGGGAAAAATAGACTGGAGAGCTCCAGCCTTTCACAGTGCCATCTTATTCCTTCCAAGAATTTGCAATCTTACAGATTTTTACAGATTTCTTACAGAAGAAAACAAAAAGAAGAAATAAATATCTTACAACTTTGTAAGATATTTATTTCTTCTTTTTGTTTTCTTCTCTTCTTCGGCTTCCTGAGCAAAGCTATTTTAGAAATGATGGGGAGCATTTGCAAAAAAATATTTAACCATGTGCATGTGTGTGTACTTGCCCATTTTGCTTAACTGGAACAGACTGTGGGAGAGGAAATGGAAAATAGAAAAATGACTGAAAGAAAAGCTGGAACCAAAAAAGAATTCTGCACTTCCCTTAAAATTGTTGCTTTAGTCAACAGCTGCATGTACAAATTCTATTTGCCATTCTTGAATAAGAAAATGAACCATGGTTCTTGGACTGCTGCTGTTACAGACACTGTCTGCCTACCAGATGTTTTTTTAATTTCCAAAAAGAAATGCCGAATCAGTTGTTAGTTGGATATTTTATTATTAGACATGTACATTAAGTGTACTTCAAGATGTTTCTTGATATTGTCATGTGAAGAAAGAGAGAGAACAGAAAAAAAGTGTGTGTGTGGGAGAAAGTGAAAAATATAGAGAGACAGAGAGAGAGAGAGACACACACACAGAAGAAAAAGTGTAAGTTTGTAAGTTTTTCTTTCTGGTCAACTGAAGATAGCTCAGGGTGGCAAAACATAAAGAACACGAATAAGCTTGCTAAACCAGCACTTCCAGTGTCTACCGATATATAGCAAATGCCATGCTTGCTGAAATAGAAACCGGGCTTACATTGAAGTCAAATTTTACTTAGATTGAGAGATCTTGTGCACTGAATTAACTCTTTCATTGGTGACTTTTTTTTCATACATTTACTTAACGGGTCCTGAATAGTCTTTCCAAGTTTAAAGATTTACACAAAAACTGCTGAAGATTTATAAGAGACTAGTCAGACTAGTCAGGGCAGTGGAGGCCAAGTCACTGGATTAATTTAAGAGAGAGTTAGATTGAGCTCTAGGGGCTAGTGGAGTCAAGGGATATGGGGAGAAGGCAGGCATGGGTTATTGATAGGGAACGATCAGCCATGATCACAATGAATGGCGGTGCTGGTTCAAAGGGCTAAATGGCCTCCTCCTGCACCTAGTTTCTATGTTTCTACATTTGGAGTATTGTGAGCAGTTTTGGGACTCATATCTAAGGCAAGATGTGCTGACATTGGAGTGGGTCCATAGGAGGTTTACGAGAATTATCCCAGGAATGATTGGGTTAACATATGATGAGCGTTTGATGGGAGTGGGCCTGTACTCGCTGGAGTTTAGAAGGATGAGGGAGGTCCTCTTTGAAAGCTTTGTAGTGATAGACCTGGGTAGAGTGAATGTGGAGAGGATGTTTCCACTAGTGGGAGAGTCCAGGACAAGATGCCAGAGCCTCCGAATAAAAGGACACATCTTTACAAAGGAGAAGAGGAGGAATTTCTTTAGTCAGAGAATGGTAAATCTGTGGAATTCATTGCTATGAGGCTGTGGAGGTCGTCAATGGATATTTTTAAGGTGGAGATTGACTACTATGGGTGTCAGGGGTTATGGGGAGAAGGCAGGAGAATAGGGTTGAAAGGGAAAGGTAGATCAGCTATGATTGAATGGCGGAGTAAACTTGATGGGCCGATTGGTCTCATTCTTCTCCTACGACATGAACTCTACAAAATCCAAGTGACCCCAGTTTTTTTCTGAGGAACTTTAATCTAAATTGCTAGCTCTGTTTATTTTTCCACAGATGCTGCATGATGTGCTGGCTGCGTCCAACACCTTTTAGTTTTATTCACATTTTCAGAATCCACTATCATTTTGATTTTTCATTCCTGGTACCAATGGTTAAAAAATGTGCCATGCCATTGATGGCTCACTGAAAACAGTGTAATGTTACCAGTGTTTTGTTTGGTCTTGTGATAGGAAGAAATTCCGAAGAACTTAGGGTTCTTTCAATTATCAGGAAGTTCATGATTGCATTCAGAGATTTCTTTCTAAGTCAATTTAGTGGGACCAAGTCCAGAATTACCTTGATGGTGCCCATGTTATACTAGAGTGCAGCCTAGGGTACTCAGTTGTAACCATATAATTGCTTTAAGCTATTATACATTGAACATAGTGGTAAGTGGCTAAAACAGCAGGCTCAACATACTGCCAGAGCAAACTTCCCATGACTTACCTTTACCAAACAAATTCTTGTTGTCTTTTTTCCTGACCAAAATTGTGACATTCTGCATAGTTGATGCAAAGCCTAAATATGGGCAGCCCAGAGCAAGTCCAGCCCCCAAAATAGCAGAACAAAACAATAGCAGCTGGTTAAGCTGCTCCCCCAGGGACATTCAGAAACATTTAAAAACAAATCAAAGCATAATTTAATAAAAATATTTTAAAAGTTATTATTCAAATGTTAATAAATAAGTGTTTGAAACTTTTTGACCAATTAAAAATGAGTACTTTAAAGCACTAATTTTTTTAAATAAAATGTAAATGGAATTATACATTCCTAGTCTTGAAGCACCCCCTCTCCATTGAAATGAATGGCTTCTGTTCTAATCCATTCTAATCTGGCACGGTTTCTGTGGGCAGATATCCTAGTGAAGAAAACCTAATGAGTTTAGGAATCCCAAACTTACTGGCATGTAAAGAATTGGTGTTATTTCAGCCTATTATGTTTTTTTTACTGTGCACATCAGTGGGACTAGGTGACTTTATGTGACTTGCCAAGTGCAGGAGTCCATGATTGTACTCATGAGGCTCTAGTTTAATAACATTAGTTTAGTTTACATATACAGCGTGGAAACAGGCCCATCGGTCCACTGAGTCCGTGACGACCAGCGATAACCCGTATACTAGTTCTATCCTACACAGGAGGGTCAATGTACAGAGGGCAATTAACCTACAAACCTGCACATCTTTGGAATGTGGGAGGAAATTGGTGCACCACGAGAAACCCCACGCGGTCACAGGAAGAATGTACACACTCCGTGCAGACAGCACCTGTGGTCAGGATCGAACCTGGGGCTCTGGCGCTGTAAAGCAGTAATTCTACCACTGCGCCACTGTGCCACCCATTGATAACCGTAGAAGTCAACTCTTGGGCCCAACATCCATTAGCCTTCAAATGTTGATGAAACAAATGACATAGAAATATAGAGATGGACAGCGCAGAAACAGGTCCTTTGGCCCACCATGTCCATGTCAACCTTTGTACATATCTGTAGGTGCCATTGATCTGTAACTTGGCAATTGAAGTACTTGCTCAGATGCTTCTTACATGTTGCAAAAGTCCGTGCCTCTGCCAATTCCGCAGGAAGTGCGTTCCAAACGCCAACCACATTCTACGTGAAAAATCCCCCTCCGATCCACTCCAAACCTCTTACCTCTCATCTAACACCTACAGCCTCTTGTTTTAGAAACAACCCGGCAAGGGAAATAGATTTTTAGTATCTATCCTATTTATCCTCACTATTTTATATGCATATATCACATCACCCTTCTGCTGTTGGACAGAAGATGCAAAACCTTAAAAGCACATACCACTAGATTCATGAACAGCTTCTTCTCCTCTGTTATCAGTCTCTTCAATGAACCTCTCTAATGGACCTCTCATGTGCTAAGGATGTATTCCTGATCTTCCAATCTACCTTGTTCTTGCCCTTGCAATTTTTAAAATCTGCACTTTCTCTGTATCTGTACCACTACATTCTGCACTCTGTTTCCTTTTTCTTAAGCACTACCTATTGTACTCATGTCTGGTGTGATTACACGAATGCCTGTTATGGGTTTGCCTGGATAGCATGCAAAGCAAAGTTTTTTATTGAAGATAGACACAAAATGCTGGAACAATTCAGCAGATCAGGCAGCATCTCTAGGGGAAAGGAATAGGTGACGTTTTGGGTCGAGTATGTTATTTCGGCTGAGTGTCAGGGGAGAGGGAAATTAGAGGGATTAGAAAGTTCAGAACAAATCAAAGCTGGCACCAATGACCAAAGAAAAGTGGAGCCCACAGTGGTTCATTGTTGCCTGTGGAAGAGGTTATAACAAAGGGATATATGGATACAAACAGTGGAACTAGCAGTATGACTAGGGTTGGGGAGGGGGAAGAGGGGAGAGAGAGGGAATGCAAGGGTTACTTGAAATTAGAGAAATCAATATTCATACCACTGAGTTGTTAGCTACCCAAGTGAAATATGAGGTGCTGTTCCTCCAATTTTCATGTGGCCGCACGCTGACAGTGCAGCAGGCTCTGGACATAAAGGTCAGTATGGGAATGGGAAGGGGTATTAAAATGTTTGGCAACTGGGAGATCGCGTAGGCCAAGGTGGATTGAGCGCAGATGTTCAGCGGAATGATCGTCCCGTCTGCACTTGGTCTCGCTGATATATAGGAGTCCACACTGAAAAGATGGATACAATTGATGGGGTTGGAGGAGGTGCAAGTGAAGCTCTGCCTCACCTTAAACAGGGCTGCCAACTCCCACGCTTTGAGCATGAGAATCACGTATTTTAACAAATTCTCATGCCCTCACGCTGATCAGAAATTTCTCACGCTCCGTGGTGAGAAATTCTGTGATCAAAGAAAATGTCAAAACGTAAATAAACTGCATGGTCCGCGGGTGTTGGAGAGCCGGGGCTGAGGGAGGGATGGAAGCGCAAGCAGCAGCGGAGACATATGCGGACAGGGATCAGGGGCTGGCGAGTGTTTGCCGGGCTGTTGAGTCTTTGCGGGGCTGGCGAGCCTTTGCGGGGCTGGCGAGTGTTTGCGGGGCTGGTGAGTGTTTGCGGGGCTGGTGAGTGTTTGCCGGGGACAGATGCCAGGAACGGGGCTGGCGAGTGTTTTGTAGGGTTGGCGAGTCGCTCGCTGCAGCTCCGGCCATGGAGCAGCTTCAGTTCAAGTCCCGGGCTGTCGGAGGTGTCGGAAGCGTTGCGCTGCTGCCGTGAGAGTCTCTGTGCCGAAGGGACAGAGACTCTCAAAGGGAGGCGGAGAGAGAGAGGGGAAGGCGACAGAGAGACAGGGGAGAGAGAGAGGGGGAAGAGGGAGAGAGGGGAAAAGAGAGAAACGGGAAAGAGAGAGAGAGATGGAGGGCAAAAAGAAAGAGTAGATAGAGACAGGAGAAAGAGAGAGGGGGGAGAGAGAGCAAGGGGGAGAGTGAGGTGGGAGGGAGAAATGGGGGAGAGAGGGGGAGAGAGAGGAGGAGGGAGAGAGAGGAGAGAGAGAGAGGGGGGTGAGAGAGATGGGAGAGATTGTGTGGAGAGGGAGAGAGGGGAGAGAGGGGGAGATAGAGTGGGAAAAAGAGAGAGAGAGGCGAAGGAGAGAGGGAGAGGGGTGAAGCGTGCGAGAAAGAGTGGAGAGAGAGGGAGGGGGAGAAAAGAAAGAGGGGAGAGAGAAAAAGGAGAGGGGGAGAGAGAGAGAGAGGGAGGGATAGGATAGAGGGGGGAGGGGGGAGAGAGAGGAGAGATGGGATGAGAGGGGGGGAGAGTGAGGTGGGAGATGGGGAAGAGGGAGAGGGGGGAGAGAGAGGAAGAGAGGGGAAGAGGAGAGAGGGGGGAGAGACAGAGAGAACGGGAGAGAGAGGAGGGGAGACAGGGGAGAGAGAAGGGGTGAGAGGAGAGAGGGGGGTAGAGATAGAGGGGGAGAGAGAGGGGGAGTGAGAGAGAGGGGAGAGAGAGAGGGAGGAGAGTGAGCTGGGAGGGGGAGAGAGAGGGGAGAGAAAGAGAGGTGGAGAGAGAAGGGAAAGAGGGGGAGAGAGAGAGGAGAGAGAGGGAGAGAGAAAGGGGGAGAGAGAGAAGTGTAGAGAGAGAGGGGGAGAAAGGGGGAGGGAGAGAGAGGGGGATAGAGAGGCAGGGCTGCCAACTCCCATGCATTGAGCGTGAGAATCACGCATTTCACCAAATTCTCACGCTTATCTCAAACTTCTAATGCTCTGTTGTGAGAAATTGTGTGACCAACGAAAATTTCAAAACATATCAACTGCATGGGCCATGGGTGTTGGAAGCAGAAGCAGCGACGGGGACAGATGCAGACGGGGACAGATGCGGATGGGGAGTGGAGCTGGCGAATGTTTGCCGGGCTGGCGAGTCGCTCACTACAGCTCCGGCCATGGAGCAGCCTCCATGCAAGGCGTCGGAAGCGTTGCGCCGCTGCCATGAGAATCTGTGCCAAATTCGCAAAGGTGACCAGCATGGATCAGGCTGCGGCTCAGTGCATCCTGGCGGACAACCAGTGGCTGCTGGAAGTAAGTACCAAGCACTGGATAGAAACGGTGGAAGATAGTGTACTTCAAATTGGGGTGGTTGGAGAAAGCATCCTGCATTAATGTAACTGCAGGAAAAATGTTCCCGATGTTGGGGGAGTTCAGAACCAGAGGTCACAGTTTAAGAATAAAGGGGGGGCCAGTTAGGATTGAGATGAGGACAAACTTTCTTCACGCAGAGAGTTGTGAATCTGTGGAATTCTCTGCCACAGAAGGCAATGCAGACCAATTCACTGGATGTTTTCAAGAGAGAGTTACATTTAGTTCTTGGGACCAGCGAAATCAAGGGATATGGGGAAAAAACAGGAAAGAGGTACTGATTTTAGATGAATAGCCATGATCATATTGAATGGCAGCGCTGGCTCAAAGGGCCGATGGCCTAATCCTGCACCTATTTTCTATGTTTCTATGCTTGAGTATATGGCAATAAAACTCGATCACTTGATTTTGAAGCATTCATGCATGGTGGAGGTATAAGTAGTTATGACTGATACAGTGTGAAAACAGGCCTTTCGGCGCAACTTGCCCACACCCGCCAACATGTCCCAGCTACCTTACCTGCTTTTGGTCCATACCTCCAAACCTGTCCTATCCATGTATCAGTCTAACTGTTTCTTAAATGTTGGGATGGTCCCTGCGTCAACTACCTCCTCTGGCAGCTTGTTCCATACACCCACCACCCTTTGTGTGGATAAAGCTACCCCTTAAAAAGTTACCTCTTAAAAATACTTCATACAAAAAACATTGAAATCATACTTCTACAATGCAAATTCAAAACGTTCCTACCCTGGGAGGGGACACACCCTTTTTCCACACCCTCTCCCCACTCAGTTGCTCCACTCCCTCACCGGGTACCCCTAAGGCCAGTGATCAGTGATCGCTCAGCCTCCCCACTTTTGAAAACGCTCCGCAGCCCCTGGTTCAGACAGAGAACACTGCCAGTGTGAGCGGGGAACTGAGGTCAGTTGTCCGTGATGCCTGGATCCCAATGCTCAGCGCGTCATGTTTTGTAGTTGGCTAATGTTATTGATTTGTAATTAGCCTGATTTGTAATTAGTTGACAAAACCTTAATTTATTAATCCGGAATATCCAGGGGGATGGGATAAGTGTAATATTAAATGACATGCAAGGTGTCAGGCTGTCTGTCACAACATACAGCCCTGATAACCCATTATTTCCTTCAGTTAAATATTGGGAAGATAGCACTATTGCCACTCAATTATTATGTTTGTTTACCTCACTATTTCTACCCCCCCCCCCCCCCCCCCAATTCCCTTGACAGGTTGAATAGAAATGTCCCCAATCTCGTTGTTTTATTAATTGAACACATAGATGAACATCAACTAGGAGTGTAATCGGTTGGAAACAGATTCTGATGCGATATTCAAGAGCTTGTTCAAAGAAAGGGCATATTTTAAAGGAGTGACAGAAATATTTGCAGGGCAATGTGTGAGGAGATTATTATTTGTCTTTAGTTTTAGCTTGAACCAGGACATCTGAAGATTCAAAGTTTAATATTTTAATTGTGCTGATACTGACCCCAACCAACCACGTAATGAACATCATCCATTCTGGAGGTTTTACTTTTATGATGCCATTTAAACTTCACTTGGATTTCACTTCAATGTAAAAGTAATTGGGAATGGGGAGCATTGGAACAAAATTTGCCCTCGGTACATATTAATAATGTGTGCATGTTGGTAGGTGCAATCAAAACAAAGATCTTTTTATCATTGTTGTGTTATGAATACCACAGAAAATATTATGTACTCTCAAGATCACAGTTAATAGAATAATATTGCTTAAATATATAGTTATTGGACTTTGCATTTCGAAAAAGTCCCAGCTGAGAGGAAGACAGCAAAATACTGAAAGTATTGGGGTGAAAATGACTTCAGGGCAGTTTTTTATGAAAATTAAAGAAATTGTATCAGAATACGTATACAGCTGAGTGAGTTTAATTTTATGGATGGGAATTGTGTTCAACCAATTGATGACTTATCTGACAAAGTAACTAGCATGTTAGATAACAAGGAAGCCAATGAATTTAGCAAATTTTGTTATCCATAATTTGGTCTGTGAAGTGCCCCGTAAAGGATTACTGCATTAGATAAGCACCTGTGGACTTGAACGTAATAGGTTACGTCCAGAGGGTCAGCTATGGGGCTTTATGTGTGGGCCAGATATATTGTCAGTGCAAAGGGGCTAGGAGCAAGGCAAAGTTTACATCCAGAGTCAAGGTCTGGAATATTACTAGGTGTGCAGTCTGAAGCCAGGGGTGTGTTCAGCACTGGGAACCTAAGCAGGTAAGCAGCTATGATTAGGATAGAATAGGGGGCCAGGTGTAAGGCTGGACTCAAGGACAGGAATGAGAGAAGGTATGCAACTGGAGTCAGGGCCAGGAGTAGTACCAGGTGTGCAGTGAGACCCAGGTTGGTCAACATGGGCCAAGTGCTTGATTATAATCTGATTTCCATACATGAATACACTAAGATCATTCATGTGCTGCACCTGTTGATCAGACCTGGGCTCTAGCGTGGAATGTAATTAGGAATGTAATTTACTCTAACCTTATTCATAGCTAATCCAATTTAAGGCATATATATTGCATTCAAGTGTAAGTTAAAAGACTTGCTACAGTATGCACCATATTGCACAATTTCAAGCTGAAAAATGCAGTTTCATAGCAATGGGAGGGGGGACCCCCCCCCCCCCCGGTCGCTACGCTCCCTCGGGCTTGGCGTTCCGCAATTTCTCACTCCCAACTCACACCGAATGTTGGCTGCCCTGCCTGAAAGGACTGTCCGGGTCCCTGAATGGACAGGTGTTGCAGCTCTTATGTTTGCAGAGGATGCAACACCCGTCTCTATACGTCCTCCCTCGACTCCATTCAGGGTGCCCCAAAGTACTTCACTACCCTGTGTTCCTTTCTATGATCACGGTGTTTGATATTCAAATGAAAGACAAAACACATTATTTTTGTTGATGGAAAGTGATCAGATTAAATTCACCAACAATGCATTCTTATTTTCAGATTCTAAAGAATAAGGAGGTGTCATCTCCGAGTCATCGATATATTGACAGTAAAGTGGTACGAACGAGAACTGAAGGAGAATGGCTATCCTTTGATGTTACAGAGACTGTCCATGAATGGTTACGCTATCGAGGTAAAACTTTCTGATTTTTATGTACTTAAGTGTTGGGAGTGTCTAAAATGACACATTTTGGAATATTTTGGTTTTGTAAAAGGTGTGTGGTTATATACCTTAAATAGTTCTATTGTTTTGTCCTTTTTAGAGAGAAACCTTGGATTTAAAATAAGTCTACATTGCCCATGTTGCACATTTGTGCCTTCAAGTAATTATATTATACCAAATAAGAGTGAAGAACTGGAAGCCCGATTTGCAGGTAAATAATATAAAGGAAATTCTTATAACGTTTCTGCTTATTAAGGCCTATGCCATCTATTTATGCTCTGGATAGCTTTGTTTTTGAATTCAACCTCTTTGCATAAGTCAAGTGTTTAATGGTTCACCAGATTTTTAAAGTAATTTATTTTGCCATTGGACAATCAGAGTCAGTTAAAATTGCAACGTCAAATTTAATTTTGAATTGATACCTGTGGAAAAATGTCAATGATCTGTACTTGGAGACACTGGCATAATAGATCGCTCAATAGTGCTTGGATTGAAACTGGAAGACAAATATGTGTGTGTTTTTTTTTTCACTTTGAATCTAACTCACTATGAAGGATCAAGGGCAGTAACAGAAGATCCAGATCATGAAAACTATCTTTTGGGTACCACGTAAATGAAATGAGCTGCCTCCATGCTGTGAGATGTTCATAAACCTTGTCCTTTATAGGCATTCATTAAAATACTTTGAATTTCATATAGCAAAAGCAACATGAATGAATAATGGCTTGAAAATATTCCTTATCACATACTGATCAGGCAGAACAAGTCCACAGTCGGAACTCTGTTGATACCAAAATAATCTTGACATTTACATACATTTAAAAAACAGATCAGTCGAGCAGCCTAGAATTTTTCTAAAGTTCTCCAAATATTGGTTTTGTAACTGTTTTTGCTTGAGGACATCCATTCTCCAATGTCAGCAGCTGCAACTTAAAAAAGAATTGGATAATTACTCTAAAAATGTTTTTGATTTTGTGACAATGAGATCAAAGCTTTCTGGCAATGGGAATATTTTTTCTGATTGGTTAATTTATTGCTATTCTAACAAAGTTTGTTTCTTTGATAAATTGTAATTGTTCAACTCTTCGAGGCATAAATATTTCAATATTGGCAAACTAATGCATCAACTATGCCACTTAACAGTAATGAGAAAGTGGGTAACAAAAGTGGCAAGTTGCCAAAGCAATATATGTACAAGTGCTTTGATATTCTTATATTTAAGAGGATCAAATGCCATAATTTAAAACACTAAAAAAATACTTGTTTGATGCCCCAAACTGCAGCTAAAACAATGCTTAGAAGTTTGTGTTTGTTCTTTCTTAAATCTCCATTTTATTAACCAAACCTCTCACTATCATTACAAAGACCACCATTGGAATGCAAGACTTTGAACAGCTGCAACTGCATTCAGTACACCACCTCAGTAAAGTACATTACAGTTGTTGGAAAAATGGATCTTGCTACTGGAAACAGTAAGCATTCCAGAGATTCCTGAAGTTAACAGACCTTGGTTAGGTCATATTGATGGAATTTCACAGTAATGTTACATTGAATCTTTAAGTTCTAACAATTAAGCACAGTATTTTAGCTACCACTATGGTACCTAAATCCAGTGAAAAATCCAAGCACTCTGTCCTGTGGTATTTTGGTGCCATTCATTAATATGATTAATTTGTGAAGTGAGATCTAAGGCAGGGAGAATATTGAGGCAGCCTCAAAGGAGAGCTGAAACATCTAATGATGAATTAGCTGGTTTCCCAGTGTTTTGGATGTTGTTATGGCACTCCATTTGAGAGTTATTAGTGTTGTTTTTGTATTACCTCATCAATACTGCATTTTACCAATTTAAGGCCTTCCTAAATTTGGGATGATGGGTTTTGTTAAAAGAGGCACTCAGGGACAATGGGGCTTGCTTTCTTGACTGATCTGTGTTCAAGAACGTGGTATTTTGTGTCATGGCTGGTGTAAGTGCATTCCTTCAACAACAGGACGGCACAGTGGTGCAGCGGTAGAGTTGCTGCTCACAGCGCCAAAGACCCAGGTTCATTCCTAACTACAGGTGCAGCCTGTACAGAGTTCAAACATTCTCCTCGTGACCATGTGGGTTTACCCCAGGTGCTCCAGTTTCCTCCCACACCCCAAAGACGTATAGGTTTGATGGTTAATTGGCTTCGGTAAAGATTGTAAATTGTCCCTTTTGTGTACGATAGTGCTTGTGTGTGGGGTTCGCCGGTTTGCGCGAACTTGGTGGGCCAAAGGGCCTGTTTACGTGTTGTATCTCTAAACTACTCTAAACTAAACTGTGCATGCCGAATATTAAAAAATGCTATGCAGAAAATTACCCGCTGTTGGCTTTGGGGATTTTTGACCGTAAATAGCTGCTAAAAGGACCTAGTTTTCTAGACCTGAAAATTAAATTGGTGCTATGATGAAAGGTAGGCATCCTATCTGTTATCCATCTCTTTACTTGTTATATGGTACCTCAGAATCACTAATTTGAGAGGTTCAGGTTCATTGTCAAGGGGTGCTGATGGAAATTATTTGGAAGCAACAGGAGCTCGAGCTAACTTTCCAACTCATTGTTATGTATGTGTTGAGACTGGGAATCAAAAATTAAATAACAGCAGAATAAATATAAGCAAAAGACCATATAGTCCCTTGAATAGACTCCCCATTTCAATATGATCACGACCTGATCCTATGCACCGTCAGAATAACATAAGAAATTTATCTTTTAGACCTTGATATTTATTATTTGGTTTGAATCCAAAACAAAGTAAATAATTACAGTATTCTGTGAGTGGAAAATCTACAGTTCCCAAACGAGTATGTATCTGATCGTTGTAGAAGTGGTCTGAGGTAAACGCTGATCTTAAAAGGATATTTCAAAACACTGAAACTAGAAGCCCAGGGTGGTGTGAAACAAACAGATCAATACGATGGTTGATTTAATCCCTGGGTTGCTAACATCTCTGTAAATTTAGTTCAGATATACAGCACGGAATGAGGCCCTTTGGCCCACCCAGTCCACGCCGACCATCAATCACCCATACACTGCCATATCCCACTTTTGCAGCATACACACTAGCACCAATTTACAGAAGCCGCTAAACCTGCACGTCTTTGGAATGTGGGAAGGAACTGGAGCACCGGGAAACGTAAAAACTCTGCACAGCCAGCACCCGTAGTCACGATCAAACCCAGGTCTCTGGCGCTGTGAAGTAGCAGCCCTGCCGCTGTAAAGCTGTGCCACCCTCTAGTCTAGCTCAGAAGAAAGGTGGGTTGATGGGGAACGTCTTCTATAACACTAAGCCGTCTCTTTCGGAGATGTGACAGCCAGTATTGTTTATTTTATTTGTTTATTGTTTATTTTATGATTAAAGTACACCTTACCTCACTATTGATCTGACCAGGCAGACTTGAGATCTCACATTCCCTTTTTTGGTGCTCCTCTTATTTACAGCAGGGGACTTATCTTAACTGCTGAGTTTTTAAAGTAGGCACGTACAGCCATGGAATCCTCTTGACTTGACAAGACAATACTATCAGGTTGCACTATATATGCACAGAGACAGAATTAGTCGAGCATTTACAGTATCTCTAGAGCCTTTCATCTCTCTCCATCTTCTAAACTGAAGCTAATCAGAACATACTCAATGTCAAAGGCAAACTCAATATCTGTATAAAAGATAGACACAAAAAACTGGAGTAACTCGGCCGGACAGGCAGCATCTCTGGAAAGAAGGACTGGGAGACGTTTCAGGTCGAGCCCCTTATTTGTGTCTATCTTCAGATTAAACCAGCATCTGTAGTTTCTTCCTACTCAATATCTGTACAGTACAGGTAATAAAATACTGATGTATGTAACACCTGATTAAAGGCACAGGTGAAATATTTTCAAGTAAATGGATATTTGGAAGGAATTTTCTGACAACTTTAAAAAAAATATATGCTGAAGTTAACAACTTGTATCGCGACCTAACTCGAGCTGTTGTCTTAAAGGAATTTCCGACAACTATCTACGAGATTTTTCCGGCGTTGACAAGGGGAAACTTAAAAGTAAACACTATAATGGGAAAACAGCACATCTCCTGCTCATGCTGTTACCAGCCTACAGACTTGAGTCTCAGCACTCCAGCCGGAGGAAGAAGCGTGCGCTGGATGCCGCGTTTTGCTTTAGGTAATGTGGACGTGCAATGCTGCAATATGAGTCGGTGTTTGACAATGGTTTATTGTCACGTGTACCGATGTACGGTGAGAAGCTTCTGTTGCGTGCTAATCTATCAGCGTAAATACAATACACAATTACAATCCATCCATCCACAGTGTACAGATACATGACAATGAGAATAACGTGAATAACGTTCAGTGCAAGATAAAGTCCAATCAAAGATCGGAAGTCCGAGGATCTCCAATGTGAGGTAGATAGCATCTCAGGTCTGCCTGATGACAGCTGGGAAGAAACTGTCGCTGAATCTGGAGGTGTGCGTTTTCACACTTCTGTACCTTTTGCCTGATGGGCGAGGGAAGAAGGGGGAGTGGCCAGGGTGCATGTGTCATGTTTATTTGCAAGCACAAATATGTTTTGTGGTTGGAACCATTATACATGTAAAACACTGAGACCACATTGTCCTTTCAGTCAACTTGGTTGCTAAAATGTTAATGCCTGAATCCTACCACCTTTCCAAAGATGTGAGTGTGTATTTTGATTTGTGAATACGATCCAAAGATGGGGGAATTTAATGTTATCCGCTGAGCAACAAGGTACGAACTCTGTTCTCTAGACACTGATCTCATGCCCCTACCATTCACACCTCCCCGCCTCCACAACTCACCTGCTTCCACCTCAGCCACTGAACCAAACCCACAAGTCTGAAGAAGGGTCTTGACCCGAACCGCAACATCACTCATTCCTTCTCTCCAGAGATGCTGCCAGGCCCGCTGAGTTACTCCAGCTTTTTGTGTCCATCTTCGGTTTAAACCCAGCATCTGCAGTTCTCCCCTTCACACCTTTCCCCTTTCCCTTCTCTGGTGTTCTGCTTGATCTCAAACCCACATTCTCTTTCACACAACTATAACACCGTTATAACAGCACCTGCCTCTGTTGATAAGCCAGATGTTGACTTCACTGAATGCTCTTCAGGCACCTATTACATTTTCCAAAAATTTAATTTTCAACTAATTCCAACTGCTTACATTCTATCCCTTGTGGCATTGGGGTGATATTGCAGCCATGCCAGGGGTTTGGCTAACTGGCAGATAATTGAATGAGAATTAATGAATACTTTTGAATCAATTTTGAACTCTATAAAGCATAAGTATTGTTGGGGCTTCAATATATTTACAATCTATATTCATAATTTGGGTGAGGACTTGAGAGTATTGTGGACATATTTGTTGACCATACCATGGTAAGTGGGGAAGCAAATTGTCAAGAGAATGCACAAAGTCCGCAAAGAGACATAGACAGAGAGGGGGAAAGTTTAGCATATGAAGTATTATGTTGGAAAATGTGAAGTTAACCACTTTAGTATTGGTATCGGTTTATTATTGTCCTGTGTATCAAGATACAGTGATTAACGCTATCCAGGCAAATCATACCCTGCATTCGTAAAACTGATTAAACAGAAAGAGAAGTAAACAGCAGAGAAAGTGCAGATTTTAAAAAGTGTAAGGGCTACAGCAAGGTAGATTGGAAGATCAGGAATTCATTTAGTAGGAAGAGAGGTAAAGCAGAGACATTGACTCAAGGAACTGCAGATGTTGATGTACAAAAAATGACACAGAGTGTTGGAGTAACTCAGCGGGTCAGGCAGCATCTCTGGAGAACATGAACAGGTGACTATTTGGGTCGGGATCCTTCTTCAGACTGACTAATATAGGTGAAAGAAAGTTGGAAAGGAGGTGGGGGCAAGACAAAGTCTAGCAACTGACAGGTGGACAGCGGTGAGGGTTTTTTTTCATTGACAGATTGTTGTAAAAAGGCCAGAGATGAAAAGACAAAAAGTGAGATATGGAGATAAGAACAGAAGAGGCATGGAATGTGAAACCAGAGGAGGGGGAGAAGGGGAAAGGGAGAAATGGACGCACATCCAGGTGGGGCACAAAGAGGAAATGGGGGGAAATGTGTGTGTTGTTTGCAGGTTAGT
The DNA here is from genome assembly GCA_963514005.1 of Raja brachyura. Next base: position 44,352,333 of record OY740788.1, read on the forward strand.
TACCTGAAATTGAATAATTCAGTGTTCATACCATTATGTTGTAAGCTACCCACGTGGAATATGAAGTACCGTTCCTCCAGGTTTCATGTGGTCTTACGCTGAAAGTAGAGGAGGCCCAGGACAGAAAGATTGTTATGGGAACGGGAAGTGGGGTTAAAATGGCTAGCAAACAGGAGATTCAGCAGGCCTTGGAAGACAGAGAGCAAGTGTTCGGTGAAATGGTAGCACAAATATTATTTGAGATCGCAGAAAGCTGGGAAAAGAGGATGTGAGTGCCCTCGTACATGCACCACAGAGAGTAGGCATGCAGATACAGCTGCGCAGCGGTAGTTGCTGCTTTACAGCGCTAGAGACCCGGGTTTGGTCCTGACCTTGGGTGCTATCTGTACGGAGTTTGTACGTTCTCCCTGTGACTGTGTGGGTTTTCTCCGGGTGCACCGGTTTCCTCCCACACAGATGTGCAGGTTTGTAGGTTAGATGGCTTCGGTAAAATTGTACATTCATTCACAGAGTTTGTGGAAGCTGTGAACAGCTTTAGTTGATCACCTTGCAACAAAGTAGTTCACATTCCCATGACCCCTCCCATCTTTGCTAATGTTTTTACTCCCGGTGTATTTATCCCTGATCATAGCTTCTGATCTCCAATTAAAAATAATATTCCTTGTATCTAAACCTTTATTATCTTGATACTTTTATCACTGTGCCCGCTTCAATCAAATCTGTCTGCAATCTTCTCCATTCCAGAGCATTCACACTAACCAGATTTCTTGCTGACCTTTCTGCAGTTTATGCTGCTTATTCAGAGCTTCATATCTAGTGAAAACTCCACTGTTATCATGGCCCCGATGTTAATCCTCCCATAATGAACAGGTGGCCAGAGGATTTAAGGCTTGAAAAAGGAGGATTGTGTTGGTTTCTGTTTTTAACGTGGCAGATTTTGAGCTGTATGAACATACTGTTTGAACAAGGTATGCCCAATTTCACCTCCTCCCATTGGTTTTTCAATCAATTAATTTGGACAGTATGGTGGTGATAACCAATTTCTATTATTAGGACCATTGTGACCCAAGACGGGAGAGGATTTGTCATGCTACCCCAGAACTTTTACCCCAACCCTTAAATAATGTGTTTTTAATAAAGACTGGTGTAAACCATGTTTTCTGTGCCGTTTAGATTCCCTTCAATGTATGTTCGAAATTGCATCAGCCCATTTTTCATATAACATATTTCTACACTCTCACTTCTGCATCTACAAGGGGTTGTTGACCAGAAGTGAGGTGGGGGGCGCATGGAGTGGGGATTGGTGATCGAGGGGTATAGTTGATGGTTAGTGGTGGTTTTGGAGGTCTAGGAATGGGTTAATTATTAGTGGGGTGGGGGTTAGTAACGAAAGTGCTGGGAGTTGGTGTCCGGGGTAGGATAATGGATGGGGTCAGCCATCAGGGTAGAGTCTGTGGTCTAAGATAGGACTGGCAGTCAGGCAGAGGAGTGACCCTCCCACCGAGTCCACACTTACTAACGTTCACCCGTACACTAGTTCTATGTTATAAGGTCATAAGATCATAAGTGATAGGAGAATTAGGCCATTCGGCCCATCAAGTCTAGTTCACCATTCAATCATGGCTGATTTATATCTCCCTCTCAACCCCATTCTCCTGCCTTCTCTCCATAACCCCTGACACCTGGACTCATCAAGAATTTATCTATCTCTGCCTTAAATATATCAATTGAGATATCCAATTATCCGTGGATGTGGAGGCTGTCAGCTTCGATTCAGTATCAGACTGGATATGAGGTCAGGTAAAGTTTACAAGCATGGGGAGTTGAAGTTCTGCAACCGGCATACTGTGGGGTCGTGAAGGAGTGCCAGGAGAGTGAATTACTACAAGGAGGTTTGCTTGTGTCAGGCTCCTGGTGCCAGCATGGTACCTCCTCGGGGAGGTTCCCTTTACGTGGCTTTGAAGCTTGTTCACAGGTGCTGTGAATGCATGTTTCTGCACTCATGACCTGCAATTAGATTGGGCGTACATCAGTTCATGAAGGTTCAGCAAAAATCACATACACATGTATATTCCTGATTTTTAAGTACGCTTTATTTTTCAGACCAATTGTATTGTGCAGCCCAAGATAGCACGATGTTATGTGATACAATTTCCAGGCGGTTATATCAACAGTGTAGTCCTTGTATGATCTGACAGGACACCTTGTATGATCTGACAGGGTGTACTAACAGACACAAAGTGTTACATTTTATACTAGATTTTGCAAACAAGAACTACTGTGAATGGTTGGAAATCATCTTACTGAATGTGGTAGCTGTTGCAAGGACAGGAGCCAAGTTGCACCCGGCAAGGTCACGATAAAGTAATCAAAATGGGTCCTAACTATCACACCTTGTACCAGGATGGTACCATCTCCTTTCATTTGTACCCTATTTCTCTATTAATATGAAACAAATGTGTTTACCCTTTTTTAACTGTAGGCAACCACTAGGTTGATAGTTTTATAACAATTCTCGCTGCTGATGATGATTTCATTAGAATCGATGACGAAATAGGTAAAAAAATATTTATTATAAACCTTTTTTGGGATGTACAGTCTAATTATCTGGGAACACATTTCTGAAGTGGCTTAACAAGCAATGCAGTGTTATCAGTGCCCAGCAGACTGAGATGGGCACAGGTGGCAACCTTCTTGATCACACCCACATCTCAAGTAAATAATATATCCTGTTTTAATCTTCCTCTTACATGCCAGATATTCTAGGATTTGCTAGGAAAATGAAATAGAAATTGCAACAAGAAAAGGAGCAGAAATTCACATATTTCAGGCATTAAAATGAGGATTTTTGTTCATTGAACAGAAATTTACAGGACAATTGCTGTTTACGCCCACTGTACATTGACTTCCGAAGAGACCTAGGGTGGAAGTGGATTCATGAACCTAAGGGCTACGATGCCAACTTCTGTGCAGGGGCCTGTCCTTACTTGTGGAGCTCAGATACACAACACAGTCAGGTAAGATCATATTAACACCATTATGTTGAACAGTTTGAATGTTCTGATTTTTTACTATACTTTTAACTGCACATGCCATTTAATTTGCTCTATTTATTGTGCTGGGAACTAGCAACATGGTGTTGCTTCTTACGGGAAAGATGAATGGTTGGACAATTGCCTAAATGCAAGTATGCAGAGTTATAGAACTATACAGCATGGAAACAGGCCCTACAAATCAACTTGTCTATGCCAACCAAATTGCTTAACCGAGCTAGTCACACTTTCCTGCACTTGAGCCATATTCCTCCAAAGATAAGACACAAAAAGCTGAAGTAACTCAGCGGGACAGGCAGCATCTCTGGAGAGAGGGAATGGATGACGTTTCGGGTCGAGACCCTTCATCAGAAGGGTTTTCTTCGATCCAAAACGTCACCCATTCCTTCTCTCCCAAGATGATGCCTGTCCCGCTAAGTTACTCCAGTGTTTTGTGTCTACGGTTTAAACCAGCATCTGCAGTTCCTTCCTACACCTTATTCCTCTAACCTTTCCTGTCCATGCATCTTTCTGTGTCTATTAAATGTCATAATTGTCATAATGTCATAATGGTAAAGCCACCTTTACCACTTCCTCTGTCAGCTTCTTCCATGTTTGCACCACACTCTGTTAAAAAGTTGGCCCTCAGTTTCCTTTTAAGTTGCTTAAATCTATGTCTAACAGTTTTAGAATCCCCTATCCTGGGGAAAGGACTATGGCTATTCATCTTGTCTCTGGTGAATATGATTTTATGCACCTCTATAAGGTCACCCTTCAATCTACTACATTCAGGGAAAAAAGACCCAGCCTAACAGGACCCGTGGACTTATCTATATGCATTTTAAGACCTCCAGCAACCTCTGTTCTGTAATGTGGACTCTCTTCATGCACACTATTAGCCTCCCCAAATTTCCTAACATCTCTGTCTTTCTAACAGTAAATAAAAATGAGAAGTATTCACTTTGGACTTTGCCCATCTCTTGTGGTTCCATATTATAAACAACCTTGTTGATCTTTAAGGGCACCTACTTTTTCCCTCCTTACCCTTCTGCCCGTAATGTACTTGTAGAGTCTCATTAGGTTCTCCTTTGCTTATCTGCCAAATCTATTTCATGATTCCGTTTTGCCATCCTGATTTTTCTTCTAAGTGTACTATTACACTCCCTATATTCCTCAAGGGATTCACTTGAACCCACTTGTCTACATTTTTCTTGTCATCCAAGGTTCTCAATTCCTAGCCTTTCCCTTCACTCTCAGAGGAATGTGCTGGCCTTGAACTCTCCTTTTCCTATCTTGTTTTCAAGCCTCCCACTTACCAGACAATCCTTTACCTGCAAACAGTTGTTCCCCAATCAACCTTTGATAGTTCCTGTCAGTGATGGATATGGGGGGGGTACGCAGGGGTATGGCATTCCCCTCGTTTTCAATTTCTAGCTTGGGTTTAATTAGTACTGCAGAAAGATTCGAGCCGTTTCTCACTTTATTCAACTCAGACGAAAATGATTTGTTAACTGCCACTGTTAGCACTTGTTAACAGCCAGTAGTTAACAGTAGTTATACAATGTGTCATCAATACATCGATCCACATTCCTCAGTAAATGTAATTGTGTTTTAACACCGTGTACCTTTGAATAAAATTCAAGGGAGAAATTCTTAAACTCACTGTCATGGCTACCGGACCGCGAACACAGGCTTAGGTAATGTCACGTTATTTCATTATTCCACGTGATTTTATTTGCCTCTCTGCCTCCGTGCCTCTCTGCCTCTGTGCCTATCTGCCTCTGTGCCTCTCTGCCTCCGTGCCTCCCTGTCTCTGTGCCTCTCTGCCTCCGTGCCTCCCTGTCTCTGTGCCTCTCTGCCTCTGTGCCTCCCTGTCTCTGTGCCTCTCTGTCTCTGTGCCTCTCTGTCTCTGTGCCTCTCTGCCTCTGTGCCTCTCTGTCTCTGTGCCTCTCTGTCTCTGTGCGTCCCTGTCTCTGTGCCTCTCTGCCTCCGTGCCTATCTGCCTCCGTGCCTATCTGCCTCCGTGCCTATCTGCCTCCGTGCCTATCTGCCTCCGTGCCTATCTGCCTCCGTGCCTATCTGCCTCCGTGCCTCTCTGCCTCTGTGCCTCTCTGTCTCTGTGCCTCTCTGTCTCTGTGCGTCCCTGTCTCTGTGCCTCTCTGCCTCCGTGCCTATCTGCCTCCGTGCCTATCTGCCTCCGTGCCTATCTGCCTCCGTGCCTATCTGCCTCCGTGCCTATCTGCCTCCGTGCCTATCTGCCTCCGTGCCTCTCTGCCTCCGTGCCTCTCTGCCTCGGTGCCTCTCTGCCTCTGTGCCTATCTGCCTCTGTGCCTATCTGCCTCCGTGCCTCTCTGCCTCCGTGCCTCTCTGCCTCCGTGCCTCTCTGCCTCCGTGCCTATCTGCCTCCGTGCCTATCTGCCTCCGTGCCTCTCTGCCTCCGTGCCTCTCTGCCTCCGTGCCTCTCTGCCTCCGTGCCTATCTGCCTCCGTGCCTCTCTGCCTCCGTGCCTATCTGCCTCCGTGTCTCTCCGCCTCCGTGCCTCTCTGCCTCTGTGTCTCTCTGCCTCCATGCCTATCTATCTGTTTCTGTGCCTCCCTGTTTCTGTGCCTCCCTGTCTCTGTGCCTCCATGTCTCTGTGCCTCCCTGTCTCTGTGCCTCCCTGTCTCTGTGCCTCCATGTCTCTGTGCCTCCATGTCTCTGGGCCTCCATGTCTCTGGGCCTCTCTGCCTCTGTGCCTCTCTGCCACTCTCCGCCGTTCTCCGCTCTCCGCCGCTCTCCCCTCTCCAACACTCCCCCCTCTCCGCTCTCCCAAACTCGAAAACTTGATGATGTATTTTGGGAGGTATTTTGTAGAAAGGAGATGCATAAAATGTGCACATTTAAAAAATTAGGGTTCAGATATACAAACCTTCAAAAGCAAATGATATGTTACATTGGAAATAATACTTAAGAAGCTAATAGAAAACTTGTATAAATCATTGGTTTTGCCATAGTTAGAATATTGTGACCAATTATTCCGGAACGATCTGTCCTTCAGCTAACAAAAATAATGAATAATTAGTCTGAGATAGTCAATTAGTTAATGGGTCAGTAACGCTTGGCTAGCAATCACCATTGAATGGTATTCGATATACTAGTTAAGAGGGAGAAGGATGTCAGAAAACAAGGCTCTAAATTTAAGTAAATTTGGGAAAGTGAGACAGAAGAGTAGAATATGCAGAGCATTGACAAACAATGTGAAATGTTCCAAGATCTTCTTGGTAATAGACCTGTACATTATGAATTGAATTGAAATTATTTATCATTCAAAAATGAATGAAAATAACTTAATGTTATCCCTAACAACTAAGTTCAGGTGGACAGTAACATGGATAAGGGAGAGCCAGTGGATGTAGTGTACCTGGACTTTCAGAAAGCCTTTGATAAGGGCTCACACAGGAGATTAGCGGGCAAAATCGGAGCACATGGTATTGGGGGTAGGATATTGACATGGATAGAAAATTGGTTGGCAGACAGGAAACAAAGAGTAGGAATTAATGGTTCCCTTTCAGAATGGCAATCAGTGACTAGTGGGGCACCGCAAGGCTCGGTGCTGTTACCGCAGCTATTTATAATATACATCAATGATTTGGATGTAGGGATTCAAAGTAACATTAGCAAATTTGCAGATGACACAAAGCTGGGTGTCAGTGTGAACTGTGAGGAGGATGCTATGAGAATGCAGGGTGACTTGGACAGGTTGGGGGAGTGGGCAGATGCATGGCAGATGAAGTTTAATGCGGATAAACGTGAGGTTATCCACTTTGGTAGCAAAAGCAAGAAGGCAGATTACTATCTAAATGGCGTCAAGTTGGGAAAGCGGAAGTATAACGGGATCTGGGGGTCCTTGTACATCAGTCAATGAAAGTAAGCATGCAGGTACAGCAGGCAGTGAAGAAAGCGAATGGCATGTTAGCCCTTATAACAAAAGGAATCGAATATAGGAGCAAATAGGTCCTTCTGCAGTTGTACAGAGCCCTAGTGAGACCACACCTGGAGTATTGTGTGCAGTTTTAGTCCCCTAATTTGAGGAAGGACATTCTTGCTATTGAGGGAGTGTAGCGTAGGTTTACAAGGTTAATTCCCGGGATGGCGGGACTGTCATATGCTGAGAGAATGGAGCACCTGGGCTTGTACACTCTGGAGTTTAGAAGGATGCGAGGGGATCTCATTGAAACATATAAGATTGTTAAGGGCTTGGACACACTAGAGGCAGGAAACATGTTTCCGGTATTGTGGGAGTTCAGAACCAGGGGCCACAGTTTAAGAATATGGAGTAAGCCATTTAGAAAGGAGACGAGGAAACACTTTTTCTCACAGAGAGTAGTGAGTCTGTGGAATTCCCTGCCTCAGAGGGCGGTGTAGGCAGGTTCTCTGGATGCTTTCAAGAAAGAGCCAGATAGGGCTCTTAAAAATAGCAGAGTCAGGGGATAAGGGGAGAAGACAGGAACGGGGTACTGATTGGGGATGATCAGCCGTGAATACATTGAATGGCAGTGCTGGCTCGAAGGGCCAAATGGCCTACTTCTGCACCTATTGTCTATTGTCTATTGAGTGCAACGTAGGTTAATTCCCGGGATGGCAGAAATGTCATAAGATGAAAGAATGGAACGACTGGGCTTGTATCCACTGGAATTTAGAAGGGTGAGAGGGGATCTTATAGAAACATAACATTATTAAGGGATTGGACATGCTAGATGCAGAAAACATGTTCCCGTTAGGCCATTTAGATCTGAGATGAGGAAAAACATTTTCACGCAGAGTGTTGTGAATTTGTGGAATTATCTGCCTCAGAAGGCAGTGGAGGCCGGCTCACTGGATGCATTCAAAAGAGAGTTAGATAGAGCTCTTAGGGCTAGTGGAATCAAGGGATATAGGGAGGTCAAGAATGGGGTACTGATTGTGGATGATCAGCCATGATCACATTGAATGGCTCGAAGGGTCGAATGGCCTACACCTGCACCTATTTCTGTGTATCTATGTAAAATGCTGGAATAACTCAACGGAACAGGCAGCATCTCTGGGTGACGTTTCGGGTCGAGACCCTTTTTCATACTGATGTCAGGGATGAGTGGGACAGAGATAGAATACAGTCGGAGACAGTAAGACCGGTGGGAGAACTGGGACGGGGAGGGGATGTAGAGAGAGGGAAAGCAAAGGCTATTTGAAGTTAGAGAAGTCAATGTTCATACAGCTGGGGAGAAAGCTACCCAAGCGAAATATGAGGTGCTGTTCCTGTGCTGTGTTGTCCTGTATTATATGTCATAGCTGCTTTCTTGCATCTCTTTCTCTCTCAGACTGACGACAGCAATGATCATAGAGTGGAATAGATGACATTTCTGGTCAAGACCCTTCTTCAGACTGGTCAGGGGATAGAGGAACAAGAGATATAGACAGTACTAAGGACAAATGAATGCAAGATATGCCTATATCTCCCGATTCCCGTTCCCTTGACTGTCTGAAGATGGGTCTCAACCCAAAATGTCTTCTATTCTACTCTACGATCATTGCTTTTGTCCATCTGAGAGAAAGCAGCTATGACATATAATACACAATAAACTATATTATACAGTGGCTTGCAAAAGTTTTCATACCCCTTGAACTTTTCCACATTTTGCACGTTACAACCACAAACGTAAATGTATTTTATTGGGATTTTATGTGATAGACCAACACAAAGTGGCGCATAATTGTGAAGTGGAAGGAAAATCATACATGGTTTTCAAATTTGTTTACAAATAAAAAACTGAAAAGTGTGGTGTGCAAAAGTATTCAGCCCCCCTGAGTCAATACTTTGTAGAACCAGCTTTCACTGCAATTACAGCTGAAAGTCTTTTGGGGTATGTCTCTACCAGCTTTGCGTATCTAGAGACTGAAATTGGTGCCCATTCTTCTTTGCAAAATAGCTCAAGCTCAGTCAGATTGGATGGAGAGTGGCTGTGAACAGCAATTTTCAAGTTTTGCCAGAGAGTCTCAATTGGATTTAGGTCTGGACTTTGACTGGGCCATTCTAACACATGAATATGCTTTGATCTAAACCATTCCATTGTAGCTGTGGCTGTATGTTTAGGGTTGCTGTCCTGCTGGAAGGTGAACCTCCGCCCCAGTCTCAAGTCTTTTGCAGACTCTAACAGATTTTCGTCCAAGATTGCCTTGTATTTGGCTCCATCCATCTTCCCATCAACTCTGAACAGCTTCCCTGTCCCTGCTGAAGAAAAGCATCCCCACAGCATGATGCTACCACCACCATGTTTCACAGTGGGGATGGTGTGTTCAGGGTGATGTGCAGTGTTAGTTTTCCGCCACACATAGCGTTTTGCATTTAGGCCAAAAACTTCAATTTTGGTCTCATCAGACCAGAGCACCTTCCTCCACATGTTTGCTGTGGCCACACATGGCTTGTGGCAAACTGCAAACGGGACTTCTTATGGCTTTGTTTCAACAATGGCTTTCTTCTTGCCACTCTTCCATAAAGGCCCGATTTGTGGATTGCATGACTAATAGTTGTCCTGTGGACAGATTCTCCCACCTGAGCTGTGGATCTTTGCAGCTCCTCCAGAGTTACCATGGGCCTCTTGGGTGCTTCTCTGATCAATGCTCTCCTTGCCTGGACTGTCAGTTTAGGTGGATGGCCATGTCTTGGTAGGTTTGCAGTTGTGCCATACTCTTTCCATTTTCGGATGATGGATTGAACAGTGCTCCGTGAAATGTTCAAAGCTTGGGATATTTTTTTATGACCTAACCCTGCTTTAAACTTCTCAACAACTTTATCCCTGATCTGTCTGGTGTGTTCCTTGGGCTTCATGATGCTGTTTGTTCACTAATGTTCTCTAACAAACCTCTGAGGCCTTCTCAGAACAGCTGTATTTATACTGAGATTAGATTACACACAAGTGGACTCTATTTACTAATTAGGTGATTTCTGAAGGCAATTGGTTGCACTGGATTTTATTTAGGGGTATCAGAGTAAAGGGGGTTGAATACTTTTGCACGCTACACTTTTCAGTTTTTTATTTGTAAAACAATTTGAAAACCATGTATCATTTTCCTTCCACTTCACAATTATGTGCCACTTTGTGTTGGTCTATCACATAAAATCCCAATAAAATACATTTACGTTTGTGTTTGTAACATGACAAAATGTGGAAAAGTTCAAGGGGTATGAAAACTTTTGTAAGCCACTGTAAATACACAATAAACAAGGTATGCATTCTTTTACTCTTACATGGGTATGACGGCACATAAACCCACCCCCCCCCCCTTCCTTCCCAAACTCAGCCTCATGGACCTGAGAGTACCCCAGTTCGTAAAACCCATTTCCATCACTGGTTCCTGTCAAACTTGGTCTTGCCCCAATTTAGGACTTCAAAGTCAAAGTCAAGTCAAAGTCAAACAAACTTTATTGTCATTTAGAAATACATTGATATATGCAGTTCCAAACGAAATTACGTTGCATTTGGCTCCCTGTGCAACACGATAAATGAACAGAAGGATAGGCATGGATAAAAAGGATAAAGGATAAATAGACAATGGTGGCAGCCCATTACATGGCATTCAGGAGTCTGATGGCTCGTGGGAAGAAGCTGTTGCAGAACCTTGATGTTCTGCTCCTTATGCTGCGATATCTTTTTCCCGAGGGCAGCAGAGTGAACAGACCGTGATGGAGATGTGTGGGGTCTTTTATAATACTGCTGGCCTTAGACACGCAACGTTTGGTCGCAATATCCCCGATTGAGGGGAGAGAGGTCCCGATGATTTTTTCCGCTGTCCTCACCACTCTCTGCACAGACTTCCAGTCGGAGGCAGAGTAGATTCTGCGATTCAGAGTAGATTCAACGGCGACTGATTCAACGTTTGGATCAGTCGGATCCTTTTCCACTTCTATTATAAAACTAACAGAATTATGGCCACTGGTCCCAAAGTGCTCCCCCATTAACACTTCAGTCACCTCCCCGCCCAAGAAATCAAGATTTGTCCCTTCTCTAGTTGGGCCATCTAGATATCAACAAAGCATTTTTTTTCCTGAACACAACTTACAAATGTTACCCCATCCAAGCTCAGAGAACTGTGCCAGCTCCAGTTAATATTAGGAAAGTTAAAATGCCACACTATTATAACCATATTATTCTTGCAGCTATCTGTGAAATTCCTATGTATTTGCTCCCTGAACTTTCAATTACCACTGAGAGCCTATTGTACAATCCCATCAAAGTGATCAACCCATTCTTATTTCTCAATTCCTTCCATTTAGCCTCACTAGACAATCCCCCGGGAATATCTTCTTTATGTGTCGCTGTGTTGTTCTGCTCAATCAAAGATAAAACAAATCCCCTTCTTCGTTTGACTCCACCTCCTGTAACATTTGTACCTCTGGCTTATTAAAAGTTGTCTGGCTTCTTGAAAGTTGTGAAGATCAGCGGACATTTATCCTTGGTTCTGAAACTACTGCTTACGTTTTTTTTCCCCAAAGAGCCAATGAAATTCACCGGTCAGCACCGACTACAACCTATGAGCACCTAAGAGAACCTTTGCCCTCCCGGCAACCGACTAGGAACTCCTTGCGACCCACCTATAGCACAAGAATTCTCGCTATTCTCCATGGCGGCTTCATTCTAGTCGCCGTTAACTTTTCAACATTCTCGGCGACCATAATGAGGCCGCGACTATTTCCCAGAATGCGGGAACTCCTCACGACTCCCCGGCAACTACCCGCGAACATGTGGTGACTGCATAGTCTCCAGCAGTCGCCTAAAAAGTCGCCTCAGTGGGACAGGCCCATCAGACTTTTTTCGGTAGAGCATAGGAGACTGATGGGTTACTTTATATTAGTTTCTAGATAAGGCAAATGGTCACACTCTTTTCTTCAGGGTAGTGGAGTCTAAAGCTAGGAGGCATAGGTTTAAGGCGAGAAGGGACATCTTTTTCGCACAGGGAGAGGTTGTGAGGGAAAGAGCTGGCAGACAAAATGGTGGTGGCAGATAAAATTACAACATTTAAAAGATACTTGGATAGCTACATGGAAGGATTTGGAGGGATATAGGTCAGGTAAGTTGGACTAGTTCAGTTAGACAACTTGGTGGGCATGGATGAGTTGGTTTGAAGGGCCTGTTTACGTGTGGTTTGGCTGTAACACTCTGTGAGCACATTGAAGTGCTGAATAATAGAGCATTTGAGTACAGTCAGCTTGTTTAATGAAATTTGAGTTGTAAAAAAACGTAACAGGAGATGTATCAGGGCCTTTCTTAATCCCTAGGAGACAGTCAAAATATTTACAGATGCCAAAGGTGGCAAACTGTTACAATGGCAACACTTCACACATTGCAATGGAATTATATTAAGTACTTTCACTGCCATCTGGACCCACTAATTGGGTTGAATGCTCTTTAAAAATCAAATCACTTTTTCAATGTAAAAAAAGCAAAATCTGAGATGTTGCTTTGTGAAATTGAAAAGCACAAAACAATAAACTTTTGCCTATTCAAATGAGCAATGTTCATGCAACAGCACCTTTCTCCCAGTATGGTGTTAAAGAAGGAACTGCAGATGCTGGAGAATCGAGGGTTACACAAAAAGCTGGAGAAACTCAGCGGGTGCAGCAGCATCTAAGGAGCGAAGGAGATAGGTGACGTTTCGGGTCGAGACCCTTCTTCAGACTGGTCAGGGATCAGGGAAACGAGAGATATAAACAGTGATGTGGAGAGATAAGGAACAATGAGTGAAAGATATGCAAAAAAGTATTGGTGATAAAGGAAGCAAGCCATTGTAAGCTGTTTGTGGTGTGAAAATGAGAAGCTAGTGCGACTGGGGGGGGGGGGGGGGGGGGGGAGATGGAGAAGGAATGTCAGGGCCAGAGGGCTGAGGGAGAGGTGGGGGGGAGGCAGTCTGGGCTAACAGAATTGAGAAAATTCAATGTTTAAGCCCAGAGGATGCAGACTCCCCAAGCGGAATATAAGGTGCTGTTCCTCCAACTTGCGGTGTTGATCACTCTGGCCGTGGAGGAGGCCCAGGACCGAGAGGTCGGATACGGAGTGGGAGGGGGAGTTGAAGTGCTGAGCCACTGGGAGGTCAGGTTGGTTATTGCGGACCGAGCGGAGGTGTTCGGCGAAACGATCGCCCAGCCTCCGCTTGGTCTCACCGATGTAGATCAGCTGGCATCTGGAGCAACGGATGCAGTAGATGAGGTTGGAGGAGGTGCAGGTGAACCTCTGTCGGACTTGGAATGACTGCTTGGGTCCCTGAAAGGAGTGGATGGGGGAGGTGAAGGGACAAGTGTAGCATCTCTTGCGGTTGCAAGGGAAAGTGCCCGGGGAAGGAGTGGAGCGGGAGGGAAGGGAAGAATTGACGAGGGAGTTGCGGAGGGAGCGGTCTTTGCGGAAGGCAGACAGTGGGGGAGATGGGAAGATGTGGCGAGTGGAGGGGTCACGTTGGAGGTGACGAAACTGGCGGAGGACTATCTGTTGTGACGTCCCAGTATGGTGGTGTTTGTTTTAGACATTTCGGCAGTGACCATTTAGTCTTTTAGTCCCATATACTGTAAACTTCCTACCAGAATGACCACAGGCCATATGACTTTTTTTCTGAAAGATTATTTGGCAGACTAAATTATGTTTTCTTTATTTCAGATACTTGGCCTGTACAACAATATCAACCCCGAAGGCTCCCCTTCCCCCTGCTGCGTTTCTCAAGACCTGGAGCCCCTTACTATCCTCTACTACATTGGCAAAAATCCCAAAATTGAACACCTCTCGAATATGATCGTTAAGTCTTGCAAATGCAGCTAAGAACGATTACATCCCTTGAAAATCCCAGGCTCATCAGTGTTAAACAAAAGAACAATACACGGTACTAGTTTGAACTATTTGGAAACTTTTTTTTCATTTAACTACCAACAGAAACAAATGGAATAAAAAATGTACATTGAAGGCGTTATTTCTATCCTTCATCTACTATTTTAGTGTGATAGATGAGACACAGAACCTTTAATTTTTTTAAATAAAACACTGGAAGAATTGTAATTGTAATATGTGAAATAAAATGAGTCCCACTTAGTGGAAATGTTGTACAGGTCCCGTGCCTTACTTGATCTCTTGTGTATTGTTATGCAGTTGGCATCCTATATACCCCATTCTTTGGGCACGTATAATCAAATGTATTGCTGGTAAGTTCATTAAGGGGATGTGTTATTGGGTCAATGTGGCTTGAAAGGATAAGAAAATTTGAAATCAATGTAAATGGTCAAATATCATATTGGCTTGGAATGCTGGCAGTAAGCGTTTGGGCCTAAAATGAGAGTTGATGGGAAAAAGAAGACTTAAAATCAAAATTTTGAGATACTTATAGGAGAAATGTCTTCACAGTGAAGAATTTCTGGCTAGAAAAAGATTTGAATAATTTGGTGAGAAGGCTAACAGTTGGGGTTAATTTCTTCAAAACAGAAGTTTTTCTCTTTCTTTCTCAAAGGTTTCAACCACATATTAACCTCAAAAATGTAGTGGTACAGAGTCTTATGCAATAGGAGTGCTGTTTGGGTATTTAGCTGCAGCAATCAGATGTGGTTGATGGAGAACGCTCCTAATTTCCCAACTATTAAAGTCAATGGCTAGTAGATCCAGGTGGCAGAAATGTTTCTCATTAAATAATTGTACATCTATTTTTATATACTACTTTGCCAATATGATTCCAAAGTTCGCCAATTCTGGTGAATCTGACCTTGTGTTTACAAATCTTCGTGCAAAATTGTGATGCCCCTTTTGCAGTGCAGGTCAGAAGTGCAGAGGTCAGCATTCGCAGTTTGTGAGACTTGTAATATTGTGGGCCTCTATTTTTAATATCTGAAATACTGGCTAAGTATTAACTCAGGTTCAGTGATCTTTTTGCCATCTCTTCAATCTGAGCTCCTGTTAAGCAAGACCACACAACAGGAGCAGATTCCTCCAAATCCAGGGCAAATGTATTTGCAAAAACGAATGCAGAGCACAGATATATGTGGATTGTTTTCATTGAGTTTTCGGTTTCTTGGGTTCTGTATTTAAACTTCATCGTTAAAAGCAGTTCATGAAATGCACTTGCTCCCGCATACCGAACTGAAGGTGTGCAAAATAACACTACTTTTCTCCTTTCTCCAAATTGATCATCGACCTATATACAAAATTTAAACTCTAATTCTTCGTTAATTTCTGTTTTCAAATCTATCAGTGTGATGCTTTATTGTTGCCAGTTTAATTATGAGTGAACAATTAGCAAACACAAAACTGAAATGTGTACAGTATTGTTAAAAATAAAGAAAATAGAACAACAATATGAAAGTGATGCTTCTGTTTACACCGAGGTTAAAACATTTTATCTATAAGGGCAGCCGAGCAGGCTTCTCTGACCAGGCACCCATTCTGTTTCAGGCTGGAAACAGGTCAATAGTAATGATACTAGGATTGTGCCTT
Source organism: Raja brachyura (assembly GCA_963514005.1). The sequence goes on from OY740788.1 coordinate 44,367,841, forward strand.
TTTAATCATGTTACACTAGGGATGCTGTAAGATACTGCAACATGGAATAAGAGCATGTGGATCTCTGCCTAGCAGTTCTTCAAGTGGTGTGATTCATTTTAAGCGGAGACCAATTTTTTTTTTCCACAGAACAAAAATCATCAGGGTTCATTAATCCATCAAAACCCCATGTCTTATCATCATTAATAGAGTTCCTTCATGTGCTTTATGAATACTGGGATGCATCAATTTTCCCCGAGAGCTTCATTTCTTTCTTTTGTTGTACGACCAGTTCAAGTAATAGTGCTGGATTATTTTGTAGTGCTCTGCTGGTAGAAGAAGCATGTGTGGTCGGAGCTGTAGCTGAAAGTTGGAGAAGCACAGATCTCCCCTCCCCATCCCATAGGAGTATTGCTTCCTGAGCAGGAGATCCATGTTTTAATCCTGCTCCACAAAGTCTACAGGATTTTGGAATTTGTTGCCTTTGTGTCTGTGGCCACTTGATATTGTCTCCTCAGCAGGATGCTACTGAAATCTTAGTCAAGAAACAGCATTATAACCGGCAATGTAATTATGAGATCACTAACTTGAAATAAAGGCTCTGAATGGTTGTTGCAGACAAAGTCATTGGTTCAGTAGTTATTGTTTTAGGGAAAAAGGCAAGGAAATTGATCATTTTTTCAAAACAAAACAATGCAGGCAATATTGGCTTCCTTCTGCATAGTATTATAGCTATCCAAAGAGTATCTACTCTCTACAGCTCCAGTAATAGTCCTGGTGGGTAACTACAGTACGGTGCAGGAACAGCTGGAAAACAGCCTGTATATCTATAATCATAGCATCTCACAGCTGAGGAGGACAGGAATATCCAAGTGCTCGAGTTTATTTAGTTGGAGAATTATAAAAAGTCAATGTAATCAAACTGTAAGCTATTTTTTACTTCCAATGTATTTTAATTGTGAAAAACTATTTAAAATATTAATTTCAAAAGTCTTCCGTTATTATACTCTGGGAATATCCCACTGTTGTGACTATTTCCATTCATATCTTAAGTGCAAAGTAAATATAAGGTCACTCGAAAAATATGCAAGAAACTCTGTGCTGAAATTTCACAAGTTAACTCATGGAAATAACAGTGACCTTTGACAACTTCCTTAAGATATACAGTGGAAAATATGCTGATGTAGTTGTACAAATAAAATAAATATCCAGATTCCCTTCATTACTTCTTATGACTCACTGATGTGGATAGGGCATTCATTTAAACCATTTAAAAATCCCTGTGCCTGCAGTGCTCATCATACCAGATGATAAAACCATGTTAACTATTTTATAATACTGCCTATTCGTTTTAGATCTTTTCCCCTATGATTTACATTTTTCATTGAGATATAAAGAGTAAATCATTTTAAAGGGTCCGTGCCTTCAAATAAAAAGTAGCTGGCAAAATGTCTTTCATTTGGCAAGTGTGAAGACTCATACATCATCTTCATTATTGTAATATTGCCTGCAATGATACATTTTGGCTGGATTTACATGTATGAGGTAATTGCATCATGTGTTTCAGACAAATGACAAAACAATGTTTGCCAAATACGTTTTTCACGAAGACAGTGGGCTGAACTTAGTTCTCATCTAACACTTTTTAAAGAGCAGTTAAAATTCACAAACCATGCATTGTGGATAAATACGTGGAAACCACTTCTGACATTGAAGAAGCCAGTTGCAAGCACTTTTGTCCGGGATAACCTATCTTTAACTCTCTGAGTTTTATTCATTGTGGATGGTGTGAGGGTCTCTATATATGAATGGCATCATTTTTCTTTTAATTCTTATAGAAAGAGATAGGATGCCAGAATGTCAAACTATGCGTGACTGTGCTGGACGCAGGCAAATGTTAAATGCTTTTTTTTAAATAGAATCTAAGACCTATCTCTGTATTTTGCTCAGTAAATACTTCTGCTGATTTTTTTTCTTTGCCCCATTAGGATGAAGTTTATTTTCCTCAGGATTGCACTGATAATATTAACCTTTCTCTTGTAATGCTGAAGTCCTTGAATCTATTGTTTAAAAACAAATTGTACACTTATTCTTGGTCCTTAGTAAATGTTGGACATTTTATAATCTTACCACTTGGGTGGGAGAGTGGGTGCTTTTTCCTTACTTTATCTTAAAAACGTACATTTTGGTCAAACATACATATTTGTTGGCTAATTACTATGTATTTTAACACATGGTATATCTGTGAAGCCTGCAAATCTTGTGGTGCTCGAGTGGTTAAATAAATTATTTCGGTTTAACTTTTTTTGGCGTTCCTTGACTTATTGTAGAAAGTATTTCACAGATAATATAGCAGCCTAGGATATAAAACGTTCTTACTCAGATTACGAGGGAGATCATAATTCAGGGACCTGTTGGCTGAAAACTGGGCTAGAATACACAATTAAATTCCATTTTACCACTGCTCTCAAAGACTGTTATGGTTGGAAAAGGCAACATTAATTTATAGAGTATATTTTAGTTAAATATTTTGAAGCTGAACATAATTTATCATTGAAGAATGATCCCTTGATTTGCATTAAATGGATGTAATGGCTAATTATCAATGACAACAGACTCTTCAAAGAAAAAATGGGAAGATCCTCATACAGTATATATTTGCTGTATTTATGAGCAGTCCCCAGAATAGCCCAGTTAACGTATTATTATTAAAATAAGGCATATATAAAAACGTTTGTGACTTTTTCAATTGTTGGTGCTTGACAGGCTAATTATATTGGTTAAAGGTTGACTGGTCTGAAGAATGGTTCAAATTTTCACTGCGGTATAATTGACAGATGGGTATGTAGCAGGTGGGACCTACCAAGATAATAATGCCAAGATAAGAAAGACATGGAAGTGACAGATGTGCGAATGTTAGTGGTGATCAATTTAATAATACGATCTCCATCGCACACCATTGAAATCAACAGTGCTTTCTACTTCAATTTTTTTAACATGCCACAAATGAATGTGTCTTCAGTGCTGATACCATAAGCAATATGCTTGAGACAAAAGTCCCTGTGCAGGAAGTCAGATATTTGGCCTGATTATGTACTTAAGCCAATTTGGAAATATATGGAAGTGACAACATCATTTTATTAGAATGAAGCAGCTGTTTAAAATGGCAATTGTTTCAAAACATGTCAAACTTTTAAATGGATGGTGGGACTCAGGGCACAGAAAATGTTTGCATCAGCAGAATAAAATATATTTGCTAGGCAAGAATGAAATTAAAGGTCGAATTAATGAGGATAAATAAATAAATATGGAATAGAAAGGAAATGTTGAAGATGCTGATCCTCTGTTTTTGACCAGGGAATCATGTTTGACTCGAGTGTAGCTGTCTGACATGAAAGTAAATAACCACAAATCTCTGTGGCAAATGTAACATGACAGTCATCTGCTTTATGTCCACACTTGCCTGGATGTTAGGGTGACATAGGCTTCATTATTGGAAAGAATATGGATGTTGCTGAACACTGTACAATTGGTGGCAAGCAACTGACTCTTAATCTTACTGGAATGGCATTGATGGATCAACCATGGAAACACAGATGGAATTAAACTAGTACAAGAATGAGGCGTTGTATTTTGGTACGTTAAACCAGGGCTGCACTTACGCAGTCAACAGTAGAGACCTGGACAGTGATGCAGAACAGAGGGACGTAGTGGTACAGGGACATATTTAACTGATAGTGATGACACAGGCGGACAGTGTGGTGAAAAGCACTTGACACAGTTGTCCTCATTGGTCAGGTCATTGAGTACAGGAGTTAGGATGTCATGTTACAACTGTGCAAGTCGTTGGTGAGTATGCAGTGATATTTGCTCTACAAAGTTGCCCTTCAACATCATGTTAGTGTGAATATTTATCTTTGACCTCAGCTACGTTAAGGTTTCTTGGAACTTTCCTAGTAAAATTCTGCTTTGATGTTGGGTGCTGTAACTGTCACTTCTCCTTTGACAATCAATTCTTGTGCCCATGTTTGTTTGAGAATATGATGAGAACTAGAGTTGAGTATTTTAGTGGAACTGAAATGTGCATTGGTGAATACCACGATGGCAAAATTGATGATTCTATTTGAAGCTTGAAAAAAATAAAGGTACCCCATTTCTCCCACACAGAAACAATGTGCACAACCTTATTGCACTAAATTATGATTTTCATGTTTAGAGTTGGGAAGGGATAATTGACAGAAATTGATCAGTAGGTTTAGGCTCTGATCTTACTCTCTGCAACGTTATCCTAAAACAAAACATGAACATAGGAAACAGAAGCAGAAGGTTATATATTTCTCTATATCTCTCCTAAATGGTCAACTCCTTATCCCAATCACATGTATGAGGGATGGCTTCTCAGTCAAAAGTAAATCCCTTGAATGTCCTGAGGGGTCTCACTGCTGTTATACCGACTGTTGTCTGGTGTTGCACTCCTTGTGCAGCCCTGCATCATTGCACCGATTCCCTGTAGTTACACTGGCAAAATCAGCCCAGTTAACCATTGCCAGGTGTAAACTGTACTTCAATGGAAATACATTAGACAATAGGTACAGGAGTAGGCCATTTGACCCTTTGAGCCAGCACCGCGGGAGTATGACAGCTCCAAGGGAGGTAGGTGATTTTAATTGTAAATCATTTTAATTAATTAGTTAACATTTTGTAATAGTTAATCTAAATTAAATTAATTAATTAATGGTTTGACTTTGTTTTAATTCATATATTTGCCATTGTATATTTTTTGTCATCATTGTTTCTGTTTTATATGTCTGGAGTGGACCATGTAGACCTTGTATGTTGCTTGCCTTTCCAGCAATACAGATTCCACTGAGTATAGATCAATTCTACTCAGTCTCTCCAGAGGACAACCCCATTATTCCAGGACACAATTTAGCTGCACTGGCTCCAAGTGAGGTACAGACACCTGGGAATTATTGCATATGATTCCCTCACTGATGTATCACCAAATCACAGCAGCACTGTGATGACACCCTCTGAATCAGCATCAGGCTACTTCTCTTAATCTTTCCACTGGTGTAATTTGATGTCTTCTTAGGCAGCCCCTTAGGGATGAGAGACGATTTTCTTACACTCTGGTTCTATGGGCTCTGAGGTCAAGATGGGACCTGCTTGCTACATGGCAGATAGGGCAGGAGGTTCTGGACGAATGTGTTGATGACCAAAAGCAGAGCAGTAGTTTCGAGACAGAGCTATTTCAAGGTTTAATTATTCCAGAGCATTCTTGTCTGGCCTCACATCCTCTCCTGCCCTTATATGATGAGATAGTCCTGTTCACTGTGTTCTGTAACAGGCATTATCTTCCATTGTGAACAGTCCCACTTCTTCCTCTATAACCCCTTCAGTCCGACATGTCATGATTTTTAGCTGGCCCTAGGTTGGTGACAGTGTCATAAACTTTCAGGCCCCATGTGCTTGCATCCCTTTTAAGATCCCTACTTGACTTTAACCAAAGAGGGAACCTATTGAAGAAGAGAAACCAATTTAAATTATTCTCCAGCAAATTCAGGGTTATCACAAGGACCTGCTGCTTGGCTGCTGTAAATTACCTTTGATGCTGGTGGGTGGTGGGAGAATCAGGGGATGTTTAGTTTACTTTAGTTTATTGTAGCGTAGACTGAGGTACAGTGAAAAGCTGTTTTGTTGCGTGCTATCCAGTGAGCTGAAAGACAATAATGATTACAATCCAGCCATCTATGGTGTATGAACACAGGATAAAGGAAATAACATGTAGTGCAAGATAAAGTCCAGTGACGTTCCATGAAAGATAGTCCGAGAGTCTCCAATGAGGTAGATGGTAGCTCAGGACCGCTCTCTAGTTGTTGATAGGATGGTTCAGTTGCTTGATAACAGCTGGGAAGAAACTGCCCCACAATCTGGATGGTGAGGGGCATATGATAGGCAAATAAGTGGGAGAATGGGCCATTATGGACTTCACCCTTCCTGAGATGATCTGCTGCTGGCTGTTTTGGTCTGGCCTTGTCTCACTGAAAACAAATCTCTTTTCCACCATAATACAGGGAACCAAGATGCCCTGTAATGGGATTTTAAAGCAATTTAGCAGAAGGCAAAAAAACGGAGCAGAGCATACAAACACAAACAGGATGTAATTGGAATGAGATTTTCTGTGTTCTTTCCTAAGCCCCCTAGTGTGACTGTCATGAGGATTTACAAGTGAAACCGTGGTTCCAGCAAGTCTGGATTTTGTTCCATCCCAGCAACCTTTCAAAGTGGTAAAACATGAGAACTGTCACCAGAGGAAAAACCCATTCAACAACTTGATGAACTCAGACCACTCCCCAATCAAATTATTTCCATTGTGCTCATAGCCGAACAATTCCTACAGCTAAGAAATAATTTAAAATCTGTCTCCAGCGAGTGTGCCCTTAACTCATGGTCATCGCAAACACCTGGTGGTGGGTTGGTTAATTGCTCACCGCAAGGTACTCCTGGTGTAGGTGTGTGGTCGGAAAAACTGTGCGGAGTTAACAGCATGTGGAAGAGAATATGAAAACAAGTGGGAAATTGAGATTTGTAGGGAGGAACTGCAGATGCTAGTTTAAATCAAAAATAGACACAAAAAGTTGGAGGCAGCATCTCTGAAGAGAAGGAGTGGGTGACGTTTCGGGAAACGAGAGATATAGATGATGATGTAGAGAGATAAAGAACAATGAATGAAAGATATGCCAAAAAAGTAACGATGATACAGGAAACAGGCCATTGTTAGCTGTTTGTTGGGAGAAAACGAGATGCTGTTGTGACTTGGGTGGGGGAGGGATAGAGAGGGAGGTATAGAGAGAGAGGGATGGAGAGAGAGAGAGAATGAAATTGATGGGTTCACAGAGAGAGGTACAAGAGACTGTAGTTGCCGGATTGTTGTGACTTTCTCTCGCAACAATCTGCGAGAGAAAGTCAGCAAGTCGAGCAATATTTGTGGGTTTATTAATTTCAGGTCGAAACTATGCATCGGGACTGATTGATAGAATCATGGACCTAACAAATCTAATAAAGATAATCACAGTGGAAACTGCATAAATAAAGTTGTCACTGATATACCTTTTGTGTTCTAATATAAGGGCATTTTCAGAGACTTTGACAACTTGCAGGAAGCATCTTCCTCTATGCAATCCCAGGAGCTAGTTACAGTATGCTCAAAAACATCCAGTGTTAAAGAAGGAAATCATATTTAGAGTTAAATGGCAGATGATGAGGAAACTACATACAGGGTAGGTCAACCGTTCATATGGGGATGATCTTCTTCTAGTGATCGCTGGAATATATTGCATCCAGAACCAGAGTTAAAGAGAGGTACTAGTGGGTATAAGCGATATTTGTGGTTCAAGATAGAAGCTTTGTAGGTTCATACGAGTGTGGACGTCATATCAGCAAATAGTAGTTTGCAATATTTTGTATCATAAAAAAAAATTGGCAAATTCTTGTCAGATGTTATAGCATTCTAGTTCTTACATTTATAATGTTTTATTCATAATGTTTATTCAGTCTTAATATACATTTAAGAGTTCTGCTCTTGTGGTGGCCTGTGAGCCTCAGCAAGTTTGACTGCACAGGGACAGGTCCAGTCCAAATTAGAAGATGTAAGATGACTTCCGTGGTCACTGATATCAGCATTGCCATGCATGCTGTTCAGTCTGTGATTCCCAATGGATGTATTTCTTGACCAATAATGACATTTTACTTTGGGAATTTTATCAAAACCTCTCCTGCACGGACATAAGTATGATGTATGTTTGGTTTTCATTATTATTTCAGTCACTGGAATAAAGGGAATCAAGCAGCATTTCAAGTCTTAGTGCAGTTATTGAAAAATGGCAGACTTTTGATTCTATGTAACCACTGTGTTGGCGAAGATTGCTACTGAATTACACGCAAGATCAACTCGCAGCGACACAAAGCAAACTATGAGTTGTACAATCATCTGTGAGCCAGAGAAAAACATAATATATATAAGCATTACCACATGTGTGCAGGAAATATATTCCAGCCTGTATCATCTACTTGATTTAACTGTCCATTTCCTAGTGTGTTTTAATCTGGGCCTTCATTTTTTTCACCTCTGAAGAAGCCTGGAGCAGCCACACGTCAGCATGTCACAAGTTGTCCCTTGGCCAGATGTTGGCCATTGCAATTGTAGAATGGTGTCGGCAAGGAAGGGTTTGCAGGGTTTGCTCCTCACACCAACCCCAATAATTATTCAGTACACTATAAAACCACATAATTACATATGTGCACATAGGTACAGCATGTCTATTGAATATGCACCTCCAAGAAGAGTCATATTTAAACTCCTGAGGATGTCTATGAAATAGTTCTTAAACAAAACGAACTGTAGTTGAATTGACATGCAGGTTTGTTGGAATGATGTTGCAAAGTTCCTTACCCATAAAGACAGCATAACTGATAGTAACTGATGCATCGTAACAAACAGTAAAACCCGTTTCAGATTGATGACACTTCGTCCGAGCTGAAGTAAATTGTTCATCAGATTTGCTATCGTTGTAGCCTTGCATGGTAACTTGTCAATGGACATATTTTGTCCTACTGCACACTTCTACATATTCCATTGCTATTCGTCCCAAAAAGAATATAGTCCTGACTCTTCTCATCTAACTCATCCAAACATATCACCTTGAATTCAATGTACCAATTAGTAATCTCTGGAATTAAGTTCTGTAGAGGCTGTTCAACTGGTAGAAGGGTGAAGGCTTGAAGAAACTGTTTCGAGAATCAGTCTGAAGAAAGGTCCCGAACCAAAACGTCATCTGTTCATTCCCTCCACAGATGCTGCCTGACTTGCTGAGATCCTCCAGCCCTTTGTTTTTTGCTCAAAATTTTAGCCTCTGTTGTGTCTTGTGTGTCTCTCCCAAACGATGGCTCTGGCTTCAGGTCACACACCAAATAGGATGAGTTATTTGCAGGCTGCCAATAACTCCAAGAGCATGGCAGTGGTTCCCATTTCCCTCACACCCCTTCAAGACTGAAAATGTCTTTGTCTTTTGTTTCAAAATAATCTATTTTGTCCCCAAGCTATAAAGGTTTAACCTCTGTCAGATTTGATTAATTTAGAAGGATTTTGAATAGATATAAAGAGAGACTCAATGTAGATTCCCACATATCATGTAGCAATGTTACAAAATTTTGAGATTTAAAAAATCAAGTCTGCAATTTATCCCATCAGATAAAGCATAAAAAGAAGTTTAATTTGACACCTAATTTACTTTCATATCTTCAGTATTAAGAAAGTTATGGCCATTTTCATACTCGGAAATGAGCATCTTGCTTCCCATTGCCTTTCAATTGACTTAACTCAAAAGCTGTGATCTGGAAAAGTTAAAAGTCCATAACATTCTTAAAAATTAAGAGAACTCAATGAAATTTTCAGTTATTATAGATTGAAGCATTCTGAAACAAATATTAAACAATCTTACTTGGATTACCTGAAATTAAAGCATATAATTAGTTAGTTATCTAATTGTAGCTAATTACAAAATTCAATGAGTAGATCTAAACATCTATCAATTTCTTAAGAAAAGATAAACTTTTTTAAAATTGCCTAAGTGTCCAAATAACATTCACACAATAATCCACAATATAACATAATTTTAAAATCTCATTTTCATGAATTTCTGGGCCAAATGGAAGGAATTTAGTGTTTTATGCCTGTAAATTAATGGCCATTTAAATCAACTAGCGAGTGGGTTTTAGTGGAATGCGGTGGATTGGAACGTTGCGGTTAGCAGTGAAGTCGGGGGGAAAAATACTGGGGGTTCATACATTTTTTGGGGACCCCATTTCGCAACATAAAAATATTATTAATGGCTCCCGAAAAACCAACTTTTAATATAAAAATAAACTATTTACCTTTTTTTCTCCCCTAAGCAAAATGCTTCCGGTTGTCTGCGCTCACGGCTTTTGAAGGTGATTTTTAAATTACTCTAGTTAATAAATAATCTAGAGTAATTTAAAAATACCACCATTCATTAAATGTCGGAGCGATTTTTCTTCAGCAACCAAATTGCCCGACATTCATCGATTATCCAGGCCTATGGAAAAATGGCACTTTAAGCCCGCCCCCCTCTGCAAGGCGCGAAAGTCGCGCACACGGGGAGCGGCAGAAGTGCAGCGCCGGTAAAGGTAAGTTTTGTAACATACCTATATCATGTTGATATAACAAGATGGATAGAAGATTCATTAACACTCTTGCAACAAGGATTGTTTGAGTTGAAAAAATAAGGCTAAATATATCCAGGAAATCAGCTTCCATAGCTAGGCTTTGGTTATTCTCTGGTTAGACTTTGAAACCCTTAGCACAGCAGTAAAACTAAAATTGTTAGCCTGCCATTTTAAAAGGTTAACATGGATAGAAGGGATTGGTTTGGTCCAATGTCCTTTCTTTTTATACACTTATGCGCCTGTTCCACTCAGGCGACTCTTTATGTGACTGCCAGGGACTAGTTTTAATGGAATTCACCTACGACACCTGGCGACAGCACTTACGACATCCTACGACAACACCTACATCAACCTACGACGGCCAACGACGGCAAAAATTGTCACCACTGTCGCAGAAAAATTTTCAACATGTTGAAAGTTTTGCTGCAGTCGCCTGCAGTCACCCAAAAAATCGCCTAAGTGGGACAGGCCCATGAAGAATCCAAGATTAGAAACTTCGCACTTTTGGCTGTTAGAGCTCAACTGAAATAAGCTGAGCTCAGTATTTAGTGGATGTAGAGCATTAACGCAGAATGTTTCCTTATCAGCATAAATTGGCAGTCTTATTAAAAACAATGTTGAAATGTGTCCGGTGAGGGAAATGGAATAATTCACACTGGATGATTCTCTGATGATGGAGTTAAGGCACATTCCTGGACTGAAGAGATTATATATTTGACCTTGGAACATTTGATGCTGACACTGGAATACTTCCCGACACTGGCATTCTTCAATATGATGACTGAAATTTTTGAACTAAATGGACTGGATTTTCATCGCATTGATGGAATAGCACAGCTGAACAAAGAATCTATTCATAATTTTTAAAGCAATGAAATGGACGCACCCTGACGCGAGCAAAATCTGCTAATGAGATTGATGTCTGCCAAAGTCCAGCACAATAGCACAATACAAACAGGAATTTGATTGAATCTGTGTTTAAGGTCTGTTGGTAAATGCTGCTCACCACCAAGCAAAAATGAACAGAACATGTAAGCCAAAACACAAGGCGCTGGAGTTACTCAGCAGGTGAGGCACCATCTGCAGAGGAAATTGATAGACAACATTACGGTTGGGACGAAATGTGTAGGAAGGAACTGCAGATGCTGGTTTACACCGAGGATAGACACAAAAAGCTGGAGTAACTCAATGGGAGAAGGAATGGGACAAAGTGTGCTGATCCAAGACATCACTTATTCATTCCCTCCACAGATGCTGCCTGACCTGCTGAGTTACTCCAGCACATTGTGTTTTACTCAAAATTACATAATCTACAGTTCCTTGTGAATATCTAGGCCTCTTATTTGCTTACACATCATCACTTATCCTGTGTGCATTGTCCACACAGTTAGGGACCTAGTCATGAATCGTAAACTATGGACTTTGTGCATTTAAGTGGCAAAGTACCTTCTTCCCATCTCTACATTTCTGTTATGGGCTACCACCTTTTCACGGTGAAGCATTAATGTGATATGATGGTTTAAAGAAAATATTATTTTTCTGCCTGCTGGAGTACTATCATTTATGGAAGACATACAGTACTGGAACCCCAGCATATCCAATCTTTCTCCATAACTAAAAGCCGCCAATCCATCTCCTTTGTACTGTCTCCAGCATAATCACATCTTTCCTTGATGGTTGAGACAAAAACTACACACAAAAATCCAAGTGCAGCCTAACCAATGTTTTGCAAAGTTGAAACGTTACATCTCAGCTCGTATATTCTGTGTCTCCACGTCTGAAGGCAAGCATGCCACATGCCTTCTTTACCACCCTATCCGCCTGCATTACCATTTTCAGGGTACTCCCAGTCACAGTGAAATTTTTAACTTGCATATCCAAGGTATGCAAATAATCACCATGTAAAGGGCGCTTACAAAGTTACAAAGTATCTGCGCCAGGGCACCTTTTGTTCTTCCCCTCTTGCCCCCCCCCCCTCTCTTCACAGCGGTCCCCCTCACGTCGGGTCCTCTATTGTTCTTCCCTCTCGGCAGTCCATGTTCAACCACACTCCTTAGCGACCAACATGTCTCATGTCATGCCCCTGTCTGACCTCCCAAAATACATCACCTAGCACTTTTTAGAATTACAATCCATGTACCAACACTCTCCAAGTGATATTTATCCTACAGTAACCTCAGACAACCTTGTTTATTACCTAAAACAACACCAACTTTCATGTCATCAGCAAACTTACTTACCACACCTTCTACATTCTCATAATAGTTGTTAATATAAATCACAAACAACAGAGGTCCCAGAATCTGATCCCTGTGGAACCCTGCTCTTCACAGACTTCCAATTAGAAAAAAATATCCTTTCACCACGTCCCTATGGCTCATAACATCAAGCCAATTTTGGATCGAATTACCTGGTTTGCCTTGAAGCCCATGTGCCTTAAACTAATATGTGGAACCATGTAGGCTGGTCCAGAAGGTTAAGGTACATGGGACAATGTAATAATAAATAATAATACATTTTATTTATAGAGCGCCTTTCAGGACTCTCAAGGACACCTTACAATTAAACCAAAAAAATGTAGCCTCACTATTTCTCTCTATGAACTAAAACAAGCATGGTAATGCTTGTCTACTCTTTGAACTCACTTCAACGTCGATGATGAATGCAGGGTGATAATATCATAGAATCATAGAATCATAGAAAATAGGTGCAGGAGTAGGCCATTCGGCCCTTCGAGCCTGCACCGCCATTCAATATGATCATGACTGATTAATCCAACTCAGTATCCTGTACCTGCCTTCTCTCCATACCCCCTGATCCCTTTAGCCACTAGAGCCACATCTAACTCCCTCTTAAATATAGCCAATGAACTGGCCTCAACTACCTTCTGTGGCACAGAATTCCACAGACTCACCACTCTCTGTTCTCATCTCGGTCCTAAAAGACTTCCCCCTTATCCTTAAACTGTGACCCCTTCTTCTGGAGTTCCTCAGCATCGGGAACAATCTTCCTGCATCTAGCCTGTCCAACCCCTTAAGAATTTTGTAAGTCTCTATAGATCCCCCCCTCAATCTCTTAAATTCCAGCGAGTATAAGCCAAGTCTATCCAGTCTTTCTTCATATGGAAGTCCTGCCATCCCAGGAATCAGTCTGGTGAACCTTCTCTGTACTCCCTCTATGGCAAGAATGTCTTTCCTCAGATTAGGAGACCAAAATGTACGCAATACTCCAGGTGTGGCCTCACCAAAACACTGTACAACTGCAGTAGAACCTCCCTGCTCTTGTACTCAAATCCTTTTGCTATGAATGCCAACATACCATTTGCTTTCTTCACAGCCTGCTGCACCTGCATGCCTACTTTCAATGACTGGTGTACCATGACACCCAGGTCTCCTTGCATCTCCCCTTTTCCTAATCGGCCACCATTCAGATAATAGTCTACCCTCCTGTTTCTGCTGCCAAAGTGGATAACGCACATTTATCCACATTATACTGCATCTGCCATGCATTTGCCCAGTTACCCAATCTATCCAAGTCACCTTGCAGCCTCCTAGCATCCTCCTCACACCTAACACTGCCCCCCCAGCTTCGTGTCATCCGCAAACTTGGAGATGTTGCATTCAATTCCATCACCAAGATCATTAATATATATTGGAAATAGCTGGGGTCCCAGCACTGAGGCTTGCAGTACCCCACTAGTCACTGCCGGCCATTCAGAAAATGACCCGTTTACTCTTACTCTTTGCTTCCTGTCTGCTAGCCAGTTCTCTATCCACATCAATACTGAACCCCCAATACCGTGTGCTTTATGTTTGTATCCTAATCTCTTATGTGGGTCCTTGTCGAAAGCCTTCTGAAAGTCCAGATATAACACATCCACATTATATCATGACTTTATGTTTATTTAGTGTTTTATTTTTCTATTTGAAAGCTCAAAGCTTTGGACATCTTTCCCAGCGGGAAATCATTAAGAACAAAAATGGACAATATTAATAATGAATAATAATTAATAACACAAACATCATTATCACTAATGTAGCTAAACAATAAAAAAGGCAGCCTTGTTAAAATCATTTTACAATAAAAATTATGTAAACATTAGAAATTTAAAACATTGCAGTTTAGGATCAATTTAGCATTTATGTAAAAGTATGTTGTTCCATTGACAAGCAGCTTAATCCATTCATTCTCAACCATCTGGAATTTCGATAACCCAAATACCAAGTTTTAAAAAACAATTTTGATCGGACTCAAAGATTCAGCAAGGAGAGGCTTTCTGGGCTGCCAGGGATATGTACGTCTTGGATGGATTGCCCCCTAAGTACCAGTGAAATTCACAGCTCAACTCCTTTGTCGACTGTACAGGAACAACTACGGACATGGGATCGATTAGCTGTCATATTTCATTATGTCATTTAAACCCCTTGACTCTGTTACAGATTTGTAACACTTTCTGCACTGTTTAGTGTACTTACAGTAGTAGATCTAAAAGTGAACTGATTGTAACTTCTACGGAGTAACTTTAAGGGACCAGTCGAGTGAAAAATGAGATTTCAGTGCAATACTTTTATGAATATTGGAAGAATCCAGTTTTCACAAACATTGCTCAACTTGTCTGTGCAAATTAGGATTTGGAGAGATTCGCCTTTGCCACAGTCAATCTATCCTGCATATTCTCTTCAAACCAAACTTGCAAAGAGACAGACACTGTCAAAGTCAGTATATGGTGACCTGACTGTGCCCATGCCAGGATTCATGGTGCAGGCACTCTGTAAGACCGAAGGACAGCTGGAAATATGAACACAGCCAACACCAACAGCATCAGGTTAAAGGGCCTGTCCCACTGACGCGACTTTACTGCGAGTGCCTTCATCCTTCAAGCTCGAGGGCACTTGCCTGGAAAACCTCGAGCTGGATCGACCGTCAGCGATGAAACCGCGAGCTGGATTGACCGACCGCGCGCACACACACACACACACACACAGACACACACATCACAAAGGCAGGGGCCAGGGAAAGTGCAGGAGCGCTGTCGGAAATTCACACCCGCGATGAAGAGTAAGGTCAAGTATGGTTGCATAGAGTACGGTAAGTCCTTTAGAGAGCGCGGAATGGGGGGGGTGTAGAGAAGAGGAGAAAGGAGGGAGAAGGGGGGGTGGGAGAAGGGGGGGGGGGAGAAAGGGGGTGGGGAGAAGGAGGGGGGAGAAGGGGGGAGAAGGGGGGAGAGATGGGGGGGTGGGAGAAAGGGGGGGAGAAAGGGGGTGGGGAGAAGCAGGAGGGAGAAGGGGGGAGAGAAGGGGGGAGAGAAGGGGGGAGAGAAGGGGGGGAGAGAAGGAGGGAGAGAAGGGGGGAAAGAGAGAAAGGGGGAAAGAGAGAAGGGGGAAAGAGAGAAGGGGGAGAGAAGGGGGGGAAAGAGAGAAGGGGGAGAGAGAATGGGGGAGAGAGAAGGGGGGAGAGAGAAGGGGGGAGAGAGAAGGGGGTGAGAGAGAAGGGGGTGAGAGAGAAGGGGGAAGTGAGAAGGGGGGAGGAGAGAGGGGGGAGGAGAGAGGGGGAGAAGGGGGGGGAGAGAAGGGGGGAAAGAAGGGGGGGAGAAGGGGTGGAGATACTTTTAAGGAGCCAGATAACATTTAATAAAGTTTAGCGGGCATTTAACTTACCGGTCAGTTTTCCTTGGTCCTGAAAACTCCAGTGAGCCAATTAAAATGCCTGGTCAGCGATGGAGATTGCCTGCCGCTGCTCTCGACTGCCTGTAACTAAATTGCGACCCCACTCCACTGCACTACGAGTTCAAAAGAACCATGCCGACCAATTTTTACTCGCATGAAGGAGAGTTCCAGTGACCCTATATGACCTCCTAGGACCACAAGTCGACCATGCTGTGAGTTTGAGTTGAGGGCAAACTCTTCTAAACTCGCAGATTTGGTCGCCGCAGTGGGACAGCATCCTTTATGCTGTGTGCATGACTCCTCATACCCTGCCTGAACCTCAAGCCAACTGAGTGATACAGATCAAGTAAGAGTCTTGGGACCATCAGGTACCGTATAGAGTACACTGCTACACCTCTGAGTGGAAGGTTCAATGCCAAATTTAGGCAGCACAGTGGTAGAGTTGCTTCCTCACAGTGCCAGAGACCCGGGATTAATCCTGACTTTGGGTTCTGTCCATGGGGGGTTTATATGTTAATTCTATGATTACATGGGTTCCTTCTGGGTGTTCCAGTTTCTTCCCTCATCTCAAGGGAGTGGATGAGACAGTGGGAAAGCACAGAACTAACGTGCATGGGTGATTGATGGTCGGCGCGGACTTGGTGGGCCAAAGAACCTGTGTCCATGCTGTACCTTTAAACTAAACATAACTAATGCCTTGTGTAGAAAGGAACTGCAGATTTTGGTTTCTGAAGAAGGCTCCCGATCCGAAACATCACCCATCCAAAGATACTGTCTGACCCGCTGAGTTACTCCAGCACTTTGTGTAACCAATCTCACTTTGTCTCTGTCCATTAGCACTGCCTGACCTGCTAGGCATATCTTACTGCTCCACATGTCTCAGCTAGTGCACTGCAGTTTAGTATTCTCCCCCTCTAGCTACCTTTATTTTGTTGCTTTTATGTTTCTTTTGACTTCATCTACACCTTATCCCCCATGGCACCCTAAACATAGAAACATAGAAACATAGAAAAATAGGTGCAGGAGTAGGCCATTCGGCCCTTCGAGCCTGCACCGCCATTCAATGTGATCATGGCGGATCATCCAACTCAGTATCCCATACCTGCCTTCTCTCCATACCCCCTGATCCCTTTAGCCACAAGTGCCACATCTAACGCCCTCTTAAATATAGCCAATGAACTGGCCTCAACTACCTTCTGTGGCAGAGAAATCCAGAGACTCACCACTCTCTGTGTAAAGAATGTTTTCCTCATCTCGGTCCTAAAGGAATTCCCCCTTATCCTTAGACTGTGACCCCTTGTTCTGGACTCCCCCAACATCGGGAACAATCTTCCAGCATCTAGCTTGTCCAACCCCTTAAGAATTTTGTAAGTTTCTATAAGATCCCCCTTCAATCTTCTAAATTCCAGCGAGTACAAGCCGAGTCTATCCAATCTTTCCTCATATGAAAGTCCTGACATCCCAGGAATCAGTCTGGTGAATCTTCTCTGTACCCCCTCTATGGCAAGGATGTCTTTCCTCAGATTTGGAGACCAAAACTGTACTCCTATACTCAAATCCTTTCGCTATGAATGCTAACATACCATTTGCTTTCTTCACTGCCTGTTGCACCTGCATGCCTACTTTCAATGACTGGTGTACCATGACTCCCAGGTCTCGTTGCATCTCCCCTTTTTCTAATCTGCCACCATTCAGATAATAGTCTACCCTTATGTTTTTGCCACCAAAGTGGATAACCTCACATTTATCCACATTATACTGCATCTGCCATGCATCTGCCCATTCACTCAGCCTATCCAAATCACCCTGCAGCCTCCAAGCATCCTCCTCACACCTAACTATACCCCCCAGCTTGGTGTCATCTGCAAATTTGGAGATGTTGCATTGAATTCCCTCGTCCAAATCATTAATATATATTGTAAATAGCTGGGGTCCCAGCACTGAGCCTTGCGGCACCCCACTAGTCACTGCCTGCCATTCTGAAAAGGACCCGTTTCTAACTTATCCTATCTACGGTATTCCCATTGCCCTGTCTATGCTTCCCACACCCTCCCTGCAACTTAATACCCAACTTATGATCTTGTTTGGTAAGCTCAGTCATGACAAAAGGGTCTTTTACCTGAAACGTTAACCCTGTTTCACTTTTCACCGATGGTGCATGACCCGCTGATGATTTAAAACAATTTCTGTTTCTATTTCAGTATCCACAGAATATAAATGTTCACTCCAGGCAACAATCTTGAAAGGGCTGCAGCTCAAGAGATGGGCAACAACCTTCCCTGGTGCTTTGATCAAAAAGTGATGATGCATTAACTAGATGCAACTTCTCACCAGCTCCCACCATGTTTAACTCTTATTTAATTGTTCAATCTAAATTTGGGATGATCCAGATGCATTTGCCATTCACTCCTGATCTTCTCAATTAGCCTCACCAACTGCAAAGAGAATCAGTTTAGTATTTACTGAAAGTACATTTTAATACTCCTCAAACATTTATTTTTGGGTCCGAAGCTAAACTCCCACGAGCAATTGAGGATTTACGGGACTGACGTCCAGCTGTTTATTTTCCCTAAGGTAGGAGACTCTTTATTTGATTTCATTTTCAGAAGGGTATCTGGCCCAGTGCTCCATCGTGGACTGTGTGTGAGTCAAAATCACAAACATGAAACTCCTGGTTCCCACCAACAATCAATAAACAGAGTAGACCACCCAGCAGTAAATAACTTCACTGGGGATCCAGATTTGAAAGTAAAGTCATTAGCCCATTAATTGGCTCAAAGGACAAAAATAATCTAACATTTCCTCTCTTCCTCTGCCTAAATATCGTTCATGTTACTTATATTACACGTCTAGAAAACAATAAGTGTAAGAACAGCATCACTCACTTAGTTTGAAGTTCCCATGCAGTGGGGTGATGTTTAGCAACTATGTTACCCATTGACGGGGGCTGTTTTCCTATGTTGGAAATGAATACAAAGTGTGATGGCAGTGTTGAAGGATGGCCTTGCATTCACATTGAGATGAGTTTAGCCTGCAGTGTTTAAATGCCATATTAGGCTGCTTTTCTATAGTTAAACGGATTTTGTTTAGTATTGCAAGAGGCACATGTTCTCAGACATTCAGTCTCCATCTGATGTCGAAATATTTCAACTTCCTGATTTCCTAGGGAGATGATACTTGGTTTTGAAGTGGCAACTTTACATCCATAGCCAAAAAATGTTTTTAACTAAACATATATCTACGATAGCAATTTCAAAAATCCTCAATATTTTGCCCAAGCTTGTATTTCCCTTTGGTAAGTTTCAATAATTCTATAATGTGCAATGAAGTTACAGGTGTTTATCCAGAATATGCAATGATGTGATGATCAGTGACAATCCCCCAGCGGTGAAGTTGCTGCCCTACAGCGCTTGAAGCACCAGAGACCCGGGTTCGATCCCGACTATGGGTGCTGTCTGTACAGAGTTTGTACATTCTCCCCATGACTGCGTTTTCTTGATTTTCTCCCACACTCCAAAGACCTACAGGTTTGTAGATTAATTAGCTTGGTATACGTGTAAATTGTCCCTAGCGTGTGTAGGATAGGGTTAATGTGTGGGAATCGTTGGTTGATGCAGACTCGGTGGGCC
This sequence comes from Raja brachyura, assembly GCA_963514005.1. The sequence goes on from OY740788.1 coordinate 44,387,363, forward strand.
GAAGGGCCTGTTTCACTTAACTAAACTAAATAAAACCAGAACTAGAGGAAGCAAAAATTATAGAACAATGTCTACGGCAGTTATGTCAGTATGTCTGAAACAATACGTTTACTGCACAACTTCGAATTAAATTATACTGTGATTGCAGGATATCTATCTCAATATTTATAAAACTCTGATCTTGGATGGGTATATATTTGTGTGTGTAATGTTCGTGAGCATTTCACATCTCCTCGAAAACACGATGCGCTAACGGTCAAATTTTTACATTCCGATAGAGATTTACTTCATGAAGTCAAAAAATCGCCTTATCTGAAAATGTCATGCATTATTTCTCGAGTTATTTATGAAAATGTTTATAAATGTGCAGAAACTTGGGAAAAAATAACTGATTTTTCCCTGTGCTTATAGCTGTGACATCACAATGGGATTGTAGCCCTGCTCGCAACATTGTTGCTAGCCAAGTACACTGAGTTCTGCTAGCTAGTAAGCGCAAATGGATTTTTTTTAAGTTTAAAAATGGGGGAGGGTGCATAATGCAAAATGAGCAGCCCCTGCGCAGTTGTCGGCTATGGGTAAGTGGTGGAATATTGCGTTGGGGAACGGGTTGCATTGGGAGACCAGTCCTCCAGTGTGACAGGGACCCAACGGGTCCCACTTGGTCTATTATACTTATAAAACTCTGATCTTGGATGTGTATGTATTTGTGTGTGTGTGTGTGTGTGATGTTCGTGTGCGTTTCATATCTCCTCGAAAACACTATTTTTCCCTGTGCTTACAGCTGTCACGTCACAATGGGATTGTAGACCTGCTTGCAACATTGTTGCTATCCAAATACACTGAGTTCTGCTCATCCTAGCAAGTGAAAATGCATTTATTTTTAAAGTCATGGTACACTGAGTTCTAAGAGCAGATGCATTTTTTAAAGTCACAGTACACTGAGTTCTGCGAGCTAGCAAGTGCAAATGCATTTTTTTTTAAGTTGAAAAATGAGGGAGGGTCCATAAGGCAAAATGAGCACCCCTAGCACAATTGTCTGCTATGGGTGAGTGGTGGAATATTGCGTTGGGGAACTGGTTGTATTGGGGGACCAGGCCTCCCATGGGCGCTATGGGTGAGTGGTGGAATATTGCATTGGGGAACGGGTTGCATTGGGGGACCAGGCTTCCCTTGTCTCGGGGACCCAATGGGTCCCACTTAGTCTAGTAAATCATTAAAGTTACCTGCTTCATATTCCTATATTATCTCCCATTTCCCCAATTATCTTAATGTTCAAAAATCTATTAAACACGGAATTGAATAAATTTAATGACTGCATGTCCAAAGTCTCCAAGAATCTTAGGAATCTTTGGTGTCCAAATGATTCACCAGCCTACAAGTGCAGATATTTATCTTCACAGTTCTAAGTGACCTATCCATTTCTGATTCCTGTTTGCAGTTTCATCAGCCAAGCCAAACATCATCATTGTAGCATAAAGCATGTTGTAAATTTTAATGAGATTAACTTTCCTGCGCAAGAAGACTATAGAATACTCGTAAAGCAAAACATTCACCCTAGGAACCATTTGAGTGAATCTTCCATGCGCTACTTCTATGTCAAGCACACCCTTTTCAGGTAAGTAGACGAGTACTCCAGATGTAGTCAAGAGTCAAGAGTGTTTTATTGTCATATGTCTTGAAACGAAACAATGAAATTCATACTCAATCAGCACAACAGACATAGTACTCCGTAAAACCCATAATAAACAACAACAATAATGTTCAGTATATATATAAACAAAACAAATAGACAAATAAATAGACAGTTAGAGTACAGAAATAATGTACCCCAGTCCATATACTGTAGTTCAGAGCCTATTTGTGGGTTGTATGTCCATAGGCTTTAGACTTTAGAGATATAGTGCAGAAACAAGCCCTTCACCCCACTGAGTCTGCGCCGAACAGCGACCAACCAGTACACTAGCATTGTCCTACACACGAGGGCCAATTTTACAATTTTACCAAAGACAATTAACCAATTGAATTATTTTATGAGACAAATGACACACCTGGTATTTCACCCACTTTGCTGTGGGAATCTTTTAAAGCCTTTATCAGAGGCTCCATTATTTCATACCAAACTTATCAAAACAAATAAAACAGGTCGGAACAATTGGAATTAGAAAAACAGATTAAACAGCTTGATTAAGAAAATGCGATTGATCCCTCTACAGTTATACATAATAAGATAGCAGCATTAAAATTCAAGTTAAATCAGATCCTCTCCGCAAATGTTGTTAAGTTATTTCAATACACCAAGCAAAAACATTTCGAATTTGGTGATAATCCACATAAACTTCTGGCACGCCAGCTGAGAAAAATGGAAAAAGATCACACTATTCAACAAATCAGATCAGAAAAAGGTGAGCTGCTTACTCTTCCTAAAGATATTAACGAAAGATTCCTAAAATTCTATCAAAATTTATATGCATCCAAAACTTTATCCGACTCCGTAAAGATCAAAAACTTTCTTGACAATTGCAACCTCCCATCACTTAATGAGGTGGAACGAGAAGAATTAGGAGCTGAGATTACAGTAAAAGATATTGAAGAGACTATCAAATCACTGAATAATGGGAAAACGCCAGGTCCAGATGGGTTCAGTAATGAATTGTATAAAAAAATTAATGACTTAATTTCCCCACGCCTGCAGGCCCTTTATATACATGCTTTTAAAGAAGAGACTTTACCAAAAACCCTAGCCGAATCAACCATTACATTGATACCTAAAAAGGCCAAATTCTTGCAGAGCCTGGATTATACAGAGTAATAGCTCTTCTAAATACAGATCAGAAAATATTAGCTAAGACTTTGGCAAGAAGACTAAGTTTGTATATTAGTAAATTAATACATCCACACCAAACTGGGTTTGTTATAAAGCGACATTCGTTTTATAATTTGAGACCCCTGTTTAATATAATGTATTCACACAGAAAGATAAATGAAGAATTAACTATTATTTCTTTAGACGCAGAAAAATCATTTGACCAGGTAGAATGGTTCCATCTCTTTACAGTGTTGGGAAAATTTAAACTAGGAGAAAATTTTATCTCATGGATAAAGCTGTTATATAACAATCCGACTGCCAGAATATTGATTAATCAGATTCTGTCACCTAAATTTCAATTTTACTTCGGAGTCACGTGAGTGATTCCGTGAAGAGGCCCGCCAGTCTGCATGCGCGTTATTGTGTCTAATGCATGGCACAACGACGGGCTGGCAGGCGTGTAGCTCCACCAGCGGTAACTTTTAAAAACCCTCAGGTAAGTGCTTAAAACTTAGTTGAAGTCATTTTCTGGAGTCGGTAATTCTTGTTACAGGAGCAAGTTCGAACCAATGGAGAAAATTACTAAGGTGAGGTCGAGGCGGGCCGCCGGGAGAGCAGCTATGGAAGACCGCGGGAGTGCGGGTAGCTGGCAGCTGTCTATCTCACCTTCAGAGTCACTGGCGGCACGGCCAGTGGCTACAGACTTGGTGCCGATCGAAAGCACTGTGGCTACTCCGGTGGGACAGAAAGCCACTAAGAAGTCTGTTAGGCCCGTTTACTCGGACGAGTCGGGCCAGGAGGGTTCCCCTCCCACAATGGATAACGTCTTCGGACGTTTGTCCAGGATGGAGCTCCTGATGAAGAAGATGCTCCATCACGATATGCTCCAGCAAGAGGAGTTATATCACCGCGGGTCTCCTTGGGGGCCCGTGGCAGCGGCACCTGTGTCAGGGCTGCATAATGTCTCCCTCTCAGAGGAGGAGATCATTCTGGGTCAGTTTTTTTCTGACTCTGAGTTCGGAGGTATAGCCAGTGAGCATACCTCAAGGCAAGAAGGGCGCAAACCAGAGGTGCCAAACATGGCATCAAAATTTGCTATCCCTACTGAAACTGGGGAACCGCTGGATGAAGACCTGGCCATGACTATAAATTACATGGCCTCACACCAACTGCAAGACCTCACAATGGAAGAAACTTCCAAAAAATACAAAACACCCGCCAATTGTGCCTCGATCAAAGTGCCAACTGTGAATCACGCTATCTGGGGTCACATGGATGTAGGTACCAGAGCCCAGGAAGTGAAGCTTCAGAAGATACTGAAGCTGCTCGCTTCAGGTATTACAGCTTTCACTAGGTCGGTGGATGGGGAGCTCCTGTCTGAGGTGTAGCAGGATGCTCTGGCCCTAATGTGCAATGCATATTTTAAATAAACTGTCACAGAAAGAGTGCCATCCGTCCTACTCTGAACCCCAAGTTTGCGGCACTGTGCAAATCTAGCAATGTGCAACGGCCAAATTTTCTGTTCGGTGAAGACCTACCAAAATGGGTCAGAGAGCTGGACGACAAGGCCTCATAAAAGACCAGCCGACTAGCAAAATTCCACTTCGGCGGCAACACCCCTACAAATGGTTCGCTGAAGCTGGTTCAGGCCAAAGACCAAGCCGGCCCTTGCCAAACACGCGTAATTGTTGCACTCTAACATTCTTACCCTCCAAAACTCGAGGGCAGAAATATCCACCAGCTACCATGGAGGTAGGTGGGTCTGGTTCTTTTCAGAACATATCATGTATGGATCAGTTACAAGTTGGTGGGAGATTACACTTGTTTTACAATGAATGGTGTTGGATAACATCAGATTCGTTTATACTATACAGTATACAAGGGTTCCGAATAGAATTCCTTTTCAATTTGCATCCACCTACACAGCATACACCAAGCTGGACATTGTTTTTTTCACAACAAGTCTTTGATGTACAAGCTGAAATTGAAACGTTATCTAAAAAGGGGTAATTGAGAAGTCATTTCATCAATCTTGCCAATTTGTGTCTAATATATTTCCTATACAAAAGAAGGATGGTGGGTGTTGAATCATCCTTGATTTAACTCGAGTTAACTCCTTTGTGCAGTATAAACATTTCAAAATGGAAACTTTTGTTACTGCTAAACAACTGTTTTCCAAAGGATGTTATATGGCATGCATAGATCTTAAAGATGCATACTATTCATCCATTCATTACGATCACCAGAGATATTTGAAGTTTAGCAGGATGAGACAACTATGGCAGTTTAAAGCATTGCCTAATGGGTTAACTTCGGACCCTAGATTATTTACTAAATTGTTAAAACCGGTGTTGGGCCTACTCCGGACTAAGAATCGTAATGGTCTATTTGAATGATATCCTAATCATTGGAAAAACTCAGAAATCAGCTGAATTTTCTGATTCAGCTACCAAGCTCATGTTTGAGAAGTTGGGGTTTCTTATCCATCCAGTTAAATCCAAATTGATACCATCTAGACTTATTGATTATTTGGGATTTACCTAGGGGCATGAGATCAGAATTAATAGAAGCTTGTAACAATCTCGTTGATGAACCTTCTTTTCGGCAAGTGGCTGCTTTTCCAGGTGCACAGTTTGGGCCTTAACATTATGAAAAATTACAACATGCAAAGGAGCAGGCACTGAAAATACATACACTTCAATAGACCCATGCAGTTACCAGCTGAAGCCATTGCTGAGTTACAGTGGTGGACAGCGATTGGCATTGCTCCAGTAAAATTCTGATTGAGAGACCTTTAATTATTTTACAAACTGATGTTAGTGCTCCAGGATGGGGAGCTACTGATACCATCTCTAGCTGTGGTGGCAGATGGGATATGCATGAGGCATTAATTCTTCAATCACATGGTATTACCTATTTAGAGTTGTTGCGAGAACTCTATGGCCTAAAGGCGTATTGTACTAGTATACATGACTTACATGTTGTTAAAGAGATGCAGATGCTGGAGACCCTTCTTCAGACTGGTGAAGAAGTCTGAAGAAGTGTCTCGACCCGAAACATCGCCTATCTCCTTCGCTCCTTAGATGCTGCTGCACCCGCTGAGTTTCTCCAGCTTTTTGTGTAACCTACATGACTTACATGTTCAGTTTCAGATTGACGACACTACAGCAGTAGCATACATTATTCACATGGGTGGAATCAAGTCGGTATCCTGTGATGAATTGGCTAAACTTATTTGGCACTGGTGTATTACAAGAAACATCTGGGTTTCAGCTATCTACTTATCAGATAGATTCAACATTGTGGTGGACACCAGGTCATGAAAATTCAATGACAACACAGAATGGATGTTGAATCATGAAATATTTAGTGATATTGTCACTCGGTATGGCGTACCAGATATTGATTTGTTTGCATCCAGACTAAATCACCAGTTACCAAAGTATGTTTCATGGGAACCAGACCCTGGGGTAGTAGCAGTAGATGCATTCTCGCTACATGGGGGTGGAATGTTTTTATATGCATTTCCCCCATTTTGCCTCATTAGTTGGTGCTTGCTTAAGATCAAGCAGGACTCCGCCTCATGCGTTTTGGTAGTTCCCGGCTGGTCTACACAGCCATGGTTCCCACTCATTCTGAGACTAATAACACAACCTTTTATGGCTGTCCCCAAATGCAGTAACCTGCTGATTCACCCTGTAACTGGGGAGAACCATCCACTACATGACCGTATTAATCTATTGATTTGCAGATTCTGAGGAGACTGTTCCTGGGGCTCGGACTATCAGGGCGTATGGTAGATGTGATTATTGCAGTCTGGAGGGATAGTACTAAAAAACAGTACATCTCTCATGTCAAGAAATGGGAGGTGTTCTGCTTGCAGTCGAACATATCATATCACACGGCAAGCATACCGGATGTGTTGGAATTTCTTTCAACACTATATTTTGATGAGCGACTGAGCTATAGTGCCATCAACAGTGCCAGGAGTGCCTTATCATCCTACTTGTGGCAGGGATCGGGACAACAGTCTGCTGGGTCTCACCCTTTAATATCCAGGTTCATGAAGGGTATTTTTAACTGTAATTCCCCCAGGCCCAGGTACACAGAGATTTGGGATGTGAGCGTGGTTCTCACGCTGCTTCACCAATGGGCTCCAGCTACATCCCTGTCTTTACCCAGACTCACTCTCAAAGTGGTCATGCTGATGGCGCTGCTCAGTGCAATGCGTCCAGACGTTGCAGAAGCTGCGATGGGCAGGATGGTTTCATCTGTAAATAACATAACATTTTATGTTTATGATTTAATTAAGCAGAGCAGGCCACGGACGTCAGTGCTTAAACTTATTTTTATGGCATATCCCATAGATTTTCGGTTATGTGTAGTTACGCACTTGCAGCAGTATATCAAGGTCACCAAGAGCCTCAGAGGCTCCGAATTAACGATATTCATCAGTCACAAAAAGCCTCATAAGAAGGTGTCAGTACAGACCATTTCAAGGTGGCTGAAACAGGTTCTGGCTTGTGCCGGAGTGGACACTGACATTTTAAAATCTCACTCCACCAGAGCGGCATCAACGTCAGCAGCGAGGGCACTGGACGTCCCTCTCGACCAAATCGTGGCGGCCGCAGGATGGTCAAATGAACTGACGTTTCAAAGGTTCTATAATAAACCTCTTGCCACACCGGGGGTATTTTCCCACTCCATTTTAAATTCTGTTTTATAGTTTCCCCTGGGAGAGAGGGGTCGCTATTGTTTTTCTTTTTTGCTAATTAATGCATCAACATGTTTAAGTCTGTATCATGTTTGAATGCATTATTTATTATTTACTCATCCTGGGTCAACTGAGGCAGTGTGTCGCATGGACTCATATCCATGGCATGAAATCACAGAGCTTTGAAATCTTCACGGAATCACTCACGTGACTCCAAAGTAAAATAGTAAGATTAAACAAGAACTTACCAGTTTGAAGTTTGATCTTTATTTTATGAAGAGTTACGATGAGCGATTACGTGCCCTCCACTCCCAACCCTCGTATCATAAAGGTCATCTGGTAGTTATAGTCTTCTCTAATCTTACTATGTCACTTCGACTACTATTATCTGTGATATCACACCGCTGCTTTGAAGATTGACGAACATGCAAACTGGCGGGCTTCTATACGTAATCGCTCATTGTAACTCGATATATTAGACGAATGCATGAATAGACAGGCAGATACAAGTAAGTTAATATCCTACATTTATAATACCCTTTTAATTGCACACATCCCATCTTCTTAAATGCTTAGACGAGTATGGGAAGATAAATTGGGTTTATTAATCTCAAAAGATAGCTTGGAGGAAAGCCTTTTATACATACATTACTGCTCTCTTAATGTTAAGCACTCCTTGATACAATTTAAAATACTGCACAGACTCTAGTATTCAAAGACCAAATTGAACAAGATCTTCCCAAACGTCTCTCCTATTTGTGATAAATGTCTCCTCCAAGAAGCGACTATAAGCTATTCTTTCGCTTCCTGTATGAAGTTACAAAACTTCTGGAGGGGAATATTTGATACCTTCTCCAAAATACTTTAAATTAAATTGGAACCAGATATAAAACTGACCACATTAGGAATGTCAGAGGCCTGCTCTAAGCCAACAATATTTCAAAGACGTTTCCTCAATTACGGCCTATAACGGCGAAAAAATTAATACACAAATTTTTGGAAACAGACAACAGTCTCTACAGTGAAGATGTGGATTACGGATATATCCGAGACACTACGTTTGGAAAACATTAGGCTTGTCTTGACGGAAAAACCAGATCAATTTCTTAAGACATGGTTACCTTTTACCGAATTCCTGCAACAATGGAATGGATAAACACTAATTTAAATTTAAATCCGGTGCCAGGGATGGGTGAGAGGGGGGGGAAGGTATATCTCCATCTTTTCTTTTCTTATTTCTTTTCTTTTCTCCTGCACTTCTTTGGTAGTTTAGGGGTCTTTTTCCTGCTCTTTTGTATTTTACTTTTTTTCCCTTCATTCTCTACTTTATTCTTTCTGCGTTTTCCCTTTTTTTAATTGAGGTGATAAGGTTAAAAATGAAGATGTACTATAATTGTATAACTGCTATATCGATCATCTTATCCTTGTACAATTGCTTATAATAAAATAAAATTAAAAAAAAAAGACAATTGACCTATAAGCCTGTACGTCTTTGGAGTGTGGAAGGAAGCCAGAGCACCTGGAGAAAAGGTTGCAGGGACAGAGTGCAAATTCCACACAGACAGCAACCATAGTCAGGATTGAAATGTATGTTCACCCTATGACCGTGTGGGTTTTCTTCGAGTGCTTCAGTTTCCTCACACACTCCAAGAACAACAACATTTTTAACATTACAGCACCTGATATCCTAAAGAAATCAATGTTAGAGGTAATATAGTTTAGTTTAGTTTAGTTTAGTTTAGAGTGCGGAAACAGGCTCTTCAGCCCAACAAGTCCGCCCCGCCCGGCGATCCCCGCACACCAACACTATCCTGCATACGCTAGGGACATTTTACACATACACCAAGTCAATCAACTTACAAACCTGTTAAAGAAGGAACTGCAGATGCTGGAAAATCGAGGGGACACAAAATGCTGGAGAAACTCAGTGGGTACAGCTGCGTCTATGGAGTGAAGGAGATAGGCAACGTTTTGGCCCGAAACGTTTTGCTCCATATATGCTGCTGCACCCACTGAGTTTCTCCAGCATTTTGTGTAACATACAAACCTGGATGTCTTTAGAATGTGGGAGAAAACCGAGAAATCTCACGTAGTCACGGGCAGAATGTAGAAACTCCATACAGACAGTACCTGTAGTCGGGATTGAATCTGGGTCTCCGGCGTTGCAATGCTGTAAAGGTGCTGTCCGACTTGGGCAACCTAATCTGCGAGTTAAGAAGAGTGTCTTCGACCTTCAAGCTCGAGGGCACTCGCCTGGAAAGCCTCGAGCTGGATCAACCGTTTGCGTTGAAACCGCGAGCTGGATCGACCGACCGCACACACACACACACACACACTCTCACACACACAAACACACGCACACACACACACACACACACACACACACACACACACACACACACACACACACACACACACACACACGCACACACACACACACACACACACACAAACACATCACGAAGGCGGGGGCCAGGGAAAGTGGGGGAGAGCTGTCTGAAATTCACACCCGCGATGAAGAGGAAGGTACCTCGTGTCGACCATGCTGCGAGTTTGAAGGTCGAAGACACTCTTCTAAACTCGCAGATTAGGTCGCCCAAGTGGGACAGCCCCTTTAGTTAGTAACTCTACCGCTGCGCCACTTTGCTGCCCAGAAAAAAGCCACAGATGATGTTTTACACAAAAGGTGCTGGAGTAACTCAGCAGGTCAAGCAGACAGATAATATAATACAGAACTCTTGAAAAGGAGAGCAATTACTAAAACAATTATAACGCCTCAGGAATAGTGACCATGTCTGCTATTCCCAAATTTATAAATCATAAATTTGCTCTTATTTTTAATGCACAGTTTTAATGGAATTAATTGAGGAACAGTGGAAACTTTCAAAGTATTTTCTGCATTGTAGTTTTGGTATTAAGCTAACATAAATCAATTAAATAGAATAGTACAGCACAGTAACAGGCCCTTCAGCTCTCAATGTCCATGCTAAACATGATGCCCAAGATGAACTAATCTCGTGCAAATGATCCATACCCTTTCATTCCCTGCATATTCATGTGCCTATCTAAAAGCTTCTTAAATACCACTATCAGGATTAAATACCACTCAAATGCCTCCATCACTGTCTCTGGGAGAGCCATCCTGGCACCCACCACCCTCTGTTTAATAAAAACTTGCCCAGTACATTTTCTTTAAACTTTGCACCTTAAAGCTATGCCATCTAGTCTTCGACATTTCCATCCTGAGTGAAAGGTTCTGGCTGTCTACCCTTTCACGTAGGTTTATTTGGTAAGGATAAAAGACAGGGTGGCATTGTGGCACAGCGGTAGAGTTACTGCCTTCCAGTGCCAGGGACCAGGGTTTGATCCTTACTATGGGTGCTGTCTGTATGGAGTTTGTCCGTTCTTCCCGTGACCTGTGTGGGTTTTCTCCAAGATCTTCAGTTTTCTCCCACACTCCAAAGACGTACTGGTTTGTAGGTTAATTGGCTTGGTATAAATATAAAATTGGCTCTAGTGTGTAGGATTGTGCTGGTGTACAGGGTGATCGAAGGTTGTCACATACTCGGTTTGCCAAAGGGCCTGTTCTTCACGCTGCTTTCCTGGTGTCCAGACAGAAATGTCTGAGAGTGGGCTCAACTGGGGAGACCTCAAAATAACTGCCAACAACCAAGTGAGGCGGAGGACATTTGTTAATGGCCTATGCTCCCTAGAGGAGAAAAGGGTTTAAGAAGAAGAAGCAGAAGAAGAAGAGTGTGTAGAATAGTGTTAGTGTGCGGGGATCGCTGGTCGGTGTAGACTCGGTGGGCTGAAGGGCCTGTTTTCGCATTGAATCTCTAAACTAAACTAAACATGGTTCAGCCCTACACCAAATCTTCCTGGGAGGCTTTGGGTTAAAACGCGGGAAAACAATCAGTTAGTGTGAGGGAGAGGAGGGGCTCCATGAACCATTGAGCCTGTGCAGAAGTGAAACAGGCGTTCACTGTTGTGTAATATTTAATGGTTTTTCACTGTAGGTGTTAATGAATTTCTGTTGAGCTGAATCAAGTTTGTTCCTGCCTGCCACCTAGAATCACTGGCTGTGGTCCATTAAGAATATAAGTAGAGGCAGACCAGTCGTTCACAACTGCCAGCTCAACCATTTAATAAGACCCTTAACCTCACCACAACTTTCCTGGCCTAACCCCGCCTTACCTGGTCGTAATGTGCCAAATGAGTTGACAGACCTCACCTGGGATGAATCTATGTAAGGGTTGAGGAGAGGGAACGCTTCAGACAGAGTCCAACTGAAACCTCAACACTGAAGCACCCAGATCATCCAGAGGCTGAAGGTTAATCTTATCAAGGCTTTACCTTTGATAGTGTGGCAGTGGTGCAGTTGGAAGAGCTGCGGCCTCACAGCCCCAGAGATGCTGGTTCGATTCTGTCCTCTTGCGCTGTCTGTGTGGATTTTGCATGTTCTCCCTACTATGACTGGTGAGTTTCCTCCGGATGCTCTGGTTTCCTCCCACATCTCAAAGACATACGGGTTTGTAGGTAAATTGACCCCTGTAAATGGACTCCAGTGTGTAGGGAATGGACGTGAGTGGGATAACATAGAACTAGTGTGAACTGGGTATCGATGGTCAACGTGAACTCAGTGGCCGGAGGGCCTATTTCCACACTGCACCTTTCAATAAATCAATCAAATGATATTAAATACAAAAAAAAGAACATTTTAACAAATAAAGCTTGCCTCCATATAAAATAAAACAAAATAACAAAAATCAGCTAAGTTGGAAAGGGTACAGGGTGGGCTTGAGTTATAGGGAGAGGTTGGATAGATTGGAACCTTTTGCTTTGCAGCATGGGAGGCTGAGTGGTGACCTTGATGAGGAGTACAAGATCATGAGAGGGATGGACAAAGTGAACGCTCACAGTCTTTTTCCCAGAGTAGAGGATTCCAAAACTAGATGGCATAGGCTTACGGTGAAATGGGGGATATTTAAGAGGGAACCCGGAGGCAACATGTTCATTCAGAAGGTAGATTGTTTCTAGAATGAGCTACCAGCGAAAGTGATAGAAACAATACAATTAAGACTTTTAAGAGAGATTTGGACAGATGTATGGATAGGAAGAGTTTAGAGAGATATGCGTGAAATGCAGGTAAATAGGACCAGTGCAGAATGCCAACTTGGACGTCATGGACAAGGTGGGCCAAAGGGCCTGTTTCCGTGATGCACACCTACATTACCCCGAACTTTAAAGGAAAATAAATAATAAATCATGTTTTTACCACCATATTTCAAAGTGAGTGTCACCAGTTTACTGCCAGGCCCAAAAGTCATAGGCATGCAGAGACACATGCCCCCGAATAATGCTAGGAATGCTCAGTTTCTTCAATGTGAGGTCCAGTCATGGACAGTGAACCATATTGGGATATTAACACTGACATCAACCAGTAACAGAAAGCCTTTGGTTAGTTAATCTGTGAAATTCATTGCCACAGAGGGCGGTGGAGGCCAAGTTAGTGGATATTTTTAAGGCAGAGATAGACAAATTCTTGATTAGAACAGGTGTCAAGGGTTATGGGGAGAAGGAAGGAAAATTGGATGAGGAGGCAGAGATCAGCCATGATTGAATGGTGGAGTAGACTTGATGGGCCAAATGGCCTAATTCTACTCCTATAACATGTGAATATGTGGGTACGTGTCAAGGCAGTAAAGGGGTGTCAAAGTCATCAATAGCGAGGGAGTCCCATGAAATTCCTGGAGAATACATTCATAGTGAAAGGCTGACCATTGTGACATAGTTACAATGTTAAATTGTTTGTAATCAGGAAATATAAGGTTATTATTAAACATAAACATAATCATAAACATGAACTATTCCAAGATGACACACAAGCCAGGAGACTCTTTATGTACTAGTCACAGAAGTGGATCTGCAATCATGCATTACAATCACTCCACTCTTTTAAATCTCTAGTCTGGCAGCAGCATTTCTTACTTTAACTATGCTCTTCTTAATCTCCTCTCACTTAACATTATTCACGTTATTCCCTTTATCATGCATCTGTACACTGTGGATGGCTCGATTGTAATCATGTATTGTCTTTCCGCTGAGTGGTTAGCACGCAACAAAAGCTTTTCACTGCAACTCAGTACACGTGACAATAAACATCCTCAAATAGCCTAACCAAATGGTCTCCAGTAGCTCCAGACCCCTTTAAAGTGGAAGATATAGAAAAACTGCTTACTTAACCACAAATAATCCATGATCCATTTGAAGCCTTCATTAATTTATATTGACTATAAATGAAATGAACCCTTGCCTCAGAGAGTAGCCAGTTTTCATAAGAGGTATTTTAGAAAGCATTCCATTTCATATGGCTGTCAAGCTGTGAGCTGAGGTGTTATTATATTATTATATAATAATTATATAATGTTATTATTTCATTATATAATACGATTTCAGATCTCTTAAACCAGCCTAGTCTAGATTAATCTATACTTTTGTCCATTGGCTTTTAACTGATATAAACATCTTGAATCCCGTGATCATTGAGTTTCCAAACATGTTTAGTTAAAGTATCTCCCACTACGATCGTAAAGGTTTCTTTGTGTTAGTTCTTTCCCGTCTGATTTTTAACGTAATTTTTTTTTTAAATGACTGTTTTTAAAGAAACTGTATAAAGTTCTTCTGTGATCTAAGAGGAAATAACATTTACCTCATAATTTCCTTCTTTATGTCTGTGTAAATCACATTATCCTTCTTGTGAAGGTAGTTTTTCATTTGGGAAAACTGCTAAGATTTTCCCTCACACTTGAAATTTACTTACCCAGGGTAACAGGAAATGGGGAGATCAGAGCCCTCGATTAATATACCAGATGCTGAGCTTAACACATGCATGTAGACCATCAGTGGGACTGAGTCATCAGCAGGAAAAAAAACTTAATCTGTTACCAAAACTTAACAAAAGAACATTTTAACAGCTCTTCCTGCAGTGTTTCTGCTAGCAGTAGGAGTGCAACCACGTACAATTTATTGAATATCATCCTTACAGATTTTCTTATGAATAAACGTCATCATAATAAACTATTTTCTCTGGCCCTGATTGGAAATCCATAGTGCCAGACATTGACCTTACACCTCAGCAAGGTTTAGACTGATGAGAGAACCATAGCCAAATGTGAGGTTAAAGCATTGTGCTTTATCTTGATTCATAGTTTAACTTCATTGAGATTTGCATTACTCTTTTAACACTGGAGATCCTTCTGCCCAGGAATATACTCTTGGAAAAGGAAGTTGGTAAAGCAATGATTAAACTTTGTTTACTTTAGATTGAAACAACAGCAGTACAGTAAACCCTTGCTTTAACAGACCGCTTTATAATGGATTTCAGTTACGGCGATCGGACATGCTGACGGCTGCCGATGTGACCCCTGGCTTGCAAACCTGTCCGCTCCCCGGCAGCCCACGCCACCCGCGTCTTGCACCGCCTCTCCGGCTGCAGTCACAAGAGTGAAAATGGTCAAGGAGTTGGAGAAGCTCCAACAAAGCCGAAATGAGTGAAAACCCAAGATGGCAGCGGCCAAGAAGTAATGGAAAATTGTAAAGACCTGCACCCAACAGTTCTTCTCAGAGCCATTCACACATCTCTCAAGAAAGAGCTGATCCCGACTCAAGCCATCCAGGACCGGGCTCAGTGCCAAGGGAGAGATAGTTTCCATTACTGGTAATTCCTCGTAACTCGCTGACAATCATTGCACTGCTCGATCCCCAGTGATATAAAACACGCTACAAGCACTGGGCTGTCCGGACCAAGGACACTTGGACTGGGGATGTGTTCGGCTTCAGGCTCAGTACAAATCCGTTTCCTTCTCTTTTACACTGAAAAGATACAATGATAATATCTTACTCAGTTATAGTAGACAGTTGGCAATAAAGGACGCCGTTCCTCCCCCTCTCTCTCCCCCCCCCCCCCCCCAGGTCCATTATAACGAGGGTTTACTCTAATATTTTTATGGTGAGTGTATGTAATTAATGATCTAAATCTAACAATGGTGTACGTAATGCTTTCCATTAGTTTCGTTCAATTTAATTATTTGGTTTGAATGTTACTGACTAAAACCAGGTATTGCAACAAACTTATAGAAAAATATAATAACTTTTGAATTGAAAATGTGTAGACCGGACAAATGTATGACAGTGAGTCATTATTGTTAGATGGAAGGTACCTTTTGCATAATGTAGCAATTAAGAAAAATATATTAATGTTGTAAGCTACAAAATTATGAGGTCCCTTCTCCAGAGCCAACTACCCACAATCGGAGTATGAAGGAACTGCAGATGCTGGTTTAAACCGAAGATTGACACAATCTGGGACTATAGGTAGATACAAAAAACTGGAGTAACTCAGCGGGTCAGACAGCATCTCTTGGGAAAAGGAATAGGTGACGTTTCGGATGAGAAGGGTCTTGCCCCGAAACATCACCTATTCCTTTTCTCCAGAGATGCTGTCTGACCTGCTGAGTTACTCCAGCTTTTTGTGTCTACCTATAGTCTCAGATTGTATTAAGCAGATGGTATTGTGTAGAATTACAAAATATATTTGCACTGCTGCAAAAAGCAATCGACTTAATTAATATTTAGGATCCTGGCTTCTCCATTAACTGTATCTCAAGATGCAAGTATTTTAGATGATTTTCCATTCTATCTATTATGAAAACTTAGATTATTGCTATGAAGATGGTAATATCAATACATCAGAACAGAGTTATTACATAAGAATATGGTCATATCCAATCCATAGAAAACAATAATTTTACTTCGGAGTCACGTGAGTGACTATGTGAAGAAGCCCCGGCAGGTGCATGCGTGTTATTACGTCCGACGCATGACGCACCAACGGGCTGGAGAGCGCAGCTCCACCAGCTGTAAGTAACAAACCGGCAGGTAAGTGGCTTAAACAACTTTCTGTGGGTATTTAAACTCCGTAAGGCTGGTTTCAGGAGCCAGCGGGAGTAGTCTCAAAATGGAGAGAATAGCAAAAAAGAGTGCTGCCGTACGCAGTAAAATACTTACTCGCGGGCCCGCGGTTAGTGAGCGTAGGTCGGCCAGGTAAATACCGGCTGTGGTAATGCCGGTTCTGAGGACGCCGACTGCAGAACCGCCGGCAGCTCAGCTGACTCCATCAACTCCGATGCCTCAGGGTGCTGTAATCACTCCAGTCTGGAGGAAGGCAAAAAGAAAATCAGTTAGGCCTGTTGATTCAGATGAGTCTGACCAAGAAGACTCCCCTCCTTTAAACAAGAAGGTCTGGGGACGTCTTGATAAGATGAAGAAAATGATTGAAAGAATGTTGAACCATGAAGTGTTCCAGTCGGGGTCGCATACCCCCAGGATTCCCCAACAGCTTTCTGGAATAGCCTCAGGCAGAGCCCCATATGGCGAGGAGGACTACCAGCATGCCTACAAGTTCCAGTGGAAATCCCCATCACCAGCACCTTGTTTGGGGTGGAAGATTGCAACCTGAAAGGCCAATAAATCCCCGGGGCCAGAGAGGCTGCATCCCAGAGTACTTAAGGAAGTAGCTCCTGAAATAGTGGATGCATTAGTGATAATCTTTCAAGACTCTTTAGATTCTGGAATAGTTCCTGAGGATTGGCGGGTAGCAAACGTAACCCCTCTTTTTAAGAAGGGAGGGAGAGAGAAAACGGGGAATTATAGACCAGTTAGTCTAACATCGGTAGTGGGGAAACTGCTAGAGTCAGTTATTAAAGATGGGATAACATTTGGAAAGTGGTGAAATCATTGGACAAAGTCAGCATGGATTTACGAAAGGTAAATTATGTCTGACGAATCTTGTGGAATTTTTCGAGGATGTAACTAGTAGCGTGGATAAGGGAGAACCAGTGGAGGTGGTGTATCTGGACTTCTAGAAGACCTTCGACAAGGTCCCACATTAGAGATTAGTATACAAACTTAAAGCATACGGCATTGGGGGTTCAGTATTGATGGCAAACAGGAAGCAAAGAATAGGAGTAAACGGGTCATTTTCATAATGGCAGGCAGTGACTAGTAGGGTACCGCAAGCCTCAGTGCTGGGACCCCAGCTATTTACAATATATATTAATGATCTGGATGAGGGAATTGAAGGCAATATCTCCAAGTTTGCAGATGACACTAAGCTGGGGGGCAGTGTTAGCTGTGAGGAGGATGCTAGGAGACTGCAAGGTGACTTGGATAGGCTGGGTGAGTGGGCAAATGTTTGGCAGATGCAGTATAATGTGGATAAATGTGAGGTTCTCCACTTTGGTGGCAAAAACAAGAAAGACTATTATCTAAATGGTGGCCGATTAGGAAAAGGGGAGATGCAGCGAGACCTGGGTGTCCTGGTACACCAGTCATTGAAAGTAGGCATGCAGGTGCAGCAGGCAGTGAAGAAAGCGAATGGTATGTTAGCTTTCATAGCACAAGGATTTGAGTATAGGAGCAGGGAGGATCTACTTCAGTTGTACAAGGTCTTGGTGAGACCACACCTGGAGTATTGCGTACAGTTTTGGTCTCCAAATCTGAGGAAGGACATTATTGCCATAGAGGGAGTGCAGAGAAGGTTCACCAGACTGATTCCTGGGATGTCAGGACTGTCTTATGAAGAAAGACTGGATAGACTCGGTTTATACTCTCTAGAATTTAGGAGATTGAGAGGGGATCTTATAGAAACTTACAAAATTCTAAAGGGGTTGGACAGGCTAGATGCAGGAAGATTGTTCCCGATGTTGGGGAGGTCCAGGACAAGGGGTCACAGCTTAAGGATAAGGGGGAAATCCTTTAAGACCGAGATGAGAAAGACTTTTTTCACACACAGAGTGGTGAGTCTCTGCCACAGAGGGTAGTTGAGGCCAGTTCATTGGCTATATTTAAGAGGGAGTTAGATGTGGCCCTTGTGGCTAAGGGAATCAGAGGGTATGGAGAGAAGGCAGGTACGAGTTGGATGATCAGCCATGATTATATTGAATGGCGGTGCAGGCTCGAAGGGCTGAATGGCCTACTCCTGCACCTAATTTATACATTTCTATGTTTTCACATGGTCCACCCTGTTTCAACTAATGCAATCAACTCGACGCGCACAAATGGAAGATCAAATCGAACAAGTTGTCCTACAACTATAGGCTGTGCACGCCACACGAAAGAAGAAGAAGCAACTTGTTTAGGGCTGGGTGATACCACCCTAGAGCAAGGCTTGGGAGAGCCAGGGCAGGGGGAAGCTGACCCTGAAGTTGGTGTCACTGCTTTTGTGTATACACCAAAGCACATGAGCCATGCTCCAGGTGCCCCGGATATGGCCAGAAATGTTGCCATACCGGAGGGGACAGGTGAAATAATGGAGGATAATCTGGCCAGCAACATAAATGATATGGCCCCTCACCAGCTCCAGGACTCTATTATGTTACCAGACATCTATTAACTGTGATTCGCTCAAGGTGCCCACCGTGAAATCGGCCATCTGGGCACAAATGAGCACATCTATGAGGGGGCAAGAGCTCTTTGCACAACCCCAACATGGCCAGAAAGTTGAGAAATCCGAAATCAGCTATGGAGGTACGAGTAACTGATTCAGTCCAGGATATATCCTCTGGGGTACAACCTCCGGTTGGGGGTACGTTGTAATTGTTTTATGATGAATGGTGCTGCATAACATCAGATCTATTTACACTGAACTGTGTCCGGGCGTCTCGAATTGAGTTTATGTCAGGAATACATCCACCTGTACAAAATATGCCTAGTCGGGTATTGGTTTTCTCTGGACCAGAAACTCTACAGGTGAATTATGAAATTGAGGTTTTATTCCAAAAAGGGGTAACTGAAAGGATGGCATATCATCCTCAACAATTTGTGTCCAATATATTCCCCAGGCAGAAAAAGGATGGTGGGTGTCGAGTCATTCTGGACCTAACCTGACTCAATTCTTATGTTCAGTATAGGCATTTTAAAATGGATACTTTCAGTACTGCTAAGCTGTTGTCAATAGGTTGTTATATGGCAACCATAGATCTGAAATATGCATATTATTCAGTACCAATTCATCATCAGTACCGTAGATACTTGAAATTTAGTTGGATGGGGCAGCTGTGGAAATTTAAAGTGTTGCCCAATGGGTAAACCTCAGCTCCTAGGTTATTTACAAAATTATTGAAACGGGTTCTGGCGCTACTCCGTGCCCAGAATCACATTGTGATGGTTTATTTGGATGATATTTTAATTGTAAGCAACACTCAGGAGGCAGCTGAGGTGTCGGTATTAGCGACCAAACACCTGTTTCAGAGGTTAGGTTTCCTCATCCATCCAACAAAATCCAAACTAGTACCATCCTGAATAATTGACTATTTGGGGTTCGTTATTGATTCAATTGATATGTCAGTGACTTTGCCTACGGCCAAGGCTGTTTAAATCATGGAGGCCTGCAGCAGTCTGGTAGAGGAACAACAATCCTCCATCCGGCAAGTAGCCAGTGTCATTGGCAAATTAGTGGCAGCTTTCCCTGCAGTGCAGTTTGGACCTCTGCACTATCAGAGTTTGCAACGAGCTAGAGAACAAGCTCTTATAGAACATGCAGGTCATTTCGACAGACCAATGCAGTTGCCAGCCAAAGCCATCACCGAATTGCAATGGTGGATAATCATTGTCTCACGAAGTACTAAAAATATTTTGACTCAACAACCTTCAGTTATTTTACAAACAGATGTCAGTGCTTCAGGATGGGAAGCCATGGATACAGAATTTAGCTGTGGTGGTAGATGGAGTGTGCAAGAGGAATTAATCCTGCAAAGGCATGGTATAAATTACTTAAAATTGCTGGGTGCATTCTATGGGCTAAAAGCATTGTTCACCAATGAATGATTTACATGTACAGCTCCAGATTGACAGTGCCATGGCTGTTGCTTATATCAAATCACATGGGAGGAATAAGATCAGTATCATGTGATAATCTGGCTAACCTCATTTTGGACTGGTGCATTCCCAGAAATATCTGGGTCTCAGTTATCTACCTACCAGATAGAGATAATGTGGTGGCGGCCAACAGGTCACGCAAATGTAATGACAACATAGAATAGATGCTAAATCCAAACGTTTTTAAAATGATTGCCAGCCGGTAAGGTTTGCCAGACATAGATCTGTTTGCATCCAGGCTAAATCACCAGTTACCTACATACGTTTCATGGGAACCAGATATAGGAGCAGTAGCGGTGGATGCATTCTCGCTACATTGGGGACGTACATTCTTTTACGCTTTTCCCCCATTCTGCCTCATCAGGCAATGTCTTATCAACATAGAGCAGGACTCCGCCTCAGGCGTTCTGGTGGTTCCTGACTGTCCTACACAGCCATGGTTCCCATTGGTCCTGAGAATGATGACACAGCCATTCATGACTGTCCACAAATGCAGCAATTTGTTGGTTCATCCGGTAACAGGAGAAAGTTATCCTTTACATGATTGTATTAATCTGTTAATCTGCAGATTCTGACTAGACCATTCCTAGGGCTTGGACTATCGAGTAGGGCCGTGGATGTGTTTACTGCGGCCTGGAGAGATAGCACTAAAAAACAATATGTGTCTCATATTAAGAAATGGGAGAT
The DNA here is from genome assembly GCA_963514005.1 of Raja brachyura. Next base: position 44,408,506 of record OY740788.1, read on the forward strand.
GTTTTGTTTACAGTCAGATATATCTTATCATACTGAAAGCATACCGGATGTGCTGGAGTTCCTTGCTACATTGCATTTTGATGAACAGTTGAGCTATAGTGCCATCAATAGTGCTCGGAGTGTTTGTCCTCCTATTTAGGGCAATTTTCAGAACAATCTGTCGGGTCTCATCCACTAGTGTCCCGATTCATGAGAGGTATCTTTAACAAAAATCCTCCTAAGCCTAGATATACAGAAATCTGGGATGTGAGTATAGTTCTCACACTGCTTCGGCAATGGGTTCCAATCACATCGCTATCTTTTCAGAAGTTAACACTTAAAGTGGTTATGCTCATGGTGCTGGTATCAGCGCAACGGGTTCAGACATTGCAAAAGCTACAGCTGGATAGTATGTATTCTTCTGTAGATAATATGACGTTTTATGTATATGATTTAATCAAATAAAGCAGGCCAGGTATGGCTGGAACCAAAGTAAGCTTTAAAGCATACCCTGTTGACCGAAGGCTATGTGTAGTTGCGCACCTGAGTCAATATATCGAGGTAACTATGAGTCTCAGAGGCTCTAAAACAGCAATGCTCATCAGCCACAAAAAACTTCATAAAAATATGTCAGTACAATCTATTTCTAGGTGGTTGAAACAGGTTTTAGATTGTGCTGGAGTAGACACTCATCTGTTTAAATCTCACTCCACCAGGGCAGCATCAACATCCGCAGCAAAGGCACAGGACGTGCCTCTAGATCAAATCCTCTGGGCCGCAGGGGGGTCTAGGGAGTCAACGTTTTCCAAGTTTTATGACAAACCTGTCCTGTCAGTGCAAGGTTTTGGGCATGCTGTTTTGGGTTCTGCTTGATTTCTTTTGTAATTTCATTTGTAATTACCCCCTGGGATAGACGGGTTATTACTGTTTTGTTTATTATTAAAATGTTCATTGGATAATTTAAGCAATGTTCAATACATTATTTGTTCAATCCTGTGTCAACTGAAGCAGTGAGTTGCATAACATAACATAACAAATACTTTATTAATCGCCTTATTCAGGGGAAATTCAGATGTCCTTGCAGAACACTAATAAAAACACACTATTAAGAGCATTAAAGAAATTTAACATTAAAACATGAAAAACATCCCCCCACAATGGTTCCCGCTGTGGGGGAGGGCACAAAGTCCAGTCCGCATCCCCATGTCCACCCAAAGTAGTCGGAGGCCCGATGTTCCCGGCTGTTCTCACCGGGTGATGGTACTCCGGAGTCGGTAGACCCTCTCAGCGGCTTAGAGTGCCAGGAGCAGCCGCCTCCTTACCGGAGCCGCGGTTTCCAAGCCAACAGGCCGGGCTGGACGGAGCTCCACACACTGGCGATCTCGGCGAGAGATCCCAGGCTCTGCAAATGTAAAGTTCAGCGCCGCCGCCTGCTGCTGGCCACTCCACAGATCCGTGGCTCCGTGATGTTTTTATCGGCGGTCGCAGCATACCAGAGTTCCAGCGTGGCAACCCAGGCAAGGCATCGCTCGCTCCGCTCCGCGATGACACTCTAGCGCTGCGCCGCCTCCGAAGCCGAGGTTCTGGCCAGGCCCCCTCAGGAAAGCGTCGCTCCAGACCCTGCTGGTAGGCCGCGAGGATGGGTCGAAGTTACTGCTTGAGGAAAGCATCCTCTCCAATCAGGTAGGGACTTGAGAAAGCAGTTTCTCCCTTCCCCCCCCCCCACCACTCCCCACACATAAAAAGATTAGACCCGCAACTAAAACTTTTAACATACTAAAAATAAAGAAAAGAGTGAAAAAAAACGGACAGCTGCTGGACAGCGTCCTGTCCTGTACGTAGTATGGAACTGGATCTACGGCATGAAATCACAGAGCTTTGAAATCTTCACATAGTCACTCACGTGACTTCGAAGTAAAATAGTAAGATTAAATGAGAACTTACCAGTTTGAAGTTTGATCTTTATTTTATGTGGAGGTTCGATGAGGGATTATGTGCCCTCCACTCCCGACCCTCATAATCGCAAAGATCATCTGGTAGTTCTAGTCTTCTGAGTCTTACTATATCACCTTGACTGTAGTTACTGTGATTTCACGCCGCTGCTTTGAAGTATGACGCGCATGCGCCTGGCAGGGCTTCTTCACGTAATCCCTCATCGTAACACCTCATAAAATAAAGATCAAACTTCAAACTGGTAAGTTCTCGTTTAATCTTACTATTACCCACGATATATTACTCGAATATTTCTCACAATGCTTAGGCCAACCTTAAACAGAGAACGATTATATTTAAAACAATGGAAAATACTGCAACAGATAATATTGGACTTTGTTGAAAGCCTTTACAATTCATCTTCATTCTTGTGATTTTTTTGTTGCCAAAATATGCCAATGAGTTTGAAAACATGCAAGCTTTGTGACAACTAATTATTATAACTAACTCTTCTCTGGTCTATGTCACCACGCTGTGTCAGAGAAGCATCGCACAATGGTTTTAATCTAAAGACTGGACAAATACTTCTCCTGACAATTATCACAATATAAAAATGATCATCAGGCTGGGCAACAAGTGTCGAGAAGGAAACATAAAGTTAAGTCTGTTTGTCTCTCCACTGTCTGACTTGACGATTAGTTTTAGATTGTGTTTATTTCAGATTTCCAGCATCTGCAATATTTTGATTTTGCAAAGATGGTCTCGTGAGTCCTTACGGAAAAGAACAAAAATTACACACTACACTTTTCAACTAATGGCCATTGGTTGACATCATCAGCAGCGGTCAGCACATGGGGAAAAAATAAACATTAAGCAGGTTTTCCCAAACACAGTCAGAAAGTATTCAGTCTATCAGTGATGCAAGTCACGGGTGAATTTCAACCCAGGAAATCACAAGGATTGGGTAGTGAGAGATTCATTCTTTGACATGGCCCTTTGAGTGCATAGTTAACCCATATCCAAAGAAGAGGCTCTGTGAACCTCGAATGATAGATGTTTGCAATGAATGGGCCTTCTTCAACTGACCAAGGGGTGCCGTCCAGTTGGATATGGCTGCCCTGCCTGCAGCTGTCCATCTTTTCACTTTTTTAATTTTTAGTATGTTAAAATAGCATCTTCGACCCTTCCTCGCGGCCTGCCATCGGATCTGGAGCGGCTTTTCCAGAGGGGACCGGCCAGAGCTATGGCTTCGGCGGTGGCGCAGCGCCGGAGCGCTATCGCAGAGCGGGCGATGCCTTGCCCGGGTCCCAGCATTTGAGCTCTGGAATGCTGAGTCTACCGATGAAACATCGGGATGCTGTGGGTCTGTGGAGAGGCCGGCCACGGGCGGTGGCGCTGACTTTAACACCGCAGAGCCTGGGATCTTTCGGCAAGATCACCAGTAGTGGAGCTCCGTCCAGCGCGGCCTGTTGGCTTTGGAATCCGAGGTCTCCAGTAAAGAAGCGGCCGTTCCAGGTATCCAAAGCCGCTGAGAGGGTTCTAACCCACTGAGTATTCTTGCCATTTTCTCTTTTTCAGATTTCACAAAAGCAAAATACCGCAGGCTCAGGAAATCTGTGATAAATGGAAAATGTTGACAATTCTGAGCAAGTCAAGCACTGGGAAGGAAGTCACAAGGACTGCAGATGTTGGAATCTTGAGAAAACCACAAAGCGAAGGAGGTACTCGGCGGGTGAGGCAGCATCTGTGGAGGGAATGGACGGGGGACGTTTCAGGACGAGACCCTTCTACAGAGTGGAGAGGAAAATGGATTTAACTCTTAACTCGCATTCCACCCCTCTTCACCTGAATCAACCTATCACTTGCCAACTCTTGCCAATGTCCCTTCACCTCCTCACCTTTGTATATTGTCTTTCCCCCCTCCACTCTTTCAGTCCAAGTGAAGGGTCTTGACCCAAAATATCAACTGCCCATTTCCCTCCACAGATGCTGCCTGACCCACTGAGTTCTTCCAGCAAGTTTGCGTTTTTTTTTGTTTTTGATTATTTTTCTCTCTCTGCAGTAGCCTTACATCCTGGTGATCAATTTAATATTTTTGATCAGAAGGATTGGTTCGAACTTTGGAGCAGTGTCATTATACAACAAACCAACCTTCCTTCTATTTATACCTCACACTGCCTCGGCAAGGCCAGCAGCATAATCAAGGATAAGTCGGACCCTGGCCACTACCTCTTCTCACCTCTCCCATCAGGCAAAAGGTATAGAGGTTTGAAAAAATCACACCACTAGATTCAGGGATAGTTTGTTCCCTGAATGTTATCAGGCAACTGAATCTTCCTACCGCAACCAGAGAGCAGTGCTGAGCTACTCTCTAACTCTTTGGTGACCCTCGGACTATCCTTGATAAGACTTTGCTGGCTTTACCTTGCACTAAACTTTATTCCCTTTTCATGTATCTATACACTGTATGGATCAATTGTAATCATGTATTGTCTTTCTGCTGACTGATTAGCATACAACAAAAGCTTTTCAGTGTATCTCGGTACAGGTGACAATAAACTAAACTGAACTATATAGTTCTTTGCTGGCATATAATAGTGTTTCAATAACGACCTGCATTTTGCTTTCACACTTTTCTGTATAACTCGAGAACATAGAACTTACTAAGAATAAAATCATGAAAGGAGTTGTCTCTTAAAACTTGCTATTAGATTTGGAGTGCTGCAAAGAGAACTAAAGTAAAATATTGATGGTGATTTTTATTTTTCCCACTTAACTGCACCACTTTTCGTTCCAGCAATTTCATCATGGAAATGAACGGAATATTTGGAATTGTTAAAGAATAAAAGGCATGTGGTCAAAATCATGGTCAAGCCTTCTCAACAGTTATTGACGTGACCTTCTCAGGCCTAAAAATAACAAGGCATTTGTCCGCCTAGTATCTAATTCTGTTGATTACTGATCATGATGTTTTGTTCTTGGTTATCTTTCAGGACGGGGTATTAATCATGCTGTAGTGAGTGGTCTCATCAGCAAAGAAAACAATGTCAGTTTGGATGATGTTCATCAGGTCATTGATGGAAGCAGGAAATAGCAGGAGAGGGAGTACGCAGATTGCTAAGAGCCTCATGTGTGTGGATGTAGTGCAGCATTGCCAAGTGTTTTTGCAAGGAAGGCCTGAGTAACAACCTGAATCACTAGTGAAATGTGAAATATATTTCATTTTAATAGTAAGATTAAACGAGAACTTACCAGTTTGAAGTTTGATCTTTATTTTATGAGGTGTTACGATGAGGGATTACGTGAAGACCCCGCCAGCACGCATGCGCAACATTCTTCAAAGCAGTGGTGTGAAATCACAGAACAAACAGTCACAATGACTGACATAGTAAGAGAAAAAGAGAACTTTCATACCAGGTGATCTTTATAATAGAGGGTCGGGAGCGGAGGGCACGTAATCCCTCATCGTAACACCTCATAAAATAAAGATCAAACTTCAAACTGGTAAGTTCTCGTTTAATCTTACTATTTTACTTCGGAGTCACGTGAGTGACTACGTGAAGATTTCAAAGCTCTGTGATTTCATGCCCTGGAAGCTCCATGCTCACACACCGCTAAAGCTGGGATAAGAGGATGGACGTGATTCAGACAAGACACTGGCTGAAAAACAAAACAGGTATTTATTCATACCAAACACAATATTGTGTCCCATAAGGGTTATTTATCTGGCAGCACTTAAAATCCTCCCTGCATAATTGCCAGGGGAGGTCACGGGTTTGTTGTAAAAGCGGTGGAAGGTTTTCTCATTTTTCCAACCCGCTGTGGCCAGGATGTGATCCAGTGGTACCTCCATCCTTCTAGCCGCCGAGGTGGATGCTGCCCTGGTGGAGTGAGATTTATACACATTAGTATCCACCCCCGCCGCATCCAGTACCACCCTTAACCATCTGGAAATGGTTTGCACCGTGACCCTGTGATGAGGCATCTTGTGACTGACAAGCAAAGCTGTTTCCGTGCCTCTTAGATCTTTAGTGACTGAAATGTATCGCAGAATCAATGTAACGATACAAAGACGGGTGTCCGCTGGGTAAGCCAGGAACTCCAACGTATGTCCAGACACTCCGGGTCGATCTTGCTTCAATAGTCCCTGCACCTGGAATGTGATCTTCCCACTGGTAATTGCCATGGCATCCAGACTGAGTTTGTGCAGGGACTGGACCCGTTGCGCCGTGATCAGTGCCATAATCATGACCATTTTGTAGGTTAATTTGGCCAAAGGGAGTCCCGTGTTCGGTGTCCATCCTCTCAGCATCGTCAATACCGTGCTGATGTCCCAGGTATGGCTATATCTGGGCCTGGGGGGATTGGAATTAAATATTCCCCTCATAAATTTGGATACTAGGGGATGTGACCCAATTCCCAATTGGTCACTCCCCTTGCCCAAGTAAGACGATAGGGCACTCCTGACACAGTTAATGGCGCTGTAGCTTAGACCCTCATCGTAATGAAGGGTAGCCAGAAACTCCAGCACTTCCGTGATGGTGGCGGTTTCGTATGTTGTTTTGGTAGTCACGCAGAATCCTTCCCATTTCCTGATGTAGGTCAGGTACTGTTTCCTTGTGGACTCTCTGCAGGCTGCCGTGATGGTATCAATGGTCCTGTTGGAGAGTCCGAATCCATGAAGTGGCCGTTTTAAAATCTGCAAATCAATAATCCCATGCGGTCATGACATGGATGACATTCTCCTGTAACAGGATGAACAAGCAGGCTAGGTCTTTTATTCACCCTGATACAGGGTTCTGTGGCCATCTTCTGTACCAGAGGGAACCATGGTTGAGTAGGCCAGTCGGGCACTACCAAGATACCCGATGCGGAGTCTTGCTTGATTTTTTTGCAAGACCCGACTGATGAGGCAGAAAGGGGGAAAAGCGTAGCAAAATAAATCCCCCCAGTGTAGCGAGAAAGCATCCATCGCTACTGCCCCCGGGTCTGGCTCCCAAGCAACATACGTTGGTAGTTGGTGATTTAGCCTGGACGCGAAAAGGTCGATATCTGGTGTCCCATAACGTTCTACAATATCTGCGAAAACATTCCGATCCAACATCCATTCTATGTTATCGTTGAATTTCCGTGACCTGGCGTCTGCCACTGTGTTTAATTTACCTGGAAGGTAAGTTGCGGAGATCCAAATTTCTCTTTGCAGACACCAGTGCCAGATATTGTTGGCCAATTCATCACACGATATCGACTTTACACCGCCCATGTGGTTAATATAGGCTACCACCGTGGTGTTGTCAATCTGTATTCTAACATGAACTTTGTGCATGTTAGTGCAGTATGCCTTAAGGCCGTGAAATGCTGCCAGCATTTCTGAATAGTTAATCCCTAAGTTTTTAAATAGGGTTAACTCTGGTGCACTCCATCTACCTCCACAGCTAGAGGTAGTGTTAGTAGCTCCCCACCCTATGGCACTGGCATCCGTTTGTAAGGTGATCGAGGGATTGGTGATAGTAATAGGTTTGGAACAATTTTGGGCATTACCCATCCACCAATATAATTCGGCTTTTGCCTTTTCTGGAATTTTCATGGGCCTATCAAAATGGCCAGCATGATTTTTGAGCGCTGTAATTTTGGCTCTTTGTAAGTTTTGGTAATGTAAGGGCCCATATTGTGCTGCAGGAAATGCAGCTACTATCTTCCCAATCACCCTGGCCACCTGCCGAATGGATGGGACCTTAATGCCAATGAGGCTCCTGCAAGCCTCTATCAGGTCTTCCACCTTGCTTGGTGGTAACGTGACAGACATTTGCACTGAGTCAATAATGAACCCCAAATATTTCATGGTGGTAGAGGGTTCCAATATTGATTTATCTGGATGTATCGTAAACCCCAGTTTCTGAAAAAGATGTTTCGTGGCTGTGACTGCCAAAGTAGCCATTTCCAAATTCTCCCCCACTATGAGGATGTCATCAAGATAGGCCATAACAGTATGATTCTGTTTCCTTAAATAGGCCAAAGCTGGTTTCAATATCTTGGTAAACAATCTGGGTGCTGACGATAGCCCATTAGGCAAAGCTTTATATTGCCATAATTGTCCCATCCAGATAAATTTTAAGTATTTCCTATGATCCTTGTGTATGGGTACTGAATAGTATGCATCTTTGAGGTCAACGCATGCCATGTAGTACCCATTGGCTATAAGCTGTATAGCAGTGTCGAAGGTGTCCATTTTAAAATGAATATACTGGACAGAAGTATTCAGGTCGGTCAAATCTATGATGATGCGGCAACCGCCATCTTTTTTGTTTTTAGTGAATATATTAGACACGAACTCCTGAGGTTCTTTAATGGCCTTCTCAATTACCCCTTTTTCTCTCAACCTCTGTAGTTCAGCATGCCCTGCTGCCTTATCTCTATGAGAAAGGACGAATTTCCGACTAGGTGCATGCTGTACCGGGGTAGGGAGTTCGTGAATAAATTCAATTTTGTAGCCCTGAATACTCCTGAGTATATAAGGATCAGAGGTAAAAGTGAGCCAATTCTCGAGGAACATGCCTGGCGTGAGCTTTTTAAACTCACGCTGGAGGAGCCCCGCTCCTCCCGACCGTCGCTTCCGCATGCGTACGACGATATGTCGCGCATGCGTGCTGGCGGGGTCTTCACGTAGTCACTCACGTGACTCCGAAGTAAAATTGTAATTAAGGCCACCTACATTAAACAACCTAGTTTCTCTTCTGAATTATACCAAATCACAAGCAGATAAATTATTATTTATTTAAATATAGTAGATTATAATTGTTTTTTTCAGGATAAAATTATTTTTAAAAATAATTTGCTTGAAATAATTTTTCACGACCCTTATCATTTCTAGAGGCTTAGTAACTTGAACGTATTAATGTTTTACTATATCTAATGAGTTATAATCATCAAATAAATTAATAATTAAAGAACGACCAGTGGGCTGCAGCCTTAATAAGTGATAGTAGTTGAATTAGGCCATTAGGCCATTCAGGCAACAGACCTGAATCATGTGCTACGGAACCCGAGAATTCGATTGGAGTGGAAGCCTCAACCGAGACTCATCTCATGCTCGGCCCCGAAGACCAGGAACCAGAAGGTGCAGGGAGTCAGCGATAGTGGTGGACGCTGGACAAAGGGCCGGTAAGGAGAACCAGGGGACTTACCTTCCGTGCCCTTAAGGTCTGCTGCGTGAGGCAGAGAGGGAGGAAGGTTCACTTGCGCTCCAGATGGAGGTAACGGCTGCAACAGGCCTTTATGGCCAGCTGCAACTGGGACTTTGAAAATGGTGCCAAAACCTGGCGACTCTTGCAAATGGACTCTGTCGGCTCTTTCTGTACATTCTGTACTTAATCGCGGATTGAATGGCAATAATCTTACTGATGATCTGTACGCAAAAATAAATTTAACTGTACCTTTGAACATTTGATAATGGAAACGAACCATTGAAATACAAATTTGTCTCTGAATAATATCTGTGAATAAGTGTGTTTTGAATTATGTCTGTAAATTATTTTGAGAATCCCAAGATGTATTATCAATGTTGCCTGACATTTTACAATGTCAAAATTATAATATGAGGGCCAGTTACTCTGTTTTAATATTTTGAAACTTAACATTAAAGGGGAATATCATGAATTAATATTCAGCTAAATAGGCTCTCTGTCATAACTTCAGAATTTAAAACTAATCAAGATAGCTTTAAGAATTGAATAGATTATCTTTGCAGTAAGTTCAATGAGTTCAAGATGAATACGTGCCATGTATTTGTATCAGAATTATCTTTTAGTTTAGTTTAGAGATACAGTGTTGAAACTGGCCACCGATTCCGTGTTGACCAGCAATCACTCATGCACTAGTTCTATCCTACACACTAGGGACAACTTACAAAAACCAATTAACCAACAAACCTGCTTGTCTTTGGAATGTGGGAGGAAACCAGGGCCCATGGAGAAAACCCATGTGGTCACAGGAACAATGTACAAACTCCATACAAACAGCAGCCACAGTCAGGACCGAACTTGTGTCTGGTCCTGTAGGGCAGCAACTCTACTGCTGGCCCACTGTACCGTCTTGTCTTTGTCGTTGTCTCTGAACTTTATATGCTCAGGCCTTTATGATACTTTTCACTATGGATCTTTTATTTCTTACCAGAAGCACATTAGTGAGCGCTACTGCATGTTAAAGCAATAGGATTAGAATTCATATTAATGGAACAAACTGATAGATGGCATGGTGTAGGAAGGAACTGCAGATGCTGGTTTACGCTGAGGAGACACAAAATCCTGGAATAACTGATTCATTTCTACTGGGAGTTTCATTGAACATGATTCAACTGCAATGCCAAGTCAGACATGAATGAATGATATTAAAATTGTTTATGATCACTTTGTATCTTGGTCACACTGCACACTGGATTTGAAACAACTTCTGCCTATTGGTGTAAACTGGGTTCGCCATACGTTTACAAATTTTGAACAGTATTTGACAAATCCCAAACATACACAATAATACCCTTTGGCCGACTTCATAATTCCTTTGGGAGTGGTTTGGAAAAATCAACTAGTTTGCAAAAACAAATTGTATGTCATGCAACAAAGTTTATAACCCCTATCAGATGCTAGTGATGTAATGATTTATAAGTTCAATTGAATGCAAAAGTTAATGTTGACAATAAAGTAAACTGCAATTAGCTGCTCTGAACTGTATTCTGCTGTATTGTATTACACATGAGTCACATCTACTCTTCATTAAAATAACCTTAATTTTATTTGTTATGGCTGGCGTTGAAATGGGGATGGTAGTTACAATGTTGTTAACTAGACTGGAAATTAAGAATCTCGTGAACTCTGAGCAAAGTTCTGAGGTTGAATTCACTGAATAATATTTTCTTGACATTGAATATATACTTCATCAAGAATTGGCCATTGCTAAAATGTTACAGGAAGCTGTCAAGATTATTGATGATTTGTGATTCTCTTTAGAGAAAGAAAAAACAAAGGCTTTAGTCATATGCGAATAATATGTAGTGTGCACCTATGCATAAGATATAATTACTTCAGGAAGGGAATATCTGTTGTAATTTATTGTGCCAAATTCTATGCAAACATGTATATCATGGACACAAATCCTCCATGTTCTATTTCTGACTTGTTTTATGCCAAAAACAACCTGTTTGAACTGTAATGGGGTGCATTTTAAAAGTGATATGTCATTGCACATTTATCCAACAGATGGAGTCTGCTCATGGAGCCACTGTCAAATGCCACCAGACATTTGGCAACCTTTTGGCTGAGAAATAAATAAGTCAGGAGTCAAGTCAAGATTGCTTTATTGTCATATGTCCCAGATAAAACAATGACATTATTACTTGCTGAAGCACAACAGAATATATAATAATATTAAATAATAGAACAAAAACTCTGAAAAAAAGAACAAACAATAACAGTGCAATAATAATAATAATAATAGTCTTTTGTAATAATAATAGTTCATAGATAATGAGGTTGTCGTGTTTAATAGCCTGATGGCTGTAGGGAAGAAGCTGTTCCTGAACCTGTACGTTACAGTTCTCAGGCTCTTGTACCTTCTTCCCGGTGGCAGTGGTAAGATGAATGTGTGGCCAGGATGGTGTAGCTTTGATGATGTTGTCTGCCTTTTTGAGGCAGTGACTATGATAGATTCCTTCGATGGTGGGGAGGTCAGAGCTGATGATGGTCTGGGCAGTGTTTACAACTTTTTGTAGTCTTTTCCGTTCCTGGACTTTCAAGTTGCCGAACCAGGCCACGATGCAACCAGTCAGTATGCTCCCTACTGTGCACCTGTGGAACAAACTATCTTTTTTTGGTGTTGAAATCATAATTTTGTAAGGAATAAAGGAAGACACAACGACCTTTAGAGAGCAAGAGTTTTTTAAAAAACAATTTTGCTGTGTATTATGCTGCGGCTTAGGTAGTCACGGATATTTTCTGTCAACTGATCTTCGAGTCACACCGCACGGCAGGAGGTAATTTAGCCCATGTTGCCTATACCAAATCTCTGAATAAGTTTCCCAATTGGTCCCAATTCACTGCTCTTTCTCCACTGCCTGGCAAGTTTATTTTTTGTTATATATTATGTGAATTATATGGAGGGAGGGTATTCTGCTTGGGTAGCTTACAACCCAATGGTATGAACTTTGAATTTTCAAATTTTATGTTACTAACCAACAACCCGTCTCCACTCCCCCCACTCTCTTCATTGTGCCCGCCCATTCCCCCACTATCCTGCCCTCTTTCCCCTTCCCCCTATTTCCTTCCACCTACAATCTTTCCTCTGGACTCACAATTTATACCTCTTCTCTCCTTAATTCACTGGTCTTTGTGCACCCATCTGCCAATTAACATCCCTCTGCTGTATCTGTCATTTTCTTGGCTTTGTTCCGTTCTGACTGCCCTCCCCCCATTTCTCCTATTTTCTTATCTCCTCTTTTTTTCACCGACTCACTTCATCTGATGTGCAAGTACCCATGTAATCAACTGTGAAGTACTAGAGTATGTCAAAGATGGCAGTGCATCGCGGCAGCGGCCTCTGCAGTCCGTCTGTCATAAAAAATGTTGTCCTATTGAGTGTATAGTTTGGTTGTAGTTTATATATTGTCTTTAGCTGTGTATATGGGGGGGGGGTGGGGGGACTTCTAAATCTCATGACCACGGTGCTAGGCCCCGTTGTCATTGGGGCCTAGCACCATGGAGCGGCCTCCAACCGGAACGACCTGGAGGCTCCAGTCGCGGAGCCTACGGACTCACCATCGTGGTGCTGGCCGGCTTCGGAGCGTGGAGAGCTGTGGCGAGCGGCTGTGACCTGACTTCAGAGTTTTGGAGGTTCCAGCCACAGGCCCGGTGGACAGTGACATTGGGAGCTCACGGGTCCCTGGTGGAGGAGCTCCCGCAATGGCAACTTCTCCCGCCCGAATTGCGGGTTGAAAACAACCCGGAGCGGGGCCTTCCATTGCCCGGCATGGCTTTAACGGCAGCGGGACTTGCCATCGCCCGCCGGGGGCTTTAACATCGGGAGAAGAATGGAAAACAGGGGAGAGACAATGACTTTGCCTTCCATCACAGTGAGGAGGAAATTCACTGTGATGGATGTTTGTGTTAATTGTGTGTCTTGTTTTTTTTTTGCTTGTTAACAGATAGCAGAGATAGTGGGGGATTTTAACTTTTATATAGAGCAGGTTATCACTTTCACAAATCGTAAAGACAGTGAATTGCTTCAGTGTTATCTGTGCAAATTTGCTGAGATGGTATAGTATGGAGGTCATAGAATCAACTAGAATTAGAATCAATAGTGGAGTAGGCTTGCATATTAAATCATAAGTTCATAAATCATAGGGACAGAATTAGGCCATTCAGCCTATCAAATCTACTCTGCCATTCGATTATGGCTGATCTAATTTTCCTTCTCAACCCCATTCTCCTGCTTCTCCCTGTAACCTTTGACACCCTTACTAATCAATAATTTACATTGAACCAGGTTTGTTTAACAACCTAACAGCGTGTGAACTGTGATATCATAAATATATGTTAGTTCAATGTAAAATTATAAAGATAAAAGAGCCAGCAAGATTTTAGATTTTGATAAGGCTGACTTTATTTTAATGAGACAAGATCTGTCAACAGTAACCTGAGCAAATACTTTAATTGGTAAAACTAGAGAAGATAAGTGGAATGGAGAATGTGATGCGGAACCAGTTAATATCCTAAGGGGCTAGAGTTCTACTTGCCAAAAACATACAACCATGAATGATGTAGGAGGGAAAAGGCACAGAAAAATAGAAATATAAACAGTACAGAATTGCATATCTGGGTGCAGTCCTGGAGACGGGAGTGATATAAAGTACATTAAAAGATTACAGAATAGAAGGGTCATGACCCGAAACGTCACATATTCATGTCCTCCAGAGATGCTGCCCGACCTGCTGAGTTACTCCAGCACTTTGTGCCTTTTTTTCTGTAAACCTGCATCTGCAGTTCTTTGTATTCAAAATCCAAGTGTAAGAAAATGAACAACTGCAAAAAGAGAATAGTCAGGAGTTATCTGACTCGCTTAATATTGACAAATGGGGAACATATAACGTAATTACCTGTGTAACAAGTCGCACAACTGTGTACACACCCATGTAACATGTAGGGCAGGAATAGGGATTCACCAAAATTAATGCAATAACAGTAAAAGTAATGAAGAAATGATGACGCCAAAGTCTGACTATTTCTAGATCGCAAAATTTCTCTGCCAGGGTTTTAAAAGATGCAGTGAATAACCTTTTAACAATCTTGAAAAATTCCCTCAATTTCAAAACTGTTAGTTTACACAGAAAATGTTCACAGTTTCTTCTTTAGAAATGTGTCAATGTGATAAAGATAACTTAGCCTGAAATCTGTTGTCAAGAAATTGCTTGAGTCCCTACTTAGGGAACACTCTGAAAGTTGTCAACTATTGGATAAAAAACAGCAGAGTTATCTGAAAGAGAGTGGCTTTGGCCAAAACTGATTGAATTGTTTTAAGAAAGGAAGTGTACTGTGGAGTATCAATGAATATGATTGATAACTTCCATATTAGACGGAAATGAGTAAAATGTCAGTCACATAGTCATAGCATAAGAAGAGGCTTTTGTAAGCCAGGCTTTCAGATATATAAACCATCATTCCAGTAGTCTTCTGGATTACTTTCGATACTTGTCCTTTTATTGAACTATACGCAGGCATCCTAAAATATCCCTGCACCTCTCTGTTTCAGCTTTTGGTTTTGCCAATTGTTAAATTTAGGTCCAGAATGGATGTTGTTCCTATTAACTACAATGAAGTCCACTTGAGACAGTTGTATCCCATTATAACAAAAAAACAAGCTGGACAAGAGCAGAAATGTATTTGGTACAATTAGTAAACAGGTCGGCCGGCATAGCTCTTATGATATAGAGTCATACAGCGTGGAAACAGGCCCTTTGGCCCAACTTGCCCATGCTGACCATCTACACTAGTCCCACCTGTCCATGTTTGTCCCATATTCCTCTAAACCTTTCCAAGTCCATGTACCAGCACGTATTCTACCATTACAATCAAGTCAGCAGATCAAGCCCAGTACAATGAGAAGAACAGAAGAGCACACTGGAGGCAGCATGAGGCATACTTGAAATTAAAGTGGCAGTATGGTGAAACTGAAATAAAGGACTAAACAACAACAATTGTATAGAGACACTCAGGAGCAAAATGGCCCATTGTCCACTTGATTGAACCTGTGTAGCTTCAAAAGGTTATACACCATTCACCACCCAAATGATTTACCCAGTGTCCAGACCATGGGCTGGTATGTCACACAAAGAACTATCATTCATATTCAATGGAAGAATAAAAATATTTGGAAAGTAGCAATGTCCAAAGGGATGAGAGTATTTTCAAGATCTCCCCTTCAGCATTGCATCTGCATCCTTCTCTTTTGTGCACATTTATTTTTCCTTTGGGCCTCATTTAATTCTACTCATTCTCAAATTATTAAATCCAAAGGCCACTGCAAATAGTGATGATTGAATGCAGTATGCATTCAGTGAGATAGAATAAAGAACATAAAGGGTAAATAGTCATTTATTATACTTTCATTGCTACGTATTAGCATGATTCATTATTTACACAAAGAATGGACTGGGCTTCAAGCCAATTGGTAACGGTGACTTAGATTATTGGCTCAAGACACCATTCATATATATCTGCCTTTCTGGATACCAAATTTAATGAGTTATAATTTTAACCATTATGTTTGTTGAAGTATGTAATTTTAATGTGCCTTCTATTCAACAAAGCATTTTGCTTTCACAAGCTCCTGCTGTACATAGAAATTGGAATAATGATTATAGATTATAAATGAAGAACAACAAACTTCTTGGTGAAAGTATGGGGTGATAAAGACCTTCAAGTTTGCCTTTTCTGACATCTAAAGACTATTAAGTGTTAATGTTCACTTTCCATATATTCACACATCTTATAATATTTCAATGCTGTGCATTAGATATAGGAGTCATAGAGCTATGCCAAATAGAGACAGGCCCTCCGGCCCTACTCGCCATGCCAATGCTAGCATTTATTTCGAGAGGGCTTGTATTCAAAAACGGGGATGTGATGTTGAGACTGGTAAGTCTGCATTTGGAATATTATGAGCAATTTTGGGCACCATATCCACGTGGGAGAGTCTAGGACTAGAGGTCGTGGCCTCAGAATTATAGGACATTCTTTTAGGAAGGAGATGAGGAGAAATTTCTTTAGTCAGAGGGTGGTGAATCTGTGGAATTCTTTGCCACAGAAGGCTGTAGGGGACAAGTCAGTGGAGATATTTAATGCAGAAATAGATAGATTTTTGATTAGTACAGGTGATAGACATTATGGGGAGATGTCCAAGTGCCTTTTAAATGTTATTTTTTGTACATGCCTCTACCTTTTTAAAAATCAAAATAAACTATTCAGGAAAAAAATATGTACAAGACAAGAACTGTGCAAAATTCCTATGTCACTCTCCATGGCTGTATATACATTCCTTAGCATTATATTTTATAGTGTTCTCAAAACCCATAATCATACTTGCAGTGAAGCTGCTGCTGCTCGATGCTGCTGGCGCCGATGATGGCGGCCACGGTGTACTGCTCCTTGCTGTTTTGTATGTGTTTGTTCGTTTGTGTCGTCTGTGAAAACCCCACAAAGATTTCTTTCACAAGAGAGGTACTCATAAACATCAGACATACGGTACCTCCAAACATCGTTCTGGATTTCTCTCACTCATTGGATTATTAGACATACTTGTCGGCGGGGCTGTGGCTGCATTCAAGGTCTTGAGATGGAGGAGAACCCTGTGTGAAGCGCTCTCGAGCACTCACCCGACTCCGGCGACGAGGATCACGCACACCACTCCCGAGCATATTCCTGGCAAACGTACATTCTCTCAAGAACAAAGTGGACAAACTGCAACTCCTGCATCGGACAAACAAGGACTTCTCTCGAGCCGCTGCCCTGTGTTTCACCGAGACCTGGCTGTGTGAGTGGACCCTGGACAGCGCGCTGCAACTGGCTGGCTTCCAACTTCACAAAACGGGGAAATCAATGGGCGGTGGAATATGCTTCTATACCAATCAGGACTGGTGCAACGACATCACTGTCAAATTTCTGCTCTCCCAACCTCGAATCCCTCTTTATCAACTGCAAACCCTTCTACTCTCCGAGGGAATTTAACTCCTTTATTCTCGCTGGAGTTTACATTCCCCTCCAAGCCTGCGTATGTGACAGACATTTATAACCAGTCCCTGCAAAAATGTACTGTCCCTGCCTGCTTCAAAGTCTCCACTATTGTCCCTATACCCAAAAAGCCAAAGATGACTTGTTTTAATGATTACAGGCCTGTCGCACTGACCTCTGTAGTCATGAAGACACTCGAAAGGCTTGTACTAGCTGAAAAATATCACAACTTCCCTACTGGATCCTCTGCAGTTTGCATATCGGGCCAATAGATCTGTGGATGATGCAGTCAACCTGGGCCTGCACTTCATCCTACAGTACCTAGACCACCAGGGGACCTATGCGAGGATTTTGTTTGTTGATTTTAGCTCTGCATTCAACACCATTGTGCCAGAGCTACTACACTCCAAACTTTCCGAATTGACTGTGCCTGAACCCCTCTGTCGGTGGATCACCAGCTTCCTGACAGACAGGAAGCAGCATGTGAGGCTGGGAAAGTGCATCTAGGACCCGCAAACGCTCAGCATAGGAGCACCGTAAGGCGGCGTACTCTCTCCTCTCCTCTACTCTCTCTACACCAACGACTTGTGCTTCTCAAGTTTGCGGAATGCACAACCCTGATCCAGGATAGCGAGAAACCTACCTACAGACAGGAAGTGTCACAGCTGGCTTCCTGGTGCTGTCGCAACACCCTAGAGCTCAATGCTCTTAAGACAGTGGAATTGATTGTAGACTTTAGGAGAGCTCCCCCTCCCCTCACCCCACTCACCATCAACAACACCACAGTGACATCTGTGGTCTTTTAAGTTCCTGGGAACCATCATCTCCAAGGACCTTAAGTGGGGGACTACCATGGACTCCACAGTCAAAAAGGCACAACAAAGGATGTACTTCCTACGGCAGCTGAGGAAGCACAATTTGCCACAGGCAATGATGTTCCAATTCTACATGGCCATCGTAGAGTCTGTTCTCACCTTCTCCATCATGGTCTGGTTTGGCTCAGCCACCAAGCACGACACCTGGAGGCTGCAGCGAATTGTCCGATCAGCAGAGAAGGTTATTGGCTGCAACCTTCCCTCCATTGATGAACTGTACACTGCAAGGGCCAGAAAGTGAGCGGGCAAGATCATCTCTGACCCCTCTCACCCTGGCCACAAACTCTTTGAATCACTTTCCTCTGAAAGGCGACTCCGGATTGTCAAAGCTGCCACAGCCAGACATAAAAACTGTTTTTATCCTCGAGTAGTTGCTCTACTCAACATCCAAAAATCTGTAGCCTCCCTTTGATCTGGTATTTTGTTGGTTCACATGCTTGAACAATGGTGTTTTATCAGGGAAATCAGGGATAGTATAAAAACAAAAGATGAGGCATACAAATTTGCCAGAAAAAGCAGCCTACCGGAGGACTGGGAGAAATTCAGAATCCAGCAGAGGAGGACAAAGGGCTTAATTAGGAAAGGGAAAATAGATTATGAAAGGAAACTGGCAGGGAACATAAAAACTGACTGCAAAAGTTTTTATAGATATGTAAAGAGAAAGAGACTAGTTAAAACAAATGTTGGTCCCTTGCAGTCAGAAACAGGTGAATTGATCATGGGGAACAAGGACATGGCAGACCAATTGAATAACTACTTTGGTTCTGTCTTCACTAAGGAAGACATAAATAATCTGCCGGAAATAGCAGTGGAACGGGGGTCAAATAAGATGGAGGAACTGAGTGAAATCCAGGTTAGCCGGGAGGTGGTGTTGGGTAAATTGAACGGATTGAAGGCCGATAAATCCCCAGGGCCAGATAGTCTGCATCCCAGAGTACTCAAGGAGGTAGCCACAGAAATAGTGGATGCATTAGTGATAATTTTTCAAAATTCCTTAGATTCTGGAGTAGTTCCTGAGGATTGGAGGGTAGCTAATGTAACCCCACTTTTTAAAAAAGGAGGGAGAGAGAAAGCGGGGAATTACAGACCAGTTAGTCTAACATCGGTAGTGGGGAAACTGCTAGAGTCAGTTATTAAAGATGGGATAGCAGCGCATTTGGAAAGTGGTGAAATCATTGGACAAAGTCAGCATGGATTTACGAAAGGTAAATCATGTCTGACAAATCTGATAGAATTTTTTGAGGATGTAACTAGTAGAGTGGATAAGGGAGAACCAGTGGATGTGTTATATCTAGACTTTCAGAAGGCTTTCGACAAGGTCCCGCATAAGAGATTAGCATACAAACTTAAAGCACACGGTATTGGGGGTTCAGTATTGATGTGGATAGAGAACTGGCTAGCAGACAGGAGGCAAAGGGTAGGAGTAAACGGGTCCTTTTCAGAATGGCAGGCAGTGACTAGTGGGGTGCCGCAAGGCTCAGTGCTGGGACCCCAGCTATTTACAATATATATTAATGATTTGGACGAGGGAATTCAATGCAACATCTCCAAATTTGCAGATGATACCAAGCTGGGGGGTATAGTTAGGTGTGAGGAGGATGCTTGGAGGCTGCAGGGTGATTTGGATAGGCTGAGTGAATGGGCAGATGCATGGCAGATGCAGTACAATGTGGATAAATGTGAGGTTATCCACTTTGGTGGCAAAAACATGAGGGTAGACTATTATCTGAATGGTGGCAGATTAGGTAAGGGGGAGATGCAACGAGACCTGGGTGTCATGGTACACCAGTCATTGAAAGTAGGCATGCAGGTGCAGCAGGCAGTGAAGAAAGCAAATGGTATGTTAGCATTCATAGCGAAAGGATTTGAGTATAGGAGCAGGGAGGTTCTACTACAGTTGTACAGGGTTTTGGTGAGGCCACACCTGGAGTACTGCGTACAGTTTTGGTCTCCAAATCTGAGGAAAGACATCCTTGCCATAGAGGGGGTACAGAGAAGATTCACCAGACTGATTCCTGGGATGTCAGGACTTTCATATGAGGAAAGATTGGATAGACTCGGTTTGTACTCGATGGAATTTAGAAGATTGAGGGGGGATCTTATAGAAACCTACAAAATTCTTAAGGGGTTGGACAAGCTAGATGCTGGAAGATTGTTCCCGATGTTGGGGGAGTCCAGAACAAGGGGTCACAGTCTAAGGATAAGGGGGAATTCCTTTAGGACCGAAATGAGGAAAACATTCTTTACACAGAGAGTGGTGAGTCTCTGGAATTCTCTGCCACAGAAGGTAGTTGAGGCCAGTTCATTGGCTATATTTAAGAGGGCGTTAGATGTGGCACTTGTGGCTAAAGGGATCAGGGGGTATGGAGAGAAGGCAGGTACGGGATACTGAGTTGGATGATCAGCCATGATCACATTGAATGGCGGTGCAGGCTCGAAGGGCCGAATGGCCTACTCCTGCACCTATTTTCTATGTTTCTATGTTTCTATCATTAATGTTTTATTATTATTAATGTCTAGTGTTTTTTGAGTCATTCGTAACTGTCACTGTATGTCATGTTGTTACTTGTGGGTGGAGCACCAAGGCAAATACCTTGTATGTGAATACTTGGCCACTAAACTTACTTATTTACTTACCCAGCACCCTGGCCACTCATGTGGTCCCCTGGGGTGATATCCCTTCCCTCATTTGTGGAGTGTCTCCACCACACTTTGTTCCCCCAAAGTGCCACAGAGGAAGGACCCTAGACTGGGGTCCTCCCAGGCAGTGCCTTGCCATTGGCTGCACCAAGCTTCAGTGCATTCCTCAGCACATACTACTGCGGTCTGGGGTGGGCCAATCGGCAACATTCCCTTCTGGACATCACGCTCTGCTGGGAGATCAACAAGCCACTTCCTCTGCCATCTTGTTCCATTTACCCACCATGCTCCGAACAAAGCGTTTTCTCCATTTTCAAGTGAGTTAGATTTAACTCTTAGGGCTAAAGAAATTAAGGGATATGGAGAAAAAGCAGGAATGGGGTACTGATTTTAGATGATCAGCCATGATCATATTGAATGTGGTGCTGGCTCGAAAGGCCAAATGGCCTACTCCTGCACCTATTTTTCTATGTTTCTAACAGGTTGCTGCTCAGGTCCCTGTTAAATCTTTAACACTCACCTTATACCTATAACCTCACTCACTCATCTTTAACATTCACCTTCTACAAAAGACTGTGGTTATTCACCTTATCTATGGCCCTGATGATTTTATAAACCTCTAAAAAGTCTTGGTAGACTGCTATACTGATTGTTCATTACAAAACACTCGTTAAAACCTGATTTTGCTTACAGGGAAAACAGCCTATTAAAAGTTCATGAGGAGGGAAGTACATTATAAGAAAATCAGTAATAAGGTGTGCCCGTTTTGTTAACGTCAAAGGATTATAAAAGTTGCTTTTCTCCCAGTCCTGATTAAAGTACAGCCTGACTTTTACCATGATTGATGAGTGGAACCGACCAGTTGATCAATTTCAATAGGTGATTAGAATCAAATTGCAAAAAAATAATTCAGGGAACTGAAGGGGATTGGGAGCAGAACCAAATGTCAACTCTCTGCTGTTCCATGCCGTGGAGTTTGAAAACATTTACTGCATACTAGTGATGACGACTCAGGCATTGTTGATAAAAAACATAACGTTTTCCATGTGTGTAAAATGAGAAGAGATTGCCTGCAAAGTTGTGCTGTGTTGTGCTTCTGACTTGGGTGAGACAAGTGTAATTTTTACTGGAAGTGTAATGAGGCTGCCCATATACACATCATTAGTGCTTTTCCCAGAATTGGCCACATTTGGAAGGGTGGTGACTCCACTAACTTTAAGATTCTTATCAAGCTTTCTCTTGAAAGTATCCAAAGAACCGGCCTCCACCGCCCTCTGAGGCAGAGAATGCCACAGACTCACAACTCTCTGTGTTAAAAAGTGTTTCCTCATTTCCGTTCTAAATGCCGTACCCCTTAATCTTAAACTGTGGCCCCCGGTTCTGGACTCACCCATCATCGGGAACATGTTTCCTGCTTCTAGCATGTCCATACCCTTAATAATCTTATATGTTACAATAAGATCCCCTCACATCCTTCTAAATTCCAGAGTAGACAAGCCCAGCCGCTCCATTCTCTCAGCATATCTCCCGGGAATTAACCTTGTGAACCTATACTGCACTCCCTCATTAGTAAGAATGCCCTTCCTCAAATTAGGGGACGAAAACTGCACACAATACTCCAGGTGTGGTCTCACCAGGGCCCTGTATAACAGGGAATTTCCAGGATGCAATGAATCAACCTGGCAAAGGAACAATGTGCAAAGTAATGTTCATTACGATGCACTGGTAGCCACAGAGAACTGACATGTCGGAGCAGTCACTGCTGATGCTGTCGCTGTGGACATCAGTAGCATTTCTTAATTTTTCAGCTCATGACTTTATTAGGGAAATAAAGAAAATAAAGAAAATTCGGAAAATATAAGAAGGTGAAGATTCACCACTGTTGGCGAGATGGAGTGAACAGACAGTGAGCAGGGGAGATTCCCCTTGTGGATTTAGGCTTCCACATGGCACAGTAAACCGACAACTGTACCCACGTTGCCTTGGTTAATCCCAAAATCATGAGGTGCGCAGAAGATTTCTTATACTGAATGTACAGCTGGTGCACATGACAATTTCCAAAGGTCGCAATGTCAACACACGGTCTCAATATTGATCCGTGCTACAGAGGTATTCTCACCACATGGAAGTGAGCAGTTCAAATGAATGTTCCACATCATCTTCTTAAGTGTGAACTGATCCCCTGGCATCAACCCTTAGTTTTTGATCATCTCAACATTCAGGAAACCCCGTTAAGTAAAGATTCCTGATCATATTTATACATGCATTTGTGAAAGAAAACCATAGAAATGTCACCTAAAGGGCCTGCCCCACTTACGTATCCTTGGCACGCAAATTACGCGACCTCGTGGTCGTGTTGAGGTGCACGGGCTTCGTATGGCCGCGCTGGGCCGGTCCCACTGAGAAGTGTGGAGGGGTATGTAGTTGTGCGCAACATTGCGCGGAGCTCCGAAATTCTTGTAGCGAACAAATTCTTCGCATGCCAACGGCTTG
This sequence comes from Raja brachyura, assembly GCA_963514005.1. Next base: position 44,431,697 of record OY740788.1, read on the forward strand.
TTGCGGAACTGACGGCCAAAGTGGGACAGGATCAAGAGCTCGGCCTGGGACTCACGGCCGTTGCGGTCCGGATCCGCCCCCACTTCTACTCCCAGAGCAGGGCCAAGAAAATTGAAGATAGACACAAAATGCTGGAGTAACTCAGCGGGACCGGCAGCATCTCTGGAGAGAAGCAGTGGGTGACGTTTCGGGTCAAGACCCTCTTTCAGACTGAAGAAGAGTCTCTACCCGAAACATCATCCATTCCTTCTCCCCAGAGATGCTGCTGGTCTTGCTGACTCCAGCGTTTTGCGTCCATCTTCAAATGACGTCACGCGCTCCAGATGGCTGTGCATGAAATCGCGTGCGACCTTCGCAGGACCGTCGTGGCTCAACGCGACCACGAGGTCGCGTAATTTGCATGCCAAGGACACCAGCATGCAACTCTATGCGATGAACGCGATCAAACTAGAAGCGGGGGCCGCGCAGAGGTCGGGTGATCCCCTGTACAGGGCCGTTTCCACCAGCATGCGCTTGCATGCGGCAAGCGCGACCAAACTGGCAGTAGGGGCCGCGCGGAGGTCGGGTGAGTGGCGCAACACGGCGCAAAGTGAGGCGAACTTGGAGCGAAGTCTAAGGTAAGTTCGCCAGGATAGAGAGGGGCACACAGAGAGGGGCACCGAGGCACACACACACAGAGGGCCATGGAGCCACACACATAGAGGGTCACGGAGGCACCTACAGATAGGTTCCCGGAGGCACGATGTCGGGGCGGTGTGTAAACGTCGAGGCGACTGCGAGCCGACAAGCCGTTGCCGCGCTAAATTTTTGGACATAGTCAGTTTTTCGGAGCCCCGCGCGGTGTCGGGACGAACTCGGGACGAACTCCGCACAATTCCGCACGGCTCCGGCGATCGAAGTGGGACCGGCCCCGCGACGCCGGACGGCTCAAGCGACCACGTTAGGTCGCGCTAATCGCATAGAGTTGCATGCTGGTGGGACAGGCCCTTAACTCTCTTTAAGTGCGACAGTGAACTAATGTAGTGGTGCTGCGAGACCTTGAGTTCGATCCTGACCTCGGCTGCTGCCTGTGTGGTGTTTTCACAGTCTCCCTGTGACTGCCTGGGTTTCCTCCATGTGTTCCAGTTTCCTCCCACATCCCAAAGAAGTGTGGGATTCGTAGATTAAATGGCCTCTGTAAATTGTCCCTAGTGTGTAGGGAGTGGATGCAAAAGTGGGATATTGTAGAATTAGTGTGAAAGGGTGATCGATGGTTAGTGTGGACTTGGCAGGCCAAAGAGCCTATCTGTATCTGTGCTGAATCTTTCAATCAATTAATCAATCAATCAATATACCCTAAACATCTTTGGCTTGTGTGTAAAACACTCTATAATGCTCAAAAAAAAAAAATCTGGAGCATGATTAGAGCTCAGCTGCAAACTTGCCAGACTAGAGACACAAATGTGAATCACTGCCTCTCTCTGGAATTCTATAGTCACAGGGATTCAGCACAAGACTTCTGTTGAAGGGCTTTGTCTACAATCTCAACAAGCAACAGCATCCAATACGAACAAGCAGATGACTAGGGTCTGAGTATTTTATATTTCCGTGGGGTATTTTCTCCCTGAGTAACCACGAGTGAGAAAATACTGTAAATGGAGTCTCGTCTCCTTCTGGTGGGCTGCAGTCTGATTCATCATGGTGAATCAGCTGCAGTGAGAAAATTACAAAACATACCCAGTTGATAATATTAAATAATAGCAAGACGGACAACAGGTGTGAATGAGTCAGATCCTGCAGTTTTTTCCCTTATAACCTTAACACATAGTTCATTGAGTGTGATCAGTGAGTACACCAGGCTCCATGGAGTCAGACTGCTTTGTAAACAATACTCCATGCAAGTGGAGTAAATTATAGTGGTGTAATAATGATGTTGCATCAAATCGATCTTGATCTGATACATTTCTATCATTTAACTCAATAAAAACTTTTTTTTTCATTGTCCTAATGTTATGTTTAAGCTTCTATTATAAAAATACACAATTGTTTGGAATAAAACTACCTTATATAAATAATTGTTATCACTGCTCCGTGGTAGAAGGAAGAATTATTGTGATGCTTTTGCACTGTTCTCTTAAAATATATTTACAACATTGCTTCTGATGATAAGAGAGCTATTTCTTCCTCCACCCTTTCCTTCTCATTTTACATTCACCTCCTTTATACTTTTATCAAGCTTATCGTTACTTTTAATTTTTCCTTATCCAGTATTTTAGATATTGAGTAACATTTTCCTCATAGTAAACAGGTCTACAATACCTTCTTTATAGTCTCCCTCCGGCTCCTGGCACCATTTTGGCTACAACAATGAGAAAGTTGGCTACAAACTTGCTCTAAGAGATCAGTTTTCCACCCAATCATGAATTATTAGTCTGATGATTAATACACAGTTGTGTTGGAAATTGGTGGAGTGCGTGCGGTTAGGTAGCTTGATATTATGGGGTGCAACTCGGTATATTTTTCATGTTAAGTTTTGAACAGAGGACTATTAGTGCTGAGGAGGTAAATCCATCAGCAATGTAAGAAACCTAAGTGCGTGCACAATTTAGGAACTCATATTTTTTGTTCCCTCTGGACAAATCCAAACAGGCTGCTTTGTCTTTGACGGTGTCAAATATCATCAGAGTTGTTCGAGCTGTATTTTTCCAGGCAAGTGAAGGATCTTCCATCACACTCCTGACTGGTACCCTGTAGCTGATGGAGAGGCCTATGCTGTCAGGAGGGTAGTTATTCACCACAGTGTATCAAACATCCTACTTGTTCTTGTAACCATTGTATTCCTGCACCTGCTCAAGGTGAGTTTCTGGCCAATGATAAATCGCAGGATGTTGATGGTGGGAGACTCTGTGATATTAATGCTAATGAATTTCCTGAATTGATGGTAGGACTCTCCCTTGCTGGATGCACTCATTGTTTAACACATTTACTACATAACTATTAACTTTCCTTTGTGAGCCTTTGTCAGGATTTTGTCCAGGTCTCATTGCTTGAAGGAATTGGATCATTTGCTAAGGAGTTGCAAATGGACTTGGATATTGTATAATCATCAGTGATTAGCCCCATTTCTGATCTTATGATGGAAAGAAGGTGGCTGAAAATGGTTGAACCCAGGATACTGCCCAGATGAACTCTTGCAGTGATATCCTGAGGCTGAGATGAATGACCTCCAACAACCACAGCCAGTTGCCTTTGTGCAAAATATAGCTCCAACGATTGGAGTCTTTCCCCCCACTCCTGCCTACCCAGTTTTAACAGAACTCTTGCTTAGACGCTGCACCTAGTTAACTGCTGCCTTGATGTCAAAGGCAGAGATTAGCTCATCTGACAGAAGTAGTAGTTCTGGGGCTCAGACCATCAGCACTGCTGGACTGTCACTGATCCCATTGTCTTACCTCTTAGCTGTTTCTTGTTATTAGCTGAAGTGAATCAAATTGACTAAAGACTGGCTTCCTTTCTGACTGGGATCTCAGGAGGAAACTGAGTTGGATCATCCTCTCGACATTTCTGGCAGAACATGGTTGTGAATGCGTCAGACCGGTCTTTAGTGTCCATATTGCTGAGTTGGGGACATTCTTGAAACCTCCTCCTTCCGTTAGCTGTTTAATTGTCCACCGCCATTTATAACTAGCCATGCTGGCACTGCAGAGCTTCGGCCTAACCCCTTGGTTGTGCTGTTAAGCCCACTTGTAGACTTCTGTTGCCCCTTCTCTTTGCTGGCTCCTCATCAATTTTAAGTCTGTTTTAAGACTGTTTTAAGACTTCCAGCTACACTTCACGTAGAAACAAAATTGATCCCCTGGCTTGACAGTAATGATAGAGTGAGGAATATTATGGGCCACAGGTTACCTGAGGAGGTTACTGTGAAGCAAAGATTATTTTCCATACTTTTACATCCGAAGAGAATCTATATATACTCTAATTATATTTATAATATTTTGATTAAGCCATCTTGTGTGAATTTTTGTGGTCATTGAAATGAGGAATTTCAGTTCTGAGGAATGGAATACTTTCCACTTTTGGCGGTTGCAGTCGGCATAATGTTCTGCCAGGTCAGGTATAATGTGACCAGATGTATAATAAAGCTCCCTCTACAGTATTCTTCTCCAAACTGTTCCTCTAACTATAACCTCAGAACAGCAAACCCTACTTCATCAGTGCGAATTTTTCCACCTACCATGCCAGTCATTTTTATGCTTTCTCTAAGCAAGCGCCAATTTGAATGGTGATTAATTCTGAATTATGGTTAGTACACCACTGCGGGATTACATTCACTAGGAATTAAACTTAGTCAAACCTTTTTTTTTAAACAGACGACCTTTACAAAAAATCAAGGAATTCCATCACATTAGCCTGAACTGGAATCAGACCAGGCTCAATAGGCAATGGGACAATGCTTTCAATTGATGTCCCACCCATATCCCTTTATAAAAACATATATCTCTACATTATATTTTAGCCAGATGTTGGTGATAAGGTTGCACAATTCCCAATTCACGAGCTCTTTTTTTTTTGAAGGGGGAATCCACAGCCACTGTTTTTCCTCAAGTTGGAGAACTCATGACTAATTCTTTGCTGCTGTTTAATTTTCCGCAGCTCTTCCTTAATGAGGGACTGCCTGCAGCTACAACTCGCCACCATTTTCAATGAGCACTGACATTAGATAGCACATACAAAGAAAATACTCATAAGCTAGCTACAAGTAGGGCACAGAGTGCATCATGCACGATGAATTTCTATTTCAATATTATTGGTTTGGAAATAATATTTATTTATAAACTGGTGTGAAAGGGTAGATCAAATTCTTTGTGTTTCCATTAATACATGTTACTCCTGCACCCTGAATATGTCCTTTCTTCCACAGCATGGATGAATTGTAGATGCATGTTTAACTTTTCACTGCAGTTAGTGTACTAAGTTATCGGAAGATATTATATATGTTGTTGATTATTTCCTATGTAATCTCCCCATCATAAAACATAGACCATAGAAAAGTATGAAATAGGAACAGGTTCTTCGGTGCTCAATATCTGTGCCAAGCATGATGTCAGGATAAACTAATCTCGTCTGCCTGCACATGATCCATATCCCTCCATTTCCTGCAAAACCATGTGCCTATCTAAACACCTCTTGAATACCACTATCATATCTGTCCACACCATCCCATAATTTCTCTCCCCACAACATTTAGAATGGACTTTAATATGTTGCCACAACAGTGGTGCAGTTAACTGCACATGCCATTATTTAACAATTTGTAAATGTTGAAACAGTTTCAGTTAAGGCAGTGCCACGGCTGAAAGCAGAATCCAAAATTTGCCGTTGGAATGATGTCACTTCATCACTGGTTTCATGAAACGGCATCTTGCCAAAGACTCACCCTTGGAACTCACTAATTGACCGGAAGTTAATATGGTTGGCAAAGTCATCACGTCCAAGTATCCGTTTAATGTTAATTACAGCTCTTGCACTGAAAATATAAATATAGAATCTCATTCAACAGGTTTTAATTGTTGAAGATATTAAAAATGTGATATTTATTCTCATTTTTCCTTTCTAATTTTTCTCATTCTCCAGTAATTCAAACTGACTTCCCTTTCTGATTCTCCTTGGAATTCATTCACTTTCATTTGTTCCGTCTTAGTCCTCATATTGTTAATCCGATTTAGAAAACAATTGTTTGTTTGCTTTGTTCACACACAAATAAAAATAAGCAGATTGGTGGTGAATGAACCATCTTCTGGCTCAAGAATATTTGTGGTTCATCAGCGTCAATATTTTCACACGCACAAAGATTTTCGTATTCATTTTTTGTGTATAGAGTTTGTAAGGGAAGTTTGCAATGTGATGGGAATGCTAGTGGTAACTTTTAGGACAAACATAGACGTAAAATAATATGATCATTGTAAAGGATAGATCGATAAGAATCTGCTGTTCTATTTTACTCATGTATCCATTTAAAATAGTAAGATTAAATGAGAACTTACCAGTTTGAAGTTTGATCTTTATTTTATGAGGAGTTACGATGAGGGATTACGTGAAGAAACCCCGCCAGGCGCATGCGCGTCATACTTCAAAGCAGCGGCGTGAAAACACAGAAACAATAGCCAAAGTGATATAGTAAGGCTGAGAAGACTAGAACTACCAGATGATCTTTGCGATTATGAGGGCCAGGAGAGGAGGGCACGCAATCCCTTATTGTAACTCCTCATAAAATAAAGATCAAACTTCAAACTGGTAAGTTTTCGTTTAATCTTACTATTTAACTTCGGAGTCACGTGAGTGACTACGTGAAGATTTCAAAGCTCTGTGATTTCATGCTGTAGATCCATTCCATACAACACACTGCTTCAGTTGACACAGTAGTGAATAAATAATGTATTGAACATTGCTTCGAATTATCCAATAATCATTTTTTTAAATAACAAAACAGTAATAACGCCTCTATCCCAGGGGAAATTAAATTTGAAATTTATAAAGACAAAGCAAATCAAATCAAACAGGCCCAACACAGCATGCCCAAACCCTGGCACAGGTCAGTACAGGTTTATCATAAATTTTAGAAAATTTGATTCCTTAGACCATCCTGCAGCCTCGCTGCAGATGTTGATGCCGTCCTGATGGAGTGAGATTTAAACACATGAGTGTCTACTCCAGCGAGATCCAAAACCTGGTTTACCATCTAGAAATGGTTTATACTGACACCTTTTTATAAGATTTCTTGTGACTGGTGAGCCTCTGAGACTCTTAGTTACCTCGATATTGACTCAGGTGCTTAATTAAACATAACGTTTAGTCAACAGGGTATGCTTTAAAACTTACTTTGGTTCCGGTCATTCTGGCCTGCTTTGTTTGATTAAATCATACACATAAATGTAATGTTAACTGCAGAAGAATACAAGCTATCTAGTCATAACTTTTGCAATGTTTTCGCTCTTTGCCATGAGTGTAACCACTTTAAGTGTTAACTTCTGAAAAGACAATGACGTAATTGGAGCCCATTGCCGGAGCAGTGTGAGAACTATACTGACATCCCAGATTCCTGTATATCTAGGTTCAGGAGGATTTTTGTTAAAAATTCCTCTCATGAATCGGGACACTAATGGATGAGACCCGAGGGGTTGTTGTTCTGAAACTGTCCTAAATAGGAGGACAAAGCACTCCGAGCACTATTAATGGCACTATAACTCAAGTGTTCATCAAATATGCAACATAGCAAGGAACTCCAATACATCCGGTATGCTTGCAGTATGATAAGAAATATCTGACTGTAAGCAAAACATCTCCCATTTCTTAATATGAGACACATATTGTTTCTTAGTGCTATGTCTCCAAGCTGCAGTTATGACATCCATGGTCCTATTCGACAGTCCAAAGACTTGGAACGGTCTGGTCAGAACCTGCAGATCAACAAATTAATACAATCATGTAACGGCTGACTTTCTCCTGTTACTGGATGCACCAACAAATTACTGCAGTTGGGGACAGTCATGAATGGCTGAGTCATCATTCTGAGCACCAATGGGAACCATGGCTGTGTAGGCCAGTCCGGAACCACCAAAACGCCTGAGGCGGAGTCCTGCTCTATTTTGGTGAGACATTGCCTAATCAGGCAGAATGGGGGAAAAGCATAAAATAATGTATGTTCCCAATGTAGCGAGAATGCATCCACTGCTACTGCTCCTGGATCCGGTTCCCATGAAACATATTTAGGCAACTGGTGATTTAGCCTGGATGCAAACAGATCAGTATCTGGCAACCTATAGCAGCTGACAATCATTTAAACAACTTCAGGATTTAACATCCATTCTATGTTGTCATTGAACGTTCATGACCTGGTGTCTGCCACCACATTGTCTCTATCTGGTAGGTAGATAGCTGAGACCCAGATGTTCCTGGAGATACACCAGTGCCACATGAGGTTAGTCAGATTATCACATGATACTGACCCTATTCTTCCCATGTGATTGATATATGTCACAGCCATGGTATTATCAATCTGGAGTTGAACATGTAAGTTATTCATGGTGGAAGAATAAGCTTTTAATCCATAGAATGCACCCAACAATTCTAAATAATTTATACCATGCCTGTGCAGGATTAAATCCTCTTGCACACTCCATCTACCACCACAGCTAGACTCGCTGTCCGTAGCTCCCCATCCGAGAGCGCTCTCATCAGTCTGTTAAACCACTGAAGGTTCCTGAACCAAAATGTTTTTGGTAGTTTGTACAATATTGATAATGCACCATTGTAATTCAGCTATGGCTCTGGTTGGTAACGGCATAGGTCTACCAAAATGATCTCCATGTTCTTATAGTGCTTATTCTCTCGCTCGTTGCAGACTTTGATAGTGCAGTGGTACAAACTGCACTGAAGGAAAAGCTTCTACCAATTTACCAATAACACTGGCTACTTCCCGGATGGAGGGATATTGTTTTTCAGCGAGACTAGTACAGACCTCTCTGATCTCCACAGCCTTGGCTGTAGGCAAAGTCACTGACATATCAACTGAATCAATGACACATCCCAAATAATCAATTTTTTAGGATGACTCTAACTTGGATTTGGTTGGATGGACCAGGAACCCTAAACTTTCAAACAGGTATTTGGTTACTGAAACCGATTCCTCATCTGTCTCCTGAGTGCTGCTTATGATTAAAATATCATCTAGATAAACCATTGCCATGTGATTCTGGGCCTGAAGTAGCGCCATCACTGGTTTCAACAATTTCTTGAACAGCCTAGGAGCTGAGGTTAACTCATTGGGTAATGCTTTAAATTGCCACAGCTGTCCCATCCAACTAAATTTCAAGTGTCTCCAATACTGATGATGAATTGGTGCTGAATAATATGCATCTTTGAGATCTATAGTTGTCATATAACAGCCTTGTGATAACAGCTGTTTTGCCGTATTGAAGGTGTCCATTTTAAAAATGCCTATACTGAATATAGGAATTTAACTGGTTTAGGTCCAGAATGACTCTACATCCCCCATCTTTTTTCTGTCTGGGGAATATATTGGACACAAATTGTTGAGGATGGTTTGTCATCCTCTCAATTACCCCTTTTTTGGGACAAAACCATAATTTCTTCTTTTACCTGCTGGGTTTATGGTGCAGAAAAACCCCAATAATTAGGCATATTCAGTGCAGGCGGATCAATTCCTGACATAAACTCCATTCGAGCCTGACACAGTGTCTAGTATAAACAGATGAGATGTTATGCAGCACCATTCATCATACCAATTGCAACCCCAACCAGACGTTGTTCCCCAAAAATCTTATCCTGGCCAGAATGAATCACCTGTACCTCTACAGTCGGCCTTGAAGTCCTCCTTCTTCACATATTGGGGTTGTAGCTGGGATACACAGGTGAGTAATACCGTCGTCCCACTGGTCCCACTCTGCTTGGCCCTGCCCCTGGATCCGTCACCTTTCATGCTGAAAACGACCTGCGAGATGGTGTCCTGGCAGAAGGGACGTATATCTTCATGAGACGGATTGTTTAGGCATCTTTCTCTAGGTTCTTGACTTGTTTGATGAGGTCCACCCCAAATAAATAATCTGGGGCTTGAATGTTTGTAGACCTATATAGCGCTGCAAATTTCGGGTTGAACGTCTATTTGATGGCTATCTTCCTGATGCAGTTAACCTCAAAGTAGGCATTGCAGAACAGGGCCAGCATGTCTTGTTGGGTACCAGACATCGGTGCCCCCCCCCCCCCCCCCACCCCCGGACCATTTTCCAGAATGCAGTGATGCCTGCTGGCACCAACTTGAGGACGCGTTGAAACCTAATTTCTAGTCCCAGCATTGTTGCACTCATTTGTGCCCATATTGCCGAGTTCATGGTGGGCACTCTGAGTTACGCACAGTTTACAGGTGTTTTGTAACGTGTGGCCGTCTCCTCCATGATCGTATCCTGGAGCTGGTGAGAAGCCATGTCATTTTACATTGGTGGCTAGGTTTTCCTCCATAGCCTCACCAGTCCCTTCTGGATTAGCGAAGTTTAACGCTACGTCCGGGACACCTAGAGCGTGGCTCGTGTGCTCTGGTGTGTGCACAAAAGCAGTGACACCAGCTTCAGGGTCAGATTCCTCCTGCCCTGGCTTCACCTGAGTCATGCTCTAGGGAGGTCTCTTCCAGCCATAAACAAGGTGCTGGAGAGGATGATTCCCACTGGTATCCATAAGCGGTGTTTTCTTCTTCGCTGTATGGACCTCTGCGAGAGGCTGAGTGGGGAATCCAAGGAGCATTCGACCCCGATTGAAAATTTTCATGGCTCTTTAAATCTGGAGCATTTTCCCATTTGGTTGAACCGTCCCCATACCTTTAAATTAAAAGGAGGGGAGTCTTCCACATCATCAGACTCATGAGATAAAATGAGCCTGAGAGTACTTTGTTTTGGTATTCCTCCCTGGTGGAGTAGCCTGAGTGCCCTGAAACACTGGAAACTAATGGAGGCAGTTGAGCTGCTAGTAGAAACAATAGCTGGTTTTAGAGCTGGCATTAGCGCAGCCATTATCTCCAAACCCGACCTAAATAGCAGTATTCGCGGAGCCGGCTTTAGCGCAGCCTTTATCTCCTGACCCGATCTATAAGTGGTAACCACGGTCCCCGCGCGTTCCGCTCCACTACTGTAGTTTATATTTACAATACCTCCATATTACTAACTCTAGCTGGCTCTCTGAGCCAGACTCACAGAGTTTTAAAAGATACTCGCAGGGAAGGTTTAACATTCACTTACCTAAGGTTACTACTTACCGCTGGTGGAGCTGAGCTCTCCAGCCCGTCGGTGCGCCATGCGTCGGAGGTATGACGCGCATGCGTCTGGCGGGGCTTCTTCACGTAGTCACTCACGTGACTCCGAAGTAAAATTACTTTTTAATCATTTTGTCAAGACATTTTTTGGCATTTCTTGCCTGGAGTCTTGCTGTCATATCTCCTGCTTTTGTCTGCCTGCCAGAAATATTGGATTTATAATTATGTAACAAATTATTAAATCACATTTGTGAGAAGCGATGACAGACAAATTGTAACATGCATGATACCAAACAGTCATCAGCTTGGACTTCGTAGCACATATTTATCTAATTCCCTCTGTCCTTTCTTCTTTTTGTTATTTTTAGTATGTGTTAAAAAGTATGTTTTAATGTTCCTTGATTGGTTTTATGTGGGGGGTGTGGGTTGGGGGAAACTTTTTTTCAATCTCTTACCTTGATGGAGATGCGATTTTTTTCCATATTGTATCTCCGTCCCCACTGTGGCCTAACATTGTGGAGTTGGCGGCCTTTCCTGGATTCCGACGGGCGCTCCAATCCGCAGGAGTCTGCGGGACTTTAACATCGCGGAGCTTGCGATCCTTTTGCTGGGTTCGAAGTACCAACTGAGGAGCCTGTGGACTTTAACATCGTGAAGCCCGTGGTATCTGGTAAGAAGAGGCTGACTCGGGAGCTCCATGCCGCAGAGAGAGTTTCAACTGCCCAGATGCGGGATTTTCGTTCACCCCAAAGGGGGCTTCGATCATCAGTTGCAGGGACTTTGTTCGCCCCGTCTGCGAATGGTTTGACTGCAGGAGAACAAGAGTGAACCTTATGTGGGCAATGTGGAATCCACTGTGATGGATGTTTATGTTAACATTTATGTGGTTGTGTGTCTTGTTGCTTTTCACTTAGTATGGCTGTATGGTAACTCAAATTTCACTGTACCTTAAATGGTACATGTGACAATTGTGACCTTGAAACCTTGACCTTGACCTTGAACCTTAAATCAATGCTTCCATCAAAGGCAGTTTTAAATGCTGCTTTCTTATTTGAAGAAGTCCTTCTTAGTGCCACAGTTGCACTGCACTTTATGATGTTTTTTCTCAACTCCAGTCTCCAATATTTCTGCAATACCTTCATACATCAATTTAGTTTGATTTAGTTTAGTTAAGTTTAGAGATACGGCAAGGAAACAGTCGCTTTGGCCCACCGATTCTGCGGCGACCAGCGATCCCCGTACACCAGCACTGTCCTACACACTAAGGACAATTTACAATCTTTACCGAAGCCAATCAACTTACAAACCGGTAGGAGTGTGTGAGGAAACCGGAGCACTCAGAGAAAACCTACATGGTCACAGGGAGAACATACAAACTCCGTGCAGACAGCACCCGCAGTCAGGATCGCTGTGTCACCACGCCACCACTAAATGTATTTTATTCCTATTTCAGTGATAATCATGGTTAATTCTGCACCAATGTTTCTGTGATCCTTCATCCTGAATTCAAACTGTATCATTCAGCCTATTAACTACAACGCTGTCCATTAAACTTTCATGGCCACAAACTAAGAATTGTGTCGCTCCTCTTCTTCTTCAATTTCCCTTTCCCACTATAAATTTCAGGTATTAATATCCAGAGTCCATGTTACTTGAGCACTTTCAGTTTTCTCTTCTCATTTCTGTGATGGTATTACCCTCCAATGTGGGATGTAGTCTTCTCTGTTTCATAATCTAAAGTAATATGATGCCTGATATCTGTTAGGTAAATGTATGACATGATATCACACAATTGTACAGAGTTTGCTGAGTAATTTTATCATCATTAATGATACATTGCTCCTAGACTACACAATTTCCCGGGATCATCATCCAGAGAACTCTGCTGGAGTATTGGGCTCTGTGGATGGACACAAGCAGTCTGCAGATCACATAGGCCGCATAGCACATGAACACCTTTACTACTCCATTGATTGATGCCTGTATTTTTGCTCCAAACAAGTGTTTACATTTTGCAAAAAGCCATGCATATACATATTATTGGTTTTATTACAATATTAGAGAAAACATGAAAAAAAATCTAAGGAAGCTGCTTAACACACACCTAAAGCCTGAAGAAGGGTCCCGACCCAAAACATTATCTGTCTATGTCCTTCAGGGATGCTGCCTGACCCTTTGAGTGACTCCAGCACATTGTGTTCTATATGCCTTAACACACCGTCATAATCTCTGGAGCATTCCTCATATCCTCAGTAGGAGTTGCAATTAACAAACCAAATAGAAAAATGCATGAATCATGTTAGTACATAAATTGCAATCTCCTTTCCAAAATTGAATATCACAACAACCTAATAAAGATGTGACCCATACTCAGGATAAAATGGTAATTTCTACAGTATTTATAGAATTCAAACAAAATTGAAAATGAGTTTTGCGGTACTTGTTCTTTTCCACTTATTGTGAGCAGCCTGTAATTAGCATGGAGTGATTGTTAACTACCTTTTATCTGCAGATTGTAATGTCTATCCTGCATGCTGTGAAAGAAACAATATATAATTTAAAACATACTGTGCTCCTGTATTTCCACACAATTGCATCCAGCAACATGGAGCAGCGCTTGCTTCTAGCCAAATCCACATGGAAATGTTGGAGTTTTTGTGTGTTTTAAATTATCTTCCTTCTTCAACCAGCATGCAGGATAGTCATTAACACACAGTAAACTCCTTTTCTGCTTAGTCACTGGTAAAAACCTGTCTTTATGAAATCTCCTAATTAAAATGACCTCCTATGTTGACGTTTATAGTTTCCCTCTGTATTTTTGCCAGCAGCATCACGCAGTGTGACATCATTATATGCTGACAAAGGATGGTTGTAACAGTTGCTCCAATTAGTAAACGGCTCAATTTAGGAGACTGAGCACTGTTCACTGTGAACCCTATTTTGTTGTATAGGGAGACTAAATGATCAAAACCAATCACTGTTGGTGACTAGATACTAGAAGAATATGTAACAGTTTGGATGAACTCCCCATTCTCTTCACCGCTGTTCGAAAAAGGAGACAATTGCCCCACGCAGATCCAACAAAAAGTTGCAACATTACAACTGAAAGGCATGAAAGAGGATTACAATTTTCACACAAAAGGTTGAAGGGAATGCCCATAAAACATTTTCCCATCTGCCTTAAAGGCAGAAAAGACCACAGTAGTCAGATTTTATTGGCTAACTTTCAGATAATAACAAAAGTTATTAATAAACAGAATGAAACAACAGATTACAAGGCATTTGTTCCAATTGTGTACTTTTGTATTAATGTAGCAATGTTACACAATTTTGAGATTTAAAAAATCAAGTCTGCAATTTATCCCACCAGATAAAGCATAAAAAGAGGCTTAATTTGACACCTAATTCACTTTCATATCTTCAGTATTAAAAAAGTTATGGCCATTTTCATACTTGGAAATTAGCAACTTGCTTCCTATTGCTTTTCTATTGACATAACACAAAAGTTGTGATCGAGGACAGTCAAAAGCCCATAACTTTCTTAAAAATTAAGAGAACTGAAATAAATTTTCAGTTATTATAGATTGAAGTATTCTGAAACATATATATGAAACAATCTTATTTGGATGACCTGAAATTAAAACATATAATTAGTTAGTTACCCAATTGGAGCTAATTACAAAATTCAATGACTAGATCTAAACATCTATACATTTCTTAAGAAAAAATGTAAAAAAAATTAAAGTCCAAGTGTCCAATTAACATTCACACAATAATTCACAATATAACATGATTTTGTAAATCTAATTGTCATTAATTTATAGGCCAAATTGAAGGAATTCAGTGTTTAATGCCCATAAATTAATGGGCATTTTAAACAACTTGCGAGTGGGATTTTCTGGAATGCGATGTATTGGAACGTTGCGGTTGCGGTGAATTTAAACCCCATATCAGCAGGAAAAATTCTGCCGGTTCGTATGGGGACTAAATCACCGTTTCGCAACATGAAATATTGATTAAAGTCCCCTAAACAAGCAAGTGTATATTTAAAAATAAACAGCTTTCACTTACCTGTCCCCTACGTAAAATTGGTCCCCGTTGTCGGCGTTTACGGCATTAGGAACCAATGTTTATGTTACTGCTGCGATAAAATAGTCGGGCTATTTATTAAAAAAAATTAACTTACCGGCAGTCGGAACAAATCTCCAGAAATAGATCGCACTCCGAGAAAAGAAAGCTCCGGATGGCAAGGGGAAAACCGGACTTTAACCCCGCCCCCCCCCCCCCCCTTAAAGGCGCCAAAGTCGCGAACATGGCCAGCGACAGAACTGCAGCACCGCTAAAGGTAAGTTTTGTAACATACCTAATTAATGTCTTGTTTATTGCAGTTTTTTTCTTTTCACTATCTTGTCGAATGTGTGTGTAATTTATGTATAATTTATATATTTGTGTGTTGTCTGAGTCTATATGCCTGTTAAGTGGGACCTTAGAAGCATTTTTTTCACACAGTGTACTCTAAACCTGGAATGAACTGCCAGAGGAAGCTATCGAAGCAGATGCAATTATGACATTTAAATTACATCTGGTGCAGGTATGGATAGGAAGGGTTCAGGTGTTTTTTTGCCAAATATAGGCAAATGGAATTAGCCCAGTATGTCAACTTGGACGGCTTGGACAAGAAGAAGGGTCTGTCTCCATATTGTCTAGTTCTATGACTTTATGACACTATGACTCTGATGCTGCTGCTGCAATTAAGATTTCATTGTACCTGTACCTCACTGTAGGTGTGTATGTGATATTCAACTTGATTTGATTAGCAAAAGTAAATACTGTAAGATATCAATACGATGATAATTTAAAGAATGAATGAAGATTGAATCGATTTGTGAGAGGTTATATCTCCTTTCAATGTTATCTATTACATTATCTACTCTATCTATGAGAGTCATAAATCAGGTAGACAGTCAAATCCTGTTTCCCAGGATAGAAAAGTCAAATACTAGAGGGGATAGGTTTAAGGTGAGAGGGCCAAAGTTTAAAAGAGCTGTGTGAGGCAACGTTTTTACACAGAGAGAGGTGAGTGGCTAAAACACGCTCCCAGGATTGGTGGTTGAGGCAGATATGATAGTGGCATTTTTGAGACCTTTGGATAGGCATATGGATATGCAGAGAATGGAAGGATATGGAGTCACGTGAGTGACTATGTGAAGAAGGCCGTCAGCCCGCATGTGCATCATTATGTCTCACGCATGGCGCCACGACTGGTTGGCAGGCGCTCTGCTCCTCCAGCGGTAAGTTCCAAACCTGAAGGTAAGTTTCAAACTTATTTTTCAGGTTGTGCTTATACCTTGCAGGAAGCTCTCTACAGAGTTCCTGCTGGATGTCGTTCCGGGGAATCCCGACTACGTGGGGAGACCCGGAAGCGGAAACAATGGGATATCTCGGCTCCGCGAAGGAAACCCAGCTCAGGGAAACCCGGAAGCGGAGACCGTGGGGTATCTCGGCTCCGCGAAGGAAAACTCGGCTCGGGGAAACCCGGAAGCAGAGACCGTGGGGTATCCCGCTCCGTGAGGGGAACCCAGCTCGGGGAAACCCGCCTGCGGGAGACCGTGGGGTATCCTGGCTCCGCGAAGGAAAACTCGGCTCGGGGAAACCCGGCCATAGAGACCACCGGCTGCGGAAGCCACAGGAAATCACGGCTCCGTGGGAATTACTGACTCGACAAGCCAGTTAACAATGAAATAGTCCGGCCAGGAGGATTTACCTCCTGCAGTGGGAGCGTCTTTGGACGTTTCTTTGCCGGATAGAGCATCTCATGGAGAGATGCTCCACCTGATACTCCAAGGAATGGACTAATATCAGCGCGGGTCCCTGGGACCCGCGGCAGCGCCTGGTACAGGGCTGCATTATATCTCCCTCTCTGAGGAGGGGAGCTAGGCAGTTGCAGTTTGGTGGTATGTCGTGAGGGAATTTTCCACGACACGCCAACTGTGTGACAAGGACCTGCAGCAGCACCTGTTGCAGGGCTGGACTATATCTCTGTCTCTGAGGAGAGGAGTGTAGGCAGTCAGTGTGTGACTGACTCCAAATTCAGAAGTATGTCCATGAAATATACTGGAGGGCATGCGTGAGGTCAGAATTCTGTCATGGCATTAAGGATTGCGATATCCATGCAAACGGCGGAGCCGCTGCAAGGAAAAGTTGGCTTCCAGCCTATGGCAGAAAACCTGGAGTTTGGAAAGCATCTATGACCTCACGTCACATAATCACAGAGTGCCGGCAGCACTGAAGCTGGTGGCAGCTTCAAAACTGATCCTCTGGGCAGAGGTCTTTTAGGCCAATGCCCAAGCCGGCCCCGAGGGAAAATGTGCAATCAGCTGTCCTATCATCCAAATTCATGGATGGAATCAAAGCTGAGGACGGTTACAGAACTCACACGGGGTGTGTGGGCTAGTTACGTGTGGTAATAGATTACAATGTTTAGCACGTATGTCGAGACATTGGGTTACCCTTAGTTAACTCACATTCACATGTGCAGTTAATTTTAAATGGGAAACTTCGTCACTATCTAATAACGGATATTCCATAGGATACTTTATGGCATGCATCGAACTCAAAGATACATATGCATACTATTCAGGTCCCATTCACAGGGTTCACCAAAGATATTTGAAATTTAAGCTGGATGGGCAACAATAACAGTTAAAGCGTTGCGAAATGGGCTAACCTGATGACAGTAGATTTGTTTTGTGTTTCATTTGAGGTGACCACGCACAGTCAGATTAGAGATGAATTTATCTACAAGCTTGAATTATGACTGGAGTCAACAAGTAGAATCCGTTTCTCCATCTGAATGGAATCTATGGATAAGAGACTAATTTTCATTCGGCAAGTACATTAAATTAATACATTTATCACATTCAGTTAGTACATTTGCAGTCTAAGTTGCGTCAATGGATATTTTTCTGATGAATGGCAAAGCTTAATTTATTGCAGCTGTGGTGTTTTCAGCATAATAATCTACAAGTGTGATTAAAAGACGATAATTGGTGCGGGGTAAGCCAAACCTAGACGGATGTGGTCAAAGGATGTCATTAAAAAGTTGTCTGTATTCTCCTGCCCTGTTTATAGTGCCTTTCTCTGCATGCCAGTGTGTTGAATTTATAATCCTATAATAGCTGTTGAAGCACAGTTGTGGAAGCATTGACAGATAAATTAACGTGCATGATACCAGGCATGAGCTCAGATTCATAGCAGGTTCCCCCTGTTGGATCTTATCACATACCCGCATTAATAACTCCTCCTCAATTTCCTTGCAGATCTCACAATTGAATTAGACTTAAGAAATATAGTTGGTCGCTTAGAAAATTGGCAAGGCATGGTGCTATGAAAGGGTAGATTTGTCGTTTAGGCCCACATTCAGCTAATGCAATAAGAAAGATAAATAAAATGGCCAGAAATATTACCTCACGATTGCATACCATCACGGAATGGTTAATCTGCTCCTCAAATCGATTTACCTCTACATTGCAGTCAGCTTAATCATGTATTTTGTTTTTGAGGTGCAAAAATGACCCAAAGGCAGCCTAAAGCACAATATGTCGGACAGGTCTGGCCACGGAGTAAGTAAGAGTCTACACAGCTGAAGTATCACTTGTACACTTACCCCCTGAAGTTAAAGCTATTCACCTTTTAGTTTAGTTTAGTTTTATTTACTGTTGTCACATGTGCCAAGGTACAGTGAAAACGTTTTGGTAAGTGCTATCCAGTCAAAGAAAAGCCCACAATTACAATCAAGTGCAAGATAAAGTCTGATAACGTCCAATTAAAGATAGTTCAAAGGTCTCCAATGTGGAGATGGGTAAGGACCGCACTCCAGCTGGTGAGAGGACGGTTCTGTTGCCTGATACTAGCTGGGAAGAAACTTTTTGTATCTCCTCTTATTAAATGGAGTCTAATAGACTCTATAGACTTTGGACTTTAGAGATACAGCACAGAAACAGGCCTTTGGCCCACCAGTGACCTCCTTGCACACGAGCACTACCCTACACACCAGCGACAATTTTATAATTTTACCAAATCCAATTAACCTACAATCCTGCACGTCTTTGGAGTGTAGGAGAAAACCGGAGCACTCCTATGACTCATTTACAAAAGTAGGTAATATTGCACTACATCATCCACAGTTTTGTCACTTAGTTTTCTATGCCTCCTTCAAAACTTTCTGTGGCAACCGGAAAATCCAAGTGTTGTTTTATATGCATTGGATTTGCTGCTCTATATTCCTTCATCTCAATCATTGTTATATCTAGTTCAGTAGATTCATACCTGGAAACAAAGAATATTTATTTTTTTCCAAACCTTCTGTCTTAAATTCTGGCAATAATCATAATGCAAGTTACTGAGAGATTACTGGTTGGCAAACAGTCTGGGTGTATATCCTGCATAACCTGGTATGACCTAGTCCCAAGATAAATAATAGTTTTCTCTCATACCATTTACCTTTACCTTAAATCCACTAAATTCCTCCCCGTGTGAAATTGCATAGTCACAGCAGCAGGTTGAGGCAGTTAATTCTGCTGAGATCTTTCAAAGCAGCACAAGAGATCAAATAATTTTGAATGCAAGGGACAATGAGTGTTAATAGTAAGATTAAATGAGAACTTACCAGTTTGAAGTTTGATCTTGATTTTATGAGGAGTTACGATGAGCGATTACGTGAAGAAGGCCGTCAGTCGTCATGTGCGTCAATCTTCAAAGCAGCGGTGTGGAATCACAGATAAAAGAAGTTGACCTAAAGATAGTAAGATTTGAACTACCAGATGACCTGATAATATGAGGGTTGGGAGCGGTGGGCACGTAATCGCTCATCGTAACTCCTCATAAAATCAAGATCAAACTTCAAACTGGTAAGTTCTCGTTTAATCTTACTATTTTACTTCGGAGTCACGTGAGTGATTACGTGAAGATTTCAAAGCTCTGTGATTTCACACCGGTTCGAATACAGGTGTCACACACTGAATGGATTGACCATGGGTGAGTGAGAAAATATTAATGCATTCAGACATAACATAGTTAGGTAACAATACTGATGCTTTAATGTAAAAACAAAAATGATAGTGACCCCACTCAACATGGGGGGAAACTATAAACAGAATTCAAAATGGTACGTGCAAATATCCCCGGTCCGGCAATGGGTTTATTATAAAACCGGCGGGACATCCTTTCATTGGCCCATCCTGTCGCCGCTAGGATGCTGTCGATGGGCATGTCCAAATCCCTTGCTGCCGACGTTGATGCAGCCCTGGTGGAGTGAGATTTGTAAATGTCAGTATCCACTCCTGCAACTGCCAGTACTTCTCTTAGCCATCTGGAAATGGTTTGTGTTGACACCCTACGGTGTGGTTTTTTGTGGCTGATTAGGACAGCTAACTCTGAGCCTCTGAGGCTCCTGGTGACTGTAATATACTGGTGCAAGTTGTGGATCTTCGGGGTATGCCAGGAACTCAAGCCTGGGCCCTGGTACCCCCGACCTGCTCTGTTTAACTAAATCATAAATGACGAAATTTATGGTGTTGCCAGTGGTGTTCATGTTGTCGAGCCGCAGTTTGTGCAGAGTCTGGACTCGTTGCGCTGTTATGAGCGCCATTAGCATGACCACCTTGAGGGTGAGCTTGCGTAAGGATAGTGTGGTGACTGGAGCCCACTGACGGAGTAGCGTTAGCACCATGCTAACATCCATGTGTCGGGGGTGTAGTGTTGTATATGCCCTTCATGAACCTGGTAATAAGGGGATGCTTTCCCACCAGGAGGGCCCCCATTCCCAGCACTAAATATGATGACAGTGCACTCCTCGCACTGTTGATGGCACTGTAGCCTAATTTCTGGTCATGATATAAGGTAGACAGAAATTCCAGTATGTCCGTGATGCACATAGTGTCATATGTAATGTTGGAAGCCCGGCAATACGTCTCCCACTTCTTGATATGAGAGACATACTGCTTTTGTGTGCTGTCCCTCCAGGCACTGTAATTACATCCACCGTTCGATCAGCCAGTCCGAGTCCCAGGAAAGGTCTCCTCAGAATCTGCAAACCAACAAATTGATTCAGTCATTTAGCGGATGATGGCTCCCCGTAACCGGGTGTATCAGCAGCTCCCTGCTGTTGGGGACAGCCATCAAAGGCTGTGTCATGATTCCCAGGACAAGTGGAAACCAAGATTGCATAGGCCAATCTGGCACCAAAATGCCTGTGGCATTGTCTTGCTTTATTTTGACCAAGCACCGGCTGATGAGGCAAAATGAAAGGAAAATATACAAGAGCATTCCTCCCCAATGCAGTGTGAACACATCAACTGCTACTGCCCCTGGGTCTGGCTCCCATGAGACATATTTGGGTAACTGGTAATTTAACCTGGAGGCAAACAAGTCAATATCCGGCATGCCATATCGGACAACAGTGTCGGTGAATACGACATGATTCACCATCCATTCTGTATTATCATTGAATTTCCGTGATCTAGTGTCCGCCACCATATTATATCTACCTGGCAGGTAGATAGCCGTGACCCAAATGTTCCTTGCAATACACCAATGCCAACGGAGTTTTTCCAATTTATCACATGATACAGATTTTATTCCACCTATGTGATTGACATACGCCACTGCCGTGGTGTTGTCAATCTGTAGATGAACATGCACATGATGCATACTGCTGTAATAAGCCTTTAAGCCAAAGAGAGCTCCCAACAACTCTATTCCTGCACATTCCATCTGCCCCCGCAGCTGGAGATGGTGTCTGTTGCCCCCCAGCCCAAGCCACTTGCATCGGTTTGTATTATTACCGATGGTGTGTCAATTTGAATTTTCTTAGAGCAGTGATGTATATTGGTAGCCCACCAGTGTAATTCTGCAATGGCGTCTGGTGGTAAGTGCATATGTTTCCCGAATTGGCCTGCTTGAGTTTTGAGGGCCCGTTCCTTTGCACGTTGTAAATTTTGGTAGTGCAAAGGTCTGAAGCATACAGCTGTAAAAGCTGCCACAAGCTAGCCAATTACACTTGCTACTTGTCTGATTGTTGGCTGCTGGTTAGCAATTAGCTTATTGCAGGCTTCCATCAAGTCTGATTGCTTACCACCTGGCAGAGTCACTGACATTTGAATTGAGTTAATTGTGAACCCTAGGTAATCCATTACCCTAATTGGAGTCAATTTTGACTTAACTGGATGGATCAAGAATCCCAACCTCTCAAACCTGAGTTTGGGAGCTGAAACAGATGCTTTTGCTGATTCATTTGTGTCCCCAATTATTAGTATGTCATCCAAGTAAGCCATCACGATGTGGTTCTGAGCTCGTAGTAGTCCCAGAACCAGTTTTAGTAATTTTGTAAAAAGTCTGGGAGCTGAAGTCAGCCCATTTGGCAATGCCTTGAATTGCCACATCTGCCCCATCCAGTTAAATTTCAAATATCTCCTGTGCTCCCTGTGGATAGGTACTGAGTAGTATGCATATTTTAGATCTATGCAAGCCATATAACACCCTTTGGAAACCAGCTGGATAGCTGTACCAAAATTGTCCATTTTAAAATGTTTATACTGCACATGGGTATTGAGTTCCGTCAAGTCTAGAATAATACGACTTCCTCCATCCTTCTTTTGCTTGGGGAATATGTTAGATACAAATTGGTGTGATTCCTGGCCGGACCTCTGAATCACACCTTTTGTATGTAAAGCCTGAATTTCAGCTTGTATCTCAAATCGTTTCTGTTGTGGAAACACATATGTGTCTTTTGGTAAATTTTGTGAGGGTGGTGACGAATCAAGAAGGAACTCAATTGTAAACCCTTGTACATTGTGCAGAATGAATGGATCTGCTGTGATCCAATTCCATTAATTCAAAAAATAGTGCATCCTCCCCCCAACTTGTAAGTTAGGTGTGTAAGTTGTCCCACAAGGAACTAGAATCTCCTACCTTGGATGTTACTGCCTGTGTGGTCCTGGCCTCCGTCCTCACGCCTTGGGACAGCTGGAGTCTTCCTCTTGTCCCAGAGCCCCTGGGCTGGTTGCACCTGGTGTGGAAGGCGGCATAGGGGTGGCCCCATTGTGATGGGCCCCTGGGTATAGTTGGGGCTCGACTCATGAGGCGGATTGTCTTGGCCTCGTCATTCAGCTCTCGAACCTGCTTCGGCAGGTCTGCCCCAAAGAGGTAGTTTGCCGGCTGTACATTGTTGGCCTTGCACAGCACCACAAATTTCGGGTTGAGTGCCAGCCGACAGTTCATTTCAAACAGGGCATTACAGAGGAGCTCCACAGCGTCCTGCTGTCAGTGGCCCGTAATCCATGGACCTAGCAAAAGCCGTTACACCTGAGGCCAGCAGTTTAAATATTATTATTATTATTTTTTAGTTTTACCTCCTGGGTTCTTACCCCTGTTCCAATATGGCCCCAGATGATGTGATTGATGGCCGGCACACTGAGGGAGGCACAGTTGGCAGGAGTACTGTAGGGGCCGGTGGTCTCCTCCATAACCAGGTCCTTGAGCTGGTGGGAGGCCAGGTAGATAATGGTGGTGGCCAGCTCTTCATCCAAGGGTGTTCCGGTTGGGATAGGTATTGTAAATTTAGATGCCAGTAGAGGCACCTCGGCCCCATGCTCCCTAGAGTGTTCCCCTGATGTGCCTCCCTGCTCTGAGTGAGGATAGCACTGACTCCGTGTACTCCCCTCTCCAGCCCCGTGTAAGGTGCTGCTAGCACTGCCTCCCGTGGAGACCCGGGCTGATACTGCTCCCTCCTCTGGAGCAGATCAGTCTTGAGGCACCTCTCCAACAGGTGCTCCATCTGGGAAAGGCACCTGCAGACGCTTCCCAGTGTGGGAGGTGATACCTCCGGCCCGGACTCATCTGAGCCTACGGGTCTGGCAGACTGGTGGGTGGCTTCGCGCCCCGGCGGGACTGCCCCGGTGCTCTCCTGTAGCACCAAGCCTGCTGCCGCTGGTTCCTCCACCAGCGGCCTGGACGGTGACTCGGACAGCCATCCGCTGCCCGCAACTCCGCGGTCTTCCGTAGCTGGCTTCGCAGGCCGTCTCCGTACCTTCGACATGGTAGGTTCGTTCTGTTGGTAGAGAACTAACAACCGAACCTGCCAAGCAACGACCGCAAAGTAACTTTTAAGAACATTACCTTGGTGTTTAAAAACGTACCGCTGGAGAGGAGCAACACGCCTGCCGTCGTTGGCGCATGCTTCAGACGTAATGACGCGCATGACGACTGACGGCCTTCTTCACGTAGTCACTCACATGACTCCGAAGTAAAATTGAGATTTTATGATCTTTCCTCTGTAGAGCAGCTTTACCAAGAAACTGGCCACACTCCCACATCGAAATGAACCACAGCAAGTACCTGTCAATTATGTCTACTCAAGTGAAAGGGCCCCAATTGGAACTATTAAAATATGTTTTTTTTTTAAACAATTAACCGGCATTAACCACTGGTAAATATATAGCAAGCTGTGTAGTTTCTTAAAGTTATTTTTAGCTATTTAATATCAGGTTACTTGCTGGTGTTGGAGCAGGCTCTCTGTTCAAATGATTATTTTTGGTGATGAGCCCATTTTGGCTGCATTGACAATGTAGCAATAGGCCAACACATATAGTACTTTTTTTACCCAATTAAAAAAAAAAAGAGAAAAATAGAATTAACTTGCAGAAAATCAGTCTCCGGCATAAGGTAATGGAAGATTCTAACATTTGTGATTATGTAAATGTGTTTGAGCTGGAATTTGAACTACAACTTCACTTAGGAAACCTGACAACATTTTGAGTGCAATTTGCATCCAGAGTGCTGATTGATCCCAGAGCAGCAACTCTAGCCCAAATTCTTTCTTTCCAAACAGACTGTATTTCTTTCCAGATAGGGATGACCTGACTGGGATGTTTAAAACAGAAGAGGTGGTTGAATGGAGAAAAGTTTACTCATGCAAAAGGTTATGAGTATATGGAATACTCACTTTTCTTCAGCCAATGTTAATTCTAGAAAACATGAGGGGGGAGGGGGGGGGAATGTAGTTGCCCAGAAATTAGATCATACTAAGCACACCCCTCCTGTGCACAAAATCAGTAACTTGTTACATAGTTTATTAATTCCATTAATTTATTCCATGTTCTTTTGTACACTCAAAGGGCTATTGCAAAGGGAACCTTAGTCATGCACAGTGTAAGGAAGTAAGCAATTTTTATTTATATAGCACTTTTAAATCAAATCACGTTGAAGCCAGTGCTTTACAGTGAAGAAATTAGATTTCCATACATCCATATAAAATTAAAAAAAAAAGACACAGTACATTATAGGAATCAACATGAATCGTCGCCCCACAACAGAATCCACTGTGAGGGAAGGCACAATGACGTGCAACTCATGCTTGTGGGCCTAACATGAGGTTTCTGTTCACTTTTGTGGTCTGCATTGTTCACGTAATCTCCATGAGGCCTTCATTCTTAGTTAAAGGCACCTGCCTGAGCAAGCTCCAGTCTGGGGTTTAAATTCCAGCCAAGTTAGATCTTCTTGAAGCAAATTATTTACCTCTTTCATCTTCAGCTTCCCCATCTCCCATACCACCACAACCTGGTACTTGCCCATTTCCCATACCTTCCCTTTCCGCTACAAGCTCTCGACGTTCACCATTGGTCTGCCAAAATTACCATTCCCACACACACCGTCTCCCTCATGTATCCTCCCTCTCCTATTATTGGCACTCCCTCCCCTGACCATCGACATTAATGAACCACAAATTGATGCCTCCCTCTACTAAGCCAATCGCACTGAGTCCTGCTAGATTACCCTTGACCCAATTTCGTTAACAACCTTACCCCACCTTGAATATCCTCCAACCCTACCGTTCCAATTCCTCACCCTCCTTCTATCCCCAAGGCTCTCCACTATGATCCCCTAATCCCAGTCGCCGCCCCAATCCCCATGCTGTATCTCTATGACTCCATGTTTAGCTTAGTTTAGTTTAGAGAGACAGCACGGAAACAGTCCCTTTGACCCCCGAATATGCATTGCCCAGTGATTCCCGCACATATCAACATAATCACCCACACACTAGGGACAATTTACACATACACCAAGCCAATTAACCTACATTCCTGTACATCTTTGGAGTGTGGGAGAAAACCGAAGATCTTGGAGAACACCCACGCATGATCACGGGGAGAACATTCAAACTCCATACAGACAGCACCCGTGGTCAGGATCGAGCCCGGGTCTCCGGTGATGCAAGCACTGTAAGGCAGCAAATCTACCGCTGCGCCACCTATGTTTCTTCGACCTAATGCCATTCCACTGCATTTGGTTATAAGTTTTTCTTTTCTTTAATGGAGGTACTTTATTGTTGCTGCTTAAATTTTCTATCTTGGCTTCCTTCTATTTCTTATTCTCCTTTGTGGTTTTGATTTTTGTCTTAATCCCTTGGTCGCTTTCCTATCTTTTCTGCTTCCCTTTTGTTGCCAGTTGCCTCTTATGTGCTTTCTTCAACTGGAGCTCTGCAATGCTCCTGATGAACTGGAGCCGGACACTGGGTCGATTATCCGAGGGGAGACAGTCTGGTTGGACCTTCTCTGGGGATCACTAGCACAATTCCCCCCACACTCTGTTCCCTCCTCCAGACTTCACTCATAAGAACAAAAATTTAAATGGCAGCCAAATTCAGATACAAAACAAGCCCAAAAAAACATTGGCACTGACCTAAGCTCATAAGGGAAAAAAAATTGGCTGCTGGTGCACACAAAAAGAAAAATACTTGTGGTCAAAGCTGCAGAAGACACATCAAGAAGAAAAAAAATGCCAGGGCATCTATGAACATAGACAGCAAATGGATATCAAGCTCACAAAACATCCGGCACAAGGTCCCACAGCTTATTAATCTCCCTAGTGACACACATATAGAGAGATGGCCAAAAAGACAACATTAAAAACAAAATCCTGCCCCAAAAGCAGAAAATGGATTGCAGCAGGATTCATTAATAAATAGCAATTTTCATTATTTTGATCATTTTATTTTACACCCCTTTTCCAGCAAGAGCTGACATATATATGAGGATGTTGCCAGGATTTGAGGGCTTGAGTTATAGGAAAAGGTTGGGTAGTCTAAAGGCTTTATTCTTTGGAGTGCAAGAGGATGAGGAGCGACCTTGTGGAGGTATCTGAGTTCATGAGGGGAATAGATAAGGTAGATGTACAAGAATCTTTTACCCAGAGTAGGCAAATCAAGAACCAGAGGGCATAGATTTAAGTTGAGAGAGGAAAGATTTAATAGGAACTCGAGGGGCGATTTTTTCACACATAGGGTGGTGGGCATGTGGAACAAGTTGCGAGAGGAGGTAGTTGAGGCAGGTACTATAATAACATTTAAAAGATATTTGGATAGGTAGATGGATAAGAAAGGTTTAGAGAGATATTGGCTAAATACAGGGAGGTGGGACTAGTGTAGACGAGGCATCTTGGTCAGCATAGGCAAGTTGGGCCAAAGGATCTGTTTCCATGCTGTGTGACTATGACTCGATAACACTGTCCAGATGTGCCATGGTAATAATTGCACAGTGAGAAGCTTACCTTTGTGGTCACCAATATAATTTTAACTTTGAGGCTGGTAAGACCTCCCATTGCCTTTGCTGCTCTTCTACTATATCAGGCAGTTTGAGGGGATGTCAGGCAATAAAGAGGAGGGAGTGATAAAAGGAAACTGCATAGCCTTCACCCCCTGTCCACAGAAATACACTTCTAGTTGGTAGAATGAATAGTGATCAGAAGTGACGGTTACTGATCATTTCACCAATTGTGAAGAACACTGAAGATTGACCCAGTTGTGATAAAAAAAAAATAAAGACCAGGAGTGAATAGTTTAGTTTGGAGATACAGCATGGAAATAGACCCTCTGTCACACAGAGTCGACGTTGACCAGTGATTACCCATATGCTAGGTCTATGTTATCCTAGTTTTGCATCTTACAGACTAGGGGAAATTTACAGAGGCTAATTAATCTACAAACCTGCATGTCTTTGGACTGTGGGAGGAAACTGGAGCACCGGAGAAAACCCTCATGTTCACAGGGAGAACGTACAAATTCTGTACAGTCAGCACTTTTAGTTAGGATCGAACCTGTGTCTCTGACGCTGTAAAGCAGCATTTCTACTGCTACACTACTGTGCCACCCTGTGTGGATCTGTGGAGATGGAGAACATTTCTATTATCTAGTGTCTATTGTCTACTGTCTATTGTCTATTGTCTATTGAAAGCCCCATCTCTTGCACTCAGTACAGTGCTGTAAAGGACAGTGGCATCTTCGGCTGTACTCTGCTCCTTTTTGCACATTCATCGTGACATTCACATGACTGGGTGATGCGAAATGGAGGCAAGGGGTCTTCCATTCCCCCTGCCCATTATCAGTCACCCCAGCTGTATCTGACACACTTAGAGGCAGCTGTGTTCTGGATTATCCGAGATCCTGCCTGAATTTTCCTAAATTAAGTTACATTCTCAATTAACTTGGAACTGACCCTCTGATCTGAGAATATTTGGGACCCGGTATCTCAATGACTCTTCCAACTATATTCTAATCTTTGCCACTTCCAATAATGAAAATAAACTGCTTCAACATGTAACCTGTGCTGAAGGATGGGGAAAACTTCAAATTCATGTGTGTTAACATCTTGGGTGACCTAAACAAGGCCGAGCACATAGACACAATCACAAAGAAGGCATGCCAGCATCTTTACTTTGTTGGGAGTTTAATGAGATTTGGTATGTCTCCAGATACCTCACAACCTTCTACAGGTGTACTGTAGAAGGTATCGTAACTGGTTGCATCAAGGCCTGGCATGGCAATTTTAATGCACTGAACAGCAAGAGGTGGCAGAGAGTGGTGAACTCAGCCCGGTCCATCATGGACATAACCCTTTCCTCCATCGAAGGCATCTATAAGAGGTGGTACCTCAAGAAGGCAGCATCTACCAACAAGGATCTCAACTACCCGGCTCTTTTCACTGCTCTCATCGGGCAGGAGGTACAGAAGCCTGAAGTCTCACATCACCGGGTTTAGGAACAGCTACTTTCCTGCAACTATCAGGTGCTTGAACCAACCTACACATCCCAAATCCTACCTCGACAACGGAACCCTACGGCACACAACCTGCACTACTATGGACTTGTTTTTTTTCCAATTGGGCAAGTGTTTGTAATAATGTCTTGGTTTTTTTTCCACAGTCTTCTTTCTTTTGGAATTTTAAGTGTAATTTATATATAATGTATGTATGATTTTTTTTGGTCTGTTTATCTGAATCTATTTGCCTGTGATGCCACAGCAGGCAAGATTTTTCATATACCTGTATCCCAGCATTCTCGTGCATATAACAATAGACTTAAAGTTGAACCTGAACTTCACATTTAATGGCATTATGAAAAGGCATTCCTTCCCTACCTTGCAATAGGAATAGTAAGATTGAACGAGAACTTACCAGTTCGAAGGTTGATCTTTATTTCATGAGGAGTTGCGATGAGGGATTTCGTGAAGAACCCGCCAGCACGCATGCGCGACATTCTTCAAAGTAGCGGTGTGGAATCACAGAAAACAACAACAGAAATGACTTGGCATAGTTAGATTGAAGAGACTCTAATTACCAGTTGATTATGATCGAGGGTTGGGAGCGGAGGGCACAAAATCCCTCATCGCAACTCCTCATGAAATAAAGATCAACCTTCGAACTGGTAAGTTCTCGTTCAATCTTACTATTTCATTTCGGAGTCACGTGAGTGACTTCGTGAAGACTTCAAAGCTCTGTGATTCCACGCCCTGGACCACGTCCATGCTGTCACACACCACTTATGAGGATGGATAGGAGTAATCAACTTTCCAGACTGCTTGTACTGAAAAACAAGAGCAACATTTGTTAACAACAAAAGAAAACCCCTTATTCGGGGACATCTCCACGTTCTTGACCTGCATTCAGCACGGCCTCCGCGAACTGTAGAGGAGCGGCAACAGATGTATTGTAGAACCGCTGGAAGGTGGCTTCGTTCGCCATCCTACTGTGGCAAGAATATGGTCCATGGGCACCTCCATGACCCTTGCCGCCGACGTTGATGCATGCCCTGGTGGAATGGGATTTGAAGATATTAGTGTCAACACGTGACTTACCCAAGACGATCCTGAGCCACCTGGATATCGTCTGGACCGTCACTCTATGGTGAGGTTTCTCCATTCCTTCAGTTTTCTCGTCACTTTCACATAGTGACGGATATGGGCGGCTAAACATAGCCTTGCATCAGCGGGGTATGCCAGGAATTTCAGCTGTAGCCCTGTGCACCCAGGTCTATGCTGCTTGAGTAGCTCGTCTATGACGAA
Organism: Raja brachyura; assembly: GCA_963514005.1. Next base: position 44,461,888 of record OY740788.1, read on the forward strand.
GACTACTTCTGCAGGGGTAGAGATCATCCTGTCGATCCGTATTTTGCGGAGTATCTGTACCCTCTGTGCTGAAGTCAGTGCCAGTAACATCACCAGCTTCAGGGTGAGTTTGTCCAGTTCCAGGCCCTCCATGGGCGACCACGTCCTGAGCAGGATGAGTATTTCCCCAATATCCCAGGTGATATTATAGCGTGGTCTGGGCAGATTCGAATTGAATATTCCCCGCATGAGTCTGGACACCAGCCTGTTGGATCCTACCTTAATATTGAGGTAGAATGACAGCGCACTCGAGGTGCTGTTGATGGCACTGTAGCTCAGGTGTTCATCATGGTGCAACCCCGCCAGAATTCCAATACGTCGGTTATGGTTACAGCGTCGTATGTAATATGGGAGCGGCCGCAGTAGGTTTCCCATTTCCGGATGTGAGAGAGGTATTGCCGCCTGGTGAACTCCCAGCATGACGCTCCGATGGTATCCATGGTTCTAGATGATAGGCCATACCGCAGTAATGGCCTGTGCAGAACCTCCAAGCCAACAAGTTTAGATGACTGTGGCAGGGATGTGGTCCCCCCTGACACAGGGTTTGTACCAATTATGGGTAACCCTCTAAGAGGACCCAAGGTTGACTGATCATATCAAGGACCACCGGATACCATGGCTGCGTAGGCCAGTCGGGTATGATAAGAATGCCCTTAGCAGCATCTGTCTGGATTACCCGCAACACCCGACTGATGAGGCAAAATGGAGGAAATGTATAGAAACCCATTTCCCCCAGTCCAGCGAGACGCATCCATCGCCATTGCCCCAGGATCGGGTTCCCACGAACGTATGTTGGTACCTGATGGTTCAACCGTGACGCAAAGAGGTCGATATCCGGTTCACCAAATTTGGCAGTAATTTTAGCGGATATTTGGAGATTCATCATCCACTCGATGTTGTCATAGAATTCGCGTGACCTGGTGTCCGCCACTGTATAGAGCTCATCTGGGAAACAGGTAGCTGAAATCCAAATATTCCGTCGAACACACCAGAGCCAAATTGTATTTGCCAATTCATCACATGAAAGTGACCTGGTACCGCCCATATAGTTTAGATATGCCACCGCAGTGGTATTATTTATTTGGAGACGGACATGAGCATCAGTAAGGCTAGAACCATAAGCTCGAAGTCCGTGAAATGCTCCCAGCATCTCCAAATAGTTTATCCCTTGTGACAACAACAGGGTAGAATCAAGGGTGTCCCATCTGCCCTCACAACTGGAGCAGTTGTCCGTAGCTCCCCAGACATGGGAGCTTGCGTCTGTTTGTAAGTATACCATCGGATTGGCCAAAATGATGGGTTTAAGTGAGACATAAATATTGTCAATCCTCCATTGTAACTCAATCTGTGCCTTGAAAGGCAGCTGCATTGGTCTATTGAAATGTCTAGAGTTCAGTTTTAACGCTGAGACCTTGGCTCTCTGCAAATTTTGATAATGCAAAGGCCCGTATTGGGCAGCTGGAAGCTACAATCTTGCCAATCACCTCAGTAGTTTGTCGAATTGATGGTATACTGGCCCAGACTAGACCCTACCATAGTTGGGTGACATCGCCAACCTAGTTAGTTGGTATGGTGGCCCTCATGTGATTGGAATCCACCGTAACCCCAGATACCCTTAACCTGTGAAGGGCAGGACGTTGATTTATCTGGATGGATAATGAACCCCATTTGCTGAAAAAATTTCCACGGTGGCTGAAACTGCCAGTTCGGCTGATTCCCAATAATTAGGATATCACCTAGATAGGCCAACACTATGTGATTTTGTCTCCTAGTGTAGCCAGTATTGATTGGAGCAATTTAGAAATAATCTAGGGGTGTGTAAGCCCATTTGGCAAAGCTCTCTGTAGCCAGAGCTGATCCATCCAGATAAATGGTAAGAACTTCCTGTGGCATTTCTGAATGGATACTGAATAGCATGCATCTTCTAATCAATGCATGCCACAAAGCAGCCCCCAGAACCCAATAACTTAGATGTCTGGAACGTTTCCAGTTTGAAATGGGTATATTCTACAAAAGTATTCAAATGGTTCAAATCAAAAATAACCCGACATCCTCCATCCCTCCTTGTGACTGTAAATTTTTCAGCATAGCCTACTGCCGCTCTTTGCTGGACAGTGTAAATTTCCGATCTGCATATGCTGGGATGGAGGGATGTCACCATTGATGAATTCAATCGCATGGCCTTGAATACTTTGTAAGATAAACTCATCAGACGTGATGGTACCGCATGCCCCCGGAAAGAGCCGTAGTCTCCCACCAACATGTGAAGTTAAACATGCAGGTGCATGAAATCCAGACCACCTTACCTTCATGGTTATCGGCGGCCCTTGATATGCATGGCCGGATGTGGAGGTGCTGGATTCTGAAATTGAGGCGGAGCTGGAGCGGAGGCCCTTGCTGGCCTAACGGCAGGGCCTTGTGGCCTGAAAAATAGCACACCCTGGCCTGCTGCCTGGTCGAGATATGTGACCACATGAGTCCCACCGTCGTAGCGTGGTCATCCCGCTCCTTGACCCTCTTCGGGAGGTCTTCCCCGAAAATTTTGATTCTGTTGCAGGAGGAGCTCCAACATCCGCTCCATCCTGGCCAATACGCCCCTCGCCCTTAGAACTCGGGCGGACGGAGTCCTCATGTTCTGCTGAACTGCTGAGGCTTCGTTCATCGGTCCGCACCTCGTCGAGGTGAACCCGGTGCCGGAAGTTGTCGCTGCCAGCCGCCGCAGCAAAGCTGAGCGATTCCCGCGCGGGAGGTACGCTCAAACGCCTCCTCGGCGGAGCTTGTTCCCGCTGCCACGGAGGGCAAACGCGGTGGAGAGTCGGCACCCAATGCCTCAGCACGGTGACCCGACGCCCGCGCAGGCTTGCCGGCTGCCCACATCATGGACCTTGCCGACGCATGGTCTCGTCCTCCCATCCATGGGGGACTCGGCGACCGTGGCGTATTGACTATGGGCTCGTTGAAGGGAGTAGCAGTTCGCTGGGCTTTGTGCCTGTTTTAAGGCCTCCGATAGGACCTCCTCCTGGAGCTGATGGTTGGTCAGGAAGTCCGCGGTGGCGGCCAGTTTGGGGTTGAGGGGTGGTCCCGATGTCTCCGATAATCCTCTGGCTGCCTCAGGCTCCTGCTGACGATGGTGAAACCTTCCTGTGCCCACTGGAGCTGGATGCTTCCTCCCGATGATTCTGTTGCAGGAGGAGCTCCAACATCCGCTCCATCCTGGCCAATACGCCCCTCGCCCTGAGAACTCGGGCGGACGGAGTCCTCATGTTCTGCTGAACTGCTGAGGCTCCGTTCATCGGCCCGCACCTCGTCGAGGTGAACCCGGTGCCGGAAGTTGTCGCTGCCAGCCGCCGCAGCAAAGCTGAGCGATTCCCGCGCGGGAGGTACGCTCAAACGCCTCCTCGGCGGAGCTTGATCCCGCTGCCACGGAGGGCAAACGCGGTGGAGAGTCGGCACCCAATGCCTCAGCACGGTGACCCGACGCCCGCGCGGGCTTGCCGGCTGCCCACATCATGGACCTTGCCGACGCATGGTCTCGTCCTCCCATCCATGGGGGACTCGGCGACCTTGGCGGGACTCCTCCCAAGTGACCCGCCCGGCCTCGGTAGCCCGTTGGCGACCCCGATACGGAAACAGGGTCTACCTGCTCCTCGATCCAGCACTGGAGCTCCTGCTCCTCGAACCAGCACTGGAGCTCCTGCTCCTCGAATCAGCACTGGAGCTCCTGCAAAGCGGCGGGTCGGGCCCTGTAGCAACAGGGCTCCCCGACTTCCACGCCTATTTCCCGGCCCGTCTGCTTCCACGTACCTGTGAGGAGAGAACACACTATACACTCGCCACAACAGGACACCAACTCCCACTGGAGCTCCGGTGTATCGGCGGGTCGGGTCCTGTACCAAACAGGGCTCCCCGACTACCACGCCTATTTCCCGGCCCGACTCGCAGGTGCAGCCGTTGAGGAGGGCTCCGGGATAAGTGGCCGGCGACTCCAGATGTCCTGGCCCTTACGGTTTCCACGTTCCTGTAGGGAGAGAACACACTCCCCCCCCCCAACAGAAACACCAACTCTAGGGGGCTAAGCCTTACCTGAGTCGGCCCTCTGAAGGGCTGGTGGGGAGCCGCGCTCCCCTCCAGCCGTCGGCAGCAATGCTCAGGCAACTCACGTGACTCCGAAATGAAACAAGAAAGTTTCACTGAATAATGTGGTAGAGAGCACAACTTTAATTATTCAAACAAATTAAGTAAGAGTGACAGGGAGATATAATACCAGCTTCTGAATGATTGCAAAAACATGCTGTTGGCATCATGTTAGTGATGAATATAAACCAAAGCCAAATCAGACTCAGGCAATGATCAACATGCTCATTCAATTGAGTTTACATTGGACAGTAAACCAAACTGACATTCATTCAGAGTGGTTCCATTATGTTCTTTGGTCTAGAGATTTAACTTAGAACAATTAAAGATGATTCATTAAAACGTCTTGGTTTCAAAGATTTCATACATAAGAAAGACATTTGGAAAAAAAAACGTTTAAGAATAATAATACGCAACAGAAGAAAGCTACTTTTAAAAGGATATAATTTTCCAGCTTCTGGGAAGATGGAAACAATTTTCTGGGAAAGGAGCAGTTGAATTTGCTGGAAATCTATGGTGAAATTTCAAAAAAGTTGTTAAGGTTGTGAGTCAGGACTTTATGTTACAGGACCCTTGCCTCTCTACCTCTTCACTCAACACAAACATATTATACTCTGACAAAGCATTACGTGCCAAGAAAGCAAATTCTTTGATTTTCTGGCAGTGAATTTTGTGACAAGGAAGCAGACAGAATATTTCACGTTCTCTATCCTTGCCCTTTGTGTTCTCGAGACAGCGTACAAGACCTGGCCCACTGACATGGAGAAAATTCCAACATAATGGCAGAGACATTAAAAAAAAGTTGTAAAAGACTGTAACACTTGGCTCATGGCAAGGAATACATGGCATCTGTATCAAGTACATGCTTGTTAATTGATATCAAAGGCCTCGAAGTAAGGAATTCTGCTCATTTTTTAAATATGTTTTTACACTACTCATTAATTTAAGGTTGCTCAGGCTTGCTGACGTTCTCTCAGACATAATGGCATTGTGAGGTGGGTTATTCGGGAGCATGTGAGAGAAATCTCGTATTGCTCACTGTCTCATTAACTCCCTTTTGGCTGAAACACATGTCTCCTTGGCTGACGAAGGCAGAGTTGAAATCTAGAGCATACTGTGTGGGAGATCACCAAACACACCCAACCTATGTGGTATGAACTAACATTAAGGTGCCACGCCAATGCCAATGCATGACAAGTTGTACGTGTGACATGAATGAATGTTCACACATTAGGACAATTCCAGATTTTGTAGTTCAATACAGGTCCACCACCACATTTCTGGTACCCTTGGTTCCAATACCTTGCCGTATTATCCGTTTTGCTGAACCAACACAGTTTACATAATAATGATACAACAATGCAAATCTGACCCACTAATTACACCCCTCCCTTAAAGCACCATGGACTGCTAGAAACCTAAATAAAGCAAATATTAAGTGTAAATTAACTTTACAGTGAAACCATTATTTCCTGCATGGACAACCCGAGCGCTGGTTAACAAGTAGCCATTGGAAGTGGATTGCGGCTGCCCATGGGGCCAAGGTACCTCTTTCCCGTCAGGATTACCAAGCCAATATCCGTCGACTGTGTATTCAAGAGAGACTTATGGGTCTGTCCCACTTACGCGTCTTTTTTGGCGACTGCCGTCATCCGTCATAGGTCATTGCAGGTCGCCGAAAATGTTCAACGTTGAAAATCCAGCGAAGACCAGAACAAGGTAGGACTCTTTGGGTGATTAATCATGACCGTACAGCCTTCACCCCGCGACATGTCGCTGGGGTGTCGCCTGTATGGTCGTGGGTAGCCTCATCAGTCGCCCAAAGAGTCGTAGCATCTTTCTGGTCGCCGCTGGATTTTCAACATGTTGAAAATTTACGACGACCTGCAACGACCTATGACGGGTGCTGGCAATCACCGAAAACGTTGTGTAAGTGGGACAGGCCCATTAGGGCAAACGGAATCAAGGGATATGGAGAGAAAGCAGGAAAGGGGTACTGATTTTGGATGATCAGCCATATTGAATGGCAGTGCTAGCTTGAAGGGCAGAATGGCTTATTCCTGCACCTATTTTCTATGTTTCTATGACTCAAGATTTGTCAAAACTGCCATAAATATTATAGGGGTGCGGCCGTCGTCACCGCTGTCCAGCACAGGCTTCTGAGAGGAGTCAAGCGAGATCAGAACAGTACACCTAGGCAGCCGAGAGGCCAAGATACGAGCCTGCAAAATCAGCCCCAGAAGTCGGTTATGTGTATGGATCCGCTGGCTGTGGCCAGGCTGGAGTTCCGGAGCCCCGACGGAGGGGGCAAATGCAACCCGCTGATCGATTACGGAAGTCCCAATGAGGTCGAGATCGGCCTGAGCACCACATTATTTGGGGGACCTCCTGAGGGTGGGGGGGTTCAATGCGCTCTTGTGATTTTGTTCGGATTGAAGGTGCCAGACCACCATAAATCTGTGTGGATATGTATTATAATCATTTCTCATGATGTCTGAGAAAACAGTGGCAATGTGACCTGGGGACTGCAGTTTGTACCCACCACATCACTGAAATCTATTTATATTTAGCGTAAAGGGTATTGTTAATTGTTGCTATACAAAATGTTAAAAAAGTTGGACAATAGGAACTACAATTTGTGGATAGGAAAGGTAAACATATATAAGATTTCTATAAAAATGAAATAGATTTTCAAAAGGGTTTTTAGCAGGACAGCAAAGTCAGATTTCCATTGACATATTGCTTCACAAGTTTCCTTAATCAATGGCGCAACTAATAAGTTACAGTATATCTATCAAAAACTGACATGATTTTACTGCAAAACTCTTCCTCAGCAAAAAAAACAGGGAACATATTAAAGTCTAAATAATAGTTAAAAATCTTAAGTACAGTGGGATTTGAATTCACAATTCATGATGTGTTACAGCAATTTCTCTTTTCTGAAAACCTAAGTCTATATTACATACTTTTTGAATTTGTATCTGTGACAACTGTAAACTGATACTTTAAAAAGAATGGGGTTTTAATGCAGTTTCATTTTCCAAGACACACTTAAGCCTAATGTGCGCAAACAATGGCTTCAACCATTAAGTTTCATAACATGAGTGATTTAAGGGAAAACTTAAAAATAAAAGCTTCACTTTCTGGGGTTTTATTGTGCCTTGCAATAATTGCAACTTTTTTTTGCCTGCTCTTATGTTCTGTCTGTATAGAGACAGTGGGAAGCTATCCGATTTCTTACCCTTTCTCATTTTTCTGTTGGATCCTGGCTGATATACTTCTCAACAGATCCGCCCTTTTCCTTATATGCCTTGATAGACTTACACATACTTCATAGTGTCATAGAATCATAGTCATAGAGTCATACAGCGTGGAAACAGGCCCTTTGGCCCAACTTGCCCACACCCACCAACATGTCCCATCCACATTAAACCTGCATGTGTTTGGTCCACATCCCTCTAAACTTATCCTATCCATGTACCTGTCTAAATGTTTCTTAAATGTTGCGATAGTACTTTGCAAAAAAATATTGATCGCTTTTGACATACATAACTTCACAAATGGGCAAGTTCTGATATTCACAACCTTTATGATTCCTCATTTTGCTCATTAATTGTCTTGTGATTATTAAAATTAGGTATTTTAAATTTCTCCAACAAGACAAAGTAGAAATATTCCTATCACATCAAAACTCTATCATTCGTAATGGTTTGTACAGATCAGGTATGACCTCCCTAAACTTAAACAAATACGCACCATATTTTTACATAATCTGACTTAATAATTTAAATTTAAACTCTTGCACGATCCTACTGAACTTGTGATACATTAACTTCTTCCCATCTGTTATCAGATGATTGAGCAGTCCTTCCATAAGCAAGGCTACTGTCCAATCCACCACTACCTCATTTGAGGCATTGGGACTTTTTCTAAGGAACCCATGTGCTGCAAGGCTGAGAACTATATTCTGCACTCTGTATCTGTTCCTTTGCTATATCTATTGTACTTGAGTTTGATCTGATTGTACCTATGTATGGCACATCTGATCTATTTGGATTGCATGCAAAACAAAGCTTTACTCTGTATCTCAACACATGTAACAATAATAAACCTAAACCTAACCTAAACCTAAACCTAAGCTATAATTCAATACCCAAAACTGTATGTTGTGTTTGAGATATCGTCTGACCAAGTCTCTTTACAACTAAATCATCACTGCCTCTTGTTTATATTCCAAGCTTCCACTCCTTTCAAATAAAAGTCTCACAGGACATAAATCTTGCTGATCTCTTCTTACTTACCAATGAGTTTTTTAACGATATACTTGGATCAAATCCATTTGCTCTGCAATTGCTCCTAGTCTGTCTTCATTCGTGGAATAGGACATAGAGCACAGAAATAGCCCATACTGTGTACCATCTTTACCATTCTATCTACTGTCCTAGAGAGTGTTGTAAATCAGAGGGAACTAAGAATGCAGGTACATAGTTCCCTGAAAGTGGCATTGCAGGTAGGTAGGGTGGTCAAGAAGGCTTTCAATACATTGGGCTTCATCAGTTGGGGTATTGAGTATGTAAGTTTGAACGTATGTGGCAGTTGTACAGCATGTTGGTGAGATCGAATTTGCAGTAAAGTGTTCTCATCTTTCTATAGGAAGGATATTGTTAAGCTGGAAAGAGTGTAGAGAAGATTTACAAGAATGTTGCCAGGACTCAGGCACCTGAACTGTAGAGAGAGATCAAATAGCCTGGGAGTTCATTCATTGGCGTGCAGGAGTTTGAGGGATGATCTTATAGATATGTGTACAATCACCCTATTTATTCCCCTTTTATAGAGTGGAATAGATAGGGTGAATGCACATTCTATTTCCCAGAGTAGGGGAATCAAGAACCAAAGGCCATAGATTTAGGTTGAGAGGGGTAAGATTTAATGTGAACTTGAGGGGCAACTTTTTCACACATTGGGTGGTGGGTATTTGGAATCAGCTGCCTGAGGAGGTAGTTGAGCCAAGTACTATAACCATTTAAAATGTATTGCGGCAGGTTCATAGACAGGAAAGGTTTAAAGGTATATGGGCCAAACATGGGCAGGTGGGACAGGTCGATGGGTTATTTTGGTCAGCATGGCCAAGTTGGGTGCTGGTTGGGCCCGCCTGACCCTTGAATTTTTCTCCCTCTCAATAGACTTTGCTTCTTTCTCTCTCACTCACAGCTTAATCTCCTCCCTCATCAATACCATCATAAACAGAGTTTCATGTTCATTTTCTAAGTTTACACAAAACTTGAGAGTTTTCAATTTACAACAGAAGTCTTTAATACTTTACTCAATGCTGTCAGCAAGACAACTCAAAATGGCTGCACACACACTATCTAGACAGGATAAACTATATACAACACGTCTCCCTTTGTCCTGTGCAGCGCCATGGGAGGAGCAACGGGTCCTCCCACCCCACATGGACCACCAAACATCCCACAGAGTATCTGTTCTGTCAAACATTTAGACAATAGACAATAGGTGCAGGAGTAGGCCATTCAGCCATTCGAGCCAGCACTGCCATTCAATGTAATCATGGCTGATTATCCACAATCAGTACCCCGTTCCTGCCTTCTCCCCATATCCCCCTGACTCCGCTATCTTTAAGATTTGCTGTTTTTGAACTGTGAATGGAGTGACAGATGTCAATGGTGACTGCTTATTGTCTGTCAAATGTAGCAATCAAAAAAGGGCAATATAGCAATGCATCACGACACATCTTGGCATTCAGGAGCAGAGGAAAATCAGCAAATTAATGCACCAGATAAGTGGCAAGTAAACACCACTGAGCAATTTATAGACACCAAATTCTGCAAAGGTAGCTCAGTTTTTCAAGTGGGACAACAAAAGCTTCACAATTAGAGGATTCTTGTAAAACTCATAGTGTCTTTGAAAGAAATTAACTCAAAGAAGCTGATGGCAGACCTGGATAAATGCTCCAGTCATATTTTATTGGTCCATAAAAGTTAGTGCATATTATTCAGCTAAGATGTTCAAAAGGAGAACTGTGCACAATTTAAAGAATATTGGCAAGAATTCAGAAGGTGATGTTATACAGATTTGGATTTTGAAAATTGAGCGATCTACTTAAAATAGCAAGATCTGTTTTGACAATTTAAAGATTTCTTGAAAAAACTTGAATAAAGGGGTTGACATTGATACAAAACCACTGAGGTATTGTGCTTGTAAATATAATTTCTTCTATGTGCTTGCTGACTACAGAGAGACTAACACATGGCTGTGCATTACAAAGCAGCAACTTCATTAAGGGGTTAGCTTCAGAACTAACAACCTTTATATGGCAGTTAAATCATTTCCAGATGCACGCTATTCCGACTTCAATGTCCTAATGCAGGGTCTCAACCTGAAATGTAGATGATTTCTCTGTCTTTACAGAAAAATTTACCTGCAGCAGTATGGAGTGGTGGAGTGGCAAAGGAGGACACCGACAGCATCGCCAGGCCAGACCATTAGAAATTGCAGAGACTATTGGATGTAGCCCACACCATCAAGCAAACCAACCTCCCTTCCATTGACTTAATCTACACTTCACGCTGCCTCGGCAAGGCCACCAGCATAATCAAGGAATAGTCTCACCCTGGTCTCTCCCTCCTCTCCTCTCACCCATTAGGCAAGAGGTGCAGAAGTTTGAAAACGCATACTTGACGATTCACGAATTCCCAGCTATTCCCAGCTATTATCAGGCAACTGAAATATCCTCTCACCAGCTAGAGTGCGGTCCTGATCCTCCCTCTCATTGGAGACCTATGAATTATATTTAATCAAACTTTATTGGACTTTATCTTGTACTAAGCACTATACCCATTATCTTGTATCTGTACACTGTGGACGGCTCTATAGTCTTTTCGCTGACTGGATAGCATGCAACAAAAAGCTTTTCTCGCTACCTCGGTATACGTCACAATAATAAGCATTAATAAAGTAATTAAACCTCCTGCCACACTGACCTAGTGCCGCCACCGGGACAACAGGCTCTCAAGGCCAAGATAAGACTTTATTTTAAGATGTTGAAATTTGAAGGGCAGGAGATGGTGCTGGAACCTAGCGACTCTGTACTGCCTTAGTGAAATCTACTATTCTTACATGACAATCATTGCACTTTTGTATTTATTTGTATTTATTCATAATTGTGCTTATGTATAGTATGATTTTAGTGATTTATGGGCAAAATACAGAATTTCACTGTATGTTTGCATATGTGGCACTAATGCACCATTGAACCACTGGGTTCCTCCAGCAGTTTTTTTTTTGCTCCAGATTCTCGCATCTGCAGTTTCTCGTGTCTCAATATCATTTGTCTTTAGGCTGTAACAATTCATTTAACATAATTTATTTTAATTAGATTTGAATTCAAAGAAACACTATTTCCCATGGTCGTTAACCTCACATTTAATGGAGGGTTTCATTTAACAGAAGCTCGGAGTGGACACTTGGCATTGACTGCATGCCTGATTATATTCTACCTAATTAACTGTTCGGTTTAACAACAGGACAACCATGAGTCTTACAAAGGAAGCAATCTGCTATCAATCTACCTCATAGAAACATAGAAACATAGAAAATAGGTGCAGGAGTAAGCCATTCGGCCCTTCGAGCCTACACTGCAATTCAATATGATTATGACTGATCATTCAACTCAGTATCCTGTACCTGCCTTCTCTCCATACCCCCTGATCCCTTTAGCCATAAAGGCCACATCTAACTCCCTCTTAAATATAGCCAATGAACTGGCCTCAACTACCTTCTGTGGCAGAGAATTCCAGAGACTCACCACTCTCTGTGTGAAAAATGATTTCCTCATCTCGGTCCAAAAGGAATTCCCCCTTATCCTTAAATTGTGAGCCCTTGTTCTGGACTCCCCAACATCGGGAACAATCTTCCTGCATCTAGCCTGTCCAACCCTTTAAGAATTTTGTAAGTTTCTATAAGATCCCCCCTCAATCTTCTAAATTCTAGCGAGTACAAGCCGAGTCTATCTAGTCTTTCCTCATATGAAAGTCCTGACATCAGGAATCAGTTTGGTGAACCTTCTCTGCACTCCCTCTATGGCAATAATGTCCTTCCTCAGATTTGGAGACCAAAACTGTACGCAATACTCCAGGTGTGGTCTCACCAAGACCCTGTACAACTGCAGTAGAACCTCCCTGCTCCTGTACTCAAATCCTCTTGCTATGAATGCTAACATACCATTCGCTTTCTTTACTGCCTGCTGTACCTGCATGCCTACTTTCAATGACTGGTATACCATGACACCCAGGTCTCGTTGCATCTCCCCTTTTCCAAATCGGCCACCATTCAGATAATAGTCTACCCTCATGATTTTGCCACCAAAGTGGATAACCTCACATTTATCCACATTATACTGCATCTGCCATGCATTTCCCCACTCCTCCAACCTATACAAGTCACCTTGCAGCCTCCTAGCATCCTCCTCACACCTAACACTGCCCCCCAGCTTCGTGTCATCCGCAAACTTGGAGATGTTGCATTCAATTCCCTCATCCAAATCATTAATATATATTGTAAATAGCTGGGGTCCCAGCACTGAGCCTTGCGGTACCCCACTATTCACTGGCTGCCATTCTGAAAAGTACCTGTTTACTCCTACTCTTTGCTTCCTGTCTGCCAGCCAGTTCTCTATACACATCAATACTGAACCCCCAATACCGTGTGCTTTAAGTTTGCATACTAATCTCTTATGTGGGACCATGTCGAAAGCCTTCTGAAAGTCCAGATATAACACATCCACTGGTTCTCCCTTATCCACTCTACTAGTTACATCCTCGAAAAATTCTATAAGATTCGTCAGACATGATTTACCTCTCATAAATCCATGCTGACTTTGTCCAATGGTTTCACCACTTTCCAAATGTGCTGCTATCCCATCATTAATAACTGACTCTAGCAGTTTCCCCACTACCAATGTTAGACTAACTGGTCTGTAATTCCCCGTTTTCTCTCTCCCTCCTTTTTTTAAAAAGTGGGGTTACATTAGCTACCCGCCAATCCTCAGGAACTACTCAAGAATCTAAAGAGTTTTGAAAAAATATCACTAATGCATCCACTATTTCTGAGGCTACTTCCTTGAGTACTCTGGGATGCAGCCTATCTGGCCCTGGGGATTTATCGGCCTTTAATCCATTCAATTTACCCAACACCACTTCCCGGCTAACCTGGATTTCACTCAATTCCTCCATCTTATTTGACTCCCGGACCCCTGCTATTTCCGGCAGTTTATTTATGTCTTCCTTAGTGAAGACAGAACCAAAGTAGTTATTCAATTGGTCTGCCATGTCCTTGTTCCCCATGATCAATTCACCTGTTTCTGACTGCATTGGACCTACATTTGTTTTAAATAATCTTTTTCTCTTCACATATCTATACAAACTTTTGCAATCAGTTTTTATGTTCCCTGCCAGTTTTCTTTCATAATCTATATTCCCTTTCCTAATTAAGCCCTTTGTCCTCCTCTGCTGGACTGAATTTCTCCCAGTCCTCTGGTAGGTAGCTTTTTCTGGCTAATTCTGGTACATATACTAACATTTGTTTGAAGGTGGAACCATACTGGATCATGTAGCCAAATAAATCCGTTAATATCATGATTTTTTCAGACTTCTATATTTCTGTCTTTGGTTTGAACTGATATCCAAGCAACACTCATCAATCCATTCCTACCACTGTGGAATATTGAATAGTTTATCACTGCTACCCCTTGGCTCTGTGAGTAATGACAACAGTTTAATTTTTTGTATATCTTACGAATCTTCTTCTCATTTTGCACATTTGTTTGGATAATAATAGCAAACATAAAGTCAGGGCTTTCATAATGATTCTACAGCCACCTAGAAGAATGTTTGGGCTTTGGAGGGAGAGCGGTGCAGATTTCCCAGATCCGAACCCCAAGGGATTGTTGACAAGGAGACATCACCAAAATGAGGATTGCATTTCCTTCAGTTTCAAAAGCTGTGGAGTGATCCGATCTGACCTTGTTTTCCAAAGTTTGAGAGGAAACTGATACAGATAAAGGGAAATGTGTATGAATTATATTGTGTGGCATTACATTGTTACATGCTACCCAACACAATTTCTATGAAAATACAACATGAGCAACTGCCACAAGGATTGCAAAATCTGTGATTTAGTTCTGAGCTCCATGCATTGGATAAGTATCAGGTAAGGAAACTGAAAATGCAAGCTGGCTTTTGATGTGGTGCTACTCTTGTTTGGATTTCTTTGAGGATTTTCATTTACAATGGGGTGACTTACTCTTTAGACGGAGAGGTCCAGTATGTCCGTGAAGCTGCTTCCTTGGGGCCCCCCTTGAGCAGAGACTCACCAAATGATAACTATCACACAAAATGCTGGAGGAACTCAATGGTTCAGGCAGCATCTCTGGTGGAAATGGGCATGCAACATTTTGGGCTGGGGCTCTTATTCAGTCTGAGGAAGCATCCCAATTCGAAACATTGTCCAACCATATCCATAGATGCTGCTTGATCCACTGAGTAACGACAACACTTTGTGTTTTTTTCCGCAAGATTCCAGCACCTGCAGGCAATAAGCTTCCAGCCAATAAGCATCATCACGTTGGTCAGTCATCTTTAGCCTATTTACTTTTCACAGTGGCTTTGGGGATTTGACACCAATTAATTTCAAAGCAAAAGGACAACAGTTTAGGCCCTTTGTAGGCCCTTATTAACAATAAGTTCCAGGCCAAACTATTTTTACTGCTTGAAGGAACATGGAAGAATGATCCACAAATCAAAGACAGGCTCTACAGAGGTTAGCAAAATGATGCTAAGCCAGATATTTAACTTGAAACCTAGCTTTGTGCTTTATTTGACAGTCATGTATTTAGTTTACTTTAGTTTAGTTTAGTTTAGTTTAGTTTAATTCAGAGATACAATGTGGAAACAAGCCTTCCGGCCCACCGGGTCCGTGCCAACCAATGATCACCCATAAACTAGTTCTATCCTACACACTCGGGACAATTGATAGAAGCCAATTAACCTAAAAACCTGCATGTCTTTGGAACGTGGGAGAAACCCGGAGCACCCGGAGAAAACCCACATGGTCGCAGGGAGAATGTACAAACTCCATACAGGGAGCACCCATCAGTTTGATCTGTTCAAAACCAATCAAAATGTGAAGTGTCTCTAGTGCTTGATGGGAACATATGTATGAACTATAGTAACATTAATGTATATTGTCTATGTTGTACAAAGGTAAGTACAAGTGTTAGAATTGCCAACAACAAATCCTTTATTAAACATAAACCACACTCTGCTATCCACAGTAACTAGTACAACAATGTTTCACAAGTCATACCACATGGATCTTAAAAGTACATTCACAGTTAAATGTACTGGAGTGATCAAAGCGTCATAAATTTGTTCGAAAACAATAATGTCTTATTTCATTCCAAAAAAACACCCAGAGATTTGATCAGATAAATTTAAGGTTTAGTACTAAAGTTGCACAGTAAAACGGTACTGTTGAGAGATGTTCTTGGTATCTATGAGCAGAAGTTGGCTCAGGATCCAGCTGGTGTTGAGGCTGTGCTTTGATCACCCGGGCCTGTTGGGGCAGGAGCATACGAGGAAGTTGCATTTACTTTGACAAGTTTCGCTTTCCTGCTAAATCATAGGTCAACAGATTCAAAGCTTCTGCAATGCAATGTGTCCTGGCTTCAAACTGTGTTCTAGAGCATTATGTGCACAGAGCCATGAGATGTGGGGAAAGGTCAAGTGAGAAGTTGTGCTGTTTTCTGGAGTTAATATCATCTCAGGGTCAAGTATGATAACAAGTCTTGAAAACATTTTTGGTCAGTTTCACTGTTATTAGTGGATGGAGTCAATGGACAGCAACTGAGTTTGTCCCTGGAACTGATGGCAATAGTTTGGGACTTTCTAAACTATAGTTTGCTTTAAACTTTGCTTATACTGCACAGAATATTTAACAATAAATCTAACACTCCTGAGACAGCAGAGGTGCCACGAGAGGTGGCGATGAGGCAGAACTGGAGACTTTCTGTGGAAGCTGCACCATGATCTTGGATGCTGCTGCTTGGTGTTGGCATTGTTGAGAAATAGGAAGAAAGCAAGGGTGGAACTAAGAGCAAGGCGTGGGCATGGAGAGAGAAGCCATTGCTGGTTCCTATCTCACTGTAATTTGATAGGCAAAATTGTAACAGGCAAATACTTTCTAAACAACCCAGAAGTGAGAGAGAGTTGTTGAAGCAAATGATGTGATCGTAAAGACTTTGAACAGGTTGGAGAGAGATAGAGGCTCAAGGAACTGTAGATTTTGGAATCTTGAGCTGAACATTAAGTGCGGGATGATTTCAGTGGGTCAGGCAACGTGTAGAATTACTCCAGCAATTGGTGTTTTGAAAAAAGATAGATTCTTCCCCACAATCATACAAGATATCATAACTCTTTCATAATAGTGGCAGGGCCAGAATGTTTATTTCTTTTTGCAGGAATTCAGATAATGAGGTCAGGATAAGACGGCATGACTTTGAGAAAAGGTTACTCATTTACTTCGGGGAGAGGAGAGAAAATGCAGATGCAAGAATAATTTATGAAACGCTAGAGTTTAGTTTTTGAGGAAAGGGACCATGAAGGTTGATATAAAGGTTGATATAAAGACAGTGGATGAAGTGAGAAAACGTTGTTTTACTTCGGAGTCACGTGAGTGACTACGTGAAGAAGCCCCGCCAGGCACATGCGCGTCATTACATCCGCGCATGTCGCACTGAAAGGGCTGGAGACCGCAGCTCCACCAGCGGTAAGTAGGAACTTCACAGGTAAGTGAGTTCAAACTTGTTCCTGGAAGTATTTAAACTCCATAAATCTGACTCGTGGAGTCAGTAGGAGTCGGTGACATGGAGCGTTCAGGTAGGAGAGTTCGGACCAAGCGCGGATCCAGCGGAGATGCGGATTCACAAATCAGATCGGGTCGGGAGATTAGGCCGGTATCGCCGGTTCTGATACCGGCTGCCGGTATACCGACAACTGAACAATCTACACCAGCTCCAGTGACTCAGGAGACTGAGGCCACTGCAACTCACCGGAAAGCTAAACGTAAGTCTGTCAGACCTGTTTTATCTGACGGGTCTGAAGAAGAAGACTCCCCTCCGGATAGAAAAATAATGTGGGGGAGACTTCAAAATATGGAACAAATGCTCCACACTGTGATACGCCAGGGGTCAAAGGCCCCATTGATTCCCCAGGAAGCTTCTCAAATTGGCCCATATGAAGAAGAATATGGTGCTTATCAGCAAGGGGTTTCCTTCCAGTGCCTTGTATAGGACTGGAGGATGCCTCCATTGAGTATGACTCGGGAAAAGCAGGGTAGGTGGAAACTGACCCTGATTCTGGTGTCCCTGCTCATGTCCCGGATATAGCAAGGAGTTTCGCTATTCCGGAAGGGACAGGTGAGGCAATGGATGAATATCTCGCCACCAATGTGAACTATTTGGTGTCTCACCAGCTCCAACAAACCGTGATGGAAGAAACCACGGCAAAAAAAATACAAAACACCCGTCAATTGTGCCTCACTCAGGGTGCCCACCGTAAACCCGGCAATCTGGGCACCCATGAGTGCATCTATGAGAGGACAAGAAATTCGCTTTCAGCGCGTCCTCCAACTGGTGGCGGCAGGAATAACTGCATTCGGCAAAACAGTCCAAGGGACGCCAATGACACCAACCCAGAAAGAGATGCTGGCCCTTTTCTGTAATGCATTCTTCAAAGTGAACTGCATTAGAAAGATCGCCATCCGGCCGACAATAAATCAGAAATTTGCGGCTTTATGCAGGGCTATAAATGTACATCCGCCTGACTATCTATTTGGAGCAGACCTCATTAAACAGATTCGAGATATAGATGATGAAGCAAAAACAATCGGGTTGATGAAACCAACCATCTCAAGACCATCATTAAGAAAGCCTGGTTTGATGTACAGAAGGTCGGATCCAGGTGCTGGGCCTAGCAGAAGGAGTCCAGTGGGGCAAGGATATTACCCACTAGGACAGACCAGCAACAACCCCAGTATGGGCAGAAAAAACCTTACAGGCCGACTGTGGAGGTACTGGGATTTTTTGTTAAGGATAAGGTTTCAGGTGTACCACCTCCTGTTGGAGGTAGATTACAATTGTTTTATAATGAATGGTGCTGCATAACATCTGATCGGTTTACATTAAATACTGTGTCAGGTTCTACAATTGAGTTTATCTCAGGAATAGGCCCACCTGAACAGCACAAGTATAATAGAGTGTTGGTGTTTTCTGTTCCAGAGACTCAGCAGGTAAAAGAAGAGATTAAGAATTTATGCCAAAAACGGGTGATTGGGAGGATGGTTAACCATCCTCAACAATTTGTGCCTAATATATTCCCCAGACCTAAACAAGATGGGGGTTGTAGAGTTATTCTGGACCTCACTCACTTAAATTCTTATGTTCTATATAAGCATTTTAAAATGGACACCTTCGTTACTGCTAAACAGCTGTTATCACAGGGCTGTTATATGGCAACTATAGATCTACAAGATGCGTATTATTCAGTACCAATTCAAGCTCATCATCGCAGATACTTGAAATTTAATTGAATGGGACAGCTGTGGCAATACAAAGCATTGCCTAATGAATTAAGTTCAGCCCCTAGGCTGTTTACAAAATTGTTGAAACCAGTGCTGGGGCTATAGTAAGATTAAATGAGAATTTACCAGTTTGAAGTTTGATCTTGATTTTATGAGGAGTTACGTTGGTGATTCCGTTAAGAAGGCCTGCCAGGCCGCATGCGCACCAAACTTCAAAGCAGCTGTATGAAATCACAAATAAACAACACCGAAGTACATAGTAAGATCAGTGACTCGAGAACTATGATATGATCCTTTATGAGAGAGGGTTGGACGTGGGCGCATGTAATCACCAACATAACTCCTCATAAAATCAAGATCAAACTTAAAACTGGTAAGTTCTCATTTAATCTTACTATTTTACTTCGGAGTCACGTGAGTGATTCCGTGAAGAGTTCAAAGATTTATGATTTCATGCCGCAGATTACAAATCTCGGCATCCCACTGCATTGAATGACTCGAAAGAGAAAATAAATGCATTAGTAGTAACATTGCATTCAATGTAGAAATAGGGTTTATTTAACAATGTAAACAAATAACAGTACCCCTTAAATTTAGGCTAGATGTGACAACCTGAGGCAGAAGTCAATCCATTCAAAAATGTATAAGTCAATCATTGTTTTACTATGCAAAGGCCAGTCTCCTGAACCACAGTTTGAAACAGCAAGTTCTTGTTTTTTGGCATAACCGTATACCGTTGTGCCTTAATGCCTGATGAATCAGGCAACGTGGACGCTTGGCCAGTCTGACAGTATGAACCGAAGCAAGGTCTTTCTGACTGCTTTAAGACCCGGCTAATGAGGCAAAAATGAGGAAGACATAAAGACCATTCCTCCTATTGAAGCGAGAATGTATTTCTACGCACTGTTGTGCCACATATTTTTTGCAATCAGTGAAAATATGCATTAACATGATGAATATGTGATGAAGTATTTAACCATGCTTTCATCATACTTTGAGATCCAACACTTATTCTGTGTTATCATCGATCTGAACTGGATGATACACCAGTAGCAAGGAGATTAATTACAGGATATTTTTCCTTGATTACCATGTGACTAACATATGTCACCATCGTAGAGTAGCAACTTGAATTTGAGCATGTAGAATATGTATACTCGCTCAAAACCCTTTACTCATGGGTGCATTTAGTGTATATATTTTTTGATACCAACAACTGAAGAATTGGTAACTCATGCAATCTCCAATACCTCTGAGTAGGTGATGGTATTTGGAACTTCTCATCTTAGAGTTCTAATCATCAGTTCATAATAACTGAATTCAACCCACCACACTACTGTAGCGAGTTTCAATTTCAAGTTCAATGAATTATTGTCATGTTCAGCAATGCTGAATACTGTTACTTCATCATTGTGGCTGAAGTAGCTTCAGCTGACAATAGCACAAGGTTGTTAACAATGATCTAATTGCTACTTACACAATATCAGTTCCTTAATTTGCTCCGCTGCAACACAGCTGCTATATTGCCAATTACTCTTAATGAAAATAACTCAGTTTTGTAACAGATTGCTAAACTCCACTCTCTCGCCACAAGGCGGAGACCAGGCTAATAATAACTAAAGGTAAATCCCAATGACCAACAAACAGTTTAACCCATACCGTAAAGCTTTACTGTTATAGTACAGTTATATTGTCTTTGATAATCTTTGTAATAGGATTTGTATAACATGTATCTCTTACCTTATGAATTTGTTGTAGTCAGGAATAAGTTTTTATATTCAGAAAGTTCATATGCCTGATACTCTCCATTCTTCATAATAACATGCCACTCCTGCCTTATTCCATGGGTGGTTTGCATGAGAACTTTTGTCCAATTTCCAACCCTGGCCATGATCCAAATTTATTTGGAATGCTCCGGCTTTGCCTCAATGAAATATTTTTACCCTTTGTGTGTTGTACAAAACAAATGTAGATATTACAACTTGTGAACAGTGCACTACTCAAATTTTGGAAGTGCTAGACCCATTTAGTTGAGTATGATTAGAAGTGCATGGAATTTCTGAGCTATCATGCTGCCCCAATTCCAGTGAACTGCTACTGCCGATGAGCGCCTGGGGTGCGTTCTGAACGATGACTTTTGCCCGTCATTGGCCTAATTGAATCATCTGCCAGGCTTCTTCCCCTGTAGAATAGACCTACCTGAATAACAGATTCAGCGGCTGGCTCCCACATCCCCCTGTTGGCATTGTTCACTGCCGGCACATACGTGCTTGAGTATGTTCTATTGACATCTTTAGAGCCCAGAGTCATCTTGACCTTTTGCTCTTCCCTCCTCACAAAGGGTGATTCGTAGGCAACCCTAACAGGCACTACTGCAGGCCGCAGGACACAAATACTGATACAAACCCATTGGCCTTAACCCAATAGAATATTCTACTGAGATGGCAACTTTGTTGTCAGGAAAAGGTACCTCTGACATGTGCCCTTTATCCTTTCGGGTATGCCCCACGGCCATACCCTGACACTCAGTGTCAGCAGGATACTGACCCATCTTGGTCTCTGCCTCCGAGTGGGAGACCTGTGCAGCACTGTATGCAACAGTTGCTGTATTTGGGATAGTCATATCAATGCACTATCCAGCCCCAGTGAGGAATTTATTCCCCGACTACGTGACCCTTGCTCTCCAGCCCCGGTGGAGAATCATCTCCCGACTCCGTGGGTGAGCAGATATGTGTGAACTTGAGCAACCCTGTCCCAGGCGTTACTGGCACCGCCTTTCATTAAGGCCGGTGTTATTTGACATAAAACAGCCCTGCATCAGGCGCTGCTGGTACGGCTCTCCCATAGGCCGGCACTTCACACATGAAGCAGCCCTGTCAGGCACTGCTGGCATGGCTCTTCCATAGGCCGGTAACATTACAAATGAAACAGCCCTGTATCAGGTGCTGCTGGCACGGCTCTCCCGTAGGCCGGTACTTACATACATGAAGCAGCCCTGTCAGGCGCTGCTGGCGCGGCCTGTCCCATAGGCCAGCGCAATTGCAGTGTAAGCTCACTAAATCAACATGTTTAGTATATAGCTTTACCTGTGAAGGGTAAAATAAATCATAGCAACTTGTGCTTAAACAAGTAACTTTTTATGATTTTAACTTTTTACATTTAGTTTTTAACTTTAATAAAAAACACTATAAAATACATACTTTTTATTATAAGGAGAAACCCTTACAGCCCGACTCACCTGAGTCCAAATAGGTCACAGTAATTTCTTACCTGGGGACCAACGTCTGTGAGCCACTGACCCCACTGTCAGTGACTCCAGCGTTGCTTCCTTGCCGTTCCAATGGCATCCCACAGGCTGGGAGCCGCTGACCCCCCTGTCTGTGACTCTCCTTAAATTTCTTGGGATTTTTACTGCATCCTTGCAGGCTGGGAGCCGCTGACCCCCCTGTCAGCGACTCTGCTTAAATTTCTTGCCATTTTTACAGCATTCCTGCAGTGACTCTACATACATATCTTGCCATTTTTACAGCATTCCTGCATGCTGGGAGTCACTGACTGTATTCTTAGTGGCTCATCTCGCAACCCGATCAATTTTTCCGGTTTTCCGCATTTGCGGTCGGAATGGGGTTTCCCAATAGTCCATAGTTGGCAACTTGTTGGGCTGCGAGACTGGCAGGAAAAACCTCTGTAAAAAGAGGCTCCTGCCTGAAACCCCCTGGTAAGTAAAAAAACAAACTTACCTTCTAAGTTTAACTTACCACAGGCAGGAGCTCTGTCCTGCCAAAACTGGTGCTTGCGCCAATGCGGCTGACGTAATGGTGTGCATGACGTCAGGCGGGCCTTCTTCACGGAATCACTCACATGACTCCAAAGTAAAATTAAGGGCCCATAATCACATTGTAATGGCTTATTTAGATGATATCTTAATTATCAGGAACACTTTACTTCGGAGTCAGCAGAAGAGACGGTTTCAGCAACCAAGAATCTGTTTGAAAGATTGGAGTTTCTGGTCCATCTAAGTCCAACTAAGTCCAAGTTACAGCCAGCACAAAAAATTGAGTATTTGGGGTTTCTCATTGATTCAGTTGATATGACAGTAACATTACCAACAGCCAAGGCTGTGGATATTACAAATTTCTGTACTTGCTTCACGCAAAAACTTTATCCCTCCATCCGAGAAGTAGCTAAGGTTATTGGGAAATTGGTAGTAGCATTTCCTGCAGTAGAGTTCAGACCTTTGCATTATCAAAGTCTGCAAAGAGCCAGAGAACAAGCACTAAAAGAGCATGCAGGCCATTTTGATCGGTTTATGCAGTTACCGACCACAGCTCTAGCAGAATTGCAATGGTGGATTATTAATGTTAGTCAAACTACCAAAAACATTTTGGTGCAGGAACCTTCAGTGGTTTTACAGACTGATTGAACGCTCACGGATGGGGAGCTATGGACAGCAAGACTAGCTGTGGGGGTAGATGGAATGTACAAGAAGATTTGATTCTTCTGTTTGATTCACAAACACGGGATAAATTATTTGGAGTTATTGGGGGCATTTTATGGATTAAAAGCATATTGTTCCACAATGAATAATTTACATGTTCAACTCCAGATCGATAACACCACAGCCGTGGCATATATTAATCACATGGGAGGAGCCAGATCAGTATCATGTGATAAATTGGCTAACCTCATGTGGCATTGGTGTATTTAAAGGAACATCTGGGTTTCAGCCATCTATCTACCAGGTAGAGACAATGTGGTGGCAGACAAAAGGTCACAAAAGTTCAATGACAATATAGAATGGATGTTAAATCATGAAATTTTTCAAACAATTGTCACTCGATTTGGGTTGCCAGATATTGATCTGTTTGCATCCAGATTGAATCACCAGTTCCCTAAATATGTTTCATGGGAGCCTGATCCAGGAGCAGTAGCGGTTGATGCATTCTCGCTACATTGGGGCATTCATTCTTTTATGCTTTTCCTCCATTTTGTCTGATCAGGCAATGCCTCACCAAAATAGAATGTGACTCCGCCACAGGCGTTTTGGTGGTTCCAGACTGGCCAACACAACCATGGTTCCCATTAGTACTCAGAATGATGACTCAGCCATTCATGACGATTCTCAGCTGCAGTAGTTTGTGGTGCATCCAGTTACAGAAGAAAGTCACCCGTTACATGGCCGTATTAATTTGTTGGTCTGCAGGTTCTGACCAGACCATTCCAAGGCCTTGGATTGTCGAACAGGACCATGGATGTTATAACTGCAGCTTGGAGACATAGCACTAAGAAACAATATGTGTCTCATATAAAGAAATGGGAGATGTTCTGTGTACAATCAAATATATCTTATCATACTGCAAGCATATGTGATGTGTTGGAGTTCCTTGCTATGTTGCATTTTGATGAGCACTTGAGTTATAGTGCCATTAACAGTTCTCGGAGTGCTTTGTCCTCCTATTTAGGGTATTTTTCAGAACAACAACAACCTATCAGTTCTCATCCATTGGTATCCTGCTTTATGAGAGAAATTTTTAACAAAAATCCTCCTAAGCCTAGATATACAGAAATCTGGGATGTCAGTATAGTTCTCACACTGCTTCGGCAATGGGCTCCAATTACGTCATTATCTTTTCAGAGATTAACACTTAAAGTGGTTATGTTAATAGCGCTTGTTTCAGCACAAAGGGTACAAACATTACAAATGTTACGACTAGATTGCATGCAATTGTCTGTAGATAATGTTACATTTTATGTCTATGATTTAATCAAGTAAAGCAGGCAGGAATGGCTGGAACCAAGGCGATCTTTAAAGCATATCCTGTTGACTAAATGTTATGTGCAGTCAAACACTTAGGCCAATATATTGAGCTAACGAAGAGTCTCAGAGGTTCTGAGACAGGACTGCTCATTAGTCACAAAAAAACATATTACAGAATGTCAGTACAAACAATTTCTAGATAGCTGAAACTGATCCTGCATTATGCTGAAGTAGACACTCATGTGTTTAAATCTCACTCCACAAGGGCGGCAGCAGCATTCGCGGCGAAGGCTCAGGACGTGCCGCAAGATCAAATCCTCAGGGTCGCAGAATGGTCGAGAGAGTCAACATTTTCAAAATTTTATGACAAACCTGTACAGGCTGGGCCATGGTTTGGGCATGCTGTTTTGGGTTCCATTTAATTTCATGTGCTTTGTTTCATATTATTGTTTGTAATTTCCCCCTGGGACAGAGGGGTTATTACTGTTTTTTGTTATTATTAAAAATAGTTATTGAATAATTCGAAGCAATGTTCAATATATTATTTATTCACTACTGTGTTGACCGAAGCAGAGTGTCGTATGGAGTGCATCTACTGCATGAAATCACAGAGCTTTGAAATCTTCACTTCGTCACTCACGTGACTCCGAAGTAAAATAGTGAGATTAAATGAGAACTTACCAGTTTGAAGTTTGATCCTTATTTTATGAGAAGCTACGATGAGGGATTCCGTGCCCTCCGCTCCCACCCTCATAATCTAAAGGATCATCTGGTAGTTCTAGTCTTCTAAAATCCTTACTATGTTACTTCAGTTATTTGTTTCTGTGTTTTCTCACCGCTGCTTTGAAGCATGCGCCTGGTGGGGCTGCTTCACATAATCCCACATCATAACTCCTCATAAAATAAGGATCAAACTTCAAACTGGTAAGTTCTCATTTAATCTTACTATTAATTGCATCAGACAGCATGAACGCCTGGAAGGAAAGTTGAGTGGTCATCAGTTTGGGGAGGATATGTGGGTATAACAAACAAAGTGAATACTGAGAGTGCAGGAGGAAGGATAGGAGAGAAACAGGTAAACATACAAAAATTGATCTGGAACTGGATTTGGGGCTTGTTGCACCGGTGGACAAAGGAAGGTCTAGGAACTAGAGAAAGCCAGATACAGAGGTAGAGACAGGTGACCTGACAGCCTCAGGGAGAGCTGTTACATCTCATGCTGTCGGAGGAAAGGCAGTGATTTAGGTGGCAAGGGATTAATGAACCAAGGAGTTGCAAATTGCTTTTGCCTGCTGCTGCCGCAAAGAATGTATCTCCAAATATTTTGATTCCATCTTATACCACCACTCCCCCCCCCCCCCCCCCACCCCCACCGTGTTCAGTTCCTTCGTACCTAAATCTGAGACATTCAATTCGTCAATAAGTTTAAATTTCAGTGTTCTTTGCTTTACCATAGGAGCTTTAGCACTGAACTCTGGAATTGCTTCCCTGACTTAATTCAAAGACACTCCTTAATGCATACCTTGGAACAAACTTTTTAGCAATTATCATCTTCGCACTCAGTGTCAAATTTTAATGATTATGAACTATAAAAAATGTTTTAACTGTGTCTTACTAAATTAAAGGTCCTGTATGAGGTGCAGTTGCTGCAGAAAATTATCAGAATCTCTCACTCTTACTGATAAATTCAGCAAATGTGTTAATTCTATATGCTTAAATTTTGTTTCATTTCCTTGCCGGGAAGGGAGTAAACACAAAACTAGAATCCTTTATTTGGAAACAACAGAATGGGAAAATAGTCTTCCAGCCTTGAAGAAGGGTCTCGTTGTAAAACGTTGCCTATTTCCTTCACTCCATAGATGCTACCTCACCCGCTGAATTTCTCCAGCATTTTTGTCTACCTTCCAGTCTTGATAGCTCAGCTGTGAAATCTACAACACCAAAAATCCACATAGCAGCCCCAATGATAAATTGTAACGGAGGCTGCAAAGGTGAGAGATCTTTTTCAGAGTGTGGCAGGTATTCTGTGAAATACTTTGTTTTGCTGTAAGTCTCACAGCCTGGCTGCTTTGATAGTTCTTCTGTCCCCCTTCTCTGGCAAAAGGCTGTGGCAGTTGTGCAAGGGTGTAACTGGGTCAAGCTACCAAAGAATAAAGTATTTGTTGACTAGTGAGCGAATGAACAACATTTATCTTTAAAGGGAGTGGGTGTCCAAACACACAATCACCAGGAGTTGCAGAGGGCAATTTAGAAGGCATGTGGTACTTTGGACTTTATTAATGCAGCACAGTGGTGCAGCAGTTGAGTTGCTGCCTGACAGTGCCAGAAACCCGGGTATGGAGTTTGTACGTTCTTCCTGGGTCAGCATGGGTTTTCTCCAGGTGCTCCGGTTGCCTCCCTCATTCTAAAGATGTACAGGTTTGCAGGTTATTCGCTTTTATATATGTAAATTGTAAATTGTCTCTAGTGGGTATGATATTGCTAGTGTATCGGGTGATTGCTGATTGGTGGCGACCTGGAAGGCCAAAGGTCCTGTTTCCACATTGTTTCTCTAGAGTGTAAAGTAAAGTAAAAGGATTTGAATGGATGAGTAAAGATGTCTAAATGTATTTGTATAGGGTGCATACTCAGAATATTGTGTAGAGTTTTAGTCTCGCTATCTAAGGATATACTTGCCAAAGAAGGTATGCGGTGAGGTTTCTCTAGACTGGTTTCAGGGATGGAGGGTTTGCTGTACGGCAAGGGATTGGATGGCCTGGAACTTCAAAACTCAAAGTTTAGAAGAATGAGAGTAGGATACCATTGAAACAAACTAAATTATTGAAGGACTTGACAGAGAAATGTTCCCTCTGACTCAAGAGCCTAGGACCAAGAAACACAATCTGATAATAGAAAATAGACAATAGACAATAGGTGCAGGAGTAGGCCATTCGGCCCTTTGAGCCAGCACCGCCATTCAATGTGATCATGGCTGATCTTCCCCAATCATTACCCCATTCATGCCTTCTCCCCATATCCCCTGACTCCACTATTTTTAAGAGTCCTATCTAACTCTCTCTTGAAAGCATTCAAAGAACCTGCCTCCACTGCCCTCTGCGGCAGAGAATTCCACAGAATCACCACTTTCTGTGAGAAAAAGTGTTTCCTTGTCTCCGTTCTAAATGGCTTACTCCTTATTCTTAAACTGTGGCCCCTGGTTCTGGACTCCCCCAACACCGGGAACATAGAACGTCAATAAGTGGTAGGCCTTTGGGACTGAGATGACGAGAAAATGCCCACTCTCATAAGTTTATTGCAGAATTAGGCTATGTGGCCCATTGATTCTTCTCCGCCATTCAATCATGGATGATCTATCTTTCCCTCCAAAAACCCATTCTCCTACCTTTTCCCCATAACCCTTGACACCTTATTAATCAAGAATCTGTCAATCTCCACCTTAAGAATATAACAAGGAATGGATCCACAGGATCCAAGTAGCTACATGGTAAGTACACAGCAAGCCTCACAAGTAGATAGGTTGTGAAAGAATGCATGTGATATGCTTGCCTTCATTGGTCAGGGCATTGAGTATAAGAATCGGGAAATCACGATGCAACTTAATAGGAGCTAGGTTAGGCTGCATTTGGAGTATTGTGTGCAGTTCTAGTTGCCCTATTACAGGAAGGATGTGGAGGCTTTGGAAAGGGTGCAGGAGTGGTTTACCAGAATGATGCCTGGATTAGGGGGGGTTTACCTGCAGGGAGAGGTTGTATAGACTTGTTTTCTCTGGAACATCAGAGGTTGAGGTGAAACCTGATAGAATTATATAAAAGTATGAGGGCAATTTATATGGTCATAAGGTCATGTCATAAGCGATTGAAGTAGAATTAGGCCATTTGGCCCATCAAGTCTACTCCGCCATTCAATCATGGCAGATCTATCTCTTCCTCCTAACCCTATTCTCCAGCTTTCTCCCCATAACCTCTGACACCTGAGCTGACTATGGTAGACAGTCAGAACAATAATAGACAATAGACAATAGGTGCAGGAGTAGGCCATTCGGCCTTTCGAGCCAGCACCACCATTCAACGTGATCATGGCTGATCACCCACAATCTTTTTCCCAGGATGGAAATATCAAATACTAGGGGGCATATCTTTAAGGTGAGAGGGGGAAATCTTACAGCGGATGTACACACAGAGGGTGATGAGTGCCTAGAAAGCACTGCCGGGGTGGTGGTGGAAGCAGATATGATGATCATGACATTGGAGAGACTTCTGGATAGATACATGGATATGCATGGTGTAGAGGGATATGGATTATCAAGGCCCAGTCTCACTCTGGTCATTCCCTCTTCTGCTCTTTCCCATCAGGCAAGAGGTACAGAAGTTTGAAAACGCACACCTCCAGTTTCAGGAGCATTTTCTTCCCACCTGTTCTCAGGCAATCTGAACCAATCTCTCATCAGCTAGAGTGCGGTCCTGACCTCCCATCTACCCCATTGAAGACCTTTGAACTAACTTTAATTGGACCATATCGGGCTTCAATGTTATATCTTGCACTTAATGTTGTACCTTCCATGGGCGGAAATCCTGGGGGGGGACGGGGGGATGGATGGGGGGGCTATCACCCCCCCCCCCGTTTTGAAATGTGGGGGACAATCCTCCCCATGCGAAACCGCCCGGGAATGGCTGTAGCACCCAGGTGGGCTCGCCTGCCCCGGGACTGGCTGTGGCACACATGTCGCCTGCATGCCCCGGGACTGGCTGTAGCACCCAGGCGGGCTCACCTGCCCCACACTCCAAAACACGTGCAAGTTTGTAGGTTAAGTGCTTCGGTAAATTGTAAATTGTCCCTAGTGTGTTGGATGGTGTTAGTTGCTGGTCGGATAATTTCGGCTTAAGGCCCGGATCTGGCCCGTGGGCTGTAGGTTGCCGACCCCGTCCTAGATGTTAGGCCTTGTTGTGTCCCCCCCCCCCCCACCCATGTTTTAAAAGCGATTTCCGTCCATGCGCTTTATCTGTGCAATGTGGAAAGTATATTCATCTATGGTCTTTATTGTTGACTGGGTAGCATGCAAATAAAAACTTTTCACTGTAGTTTAGTATATGTGACAATAATATACTAAACTATTACTCCCGGACAATATACTAAACTAAACTAAACAGATAGTTGGAACTAAACAGTTGGACACGATGTCCGGGAGTAACTCAACCGGTCAGGCAGCATCTCTGGAGAACATGGATAGGTGACATTTCAGGTCTTCAATGTTGGGTAACCCTAAAGAGTGAAATTTGGAAGCCTAGTGGCTTCTCATATGCAAGCAAAGAATTTCACTGTGACTTGTCACACGTGACAGTAAAATATTCATTCATTCATTGCTGCTCCTGCATTAACCTGTCACATAACAATGTCTCCTAGGTATAGTACCTGTGCCCAGGTGGACAATCTCCACTGCAACCCCTGTCTCCAGCCTCTGCACCCAGCTGTCTTTCTTTGACACACCACGAGCTCATGAGTAACTGAGCTGGTGCCGAGCTGACATAAGATCTGCGTTGGTGAATCCTCATAGAGACCGACCTCCTCTGAGGGAAGGTTGTTATCATGTAACTTCACATCTCACAAGACAGGTGAATGCCCTGTGGGAGATTAATCACATGTATTACAACTGTCAAGATAAGAATGTTTAAGCAAATCATTATCCGGATTATCATTTTTCACTTACTCCGATTGAATGTTGCACATGTAGCTGGATAATATTGAACTCTGGCATCCGGTAGCTCCGTCATCATCTGTGACATAGGAGCCCCGTCATCATCTGTGACAGCTCTGCA
Source organism: Raja brachyura (assembly GCA_963514005.1). The sequence goes on from OY740788.1 coordinate 44,492,287, forward strand.
TCTTTCTACGTTGGTTATCACCAGAGCCACCTCCACTGCATGTAGCGAGAAACCCTGCATCTCGCTTGTCCCTGGGTGCTTTTTCACTGAACGAGTAGTGGCGTAGGTTGTGGAAGAAAGAGATGACAATCCATGTAGTTCTAATTCAGCTCCACCATTGAAGGGGACACTGTAAAGAAAATACTAACTTGATTCTGGAGCTGGCTGCATGACGACCAGACTGATAAAAAGAGGAAAGAATAAGCCTGGGCCATTCCTGGACTTAAAGTCCCCCCTTTGGGTGCACAGCGACATCATTATTCCATCCTGACAGGTGAAAGCATATCTTCAAGTGCAGGATGATATGAACCTATGGAAGGTCAGCAACACCGGAAATTGGAGGAACAGCACCTCATATTCCGCTTGGGGAGTCTGCATCTGGAGGCATGAACATTGAATTCTCACAATTCTGTTAGCCCTTGCTGTCTCCTCCCCTTCCTAGCTCTCCCTCAGCCCTCTGGCTCCTGCTCCTCCTTTTTCCTTTCTTCTCCCCGCCTCCCCCCACCCCCTATCAGTCTGAAGAAGGGTTTTGGCCCGAAATGTTGCCTATTTCCTTCGCTCCATAGATGGTGCTGCACCCGCTGAGTTTCTCCAGCATTTTTGTGTACCCAGCATTCTTTTAAACCTGACATAAAGGGAGAGATATGAATTTCAACTAAGGGTAAACTGAATGTCAAGACTGGATGGAGAGATGGGGTGAGAGAAAATGCATGGGCAGAAAGCTTACATTTTGCTTGGGCACCTTACAACCCAGTGATATGAACATCAATACCTCTAATTTCAAGTAACTTCTGCATTCCCTGTTGTTGTTCTCCAGAGATGCTGCCTGACCCGCTGAGTTACTCCAGCACTTTGTGTCTATCTTGGGCAGAAAATGATGGGTTTACCTACAAAGTGAGCAGGTGTAAGATATGATGTGCTGGAGTAGAGCTGCAAATGGATAAAGATGAAGATCAGCACATCAGGACCACTGTACGGACCTTTCCTAAGCTGAAGTGAAACAAATGAAAATTGGATGAGAAGTACAACACACTGACATGACAATACAACATATTTAGTGCTGTGACTAGTGAAACGAGTGACTTGGAGACATTGAAGTTATAGAAATTAGGTTCTCTTCATCAGGAGAAGCAGACATTCTGTTGGAGGTCCTCTCAGTAAAGTCTTTGCAAACTCAAATGACATAAAGTTTTTATATTCTTAACAATAAAAATAAGAGCGGTTGGTCCAATACAATTTCAACATAGAGTCATAGGGCCATAGAGATATACAGCATGGAAACAGCCCTCTTGGCCCAATTTGTCCACACCGGCCAATGTCCCATCTACACTAGTTCCACCTGCCTGTGTTTGGCCCCATATCCCTCTTAACCTGTCCTATGTTTCAATACCTACAATCACATCAATTACTTCAAGATTTTGAATGTGACAGTGGTTCCATTGAATAACACATTTACATCAGGGGCACGTTGTAATTGCAAGACACCTCTCAGAATACAATATGAAATAGCAAATACTCATGATAACTTCATAAACATCTTGAGTTAAATTACACAAAGAAGATAACATACATAGCACTTGATCATCATTGTTCAGTTTAGTTTAGAAATACAGTGCGGAAACTGTAGCCCTTCAGCCCACCGAATCCTCGCCGATCAGTGACGACCCTACCCTAGTTCTATCCTACACTCAAAGGACAATTTTGCAGAAGCCAATGTGGAAGGAAATGGGATCACCCCAGAGAAAACCTACACAGTTACTTGGAGAATGTAAAACTCCTCACAGATGACATGCATAGTCGCGATCGAAACCGGATCTTGGGCTATAAGTCAGCAACTCCACCGCTGCGCCACAATGCTGCCCTATCCTCAGTGTACTTGTATGAAATACATATGATTTCACAAGGCCTTTACAACTTTCTTTCAAAGGTACACAAAAATGCTGGAGAAACTCAGTGGGGTGCTCACCCAGACCTGCAACGGAAAAAAAAAGAAAGCACCCGCTGAGTTTCTCCAGCATTTTTGTATACCTTTGATTTTCCAGCATCTGCAGTTCCTTCTTAAACAACTTTCTTTCAAATGCTTTGAAATAAAGACATGGCATTTGCATTTATTTATGTGAAGCTTTTCTTGCCTTAATGTTGCTCAGCACAATTTTGTGCCTGTTATGCCCTCTATCAACTCAGAAGCCTCTTTGAAGCCAGGACTTCAGCTCAGTTCGCAGAGTGACTTTTGTGCTTGTGTACTTTCGGGGATTCAGCTGGCTACAGCCTTCCCTCCCTGTAATTATTACAGTGACAATGCTCTTTTGACAGAACTATCAAACTGCAGCTAAGAAACATTGCACTGAGATGTACTGCAATAAATTGAAGGTTTTGTGGACAAAGAGTTGTTTACCTGCCTTTGCTAACCATGCAAAAACTCTGAGGGATTAACAGTTTGGTTGCAAATGGTGCAACGTCCTGGGCCAGGTATTAAGTGTGTGGCATATGCCAAGTTTGTTTGGCATTAGCTATAGGAATATTTGACGCATAACAAATGGAGTTTTTAATGTTAAAATGTCTGGGACCCTGGTAAAGAAATCAAATCTACATTGTTTCCCAAAATGTGATCAATGTCATGGTCACATGGTAAGTGAGTGCCAGTAATTTGAATGTTGTATTATTTCCAAAGGTATGTAGTTGCATGTCATGCCCATATAGTTCATGAAGAGTGCCAAAGGCTTTAGAATCAACATGAAGAAGTGTTCAACGTTGTTGGGCATGCCTCTTATTACAAGATTGTGAAGGTTTGTACAATCTATATTACTAAAAGTGAAATCTTGACCGCTTTTGATGCACTGCGATTTGATTTCCGAGAGAATGCCGCCACTTATTTTTGGCCACCTCGCTCAGAACCCCCATCTGCTGGACTGGACCAGAGGATTTTTCCTATCGATGAAAAATCAGAGAGATATTATTATTTTTTTTTAATTGCCATTCTCTCTGCTGCCCCTGCTGGTGGGAGGGGGGAGGGTCTGCAAACTCCAGAAGTGGTGTGCCTCACTCAGTCTCTGCAAGATGGAGGAAGCCAGAGAGTCATGTCTCTCTGAGCAACACTGAACACATGTCTACTCAACTGTGAGTGCCCTTAATGTGGTTTGAAAATAAAAATATGGTTGGTTTGAAGTAAAAAAGGCACTGCCTGAAAATGCCTAAAAATGGTTGTTTAGGGGGTTTGCGTTGAAGTAAAAAGGCACTGCCTGCAAATGGTTGTTTGAGGGGTTTGGGTTGAAGTAAAAAGGAACTGCCTGCAAATGGTTGTTTGGGGGCTTTGGGTTGAAGTAAAAAGGCACTGCTTGCAAATGGTTGTTTGGGGAGTTTGGGTTGAAGTGAAAAGGCACTGCCTGCAAATGGTTGTTTGGGGGATTTGGGTTGAAGTGAAAAGGTACTGCCTGCAAATGGTTGTTTAGGGGGTTTGAGCTGAAGTGAAAAGGCACTGCCTGCAAATGGTTGTTTGTCTGAACTTGACAACTTCTTGTTTGCACTATTTTGATTTTAGATAAAATGCTACCACTTATGGCTGTGATTTTTGGCCATCTTACTCAGTCCCCTTCCACTCATCAGGTGCAGAGGATTCTTCCCAGCACTGAAAAGCAAAAGTGTTATTAGTGTTTAAAAAATGTTGAGAATTGCTCTCCTGTCGATCACGTCATGAAGGCCACAACTTTTCCTGTGGGAAGGGGAGGGATTATAAATCCCAGAAGTGTGGGTGTGGCTCAGTCTCTGCATGATGCTGGAGGGAGAGGTCACGACTCTGTCTTAGCTGTGAATCAACTGAACACACTGAATGTCTACTGAACTGTGAGTGTGGTGTTTTGTGTGGTTTTATGGTAGTTTTATGGTGGTTTTACCCTGCTTGAAATAGTATGAAACTGCATTTGAATGTGGTGGCCTTGCACCCTGCATGAAATGGTATGAAACTGCATTTGAATGTGGTGTCGTTGCACCCTGCATGAAATGGTATGAAACTGCATTCGAATTACCCTCCTTAAAATGGTACGAAACTGCACTTGAATTTGGTGGCCTTGCACCCTGCTTGAAGTGGTTGGAAACTGCACTTGAATTTGGTGGCCTTGCACCCTGCTTGAAGTGGTTGTAAACTGCACTTGAATTTGGTGGCCTTGCACCCTGCTTGAAGTGGTAGGAAACTGAACCTGAATTTGGTGGCCTTGCACCCTGCTTGAAGTGGTATGAAACTGCACTTGAATTCTGTGGCCTTGCACCCTGCTCGAAGAGATAAGAAACTGCACTTGACCTTTGCAAGACAAAATTAATGGCTGTTTTTGTTGCAAAAAGGACATTTTTTTTTCACTGTATGGAGACACGATTGAAAAGCTGTTGGGTAATTTGTTGATGGTGCAGCCAAATTCATTCATGGCTCCATTCTGCACTCTCAGTTTTCAATCGATATGTTCCCTTTGCGCGACAACATACAGCTACAGCTCATAGTTGTGGGCAACTGGTCACAGCTGAATTATTTTGCCCATTTTGACTCCGAAATGAGTTCAACACAAACTTAAGGTTACAAAACTTTAAAAAAATCCTGAAATGCTAATCCAAAACTGGCTGGCAAAGATTTGTTTCGTAACATGTATAGGCGTGCTATGTTTAACAGTCAGAATTAATTTTTTGTGAAAATCACCATAGGGCAAAAATCTAATTTTATAAATTCTCATGTACACATGTAAGCAGTTGCATTTCGTACCACATCAACTGGGCCAGTGAATGCTGGGTTTGAGTTGGTCTCTTGCCTCCAGTCACCTATCTGAAGTTGGATTTCAGGTTCAATCCAAGCTTCCTTCCTGAAGTAATGGAAGAATTTATTGAATTCAATTTATCAAAGCTGTCTGTGTGGAATTTTCATCTTCTCCCTGAGACTGCACGGGTTTTCTCTGGGTGTTCTGGTTTCTTCCTACATCATTGCTGGTTTATAGGCTTCAGTTAATTGTCCCTTGTGTGTAGGGAGTTGATATGAAAGGAGGATAACATAGAACTAGTGTGAATGAGTGCTCGAATGGTGTCATGGACTCTTATGGGCCGAAGGGTTCGTTTCCATGCTGTGCCTTTGAATCCATTCAATCAAGAAGCTTAATGTCCAAGCAGAAATTGATGCATACATAATGCACTGATAGTAAATAGCGTATACTGTAAGAGGGTTTTGAGACAGGGGATCAGATGCTCGATGAATGGCACTTTGAAGGAAGAACGTGTGACATGAAGTAAATATCAACAAAGCTCAAGTTGTTAGCAAAAACGTTCATGTTTTTATAATCATGTGACAACCAGTTTTCTTAATTTACTTCTTACTCTTGCAAGCTGAAACATTGCAATTTACGATTCTACAGCAAACAAAAATCTATCCAAAGACTGATCTGGTAATCTTAGTACAATTGTGGGTTAAAATTTTATCAGGAAATTCAATATTGATTGATCATGTTAAATACTCTTCCCACATGCTTCCACTTTTTACAAACTACATGAGCATGTTTGTGAGGGATTGGGGTGTTATTGTATTTCATGGTGACTAAGAATATTGACTGAGAAAATATAATAGAATTTTGTTCCATGGTCAGTACATTTTATTGTAACAACTCAACTGTTGCCTTGGCTGCAGCTGGCATTCTGAACATCCACAAGGGTGCAAATTTAGCAGCTCCGACATTGTACCTCCTATCAAAAGGAAAATCAACACATAAATCACAATAATATTAATTTATCCGTACTTCTCCAAAGCAACGCAGTAATTGTTCAGCAGTCAACCAATGTAAACATCTACAGTGAACGATAGTGAGCTGCCTAATTGGGAATAAAGACATTTTATGAAGTGGAAGTGCATGGTTCACATATCCTACACTTTCCCTGCTTAATAAATGCTCACTTCTTAGTAGCCTGTAGTATTTTACTTCGGAATCACGCCAGTCGGCATGCGCGTCATTACGTCTGACGCATGGCGCAGCGACCAGCTGGGAGGAGCAGCGCTCCTCCAGCGGTAAGTTTAAAAAGCCTCAGGTAAGCGTCAAACTTGTTGGAGGTCGATTTTCTGTGCTTGTTAATTCTTGCTATAGGAGGGCAAGTTCAAGCATGAAGAAGTCGTTAGCAGCAAGGCGAGCCGTAGCAAAAGTGCCTAATGCCCGCGGGAGTGCGGTTAGCGGGCGGCCGCCTAGCTCATCTACGGAGTTGCTGGTAGTGAGACCAGCGATTACAGACTTGGTGTCCGAGAGCACCGTGGCTACGCCGGAGGGGCGTAAGGCCACTCGAAAGTCTGTCCAGGCGATAGACTCTGACGAGTCCGGTCGTGAGGGTTCTCCCTCAAGAATGGATACCATAGAACGGGTATCCAGGATGGAGCTCCTATTGGAGAGGATGCTCCATCAAGAGTGCCAGCCTCTCCAAGAGCCCGCGCCAGCAGCACCTACTGGGCTGCCTAGTATCTCCCTCTTGGCGGAGGAGAGTATATATATCAGTATGATTCTGACGCTGACTCTGAGGGCTTAGCGTTGAAGGCTGCCCCACGGGACGAAGGGCACCAACCAGAGGTCCCATTCCTGGTGGCCAGGTGTGCCGTCCCAATAGACTCTGGAGAGCCACTGGGGGGAGAGCTGGCTGCCAGTATAAATACGCACCAGCTTCAGGAACTGGCCATGGACACAACGGCCAAAAAATATGACCCCCAGAAAATTGTATTCTGCTCAAAGTGCCGGCCGTCAACCATGCCATTTGGGGCCATATGGGACTAGGCATCCGAGCGCAGAAGTTGAAACTGCAACGGGTGCTGAAACTGCTCGCAGCCAGCATTACGGCTTTTGGTAGGTCAGTGGATGGTGGGCTCCTGACTGAAGTTCAGCAGGATTCCCTGGCACTCATGTGCAATGTGCACTTTGAAATCAACTGTTTTAGAAAGAGCAGTCATCCGCTCTACCATTAACCCAAGGTTCGCTACCCTGTGCAAGCCTAGCAACATCAAGGGCCCGAACTTATTGTTAGGGGAAGACCTCGCAAAGAGGGTAAAGGAGCTAGACGAAGAGGCAAAAACCGTCGGGCACCAGTGACCAGCAGAACCCTTCGGCGACAGTACCCTTACAAACGGTTTGCTGAAACCGGGTCCGGACGAGGACCAAGCCGGCCATTCAATGTACGCAGCTGGCGCACGCCAGCAGGATTATGGGCAAACATGCCTTTTACATCCAGAGCCAGGGGACACAGAACTCCACCGGTAACCATGTAGGTAGGTGGGTCTGATTCTGGTCGAAACATATTGAGTGAGAATTACCTACCAGTTGGGGGGAGATTACACAGGTTCCTCAAAGAATGGTGTAAAATAACATCAAAGTGTTTATACTGCAGAGTGCACAAGGGTTTCAAATTGAATTTATTCCCAACCTATGTCCACCCACCCATCATAAGCCAGAGTGGGCACTCACTTTCTCACAACGGGAGAATTTGGAGATTCAAGCTGAAATAGCAAAATTATGTTTTAAAGGTGTAATTGAGAAAACAGTTTATCAAACCCATCAATTTGGGTCTAATGTGTTTCCTAGACCAAAGAAAGATGGTGGGTGTCGGATTATTTTGGACCTGACAGGACTTAATCCGTTTGTGCAGTATAATCATTTTAAGATGGAAATGTTCGCTACTGCCAAGCAATTGTTTTCCAGAGGGTGTTATATGGCATGTATAGATCTTCAAGATGCATATTATTCAGTGCCTATTCATAAAGAGTATCAGAGGTATTTAAAATTTAGCTGGATGGGCAATTATGGCAGTTTAGAGCACTGCCTAATGGGTTAACCTCAGCCCCTCGCTTATTTACCAAATTGATAAAACCAGTACTAGGGTTATTATGGTTACAGGGCCATATTGTAATGACCTATTTGGATGACATCTTAATAATTGGAAACACCTTTGTGGCAGCCGAATTATCAGTTTCAGCTGTTAAACTCATGGTTGAGAGGTTGGGGTTCATTATTCACCCAGCTAAATCCAAATTGGTGCTGGTTAACACAATTGACTATTTGGGATTCACAATCGATTCAATTAACATGTGTGTGACTCTGCCCAATGGCAGGAGATTAGATTTCATTGAAGGCTGTATCAAGCTCTTGGGGGTGCAATCACCTTCAATTAAACAGGTAGCCAACTTAATTGGTAAATTGGTAGCTGCCTTTCCAGCTATGCAATATGGACCTTTGCATTACCAACATTTACAGAGTGCAAAGGTACAGGCACTGTGAATACATGCAGGCCATTTCAATCGGCCCATGCACTTACCATCTGCAGCCATTACTGAAGTACAGTGGTGGATTAGAAACATTTCAAATTGTTCTAGCAAAATTTTGATCGAAACACCTTCAGTTGTTTTGCAGACTGATGTTAGTGACCTAGATTGTGGTGCTACTGACACCAGGTCCAGCTGTTGTGCAGATGGAATATGCATGAGGCGTTGATTCTCCAATCGCATGGAATTAATGATTTAGAGCTTTTAGGAGCATTTTATGGGCTCAAAGCTTACTGTCCCACTAAGCATCACTTACATGTTCAGCTTCAGATTGAAACACCATGGCAGTATGTCAATCACATGGGTGGAATCAAATCAAAATCAATTAATTTGCAAAGAACATTGAGGACACTGAGAATACTGAAATTACCGAGGGAGAGAGCGAAAAAGAGGACAATGAGGATTAATACTTAACATTAAATATATACGTGATGATATTGGATTTGGTACTTTACTGTGAAGAAACTGAACTTTAAATTACTATACTCAAGGACAGTTATGAATTTAGAATGGAATTGATTATTGTTATATAATATTTTATATTATAGTACTAATTATTACTATCATTATTAATCTTAATTATTAATTATCATCAATATTAATTAACTGGATAATTCAGAATTAGTTAAAAGGAAATGGAGGTTTAATCCTTGATATTTGATACTATTTAGACTATTTAGACTAATCATGGACTAATACTTTTGTCATATGAAACTATTTTACTTTGAGATTATCAACTATTCCATTATTGGAATATAACCATATCCCCCCCCCCCCCTTATAATGTTTCTTTTTTATTGAATTTGAAGTTTTTCCTTTAAGGAAAGTATGGAGTAACATTTTTTTTTACCAAAAGCTACGGAAGTCCTTAGATGCCTAGCCACATTAGGGTGGCTATCACTAACTCCACTAATCATAGATGTAGTTTTTTTTCTTTCTTTCACACTTTACTAATATAATAATTTATTATCTTTTCTATTTTCAATATATTCGTTATTTTGAATGGAATTATAATTACTATTTAAAGAGATATGACCGAGAAGAAAACTTACAAGATCTAAAATTCACCTATCTGAGGTCCGGGTGTAAGGTATGGTTTAACGTGCTGAATCATCTGCTCCATTATAGACCACCCTAATCATAAGATGCAAGACGTAAAAGCGAAAACTGGGGGTGAAGGAATTACATTCTGCAGTTGGAATGTTAAGGGAATTAATGAACCCATTAAAAGAGGCAAAGTACTAGCTCACCTAAAATTGCTTAAAACAGACATAATTTTCCTCCAAGAGATTCACCTTAAAAAGGAAGCGCAATATAGATTGAAAATAAAATGGATCGCTCAAACGTATCATTCCTCATTCACACATAAATCTAGAGGGGTTGCAATTTTAATCCGTAAAGGTATACCTTTCAAACATATAGCAACTATAGAAGATACTGATGGTAGATATATCATAGTAGTAAGCGAATTATACTCAAAAAAAGTGACTCTCCTTAATGTATATGGACCAAATTTTGATAGTCCACTGTTTTTCAAGAGAATACTTAATATCATTCCGGAATGGACAGAAAATAATTTAATAATTGGTGGAGACTTAAATTGTACACTAGATCCATATTTAGATAGATCATCAACTCAAAGAGAATCAAAATCTATGTCAAGTGAATTTTTGAACTCATATGTAAACAATACCAATATTAAGGATGTCTGGAGAATTGAAAACCCATCCGGACGAGAATATTCATTTTACTTACCTGTGCATAAAACATATTAATGGATAGACTATTTCTTAGTAGACTCTCAACTAATTCCATTTACTTATAAGTCACAACATCATAACATTATAATTTCGGATCATGCTGCATTGATGTTTATGATTAAACTAAACGGAATGGACAAGAAACAGACACAATGGAGACTTAATCCTCAAATCTTAAAGGAACAGGTATGTTGTGAATATATTGTAAAACAGATTAATATGTTTTTCGAGGTCAATGACCAGCCTGAAATCTCTGCTTCCCTTCTCTGGGAAACATTTAAAGCATTTATACGAGGGGCATTAATTTCTTCTCAGGCATTTCTTAATAAAGAGAATAGAGCTAAACAACAGACATTGGAAATGGAAATAAGGCAATTAGACATAGAAAATGCAGGAGCACCTTCATTGGCAAAACATAACAAAATTGCAGCACGGAAATATAATTTAAATAAAATAAACTCTGACCAAGCAATAAAACTTTATCAACACACAAAACAATTAAATTTTGAAATTGGTGATAAACCACAAAAACTATTAGCACGCCAGCTTCGTAGATTGGATGGGGGAAAAACGATTCATAAGATTAGATCAAATAAGGGAGAAATACTAACACTCCCCAAAGATATTAATGACAGATTTTCACAATACTATCAAAATCTTTATTCAACTAAAGTGGCAGAACAATCAACAGGAATGGAAGCATTTTTACAGAAATGCAGAAATATTAGATTTGCAAGAGCAAGAATTATTAGGAGCTGAAATAACGACAAAAGATATCGAAGAGTCAATTAGATCTTTAAAAAATGGAAAGACCGCAGGCCCTGATGGCCTAAACTCTGAATTTTGTAAAAAGACTTATGATCTGATTTCTCCATGCTTACAAATACTGTATAAACACGTTTATACTCAACAGCAACTCCCGGAAACTTTAAACAAATCTACAATAATACTTATACCTAAAACTGATAAGGATCTGGAATACCCAGCCTCATATAGAGCAATAGCTCTATTAAATACTGATCAGAAAATATTAACTAAAATCCTATCTTATAGATTGAGTTTAGTGATTAACAAATTAATACACCCTGACCAAACAGACTTTATCCCAAAATGTCACTCATTTTATAATCTGAGACGATTATTTAATATTATATACTCAAATAGAATTGTTAATGCAGATCTAGCAATTATTTCGCTAGATGCTGAAAAAGCCTTTGATCAAGTAGAATGGTCATATTTATTTTCAGTGATGGAAACATTTCAACTGGGAGAGAAGTACTGTACATGGGTTAAACTTTTAAAGTCTAACCCAACAGCTAGAATACTAACAAACCAAAGGTTATCAACTAAATTTAATCTCTCTAGAGGTTGTAGACAAGGATGCTCGCTATCTCCATTATTATTTGCTTTAGCAATTGAACCACTTGCAGAAAATGTCAGATCTAATCCAGAAATACATGGGTATAATACTAAAGATACAATTAATAAAATTTCTCTATACGCAGATGATGTATTAATATATATTACAAAGCCAGAAATTAGTATTCCAAATGTATTAAATCTAATATCTCAATTGGGTCAGTTCTCAGGATATAGAATTAATTGGAATAAAAGTGAAATCATGCAAATAACGGAACTCAATTTACATATACCACAACAATCACCTTTTAAAATAGTTGAGGAAAAAATTAATTATCTAGGTATTTATGTTACTAAGGCATATACTTATTTATTTAAATCAAATTTCCCACCTTTACTGAATAAATTAAATAAGAATATTCAATACTGGAAAACACTTCCTATTTCAATGTTCGGAAGACACTTCCTATTTCAATTGGCCCATGCACTTACCATCTGCAGCCATTACTGAAGTACAGTGGTGGATTAGAAACATTTCAAATTGTTCTAGCAAAATTTTGATTGAAACACCTTCAGTTGTTTTGCAGACTGATGTTAGTGCCCTAGGTTGGGGTGCTACGGACACCAGGTCTAGCTGTGGCGCAGATGGAATATGCATGCGGCATTGATTCTCCAATCACATGGAGTTAATGATTTAGAGCTTTTAGGAGCATTTTATGGGCTCAAAGCTTACTGTACCACTAAGCATCACTTACATGTTCAGCTTCAGATTGACAACACCATGGCAATATGTCATTCACATGGGTGGAATCAAATCAAAACCTTGTGACGGCTTGGCTAACCTTATTTGGCACTGGTGCATTAAAAAGAATATTTGGATTTCAACTGTCTACTTGCAAGGCAGATTCAATATGGTGGCAGACATCAGGTCACGCAAATTCAACGACAACACTGAGTGGATGTTGAATCATGATGTATTTAAGGAAATTGTTCTCTGGGTATGGGGTACCAGACATCGATTTGTTTGCATCCTGACTTAATCACCAGGTACCAAAATATGTTTCATGGGAACCAGACCCTGGGGCAGTTGCAGTGAATGCATTCTCGCTGCACTGGGGCGGAATGTTTTTATATACATTTCCCCCCTTCTGCCTCAGCAGTCGGTGCTTGACTAAGATCAAACAGGACCCGCTTCAGGGGTTTTGGTGGTACCCGACTGGCCTACACAGCCATGGTTCCCTCTGATTTTGGGTATAAGTACACAGCCTATTATGGTGGTTCCAAAATATCGTAATCTGTTAGTGCACCCTGTGACTGGAGGTCAACACCCATTGTATGATCATCTAAATTTGTTGATTTGCAGAATTTAAGGCCATATCTGGGTCTGGGACTATCCAATCGGACCATGGATGTCATCACAGCATCCTGGAGGGATAGTACAAAACGGCAGTACATCTCTCATGTCAGGAAATGGGAGGAATTTTGTTTACAGTGGAACATTACATACCACATAGCCTCCATCCCAGGATTTCTGACCAACTTACATTTTGATGAAGGGTTGAGCTATAGTGCCATCAACAGTGTCAGGAGCGCTTTGACCTCATACCTATGCAGGGGGTCAGACCTTCCGTCTATAGGATCTCATCCATTAATTTCCAGATTTATGAAGGGTGTTTTTAATTCTAATCCTCCCAGGCCTAGGTATTTGAAATCTGGGATGTAAGCATGGTACTGACGCTGCTTCTTCAATGGGGTACAGCCACATCTTTGCCTTTAACAAAGATTACCCTTAAGTTGGTTATGCTCATGGCGTTCGTATCAACGCAAAGGGTTCAGACCTTGCATAAACTGCGCCTGGACAGGATGGAGTCCTCCCAGACTGATGTTAAATTTTACATATATGACCTAATTAAACAAAGCAGGCCAGGGGTGTCCGGGTTCAAGCTTGTACTGGCAGCTTATCCCACGGACTGACGGTGTGTGGTGGCGCACTTGCAGCATTACATTGAAGTCACGAAGAGCCTTAGAGTTTATTGTTTATTAGCCACAAAAAGCCACATATGAAAGTGTCAGCTCAGACCATTTCACGATGGCTGAAGCAAGTGTTGGGGTGCGCAGGAGTTAATACTGACAATTTTAAATCTCACTCCACCAGGGTGGGATCAACGTCAGCGGCGAGGGCAATGGACGTCCCTCTAGACCATATCCTCACGGCCACAGGATGGTCAAATGAATTGACTTTTCAAAGATTTTATAATGCCATTTGTTGAAGCTGGGGTGTTCGCCCATTCTGTTTTAAGTTCTGTTTCATAGCTTCTCCCTGGGAGAGAGGAGTCGCTATTGTATATTTGTTTATTTGTGATTTAAAGCTTCAACATGAAAATCAGTATCATGTTTCGATGTTTTGCTATATTCACTCCTCCTGAATCAACTGATTGCAGTGTGAGACGCCTGGATTTGAATCGGCGTGAAATCACAGACCTTGGAAATCTTCACGGAATCACTCATGTGACTGAAGTAAAATAGTAAGATTAAACGAGAACGTACCAGTTTGAAGTTTGATCTTTATTTTATGAGTAGTTACAATGAGCGATTACGTGCCCACCACTCCCAACCCTCATATCACAAAGCTCATCTGGTAGTTCTAGGTTTATAATCTTACTATAATACTTCAATTGTTGTTCTTCTGTGATTTCACACCGCTGCTTTGAAGATTGACGCGCATGCCGACTGGTAGGGTTCTTCACGTAATCGCTCATCGTAACTCCTCATAATATAAAGATCAAACTTCAAACTGGTAAGTTCTCATTTAATCTTACTATTTTTGATGCTCTATTCACCAAGTTGATTTTGAAGCTACTCTACCCAAGCATATATATACGGAAACATTTCCACAATTGTAAGCTCACATGAGTGTAATCATTTGACATAATTAATGCTACAACTTGATCACTTATGATTACATGAGTCATTGTAGCTGTCAGTTCCTGATAAAATATCACTGTTTTTCTTGGATGAACACAATTATACATTGAGTACAGCATAATGTGGTGTTTGTGTGCCTATGAGGTGCAGGATATTTCAGGTTTAATCGCATTTATGAATCCCTTCCTGATTCAGTTGCTTACCCAGTTTGGCCTCCACTACCAAAACAGTCAGCTAATTAAGTGGAGCGTCACCCAGACCATTTCTCCAGAGATGCTGCCTAACCCGCAGTGTTACTCCAGAATTTTGTGTCTAACTTTGGCATATACCAACATTTGCAGTTCATTTCTCTACAATTAAGTGGAGCTTTTCCCAATTTCTCTCTGTGGATGCTGTGCTCTAAGAGATTCCCATTTAGCTTTAATTCTCCAATTGATAGGAGTGCAAAGAGAAAAGATGCAGAAATACTCTTACAGTATCTTTACATTGCGTTGCTCTCAAAATCTGGAATAGTTTGCAGAGAGGCCATTTACTTATTGGACAGAAAATATCACATTTCAAAATGGCTTCAATTCTGCTGCACTCTGCCAAAATTTTGAAGTATTATTAGATAGGCTCAGGGTATATGAGTTGTTTTCACTGGCATTCAAGAGAAAAAAAAATTGCATTTGACTAATTATATTTGACAGTAGTGCTTGTCTCAGAGCAGTGCAAGCTGACAGTCCCAGAGCTAAACTGCTCATCACATCACTCACAAAAGATGACAAGCAGTGCTGTCATCCAAAGTCTAATGGCTGTGATATCACTTGCCTTGTAGAACATGGAACAGTACAGAACAGATCTCTTGGTCCACAATGTCTGTGCTGAACATGATGCCAACTCTTATCTACTTGCAGATAATGCATATCCATCCATTCCCTGCATATCCACATATCCTATTGTCTAGTCTGAAGAAGGGTTGTGACCCAAAACGTCACTCATTAAGTCTGAAGAAAGATCTCCACCCAAAACATCACCCATTCCTTCCCTCCAGACATGCTGCCTGTCCTGCTGAGTTGCTCCGGCATTTTGTGTCTGTCTGTCCAAAAGTCCCTTAAAGGTCACTATCGCATCTGTCTTCACCACCATCCTTGGCATGGTGGCAGCCTGTTCCAGACACGCACCACCCTCTGTGTAAATAACAGGCCCCGCACATGTCCTTTAAGTATTGCCCCTCCCCCCTTAAAGCTATGCCCTTTAGTATTTGATATTTCCAACCTTGTCCACCCTGACAATGCCCCTTATAATTTTAAATACTTCTATCAGGTTTAATCAAAAGAAAACAACAAGTCTGTCCAATCACTCCCTGTAGCTAAAACCCCAAAGTGCAGGCATTTTGTTAACAATTTTCACATGGTGTATTAAAATAATTAAAATAATCCAGCTCATTGCCTCAGAAAACATTGAACTAAATATTTGCTCAATGGTGCAGCTAGCAAAGTCGAAACAAGGTGAGATTGACTTGGCACAGCCACCCTCGTGTTTAAGATCCAAACTCAAACCAGTTTGGCTTCAATTGGACTGTGCATTTCAAGTTACTGTGAAGCCAAAACTATTTCACTGCAACATAAACTGTGCAGTAAAATTGACTTATTACTTGGCTGTGAGATTTATTTTGTTGATAACTCCAGAATGCACACTTTTTGAATGCAGGCTGCCTATATCAGGCCCTCACCTGAACCTCCCCCGTCCCCCCCTCAGACTCAACCTCCACGCTTCTCTCCACATCTCCTCTGAGTGCAAACTTATGTTCACGGCATCAAGCTCAAAAATCAAAAGATGCACTTGTTCTCAAAAAGTCAACAAGCTAAAGCCAATTATAGAGGAATAAAGATCTACAGGGGTGCATTATAAAACGTTTAGGTGGAAAAGGGGTTAAGGTGCTGAGACAATAATAAATGAAACACAATCTAGGAGCCGGCCATGATTCCTTTCACCAGAAAGAGAAGAAGCTATTTAAGTACATACACTGTAAAAGCATGTGCTTCCATTCTGCAATGCTGGCTTAGCAACATTCTTGATGCAGAATGCAGATAATAGTAAAAGAAGGTTCATGTAACAGCAAATTAAAGCTGTATAAAGGTTTGACATTAACAAAGAATTCCTATGTTTTGTGCCAACTATATTTTAAAGCTTTTTGACAAGCTGGGAGTGCCGCACAGCACGGCACGTTGATATTGAGAGAAGGATTTCTGGAGGGCAGGAATGCCCAATTTATATTTTGCATGTATTATGATTTATGAGAAGATCTGAAAGAAGTTAGATGGAGCAGCGATTACGAAGCTTCCCTGTATGAACACTAATGGCTTGGACTTGTCTGTTTTTCTTTTCAAAACAAGCACCAGGACAATGCTTTAACAAGGGAACCTTTCACAGCCAGAAATGTGAGAGTTCTCAAAAGTCATGATCAAAAATATTCAATGACTGGCTGTAATATTTTCTTCTTTTTATCTGAAAGACTAAGCTTTTAGTATCTAAATTGGCAATGTGGTTTCAAACTTATACTTCCACCAATGCTCTTGGGTGCAGTTTTCACTGAACAACTGTTCAATGCTATTCTGAAATAATAATGAATTGATTCTAATGCATATTCTGTGAGAAACTGTCATACTGATAAATCTTTTTTTTAAAAGAACAGATCATTTAATATGGGAAACATTACATCAGGCATTTATAAAAGAGATAACACAGACATTTTTTGTTGTTAATGCATTTATTATTTTTAAACTGAGGAATGACACAAACTTGTATAATCCTGGGAGCCTTGGTTCAAGTATATTTTAACATTTAATTTTTAATCCATAATGTGTTAAATTAAAACTTGTAAAATGCCTCCAAAAAGTAGAAGCAGAGAAGTCGCTCATAAAGGGGGCTTCACATTACATGTATTCAGATATACTATAAACTCTACAGGGAACAACTTTCTTTTTGTTCATGTCAGTACTCCATGCAGTAAGCATGAATGTCCCCACTGATTGCTCAAAAGCCATTACAGCGCTTTAAAAAGAACCCAGAGGTACTAGATTTAACACGGAATGTACTTCTCTTGCACAAAAGATTCAATAAATCTGGATTTCTCATTATACAGTTCCAGCCAAGTTAATATCTTGTGCCAATGGGTCTTTCTTTAACCATTTGCGGTCCAGATTATTCATATATTATTCTGGTATACCATTTACACATAGGGTGGGATAGACTGAAACACAGTATTTGAGATTGCTGCTGATTACCAAGGTCATAGCTTACTGACAGTGGCATTACAAATACATAGTGTGAACAAGGCGTGTGGTATGCTTGTCTCCATTGTTAGGGGCATTGAATAAAAGAGCTGCAACTGTCAGTCAACACATCAACCTGGAGGAGTACACTGTGTCCGTGTCTGCTTACATGGAAAAGTGCATAGAGGATGTCTGTGTCACCAAGACCATCACTGTAAGGGCCAACCAAAAACCCTGGATGACCACAGAGGTACGTGGAATGCTGAGAGCACGTAATGCCGCGTTTAAATCCGGCGATGTGGTGGCACTCAGATCCGCAAGAGCCAACTTGAACCGAGTCATCAGGCTGGCCAAGCGTGCCCATGGTCAGAAAATCCAGAGCTTCTTTCATGACCCCAAGAACACCAGGCGCATGTGGCAGGGAATCAAAACAATCATGGACTATAAGACTGCTCCACCACCCTGTGATGACAACATTGAGCTCCTCAATGAACTCAACAACTATTTTGGACGGTTCGAGGCATTAAATAACACACCTGCAAGTAAAGGTATTCCTCACTGTGATGAACAGGCACTCAGTCTTGACATAGTGGATGTACGGAGGACCCCAAAAGGAGTGAACGCATGAAAGGCGGCAGGCCCTGATAACATACTGGGCGGGTGCTCAGGGAATGTGCTGATCAGCTGGCACATGTCCTTACAGACATATTTAACACCTCGCTGAACCAGGCTGTCGTCCCATTATGTGTCAAGACTGCCACCATCATACCAGTGCCAAAATAATCCAACATACAATGTCTCAACGACTACCGCCCTGTAGCACTCACCCCCATAATGATGAAGGCTGGTCAGGGACCATATTACCTACAGACTCCCCTCCACACTTGACCCATACCAGTTTGCTTTCAGGCCAAACCGCTCCATAGAGGACGCTATATCCTCCGTACTCCATCTGAGCCTGGAACATTTAGAGGAGAAGAACACCAATGTGCGAATGCTGTTCGCGGATTTTAGTTCAGCATTCAACACAATTATCCCTCAGCACCTGATAAGCAAACTGGTTCCATTGGGCCTCAGCACCCCCATGTGTAACTGGCTACTGGACTTCCTCACTGACAGACCCCAGTCTGTGAGGGTTGAAAATAACACCTCTAACACCATCTCTCTGAGCACCGGCTCCCCTCAGGGCTGTGTCCTGAGTCCACTGCTGTTTACCCTGATGACCCATGACTTTTGTGTCAGGTTTAGTACAAACCACATCATGAAGTACGCAGATGACACAACAGTGGTGGGCCTCATCTGGGACGACAATGAGCTGACTTACAGGGAGGAGGTGAAACAACTGGTGTACTGGTGCAATACGAACAACCTGATCCTGAATGTCGAAAAAACAAAGGAGGTCATCGTCGACTTCAGGAAAAACCGGCACAGTCCCATACCACTTCACATCAATGACAGCGATGTGGAGGTGGTCAGTAGCACTAAGTTCCTGGGGGTGCAGATCACTAACAGTCTGACCTGGTCAAATAACATCTCATCAACAGTTAAGAGAGCGCAGCAGCGGTTGCACTTTCTGCGCCGGATGAGAAGAGCTCACCTCCCCAATCCCATCCTCACCACTTTCTACAGGGGCACAATAGAGAGTATTTTGACCAGCTGTATCTCTGTCTGGTTTGGGGACTGTAAAGCCTCTGACTGGAAGTCCGTGCAGAGAGTGGTGAGTCCGTGCAGACAGCGGAAAAAATCATCAGGACCTCTCTCCCCTCAATTGGGGATATTGCGACCAAACGTTGCGTGTCTAAGGCCAGCAGTATTATAAAAGACCCCACACATCTCCATCACGGACTGTTCACTCTGCTCCCTCGGGCAAAACATATCGTAGCATAAGGAGCAGAACATCAAGGTTCTGCAACAGCTTCTTCCCACGAGCCATCAGACTCCTGAATGCCATGTAATGGGCTGCCACCATTGTCTATTTTATCCTTTTATCCTTTTTATCCATTTTATCCATGTTTATCCTTCTGTTAATTATCGTGTTGCACAGGGAGCCAAATGCAATGGAATTTCGTTTGGAACTGCATATATCGATGTATTTCTAAATTACAATAAAGTTTGTTTGACTTGACTTGACGATGCAGCTCCATAGAGCTTTGGTTATTGTGCGTAGTTCTGGTTGCCCCATTACAGGAAAGATGTAGAAGCTTTGGAGAGGGTGCAGGGGGGGTTTACCAGAATGCTGCCTGGATTAGTAGGTTTCAACTATAGGGAGAAAATTGAAGATAGACAGAAAATGCAGGAGTAACTCAGCGGGACTGGCAGCATCTCTGGAGAGAAGCAATGGGTGACGTTTCAGGTCAAGACCCTTCTTTTCAGACTGAAGAAGAGTCTTGACACGAAACGTCACCCATTGCTTCTCTCCAGAGATGCCGCCGGTCCCGCTGAGTTACTCCAGCTTTGTGTCCATCTTCAAATAACGTCACGCGCTCCAGACAGCTGTGCGTACGCATGTAATCGCGCCCGACCTTCGCGGGACCATCGCGGCTCAACGCGACCACGAGGTTGCATAATTTGCGGGCCAAGGACATGTAAGTGGGACAGGCCCTTAAGGGTCTATTTAGTTAAGCAGAAAGTACATTTCAATGGGTTCCTAAAGTCATACAGCGTGAGAACAGGCCCTTCTGCCCAACTTTCCCATGGCCGACCAACATACCCCTACCTTAGTCCCACCTGCCAGCTTTTGACCCATATTCCTCTAAACGTATCGTATCCATGTTCCTGTCTAAATGTTTCTGAAATGTTATGATAGTACTGGTCTCAACTTCTTCCTCCGGCAACTCATTCCATACACCCACCACCCTTTGTTTAAAAAAAAAAATCACCCCGCAGGTTTCTATTAAATCTTTCTCCCCTCACCTTAATCTATGTCCTCTGCTTCTTGATTGTCCTACTCTGGGCAAAAAAACTCTATACTTACCTGTATCTATTCCTCTCATGATTTTGTACACATCTATAAGATCATCCTTCATCTTCCTGCACTCCAAGGAATTAAGTCCTAACCTGCTCAACCTCTCCCTATAGCTCTGCCCTTGAGTCCTGGCAACATTCTTGTAAATCGTCTCTGCACCCTAGACATACACATCAACACAAAGACCAGAAACAAACATCTGATTACTTTTTTCAATTGAATGAACATTAGTGTTAAGGAGTGCAGTGTTCTCCAAAAAGGGGAATCCAACATTAAGCAATCAAAGTAGAGACATGCAATACAGTTCCCTGCATTCCTCCTTTACTTCTTCCCGCTGTTTACTTAGAACTAAGGGCAGGACTCGACATTAACACAACCTCCTCTACCCATATAATCACCCACACATACTGTATATGTAATTGAAGTGTGGTTACAGAGTGCATGTACACGTTCCTCAAAAAGTTCAAGGAATTTTAAAATCCTGTGTACGTTTGTTCTTGAAATATAAATATATCTGAAAAAGTCACCTTTAAGCTGGGAAATAATTATTGGAACAAAAGTGTAGACCTGACCAAATGCTCAAAGGATCAATTTTAAGTGGACTAGTTTTGTTTTTATTTTTAGCTGTGACTAGATATTGATTTAAATGTTCACATTATTGGCAAATCAAGATGGTGCCTGAGTTGGAGGGAAGGGCAGGCATTCTTATTACAGCCACAACTGGATGAAATGCCAGCAATTCTGTGACTCTTAATGCTTTACTTCTCCCAATTATGTTCACTACTTCACCTCCAGCATTTATTTGGTACTTTTTGTCCTCATCTAATTTTTCCTTACACTAAGGTAGTGAAATTTGCTGAGACTCAAGTCCAGAGGTGTGAAACATTTCTCAAATGTCTTAGCTTCCGTATCGGAACTCCCATAAATTGTGTCGACAAGTTAATTATACAAGAGCATCACAGTCTTATCCTGCCCTCAGCTGACTGTAGATTTTCACACCAACCTCTCTATGTGGTAACAATACAGTTACAGTTTTAATAGCAAAGATGGTCATAGATGGAATATTTGAATTGCCTGAAATTTTATTAAGCTAGATTTCAGGCCTTATTCCTACTAAACAGATTTTGTCATTTGACGCAAATAGAAGAAAAGTTAAATAAGATTTAATCTCTGGCATAAACACACACAAATTATGTGGGTGGAATGATGCCAGCATTTGCCTTAATTTCACCTTGAAACGGACAATTTCTGGCGTATGCACATACACAGGTAAACATAACCAACAACACAGGTTTCTGAAAGTCACTCCCTTGGACTCTTCCACTGAAAGGTAGACATAAAATGTCTAACTGGAGTCACTTAAGCATCTGTGGTGGGAATGGACAGATGATGTTTGGTGTCAGGACCCTTTTTTAGACTAATAGCTTAGTTTACAGATACAGCCTGGAAATAGGCCCTTTGGCCCACCAAGTCCACAACAACCTTCGATCACCCGTATACTAGTTCTATGCTATCCAACTTTTACATTCTACACAGTAGGCGCAATTTTCAGAAGTCAATTAATCTACAACCCTGCACGACTTTGGAATGTGGGAGGAAACTGGACCACCTAGAGCAAACACTCGCAGTCACTGGGAGAAAGTATAACTCTGCACAGACACCACCAGAGGTCAGGATCAAACCCAGATCTCTGCCGCTGTAAAGCAGCGGCTCTATCACTGCACCGCTAGTGAGGGAGATAACTGGAAAAAATCAAGATGCTTGGATTATAGGCGGCTAAATTTAAATATCTCAAAATATAATGTAATTTACAGAAATAAAAATATTTCCTATATTTTAAAACAACCACTAGACCAAGTGGGACCCATTGGGTCCCTGTCACAGGGGAGGCCTGGTTCCCCCAATTCTACCCCGTTCCACCAACACAATATTGCACCACTTACCCATAGCCCCCATGGGGGGCGTGGTCCCACAATGCAACCCATTCCCCAACGCAATATTGCACCATTCACCCATTTCCCCAAGGCAACCCATTCCCCTAATGCAATATTCCACCACTCACCCATAGCCCCCAACTGCGCTGGGGCTGCTCATTTTCCTTCATCCCCAGCACTCCCTCCCCCTCCTCTTAAATATCCAATTGCACTTGCTGCCCCAGCCGTTACAAAGTTACAAATGACAGGACTCAGTGTCCTGTAATTTGCAACATTGTAATGGGCAGGGGCAGCAATTGGATTTGGATTTTTTTAAGGTGAAAAGTTAAGTGAAACGTTATATTTGTAAAATTTAAAATGTGAATAACTTGTAAAATTCACCATCAATCTGAACAAAACTTTGACACATACACTAGCACTATCCTACACACCAGGGCCAATTTGCAGAAATCAATCAACCTGCAGACCTGTACGTCCTTGGAATATGGGAAGAAATCAGAGAACCCAGAGAAATCCCACAGGGAGAACGTACAAACTCCATACATTCAGTACCTGACATCAGGATCGAACCTGGGGTCTCTGGCACTGTAAGGCAGCATCTCTCCCACTGCTCCACTGAGCCACCATATTAGCTTATGCAGCAATGAAAAACACTGTCATCTAGGAAGCCCGCCGAAGAAGCTTGCACCAATTTAAATACGACCATTTGGCTGCTGGAGAGAGGATTTAGAATCATAGATCATATAGTTGCAGAAACAGCCCTCTGTATACTAATACCATTGCTACATCAGTTACAAACATGATTTAAAGTTATTCACTTGCATTCGATCTAGTGCTATAAATCCTTGATATTTTAAAGTTTTCAGCATTATTTTAATCTTTTTTATCGCGTCCCAAATGTTCAGAGATAGTCTATCAAGGGCAGTGACACTTTTGAAAGTTGCTGAGCCCGGGGGCAGGGCCTGACCACCATCAAAGCTGCTCACTGAGTGCTTCCTGTACTGAGATAGCATCTTTGATGCATTCAGTCATGCAAAATACATGCTCGGGGCTGCAGTGGGGGGTAAACAGTGATGCCAGCGTGCAGTAAATTCAATGTCATGGAATATCTACCGCAAAATTAAACACAAGAGACATTACAATGCAAGGATACCTGATGGAACAGGTGCGCTCTACTGATGGGCAAAGACACATCGAAGATTCATGCAGAGCATAAGCATTATCATGCATCTCCCTCTCTGAAGAAGGGTCTCAACCTGAAACGTCATCCATTCCTTCTATCCAGAGATGCTGCCTGTCCCGCTGAGTTATTCCAGCATTTTGTGTCTATCATGGGATGACCTGTAGATTCAAAGATCTCAGACACAATTCCGAACTATCTCCAAACTGAATTTCCTCATTGGAGAATTCATGGATAAAACCATCTCCAATCAATGAAATCAATTAGTTAAAGATCGTTTAAACAAAGTTATAAAGAAGCAAAAACTAAATTTTAGATCCATTTAAAACATATGAAAACATACAAATGAACAAAAAATGTCTGAACAATACAAATAATTTATGAGTCAATCAAGGTTTAAGCAAGAGTCAAGAGTGTTTTATTGTCATATGTCCCGAAATGAAATAATGAAATTCTTAATTCTTAATAGATAACACAATGTACAAAAAAATAGTTAAATAAACGAAAAAAAAAATACATGCAACTTGCGTTTTTTGCATTCCTAAGAAGCAACATGTAATTTAAAAATACGTAAAATAAATGTATATATTTAAACAGGCGTAAATTTTAGCGCATTATTTTAAAAATACATGGCATAAAAAATAGGTCTTGGTATTTATTAAATAAGTTCACGTTCAAGTTCACATTTCCAAACAAGCGGGTTATTTCAAAAAAGCATCAATAAACACACAAAATGCAGGTGCCCTTATAAGAGCAAAAACAAATCAAAGCCCAAGGCCCTTTGTGCAGCTGAGGCAGTTCATGTTTTGGAGTTTAGTTGGAGTTTGTAGTGCTCAATAGCTTGATTGATGTTGGAAGCATACAGTTAAACAATAAGAGGATGTCATTTTTGAATGGCTGAAAGGAAATAATTTTTGCCTTGAATTTTAAATGATCTGATGGTCTCCATAGTCTCACAAAATGTAACTTAAAATTCTCATAGCGCTCTGATTCATGTGTGGGCTTGGCCCTTATTTCTGAAACATCCGCAATATCCATCAGAGAGATAGGGAGTGGAAGTGAAGTGTCTCTCACGCCGTCACACATCAGCCCCACAACTCCAGCCTGGTTCACTTGAGGTACTTCCAGGCCCTCCCGTATCGAGTGGCATAAGAACATTTCTCACTTGAAGTCCTGGAATTTATGGCATGAGAGTATGTTGGATAAATAAACTGGGGTAACATTTTGAAGTGGTGGTGGGGGGGGCAAGATCTCACATTCGGGGGAAGATAGTCTGAGCACCGAAGACATATCCTGAAAGCAGGCGGGAGGATCAATATAGCTGGCTGGACCCAGAAGAGGGCAATGGGGGATGGTCTGTAGACTGTGGTTGGCAGACGCTGGTTGGGAACACTTTATGAGAATTCTGGTAGTGCGAACAATTAACGCATTAAGGAATTAATGTGATAATTTGCAATAGTCTAATTCAGTAATTTAACAGCTACATCACCATTTCCCTTTGGTAATTTGTCCAAAATGTATTATTTATTCTGCATTTACATATGTTTAGTGCATGACTCATTCTCTTGAGCACTTGAGTAATGAATTAATGATGGCTTGGAGCTCAGCCTACAAACATGCCTTCTCCCGTGTTGACTCTATTCCATACATCTTGGTGGCAGGTCAGATCTGCTTTCACAGGGATAAACCATTGAAAACTGGCCAGTCCAATGGCGTCCCTGGATGGTTCTGAGATCATGCACCAATTAGGAAGGCATAGTGGAGCAGCGGTAGAGTTGCTGGCTTACAGTGCCAGAGACCTGGATTCGATCCTGACCACGAGTGCTGTGTGTACAGAGTTTGTACGTTCTCCCTGTGACTGCGTGGGTTTTCTCCGGTTGCTCTGGATTC
Source organism: Raja brachyura (assembly GCA_963514005.1). The sequence goes on from OY740788.1 coordinate 44,517,910, forward strand.
CTCCCACATTGCAAAGCGTGCAGGTTTGCAGTTTAATTGTGTGGGGTGATCGTTGGTCGGCGCGGACTCGGTGGGCTGAAGGGCCCGTTTCCACGCTGTATCTCTAAAGTTTAAAGTTTAAAGCTGGCCACATTTTTTGCTGACATCTTCAATCCCTGACTTCAACAAGTCTGCTGACACCCATTTGCTTCATGGAAACCACCATCATTTCAGTCCCCAAGAAAAGTAAATGACCTGTCTGAATGACTATAAACCCAGCAGCTCTATCATCAACCACAATGAAGTTCTTTGAAACTTGCTAATGGCCAACAATCCATCCAAACTAGACCCCTAGCAATTTACATACAAAGTAGTCTACGGAGGACACCTTCCCTTTTGTGCTTCACTCAGCTCTGGATCACTTTGAAAATCAGCATATCTATCAGGATGCTGTCCACTGACTACAACTCAGCCTTCAACATAAGAGTGAACAAGTTCATCCCTAAATCTTTGGAAATTGGCCTTGGGACCTCCATCTGCAATTGGTTTCTGGACATACTGACCAGAAGGAATTCAAAAACATTTCCTGCATCCTGATATCAACAATGATGCCCCTCAAGGTTGTGTATTCAGTCCCTAAGTCTATACCCTGTACACCCATTACTGTGTGTCCTTTCTTAAGCACATGAGAAGGGTGGACATGTCCTTAAGGTTTCTCTCAAACTTCTACAGACCCTCTACTATTCTGATGGGATGTATCTCATTCTTATGCAGCAACTGTTCCGCTTTTGACTACCTGAACCTGCAGAGAGTGGCGGACACAGTCCAGTCCATCACAGGCTCATCAATTTCTTCCATGCAGTCCATCTTAGAGTCATAGAGTCATATAGCATTGGGCCCTTCTGCCCAACTTGCCCATGCTGACCAAGATGCCCCATCTACACTAGACCCATCTGACTGCCATTGGCTTATATCTTTCTGAATCATTCCTATCCATCTACCTGTCCAAATGTCTTTTAAATGTTGCGACAGTACCTGCCTCTTCATGGTGTGTTTCTTCAGGAAGGCTGGAAGCATCGTCAAGGTGGTCAGCCACCCAGGCCATTCCCATTTCTCTTTTCCACTTTCTGGGAGGTGGCACGATGGCACAGTGGTAGAGTTGCTGCCTTACAGTGCCAGAGACCGAGTTCAATCCGGACTACGGCTTCTGTCTGTAAACTCTGTAAAGAGTACGTATGTTCTCCCCGTGACCAGCATAGATTTTCTCCGGGTACTCTGGTTTCCTCCCAAGGTTTCCAAAGACGTACAGGTTTACAGGTTAATTGATTTGGTAAAATTGTCCATAGTGTGTAGGATGATGTTAGTGTGCTGGGATCACTGGTCGGCACGGACTCGGTGGGGCGAAGGGCTTGTTTCCGCGCTGTATCTCTAAAATAAACGAAACGAATCCATGAGCTTGAAAACCCGCATACCCAGATTTAAGAACAGCTTCTTCACCACTTCTATCAGTTTCTTCAGTCAATCACCTATTTGACACCCCCTTACTGTAAGTGCTGCCATGTACATTTACTCTGAACACTACCATATTCAGTAACTCTATTATTATATTTTAATATTATTGTGCAGTGCTCTGGACTGCACTACAATCCTGCACCATTCTGCTATCTTGCACTCATCATTGTATTTAATGAAGAAACAAGAGACTGCAGCTGCTGGAAACTTGAGCAAAAAAAAACTGCAGGCGGAACTGAGAGGGTCAGTCAGCATCTGTGGAAGGACATTTTGGGATGAGATCCTTCCTTTGAGCCGACAAACAAATGCCATTCTGAAGGAGTGTCTCGACCCGAAACGTCACCCATTCCTTCTCTCCAGAGATGCTGCCTGTCCCGGTGAGTTACTCCAGCATTCTGTGTCTATCTTCGATGCCACCTGACTTGCCGAGTTGCTCCAGCAGATTGTTTTATTTGCTTAAGATTCCAGCATTGGCAGTCCTTTATGTCTCCAAGATTGAACAAGTATTGGGGCAATGATGCAGCTGTGCATGACTCTGAGATCGGACCTCTTGTGGGACCTAATCATCACGTTCTATCATTCTATCAAACAAAGGACTGTCCTCAACTTCACAATGCAACCTCCCAACATTCAAGGTCCATGTTGAATTCTTTGAACATATGGAAAACATGGATGACTTTCTATATCTTGAACGGCACCTCTCAACAAGGGCAGACCTTACTAATGAGATTCACCATTGTTTTTAGGATGTTAGGTAGCTTGGGTGTCTGAGGAAAAAAGATCAAGACCTCAAAGCTTGTAGTCTATTGGACACCAGTGATCCCTACCCTCCTCTATGCTTAGAGGCATTCAAAGATGCGGACAAGCTGGTGCAACATTGCAGAGGTATCATTCAATGCAAACTCGCCAACATCCTTCAAATTCAATAGGAGAATCTAGAACCAATACCTTCTCCAAGGCCAACACCACCAACATTGTGGCTCTGATTACTCAGCTAGGTACTATGGGCTGGACAGTGTTCACAAGTCCAACACTAGGTTCCTGAAACAGGCACTCTACTCCAAGTTCTGTCCCCTTATAAAATGACCAGGCAGACAGCAGAAAAGATGCAAGGATGTTTTTGAACTATCGTTGATAAACTGTAACATTCCCACAGAGTTTTGGGATGCCCTTGGTCAAAATGGAGAAGGAACATCGAGGATGGTATCCAACCATATGCAGGTTAAGGGGACCTCTTCCCTATCAGTCATTGAATATATACTGTAGACCTAATAGTGTCATTATTAGCTACCTTTGAATCCACAGAACTGGACAAGCAACTCATCTTGACCCCAAGCAATGTATTGTTTGTCTATCCTGAACATTCATTCTGTATATATACAGTGCATATTTTGTATTTAATGATGTGTCCTTTATGTGGTTTGAGCATATATGATTTGTGTTGCGCTGTTTATATACTATAGATTAAATAATGCTTTGTGTATTTATGTGCATTGAATGCCCGTGAATAATGTGTGAGAGTTTATGCATACGTATATTGTGTGTTCAGGTGTATGTAGTATCATTAGAAGTGTGGTGCTTTAGTGCTCAAATTCAAGTGTAAAACATACCCATTAATGATTGCAGAATATACAATAAAATAGTAAGATCAAACAAGAACTTACCAGTTTGAAGTTTGATCCTTATTTTATGAGGAGTTACGATGAGGGATTTCGTGAAGACCCCGCCAGGCACGCATGCGCGACATTCTTTACAGCAGCGGTGTGGAATCACAGATAACAACAATGACTGAAGATAGTAAGATTTATGAGTACTAACATACCAGTAAAAAATATGATAAAGGGTTGGGAGCGGAGGGCACAAAATCCCTCATCGTAACTCCTCATAAAATAAAGATCAAACTTCAAACTGGTAAGTTCTTGTTTAATCTTACTATTTTACTTCGGAGTCACGTGAGTGACTTCGTGAAGATTTCAAAGCTCTGTGATTACATGCCCTGGACCACGTCCATGCTCACCCACTGCCGTAATTCTGATGGAGGAAGTATGTTAATGTATATCAGACTTGAACAAGCTGAAAAATAATAACATTTGTTAATACAACAATAACCCCCTGAACTCGAGGACAAACGTTTTGGGAACAGAGCTTAAAACTGAATCCGCCAATGTTGCGGGAGCGGTTATAAGTCAGTTATAAAACTGCTGAAATGTAGATTCACTGGCCCAGCTCGCTATTGCAAGGACATAATCCATGAACACCTCCATGGTCCTTGCCACTGATGTGGATGCAACCCTGGTAGAATGACATTTAAAATGTTAGTGTCTTACCTGCTGCACCGAATACCACCTTGAGTCATCAGGAGATAGTCTGCATGATCACCCTGTGACGTGGGTTTCCATGGCTGAAAACAGACCCGTCTCCATATCCTGATGCCCATTTTCAGACCTGTAGTCCCAGGTCTGTGTAGTTCCCACTCCAATCTTGAGATAGGATGACAGTGCACTCCTGGCACTGTATACAGCACTGTAACTGAGGGACTCATCATAATGAAGGCCCGTAAGGATTCCAGCACCTTGGAGATCATTGCAGATATGTAGATGGTCTAGGTCCGACTACAGAAACCTCCATATCCTTATGTAGGTGAGGTACTGCTTCCTAGTGGACTCTCTCTGCACGATGCTATTTGACGTCCATGGTCCTTTATGGTGCAGAGCCTGGTTGCGTTTCCTGCAGCACCTGTCTGACGAAGCAGAATGGGGAAAGTATAGAAAAACGCATTTCCCCCCAAATGTAGTGAGAATGCGTCCATCGCCACTGCCCCAGGATCTGGTTCTCAAGAGACATATGTTGGTATCCAATGGCTCAACCTGGACGCAAGGAGGTTGATATCTGGTGTTCCATATTAAGCTATAATTTTAGCAGATATTTGGAGGTTCAAATCCACTTGATGTCGTTATCAAATACTTGTGACCTGGTGTCCGTCACTATATTGAGCTTAACCAGAAGGTACGTAGCTGAACCCAAATATTCTTTCAATCCACCAGAGCCAAATTAATTTTCCCAATTCATCACAAGATATTGACTTGACACCGCCCATAAGGTTTAAATATGCCACCTCAGTGGTATTATGCCACTGAGATTTTTGCTTTTTCCCAAGCTTTGATAGCGTAACGGCCCAATTATGTGGCTGGAATGTAGCTACAAGTTTACCAATTACCTTAGCAGCATGTCTAAAGTCGGTTCCCTGATGCAAGCAAGGCTATTACATGCATCTATTATGTCTATTGCTCTGTTCCCTGGGATAGTGACAAACAGAGCCCCAGAATGTACCAAACCTTCCTCCTACTTGTGAGGTTATGCATGCAGTACTTCCAAGGGAACCAGACCCCCTTACCTCCATGGTTACCGGCGGGCCTGACGTTCTGGTTTCTGGCGTTCCGTCCTTGCTGGGTGCTGTTTGATCACCTCGGTAAATCCCTGTTCCTGCAGTTGGTGTGTGGTGAGGTAGTCTATGCTGGCCCTGCCCTAAACAAGGCTTCTGCTGTTGGGGAGCTCGTGGTATGTTCTTGATGGTCTTCCGGCTGCATAGTCGGCTGTACCCGTCGGAACGGGGGTGCCTGACCGAAAACTGCTGCCACCGGTCTGCGCTCCGGCAGCCTGTTCCGGTGGTATGCTGGTACCTCCTGCTCCTGCAGGGCTCCCTGACTTCCAGCAGATCCATCACCAGCCCGCAATCTAGCAGGTTACCCCCGGCGGTATGTCGATGCCTCCCGCTGCAGCGGGACATGACCTGTGCACAGCTCTCCCCCTGCTCTGGTGACCTGCATAGTAGGGGAGACAGAACGAGCCGCCGAGCGGGTCACACGTTTACGCACCTTTTCTCCACTGTGGCTATGCGTAGGTGACAGTGGTAGGGAGTCAGGGTCTTGCTTACCCTGCTCCCGCGCGGTGCTCTACCACTTTGCGGCTCCATGGTTAGCCGTGGTGGAGAGACGGGTCCTGGCTGTGCAGGGTTCCCCGATCTCCGCGTTCTTATCCCAGTCCGCAAAGCGGGTACTGCCGGTGTTATGAGCAGCTCCTGGAATGGTGGCCGCTGACTCCCATCTGAAGTCGCATGGCCCTTAGAGGAATGCTTCAATGCCTTCATTCTGGTCTCCATCCATCTGTAAGCAAACTCTAGTACAGAAGCTTAGCTATTCAAGGTTAGTATCTTACCTGAGGGTCTTTAAGAAGTATCCAGTGGAAGAGCACACTCTCCCCAGGCTCCAATGGTGACCAACCTCTCATGATTTAATAAATTTATGTGCTGGCAGTCTCAACTTCTTGAAGACAACACATTCCCTGGAGTAGCATGGCAGCTGTCTTTGCCATGAGTGTGGGCACAGACACTCAATCCATGCAGGAGAGGCACTGGCATTTCTGGGTTGCCCCTAGCCACTCACTTAAACTGAGTGGAGAGTGGACCTGTCTGCATCCCCTTTAATGCAGACAGGCCACAGTATCCCTGCGGCTGCGGTGTAGAGTCGGGCTGCCGCTCTGCCTTTGCTTGCAAGCCCCCTCCTTCCTGAATGCCAGCAGCTCGCAGTGTCCCCTGCGGACTGCGGTGTAGAGTCAGGCTGCTGCTCTGCCGTCGCTTGCTTCGTAAGGCGAGCCTGCAAGCCCCACTCCTTCATGCACGCCGCCAGCCCGCGGTGTTCCCTGCGGGCTGCGGTGTAGAGTCAGGGCTGCCGCTCTGCCGTTGCTAACTTCTTACGGCAAGCCTGCAAGCCCCACTCCTTTATGCATGCCGCCAGTCCGCGGTGTCCCCTGCCTCTGAGTCGGGCTGCCTCTGCCATCCTCCGCCAGCGAGTGTGTGAGCCCGGACCTTCCTGGTCAACGGGCTGCCCGACTCCAGACTGTTGGTGCCGCCGCTGACTGCGTCCTCGGCAGATACGAGGCGGCCTCGAGACCCTGTGACAGAGTCACCTGAAAGAAAAAGACTGCAGGTTAGTTTCTCCCTTACCTGCAGGTCCCTGCAGTAGAGGAGCAACGCTCCTCCCTGCCTGTCGCTCGCATGCGTGACGTAACTCCGAAGTAAAATTACAAACCATTACGTCATTTCCGATCCTTATTGAACAGACCCATAATAAGAAAACCAGATTGTTATTGGTGACAAATCATACTTACAATGGAGTATCCAGATTTATGTTCTCAGCCTCTCCAATGGAAGTTACTTGGTGGTTACTTTAAGCTTGGCTCTGTTATCCACTTCAGACTACTCATGAAAGATACAGCCAGTGCTTTGTGAACAAGGCACCTAGAATATAGTCACTCCACAGTAACGTGTTACAAGGGAAAACCAGTATTTGAAGAATAAGAACAGACAGCGTGATAAATTCAGCGCTAAGTTTCCAAAATTCATGTACTCTGGAGAGCTAATGTTTTGAGCCATGGCTGTTTTCCACATTAAGACTGTCAAGACTTTAACAATTGCCTCTGTCTATCAGACTGCTGCGTTTCTCATTTCATTAATCATAAAGCCAGAGTCCTTTTCAAACAACAATGACTAATTCACTGGGGATGTTTATGGCTACTTGGACTTGAAAAGAAATGGCAGTCTTGCATGCGGTAATCAGAAAATAATAGAGCCCTCAGCTGTCTGTAATATTGCAGCAGTAGACTTGAACCCATATGCCCCACATTGCATTTAGTTTTTGCAAAGTTTAGACATGAGACTTTTTTATTCAGCTGTTCTTGCTTCCATCACAATAGCTCCACCTTACCCTTAAAGCAATGGGGTGCATTGCAAGGTTTTTTTTTTAAAGTCTGCACTAAGATGGGCTGAATGGCTTAGTTCATCTGTTATTTATTATGTGGCATTTTATAAACATTCAACTGTTAATTTTGTGAGAGTGGCGTGTCAGCTGTTACTTGGTTGGCAGCAGGCGTTCTCTGAGGCAGAAAGTTGGTGGCTTGAGTCCAACTCCAGAGAACTAAGCACGAAATCCAGGCTAGCGCGGGACTGTGTGTCTTTCAGATGGGATATCAAGCTGAGTTCTTGCCTGCCCCCTCAGCTGGATGCATTACAAAAGAAGGAATTTATCAACAAACTAGGCTCAAAGCTAATTTTCTGGCCATTGTTGCACGAGGGTGAGGACTTTCTATACCTAAATTATTCTCTATATTATAACACTGATTCATTTGGGGTTATCATTTATCTTCGACAATAACTATGAAATATTTTTGAATGATGTGAAAGGAGCCATTTAAATGCAGGCAATTTCTTTACAAGTGAATGAATGAATTTGTTTATTGGCCAAGTATTCACATACAAGTAACATACAAGTGCAAAGACTTTCGGTTTCATCTTTATTTTTACACTTGCGGACTGCTCATTGACGAATATTGTCATCTGGCTGAAGTACAATGTGAGGTCTGGGTTGCAAATGTCTTCACGGAAGGAGATGTGAAGACCATCATACCCCTTCTTTCTTCGAAACCTTGGCTGTCAGATGGTGCTCCACCTAGTGGCCAAGTGAACTCCTTCAAACGATCTCAAGGAACAGTGACATCATCCTGGGACCTCCATGGTCTAGAGTTAATCTGCAGGCTAAAAGGTTGTTGCTCAGAAAGTTACCCATGATCAGCAGCGCTTGGCATGTAATATTATCATGAACATGATGCAGAATCCCACTAGCTGTTGCAACTGCAGACCATGTTTATTATCACTACCAATTGAAGATGACTTTCCCGGCATTGACTTTTAAAAAAAAAGAGATACAGCGTGGAAACAAGCCCTTCAGCCCACTCAGTCCACGCTGACCATCGCTCACCTGTACACCAATTCTATGTTAACCTACTTTTGCATCCTACACAGGAGCAATTTACAGAAGCCAATTAACTATCAAACTTGCACATCTTTGGAATGTGGGAGGAAACAGGAGCACCCAGAGGAAACCGGCATGGTCACAGGGAGAACGTACAAACTCTATACCGACATCACCCATGGTCACTGCACCACTGTGCTATTATTATTATTAAGTTGCAGTCACACAAACTTCATTGGTAAGGCAGACTTTTAGAAAAACATCCAGATATTTAGTTGCATCAAAATTACCCGAATTGAAATGTTTTTATTCCCAGACAAACTTCATACCTGGATAAGTGAACATTGTAGCCTCCATATTTAGGGAAGGATCTCAATGCATTCAAAACAGTTTAGAGAAGGTTTTTCCGGCACCTTCTTGTACCTTCCAGGTATCAATTCTTAAAAATATCAAGCCTTGTCTTGGCCTTAAAGGCCCGCTGTCCTTGGAGCAGCATTGGGTAGGCATAGGTAGATACAGTGCAGAAACAACCCCTTTGGCAAGACAAGACTGTGTCGATCATCAAGCACCCCTTTTCACACTAATCCTCAAACCCATTTTAATCTCCCCACATTGTCATGACTCCCCCTGGGTTCAACATGAGGGGCAATTTGCAAAGGCAAATCATCCTAAATGCCTGCACTTTTATTTGCATTGCAGGAGGAAACCAGAGTATTGGGAGGAAACCGGGTGAATGGGCAAACTCTAAACAGTGGAGGACAGGATTGAATCAAGCTGCTGGAGCTGTGAGGCAGTAGTTCTACCAGCTGTGCCGCTGTGCCACTGTGCCGGCCTGCAAGCAATCATAGTGTTAAGTGCCTTTTGCTGACTCAGTTAAACTAGCTTCTGAGAGCAGGTGATTGTTTATTAGTATCAGGTTTAGCTCCTGTTAAAACCTTTGAAGGTGGATGTGCCGGATTGAGACATTCACACACAGTGAATAAGTTATCTACTTATGTCAATGACCTTGTCTTGAGATTTCAGTGCAATCCACTAATTCCACTAAACTCACAAAGACTTTCTTATACTGCTTCAGTCATCCCCAATGTGATGAGCGAACGTTTTATTTTCAGCTGCTAATCGGCCTCTGAAGGCCAAGGCAAGAGTTTCAGTTGCTGCTCGGTAGCTAGTTCATTGCCGATTTGGGTTTGTTCAAATTAAAACAGTAGCTGCAAATCAAATATTTTCTTTAATTTCAAAAATAAACTTTATTCAGCGTAAAAAAAATATACAAAACAAAATCTGTGCAAAAACACTTCTCCATTATGTATATATTTAATAGAATCATTTAATAGAACTTAATAGAGTTCAGTCCTTTGTAATGATTTCAAAACTAAACTTTATTCAGAATATAAATATATACAAAACAAAAACTGTGCAGCAACTCTCAGAATGCAATGTATTCCCAGTATCTGTAGATGCAACAGTGTCATACTCAGGTGAGTTCACACATACCTGTAAAGAAAACACCTTTCCCACTGTTGTGGTTCCCTGGGATGTTATCCCTTCCCGTGTTTGAGGGATGTCTCCACCGTCTCTGCCCCTAGACCCTAGACTATGGTTCTCCCCCACTGTGCTTCAGTGCGTACCTCAGTACATTGTCCTGCAATCTGCAATGGGCAAATTGGCAACATTCCCTGACAGACATCACGATGTGCTGGATGACCACCAAAGACCACAGGAGACTTTTACCCAGTTGAGCATCTTCCAGCAGCACCTGATGTCCATCTCCAAATGTGTCCTTTGCATCATTTTCCGGACCATCTTTGTAGATCCATATTCTGCAAAGAGGTGAACAACTGTCCTTTCTCCATTGTAGTCACCCCGAAGGCAGCATGTGCTGGTAGTAGGACTCTGATGGTACAGGAATCGCCCATCTCGTCACCAGCCAGGTGAGTTTTTGGTGATTGTTAGTGAGTTTGGGAGATGAGACCGAGTTGTAGCTTATTGCGGATGAGTTGTTTTTGTTGAGATTTTGACATTTGTTACAGTATATTTTGGCACAAAAACTGATGGTGATTACAATCACATGATCTGAGGTGTCAAAAGAATGTGTACTAATATCTAATAAAAGCCTGTAATGTCAGAAAGAGGAAGGCAGATTAACACTCGTCTGTTAGAAGACTTCAGGTGGTGCATTCCAGATCTTAACAACTCATGCAATATTTATTTCTCTAGTGCTTCAAAGCATCTATCCTCATCCATTAATGGCTTGCTTCATTTTAGTTTCATTCTGCTTATGGTTGAAGTTTTAATGTTTTGTAAGCACAAATATTCCACCGCCAACTGCTGAATATCATGGCTGTAATTCTGTCCACCACAAATCATTAAGCACATCAGGAATAATTGGCATTTCAGCAATTATTTATGAATCATTGGACTGGTGCAGTCACTTGTTTCAAGAAATCTAATATTTATCTTCCACAAGAACACAGTGTAATAACGGAAAATGAATCAATGGTTCAGTTGCTATCAGAGTGTAATATTTTTGGAATGATCTCAGGATGGTGATGAAGCCTAAGCCAAGTGTCACAGCCAAAGTTAAAATCACACGCTCCTTTCCGAACAGGTTCAACAATGCAATAACTGTTTGGACCTCTTTTTCTGTTTTTCTGCATCACAAAGAAGTTAATATTTGTGACTTTGAAGACGGGTCCCAACCCGAAATGTCACCTATCCAATTTTCTGAAGTGTTCTCGGCGAGCAGTGTGTCCAAGCCCTCCATTAGACTCGGCTGGCCCCCCACGGATGTCGATGGGTCTCGTGGAGCGAGAGCGAGGAGGGACCCATGAGCAATCAGCAAGCACGAAGAGGGCCGTCGTGAGTGACGAGGGCCATCGTAGAGCAAGGAGGCCTGCCAGAGGGTGAGGGGGGCTGTTGGAGAGCGATGAGGGCTAGCGGAGAGTGAGGGGACTGTCGAAGAGCAAGGAAGGACGTTGGTGAGCGAAGAAGGCCATCGAGAATGAAGGGGAACCCGACGGGGGGGATCGCTGAGAATGAAGGGGGCATGGCGGGGGGGGGGGGTTCACTGAGAATGAAGGGGGGTGCAGCAAGGATGCAGTGTGATGCGGTGGAGGACTGTTTGGTGAACCTTTGTCACTTTTTCAGTGCAAAAACATGGCAGCACTTGTGTACTGCCTAGGTGACTGCCTGTCTGAAGAAGGGTCTCGACCCGATATGTCACCCATTCCTTCTCTCCAGAGATGCTGCCTGTCCTGCTGAGTTACTCCAGCATTTTGTGTCTACTGCCTAGATGAGGTCTGCAACATGATTTTACTGGGTTGCGTGCAAAACAGAGCATTTCACTGTGACAATGTGACAATAAAGTATAATTGAGTCATCATTGAATCATTCTTCAAAGATGCCGCCTGATGCACTGAGTTACTCCAGCATTTTGTGTCTATCTTTGGTATAAACCAACATCAGCATTTTCATTTTATTACATATTGCTATTTACGATGTTAGTGCTTGAAAACAGGTTTACAAGCTGAGGCCCCAACAAATAGGCTAATGATCATCAAATGAAATCACAGACCATACTCTGACACATGCTTGCAGTTAGTCACTGCAATGGAAATTAGAGCAGGAGAAATACCTTTTAATGGATTCATGGAAGCACAGAGCACAGGAGGAGGTATTTTTTCCTCGTGTGCCTCATATGGTCTTTGAAGAAGATATCTAATTATTCCCATTCCTATACCCTTTCCACATAGCCCTGACAGTTTTCCAAGTGCATATCTAAATCCTTTTCAAAAGTTACCATTTAACTGGCTTGTAGTTTTCTTTCAGGTGGTGCATTCCAGATCAGATGACTCATACAATATTTATTTGCTCAGTGCTTCAACATGTTTATCTTCATCCATTAAATAAGAAATATCACTGTTTTATGATTGTGTTTGTCTACAATAAACCTCCAGATTCAATGGTACTTTGTCTAGCTACAGTGAAATCATGCTTTCTTTAAATAATAGGGATTAATGATATTCAGCCAGATTTTTCTTCCAGTCACATGCTAATACTGAAAGACTCCAGTTTGTAGCAGTCAATGTTCATCCTCGCATGATGTTGTGTGAGTTGTGAGATGGGAAGATTCAAATCTTCAAAGCCTCCTCTCCAAAGCCTCCATATCCTTCCTGTAATGCGGCGGCCTGGATTGCACACAGTAAGATCATAAGTGATAGGAGTAGAATTAGGCCATTCGGCTCATCGAGACTACTCCGTCATTCGATCATGGCTGATCTTTCTCTCCCTCCTAACCCCATTCTCCTGCCTTCTCCCCATAACTTCTGACTGTGCGGACCAAGGATGAGAAGCTGCAATGAAGAAGTGGAAGCCAAGATACTGAACGGAAACAATGCCGAAAAGCCAAATCGCCTAACGGACGCAACGTCCCAAAGCCAAATAACTGAACGACGCAATGTTGTAAAGCCAAATAATGGGCATGACATTTCCAGGGACGGGATTTGTCCGAGACCTTGTCAGCGATTGGTCCAGACCCCCGCGTCCATCACATCACTGGCTGACAAGGTCTCAGACAAATCCCATCCCCGGAGACGTCATGTCCGTTATTTGGCTTTTCAGCGTCATGTATTTGGCTTTTCGGCATTGAGCCCGTTCGGTTATTTGGCTTTTTGGCATCGCGTTCGTTCGGTTATTTGGCTTTTCGGCGATTCGTCCGTTTGGTTATTTGGCTTTTCGGCGTCGTGACCATTCAGTTATTTGGCTTTAGGGCTTCACGTCCGTTAGGTTATTTGGCTTTTCGGTGTCACGTCCGTTAGGTTATTTGGATTTTCCTGCGTCGCGTCCCTTAGGTTATTTGGCTTTTCAGCGTTGCGTCCATTCGGTTATTTGGCTTTTCGGCGTCGCGTCCGTTCGGTTATTTGGCTTTTCTGCATCGTTTCCATTCGGTATCTTGGCTTCCACTTCTTCGTTTCGGCTTCTCGTCCTTCGACACCTTGTCTGGGTACCACCTCTGACATTCGTACGAATCAAGAATCTCTGTATCTCTGCGTTAAATATGTCCACTGAACTCCAAATGTGGCTAACCCACCATTATCCTCTGTCTTCTATGTCCAAGCCAATTTTGGATCCAATCTACCAAGTTTCCATGGATCAGTGTACCATAAGTCACCTTGTTAAAAGCTTTTCTAAAGTCCATGAATACAACATTTGCTGCCCTACCCTCAACAATCCTCTTCATCACCACCTCAAAAAAATGAATTGACTTTGTAAGACATGACCTCCCCTGCACCTGCTCCCTTGCTGACCATCTCTAATATGCCTATGCTTTTCCAAATAAACCCTATATCTGAATCCTCTCCAATAGCTTCTCTACCACTGATATGAGGCCTACCAGCCTGGAATTTGCAGGGTAATCCAAAATGGCTGCCTTGAACAAAACCACAAAATTGGGTCATTCTTCAATCCTCTTGGATGTTGCCTGTGGCTGAAGAGGATACAACATGTAGAGCCAAAGAACTGCAGATGCAGGTTAATACACAAAAGGACACAGGGTGCTGGATTAGCTCAGCAGGTCTGGAGAACATGGAAAGGTGATGTTTTGGGTCAGGACTCATCTTCAGACTGATTGTAGAGGGGGAGAAGAAAGCTGGAAAAAGGGAGGGGCACGACAAAATATGGCAGGACATAGGTCGACAAAGGCAAGGGGGATTTTTTGACAAGCAGATAGGCGGGGGGGGGGGGGGGGGTGCGTTAGTTAGTCAGTTAGTTAGAGGTTAGATAAAATTGAAGAATTCAATGTTCATGATCTCTGTCAATATGCTCCTTTGCTGTTACATTCCTGTCCTTCATTTACTGTTGCACCTCTGGCACATAATAAATGTACTCTGCTCAACAGGCTGCGGTGGACAAGTAGCCAGACATCATCAAGGTACTAATCCAATGTGACTGAAGCAAAATAGAATATTATATGTGCATGTCAGTCAAAAGCCCACTGCCACTGTTGAACTCCTACCGGGAAATAACAATGTGGTTGCCTTTTTACATTTTGAAGCAGTATTAAGTTAGGAGACCAAAACCCTGGATATCTAGGATTACTGTCATTGAAACAGTATTGCATGTGCACAATTTCATTACATCTTAATAAAAGAATGGAGATGATGCAGAAAATGTGGAATTTGAAACATTCAACTGAATGGAAAATTGTATAGAAAAATGCCATTCATCTAAATTAAGGCCATCATAAGTGAAAGCTACTTCATTCTGTCATGCATAGGAAATGCAGGAAAGTTTCCCAGAGCTATTTGCTTAAGGTCGAAAATACTTTCAGAGAACTGGCTCTTCTGATCCTGGTAAGGTTTGGCCCACAGTATTAACAGTGATGACAAACTTTAATCACGTTCACTTACTTTCATTGAATGAATCTCATATATTTTGTTTTCGCAATGAACGCTTTCTTACTCACAGATTTTAAGATCTTTCCTGGCATATATATTATATTCTCTTGACTCTATTGCTGAAATGTATTGCATTTCACTGTTTGATATACCATTATTCCATGACTCAGGCAGAACACATACCACTGCTTATTTGAATACAGTAATTATAAAAACCACATCTGTTTTTGACATATTTATTATATATCCCAGGATACATTTGTATGGAATATAATTGCAACTAGTTACTTGGAACAATAAAGGAGAGTGGTCTTTCCATTCTACTGAGATTAAGCAGTAGGAGCCACAGCAAAGTTGTGGGAACACTTTGCTTAGTTGGCCTCATGTGATGTAAGGTTCAGTGGAAGTTTTTGAGAAACAGGTGCATTTGCTGCTTTTTATTTATCCTTCATTTTCTATTTCAACTGCTCTTTTTCATGCTCCTCCATCCTTTGACATGAGCTTTGTAGCACAGTGTGGTTTAGCACCAGAGAAACAGCTATTAATCTGGAGCTGTGAATTTCAATCCCACCTAGCAGCAAGGGAATTTAAATTCGAATAATTAAATAGATCATAAGGTTTTTTATAAATCTAGACTCCGTGCTGGTAATCATGGATTTGATGTAAACTCCCATTTGGTTCACTGATATCCAATATTGTCCAGTTCCATGAATATAACTAAAAGTAGCTTGGGAGGCTTGGGGCGGCACGGTGGTGCAGCGGTATAGTTGATGCCTTAAGGGCCTGTCCCACTTGGGCATCATTTGCGCGTCACGCAGATGGCGAGCAAAGATTTTGTACATCACAAAATCCTGGGGCGCCGCGCACAACCGCGCATCACTGTCTACGTTACGACGCACAATGCGCGCGTAATGCACACCATGCGTGCATCACGTGAGCGTCACGACGTGCGCATCATGCGTCGTGATGCATAAATGATGTTGCGTAAATAACGCGCAAATGACGCCCAAGTGGGACAGGCCCCTTACAGTGCCAGGGAGCCAGGTTCGATCCTGACTGCAGAAGCTGTATGTACGGAGTTTGTATGTTCTCACTATGACAGCGTGGGTTTTCTCTGTGAGCTCCGGTTTCCTCCCACATTCCAAAGACGTAAAGGTTTGTAGGTTAATTGGCTTCAGTAAAAATTGTAAATTGTCCTTAGTGTGTAGGATAGAGCTAGTGTTCAGAGATCGCTGGTCGGCGCAGACTGAATGGGCCGAAGGGTCTGTTTCCGCACTGCATCTCCAAACTAAAGTAATAGCAGCTGCATTTATCTTGTGAATTGAAATAAACAGATTTCTAAATACAATCTTTGTTGATGTGGGCTGCAGAGTTACAGGGGCTGAAACTTTCACCATCTGAATTACAAACATTAGGCCATACGTCCGAGGAATTTGGCAAAGGTGTGGTAAAGTAAAAACCTGTCAGGATAAAATGGAACATGTGCAATATCCAGAACTAAAACTGAGATTCATCTGTCTTTTCTGAGGCATACCAGCAGTTAAATTCCAGACTTATTTACCAAAGACTACAGTATATCCACTAAATCTACTGCTGACATTTGGGAGTACAATACTGAGTCCTTTTGTTGAGTGGAAATGAGGTAGTATATCATGGCTGATCTGCCCCAGGCATCATGTCTTCTTCTGTGTCAATTCTCCAAGGGCTTCAGTTGCCTAATCTTTCAAAAATGTAACTGCTTCCTCTTTAAAATGATCTCACCTCCACATTGAGATTGCAGAGATAGAGATTTCCAGATATTCATCATTCTTTGCAAAAAGTTCCCACGCGCCTCCGTTTTGAATGTCTGCTCCAATTTGTTATCTTTGTCCCCCACAGTGGAAACACCTTGATATCCAGACTGGGATGCTTCCCTAAGGATCCTAAAGTTTCAATAAGATCACCCCTCAGACTTCTAACTGCCAATGAATATTGATTTTAGTAAATCAAAGAAATGGAATGAGATGAGGGGAACAGGTGAGATTATGAGCGATTATATGAAACTTCCAAGGTTCACAAGTTATAGGAGTAGAATTAGGCCATCGAGTCTACGCCGCCATTCAATCATGGCTGATCTCTGCACCCTAATCCTATTTTCCTGCTTTCACCCCATAACCCTTGACACCCGTTCTAATCAAGAATTTGTCTATCTCTGCCTTAAAAATATCCATTGAAAAGGTGTTTTACTCCAGATTGGGTTTTTTTCACCTTCAGTTATAAGCCCACTCATGGCAGTGGGTCATTTCCTTTCCTATATCCATGACTCCACTTTTTTTTCATTTTTCTTCATTATGTTTACATTTGGTTACATTTAAGGAATGAATGGCATAGAGCCGCAGCCCCAGTGTCAAAGACCCGGGTTTGATCCAGACCTCACTTGCTATCTATGTGGAGTTTGAAAGTTCTCCCTGTGACCGTGTGGGTTTCCTCTGGGTGCTCCAGTTTCTTCCCACATCCCAAACACATGTGGGTTTGTTGAATAATTGGCCTCTGTATATTATCCCTCTCTGTGTAGGGAGTGGATGCAGAAGTGGGATAACATTGAATTTGTGTGAATGGATGATCGATGGTCGGCATGGGCTTGATAGGTAAAGGACGTGTTTCCATGCTATATTTTTCAGTCAATCAATGTGCTATTGCAGTTGACGGGTTACTGTAAATTACTTGGAATTTCATTGATGATTGGTTATTTACCCTACTTAATATAAATCGTTAAATGTATTACAGTATTGAATAGTTCAAATTCGGACTAAGATTTGGGAATTGTTTAGAAATCCTAAGTACCAGTTGAGAATTAGAAGATAAAATCCAAGAAATAAAAGCAGATGGTAACAATGAGTTGGTAGGGAGGGTAAAGTCAACTGATGCACTAGATAGTAAAGTTATTAACTGATTGTTAACACAATCAATTAAATTAATGGCAGTTATAATCAGAACATAGACATGCCATTATGTAACTTTTCCATTGGAAGTATGATGAGATTTATATTTGGTAGCACAAGATATGTTTTGGAATGCAGAGGTCACACATGGGAATTCTTTACAATGCAGAGATATTCATCTGAATTGTTGCTCTAAACATTCTGGTGTATATCAAGTAATATGAAAGCAATATAGCAAGATTCTCAGAGTTCTACTGTAATTAAATGACTTATTTATTTGAGGAAACTAAACATGGGAATTTTGAATAAAATTGAAGCTGGGAAATGTTCAACCTCGTGGCAATCACAGCAACAGATGTAGCTCTATGTATTACTAAAAATGTTTCAGAAGGTTTAGAACTTACTGATTTAAGCAATTATGTGAGAGCTAATTAGCTTTTTCAAATATGTTGATGTTTTGCAGAATTTCCATGATGAAAGTAAGGATAATGAATACCAAAAATATTTAACTTATGACTCAATTGTCACAGTATGGGTGATTTCACTGTTTGCAAAATAGGCAATGAAGTCATTTATGCTTTGTTTTTGACACACGCCTGGATTTTAGATCTATTACAATTATGTTTTGAAGCTTCAGCGTAGTCCCTTCTCAGAATTTTTCTTTCAAGTTGAGTTATTTTTTACATGATCTTGATCTATTCAATGAGTTCAAAGGTGTATGTTGACCATTGGTGACCTGAGCTACACTGGTCCCCATTCTAGTGGCAGGGTGACCTTGGCATATTAAAGCCCTGACCTCAGAGCTACAGGTCACTCACTGGAAGACAAAAACTTCACAGCTGCATTAGAATGGCCACCAGCATGATAACATTGCAGAGAGTTCTGGACATAGCCCAGACCATCACACAAAACAACCTTGTTTCCATTTACACCATCTACACCATCTGCATCGACAAGGCTGCCAGCATAATCAAGGACCTGTCTCACCCCAATCACTCCTTGTTCTCCCTCTTTAAAATGACCTCACCTTCACATGAGTTTGAAAACGCATACCTCCAGATTCAGGAACAGTTTCTTCCCGGCTGTTATCAACCAACTGAACTGTCCTCTCAGTTAGCGTGTAGTTCTGACCTCCCATCTACCTCATTGGGGACCTTTTAACTATCTTGAATCAGACTTTATCGGAATTCAATGTTATGTCTTACACTGAATGTTGTACCCTCTATCTTTTATTTGTGCTCTGTGGACAGCATGATTGTATTAATGTGTAGTATTTTGTCTGATGGGACAGCACACAAACAAAAGTTTTTCACTGTACCTTGGTGCATGTGACAATAATAAACCAAACTAAACTAAACAGACGATAACCTAGTTGGTGGGTCACTGACAGGAAGGCTGTCGGACTTGGGATGGTACAGATTTATTGGTGGCTGAGAAGGATCCAAAAGAGGTCCAAAAGTTCCCCTAATAATCACAAAACACCTTGTTACTACCATCCTGTCATATAGATGCATTAGCTATCTGGTGGAAGACCTCTTTTTAAATGTGTTCATCAGGGTTGCAGTGGTGCAAGGCCGTTATTAGGATTATTATCAAGACACAATAGTACATATCAATTCCTGGTGTGCACTTCTGCCTTCTTTCCTTTCCCCAGCCCCTTCCCCATCCTCTCCATTTCCCCTCCTCATCCCTCGAGCAAGATACGGTTTACTTGGGCAAAAATTACCAGTACTTTGGATTTTATGGATCCATTTTGTCAGCTACAGATTCAATCTGACAGGAGTAACAGCTTCAGACCCGACACAAATAACTGCAAATTATGCAAAGTTAGAACATAATCCTTGGAGGATTATGTTTGACATTGTGATTTTCATGGTCTGGGGTGAGCATGCCTTCAAACAGCTTTTGTGATGTTTCTAAGGTATGAAATTTGAGGACTGTTCAATTCAAACTTCTTTATTCCCTTTGTTTCAAGTAACAGCATCAAGCACTCTCAACTAAGGGATTAAGTGTGATTCTTAAAACCCACAATCTCACTTCAACAATGTACCTCAGTCTCTGCACCAAGACATTGTTCAGTGGATGAAATTACCATTTCCCACGTTGATTATTATGATCAGTCTTCTTAAAAGTGCCAAAATATTATCACACTTTGGCCACAAATACTGGGAAGAATGCTGAAATTCACCCCACAGAAGATATTTAAAAGCTTTTCTTCAGGAAACTTCCACGCCCACCAAAATTATAGTTTTTGCGATGGACATGGTTTTCAGCACAGTTCTTACTGTTACAAGATATTACACAGAGGATGCAGGGATAGACCAGCAATTCTCACCTTACACTGTCAGGCTCACCATCATGTGCACACAAACTGGAAGCTGGTAGATTGCTTCTGCCATCAGAACCAAGGCCTTAATAATGCTGTTTGAAGACCTCATTTAATTTCACCAGAGATGTGATCATTGGGCTGATGCTATGCAGGGAATAGGGTGGAGGGGAATTTGGTGAAATAAATTAATATAACATGCTAATGATAAACGAACCTGCAGGGAAATTAAATGAATGATGCAGGACATGTCCTTAATGCAAACCTTGGTGTGTTTTCCTCAGTGGAAAAAAAAATGTTCCACAAATGTTGAATAATGCACGAATCTATTACCCATTAATTCGGAAATGTCATGCATGATTAATGTGATTGTTATCTTTTTGAGCTCTGGGTATCCCTAACTGGTCTTTTAAACCACAATATTACAAGATGCTAAGGTAGGAATTGTTCATGTTAACTTGCAATGCAATATAAAATTCTCATTTAAGGGAAATAGATCAGAACATTTTTCAAATGATCATGGCTGTGTGTAAGTGAAGATATTTGTCATATCACACAAGGCTACTTCTAGGTTCCACTGTAAAGTTCAACAGCATTTTATGGGTATCTTCAAAGTTTATGCTTCAAAACTATTCAGCTACAACTGGCTGAAGATGCTGGCTTCTTTTTTTTGAGGTCACATCCACAGAATTATGTATTTAAACATTAATCATAAATAAGAAGTACTAACATTTCTAGGTAATAGGGTTAACTCATGCCCCACTTTATCATACTTATAACAAATCTCTGCGTATCTTCAAGAGAATAGTCTGGATTTATTTGTGTTTTCCTATATTTTTTCAAATGCCCTTCATCATTTCATATGGTCATTCCTTTTGTTATTTTTTATGAAAGGAAAAGTAAGCCACGTTATTCTCATGTCATTCTCACTAAATGAATCCTTTATGAAATAACCTAATATTTAACCTTCTCGGTATGAAACAACAAGTGATATATTGCGCAAGGAGTGCTCCTAGACTTCAATGGGTTTGCCGTCGACCTGAAGTTTAAAATTAAATCGTCAAAAAGGTATTTAGGAACATTTTAGGAACATTTGGCGTCACTGGGCCTGTATTCACCGGTGTTTATTAAGATGAGGGGACTCCTCATTGAAACTTACCAAATAGTGAAAGACCTGGATATTGGATGTAGGCCGAGCATCAAAAATGTGTCCAGAAATCAACTTTTGTGACCCATGTCTCGGAACTAAATTAAATTTTGCACAGATTTAGATAAAATATAATTGAGAAGGAAGTCATAACTCATCAGCGCCAAAAGTTGCACATTAATAATTAAACTAATTAGCAAATGAGATCGAAAAAATAATCGCCATCTAGTGTCCAATGCCCATATTACACCATGGTGAGCCCATTTCCGTGTTGCAGTCTATTTAAACCATATAATATATATATATATATTATTGTGGTGATGATGGTGGGGAGCAGCACTGCCCTGCACGCCACGCCGGGCCTCCTTCAGCACCCCCATAGCGCCGGCTCCCTCAGTCCGCCCGCACACTCGCTGCAACACCGGCCGGCCAACAGCCCGACTGACCTCTCACAGCACTCACCAGCCTACTGACAGCCCGACTGACCCTTCGCAGCATCCACCAGCCTACCAACTGCCCGATTTACCCTTCGCAGCATCCACCAGCCTACCAAATGCCCGATCTACCCTTCGCAACATTCATCGGCCTACTGACAGCCCGACCAACCCTTCGCAACACTCACAGGCCAACCAACAGACTGACCAACCCTTCGCAGCACTCACTGGCCTACCGACAGCCCGACCGACCCTTCGCAGCATCCACCGGCCGTCCAACCATTCGCAACACTCACTGGCCTACCGACAGACCGACCGACCCTGACCCTGACCCTGACCCTGATCATAACCCTGACCCTAACCGCAAACTTAATCCTAAATTTGTTATTTATCATATTTATTTAACAGTTCACATCATAACTTTATAAAGATAAATCAAGTGAAAAACAAAATTATCAGCAAGGTTAGCATTACCTTTATTCCTTGGGAACCTTGTTATTGTTTTGATGTAATTAGGAGGCAGCCATGATCCCTGAGTACTCGCTGCCTAGCGACCATAAAACAAAGCGCGGGATTGGTCAATTTGCATCCGACCTCAATGTCAAACGGGCATTTATTGGACAATTACAACTCGTAAAATTGGTTTTTCCCATATTTTTTTAAAAAGTGCAGTTTTTGGTCTTGACGAGTTTCAGGTATGATTTATATAACCATATAACAATTACAGCACGGAAACAGGCCTTCTCGGCCCTTCCAATCCGTGCCGACCATTTATTTTCCCCTAGTCCCATCTACCTGCACTCAGACCATACCCCTCAATTCCCTTCCCGTCCATATACCTATCCACTTTACTTTTAAATGTTACAATCGATCCTGCCTCCACCACGTCTGCTGGAAGATCATTCCACACAGCCACCACTCTCTGAGTAAAGAAGTTCCCCCTCATGTTACCCCTAAACTTCTGTCCCTTAATTCTCATGTCATGCCGTCTTGTTTGAATCTTCCCTACCCTCAATGGGAAAAGCTTATCCACGTCAACTCTGTCTATCCCTTTCATCATTTTAAAGACCTCAATCAAGTCCCCCCTTAACCTTCTGCGCTCCAAAGAATGAAGACCCAACTTGTTCAACCTTTCTCTGTAACTTAGTTGCTGGAACCCAGGCAACATTCTAGTAAACCTCCTCTGTACTCTCTCTATTTTGTTGACATCCTTCCTATAATTAGGCGACCAAAGTTGTACACCATACTCCAGAATTGGTCTCACCAATGCCTTGTACAATTTTAACATTACTTCCCTACTCCTATATTCAATACTCTGATTTATAAAGGCCAGCACACCAAATGCTTTCTTTACCACCCTATCTACATGCGATTCCACCTTCAGGGAACTATGCACAGTTATTCCTAGATCCCTCTGTTCCACAGCATTCCTCAATTCCCTACCATTTACCATGTACGTCCTATTTTGACTTGTCCTGCCAAGATGTAGCATCTCACACTTATCAGCATTAAATTCCATCTGCCATCTTTCAGCCCTCTCTTCCAAATGGCCCAAATCTCTCTGCAGACGTTGAAAATCTACCTCATTATCCACAGCACCCCCTATCTTAGTATCATCTGCATACTTGCTTATCCAATTTTCCACCCTATCATCTAGATCATTGATGTACATGACAAACAACAATGGACCCAACACAGATCCCTGAGGCACCCCACTGGTCACCAGCTTCCAACCTGACAAACAGCCATCCACCATTACTCTCTGGCATCTCCCATTCAGCCACTGTTGAATCCATCTTGCTACTCTGCCATTAACACCCAAAGATTGAACCTTCTTAACCAACCTTCCATGAGGAACCTTGTCAAAGGCCTTACTGAAATCCATATAGACAACATCCACTGCTTTACCCTCATCAATTTCCCTAGTAACCTCTTCAAAAAATTCAAGAAGGTTTGTCAAACATGACCTTCCAGGCACAAATCCATGTTGACTGTTCTTGATCAGACTCTGTTTATCCAGATGCTTATATATATTATCTCTAAGTATCCTTTCCATTAATTTGCCCACAACTGACATCAAACTAACAGGTCTATAATTGCTAGGTTTATTCTTTGAACCCTTTTTAAACAATGGAAGAACATGCGCAGTACACCAATCCTCCGGCACTATTCCCGTTTCTAATGACATTTAAAATATTTCTGTCATAGCCCCTGCTATTTCTACACTAACTTCCCTCAATGTCCTAGGGAATATCCTGTTAGGACCTGGAGACTTATCCACTTTTATATTTTTCAAAAGTGTCAGTACTTCCTCCTCTTTGAATCTCATAGTTTCCATAGCTACTCTACTTTTTTCCCTTACCTCACAGAGTTCAATATCCTTCTCCTTGGTGAATACCGAAGAAAAGAAATTGTTTAATATCACCCCCATCTCTTTTGGCTCTGCAGATAGCTGTCCATTCTGGCTCTCTAATGGTCCAATTTTATCCCTCATTATCATTTTGCTATTAATATAGCTGTAGAAACCCTTTGGATTTACTTTCACCTTTCTTTCCAAAGCAACCTCATATCTTGTCCCATAACATCATAACATGTCCCAACTACACTAGTCCCACCTGCCCGCGTTTGGTCCATATCCCTCCAAACCTATCTTATTCATGGACCTGTCCAGCTGTTGGGATAGTCCCTGCCTCAACTATCTCCTCTGGCAGCTTGTTCCATACACACTCCACACTTTGTGTGAAAAAGTTACCCCTCAGATTCCTATTAAATATTTTCCCCTTCACCTTAAACCTATGACCTCTGGTCCTCGAATTTCAAATAATGGCTGGTTACAGAGGTAGCCTATAAACAACATGGTTCTTTTTTTGAAGAAGGACAGAATTATGTTTTAGAAAATGTTAATTGCACATCTACTATCACCACAGCAGATGTACAGGTTATATTTAAGAGTAGGCTGAGGAGAAATTGCAATATTCACCTTCAAAGCAAAATAAATGGAAATTGTTAAGTTATTTAAATACAATTTACTTCTTTACTTAAGCACTAAAAATGCACAGTTTTGAATATGTCTTTCCTATGCTATTGCATTAAGAGATGATTTACCATAAAGAAAGAGGGATTTGATAATTTGCAATTTTTATGAAAGAAAATGTTCTGGCACTAACCATTGGAAGCATTTCTTTTTGGAATTAGGTGTTTAAAACCAGAGCCCACTGGCTTACGTGAGGTGAACTCAAGGTTAGGAAACACTGAATCTTATTAAAAGTGGAAAATGTGTTAATGTACTA
This sequence comes from Raja brachyura, assembly GCA_963514005.1. Next base: position 44,542,720 of record OY740788.1, read on the forward strand.
CAAGTGGCATGGGAAACCTGAGAGCAGTAAATGGAATGAATGTATGTGCTACTGCATGGAACAGAATCCTTTAGCTTTAGAAATTGCATGCCATTTATAAAACATTGTCAGTCATGAAATCTATGCAGTGAGAGATGGATTAAAGATATAACAGTCCTATTTAAAGTAACATAAAACGGCATTGTCTTGTGGGAACAGTCTCCAGTTATAGAGTTGGGCCTTAAGTATACTATTTCCAGCATAATTCCCAAAACTGCCTTGAATGCATATAGATTATTTCAAGGATGATCTGAGATCCTGAGACTGATGCCATTGTACAAGTATTCACATCTCTGCTTGATAGATTTTTTTAAATCTTGCATGCTTCTAGATGCATTCAAGGCCACTGATGGTCAAAAGAAAAAACACTTTGCCAAGATTGTGGATACGGATATTATTCTCAAGGCTTTGTGGTTTCTAATGCATGGCATTTCCTCTAGAATAAAGTTGTACCATCTAATCAGAACTGGGCATTTAATAACTTGCGTGCTGCAACATGGACAATTCTCAGACATTAATAATCATATAATATTTTATTGTGCCAAGCAAAACACAGTGCCAACACCGGTTACTGTAGCTGGGCAGCAGAAATTAATCAGAGGCTTTCATGAATTTGATGCAATACTTAAACAAGAGCAGAGGTTTGGGAATGAGTCATATTTTCCAAATTTAGTTGTTAGTTTTATTTAAGGGATACAGCGAGGAAATAGGCCCTTCGGCCCACTGTCCCCGCTGACCAGTGATCCCCGTTACGCTAGGGACAATTTACAATTTTTACCAAAGCCAATTAACCGACAAACCTGTACATCTTTAGAGTGTGGGGGGAAACCGGAGCACCTGGAGAAAATCCGTGCAGTCACGGGGAGAATGTGCAAACTGCGTACAGACAGCACCCGTAGTCAGGATCAAACCCGGCTCTCTGGTGCTGTAAGGCAGCAACGCTACCACTGCAGCACTGTGCCGTCCTTCTAAATTAAATTAAAATCATATTTGATGCATGAAGGTTTTCCTAATATCACTATTTCACATTTCAGGTGTACCTTAGATATTCTCTACAGTTCAATGATTTGTATCAATTTCCTATGCGTAGGATGCTGGTTTAAAGCGAAGATCGACACAAAAAGCTGGAATATCTCAGCTGAACAGGCAGCATCTCTGGAGAGAAGGAATGGGTGACATTTTGGGTCCGAAACGTCATCCATTCCTCCACGCCAGAGATGCTGCCTGTCCTGCTGAGTTACTCCAGCTTTTTGTATCTATCTTATGTTTGCTATGTACTGGATTCCAGAGTGCACCTGCAGAGCGCACTTTCTAATCATAACATATTGCAGCCTAAGTCAGGATGCTTAAATGGCTGGGATCTAAAAATAGTTTGGCAGCAAACCTTAGGATGTAGTTGGTGAAAGGGGCTCAGGAAAAATAAACCCTTTAGACACCAATCCTTTGATTCCTATGGATTTAATTCCTATGGATTTATACCATCTGTTTGACTGAAAAAACTCTATAAGGCTTGGATACCATATGCTTCACTGCCAAAACTGATGATCTTAATAGAATAATATAACTGTGGATACAAGGAAGATGGTTCAAGAGCTAGGCAACTCTTTGAATGCTAGTCCCAGGAGGATCTGCTATCATACTTTACAATCCCTCCACTCTTATTTCAATAGCAGCATTTCTTACACTAACTACGCATTCCTGAATCTCTTCTCAGATTTTACGATTCTCCGTCTCCCTGGGCCATGCAACCTGCCGGAACGACTCCTGGACTTGCGAAGGCCCAACCAGCAGGGCCTACCCGAGCCTCCCACTGATACTACCTACTGGAGCTGGCGGCCCCACGACTGAACCTCTGGGAATCTGGAACAGACCCCAACTCGCAGGCTGCATTTCTTGAAAAAAACATTGCTCCCTTTAATCTTCCCTCAGACTTAACGCGAACAATGAGACCAGCGACCTACCAACCTCCCGTAGCCCCTGGCTAACAACCGACGTCCCCATGGAGGTGCTGATCCCATGATTGAACTTCAGGGACTGACCAGGAACAGGCCACAACCCACTGGTAGTAGACAACTCCACTGCCCTATCTTGATGCCTCATGGACAATGAGCCAACCTCCTGGTGGCACCAGGCAGCAGAACCCATCACCAGGGCCCAACCAAGCTGAGGACCCGACCTCCCAGACCAATGCCAGGGCAGAGGCCCTATCTTTGGAAGTGCCCGACACCCCCGTTAAACACACCCACTCACCTCCAGGACAGTCCAACGCCAATAAAGCCCATCGCATCCATCTGGCCAGATGCCCAACCCTCGGTAGTGCCTGATGCCCCCACCAAATGCAGCCAGTCACCCCCCCATCCATCCAACACTCTCACCGGGCCAAGGGCCCGACTCACACGGGTTCTGCCACCTATTGAGGAAATGGGGGAAATGCGCTGGGCTGCAGGTGAGGCAAAACCAACATGGTTTTCATCCTTCCCTCCCCTCCCCAGCCTACTATTGGTTAATGTGCAGTCTATAAAGAACAAGCTAGATGAACTCAAAGCCAGACCAACCTACCAGACTGAAAGACCACTGCATGCTCTGTTTGACAGAGACACGGTCACTCCTCTAGGCTCACCTGTTTGGAATTAGCCTTTCATGTTCAGACACTCCTCGGGTTTGAACCTGACTATGGGTGCTGTCTGTATGGAGTTTTTACATTCTTCTTGTGGCCATGTGAGTTTTCCCCAGGTGCTTCGGTTTCCTCCCACACTCTAAAGACATGCAGGTTTGTAGTTTAATTGGCTTTGTAAAAAATATGAATTGTCCGTAGTGTGTAGGATAGTTCTAGTGTATGTAGGTATGTTACAAAACTTACCTTGAGCAGCGCTGCAGTTCTGCCGCTCCCCGTGTGCATGACTTTGGCGCCTTTCAGAGGGGGGCGGGCTTAAAGTGCCGTTTTTCTTCAGACTGGGCAAATCGATCCATGTCGGGCGATTTCGTTGTGTAAGAAAAATCGCTCCGACATTTCATTCATGAAGGTATTTTTAAATTACGCTAGATTATTTATTAACTAGAGTAATTTAAAAATCACCTTCAAAAGCTGTGAGAGCCGACAACGGGAAGGATTTTGCGTAGGGGAGAAAAAAAGGTACACAGTTTATTTTTATATTAAAAGTTGTTTTTTATGGAGGCTTTAATCATATTTTCATGTTGCGAAAAGGGGTCCAAAAAAATGTATGAACCAACAGTATTTTTCCTCCCGACTTCACAGCAAACCACAACGTTCCAATCCACCGCATTCCACTAAAACCCACTCGCTAGTTGATTTAAATGGCCATTCATTTACAGGCATTAAACACTAAATTCCTTCCATTTGGCCTATAAATTCATGAAAATGAGATTTTAAAAATTATGTTATGTTGTGGATTATTGTGTGAATGTTATTTGGACACAGGCAATTAAAAAAAAAAGTTTATCTTTTCTTAAGAATTGCATAGATGTTTAGATCTACTCATTGAATTTTGTAATTAGCTACAATTAGATAACTAACTAATTATATGCTTTAATTTCAGGTCATCCAAGTAAGATTGTTTCATATTTGTTTCAGAATGCTTCAATCTATAATAACTGAAAATTTCATTGAGCTCTTAATTTTTAAGAAAGATATGGGCTTTTAACTGTTCTAGATCACAGCTTTTGAGTTAAGAATTGAAAGGCAATGGGGAACAAGATGCTAATTTCCGAGTATGAAAATGGTCATAACTTTTTTAATACTGAAGATATGAAAGTGAATTAAGTGTCAAATTAAACTTATTTTTATGCTTTATCTGATGGGATAAACTGCAGACTTGATTTTTAAAATCTCACGATTTTGTAACATTGCTAGTGTATGGGGATCATTGGTCAGTATGGGTTCAGTGAACCAAAGGGCCTGTTTCCATGTTGTATCTCTATCCTAAAATAAACTAAACGCTCCCCATTTCCAAATTGCCCAAACAGAATAGTAGTGTCCTGAAGGTACAAGGAACTGCAGGTGCTGGAGTCTTGAGTAAAACACAAAGTGCTGAGGGAACTCAGCAGATCAGGCAGTATCTGTGTAGGGAATCGGAAAGTGACTTTTTGGGTCGGGATCCTTCTTCAGACTGATTGTAGTAGGAGGGCAAAAGCTGGCAGGGCAAAGCCTGGCGAGTGATAGCTGGATACAGATAAGGGGAATGGACGGGCAGAAAGGTAAAGTGACAAAGGCTAGCAGTGAAAAGGAGACAAAAGAGTGTCAGTTAAGGAGAGAAGAGGAGTGAAATGTAAAGCTAGGATGTTGATGAAAGTGGACTCTCCCATCCCTGAGTTCTCTGTTCCCTCTCCGCCCTATCCTCTTCCATCTACATTCCTCCCTCTAGCCTCACATTTCACTCTTCCTCTCTGCTTATCTGACACCCTTTTGTCTCCTTTTCATCAAGAGCCTTTGTCAATTACTCCACCCATGCGCCAAGCAAATCCCCCTGCAGACCGAAACAAGGTGAGAGATGAGCATAGCTTCCTAAGCATGGTGAGGTTTGACTTACTGATCTGTTCCCACCTGGATATATGGCTGTTGAAACAAATACCAAATCCTGGGCAGCCAGAGCTGAGGCAATCTGTAACCCCTTTGAAAATGTAAACTGGGATCCAACAATATTCATAGAATGCTGGATTAAACTAGGTGAAGCATGCACCTTGCACATTCTGCACATTTTCAACTGGCGGCCTATCTGAAGAATAGCCTAGAAGGGAAGTTTCTGTTTAGCTTACGGAAGCCAGGAGCAACAGGAAAGGATGGCTTCATCCCAACAATATTAGGTGTGGAACTTATTTTTTTGAACTTCTAAAGCAGTCTGATTCACACTTTATAACTTAATGTTAATCATCCTTTCCCTTCTATTAGATTGAACTGCTTAAAACCCACATTTAGCTTAATAATAACAATTTAAACTATAGCAAGATTCTTCAGCTGCAGCTAGTCAGGAAAATAACCATTACACATTTACACACACGCATTCAAAACCAGATCCTGTTAGACTAATAGGAACTCCTAATTGAAGGTAAAACATGTATGTCCAACATAAGGGTGCAGTTCAAAATATCTTAAGCAAATTTGTTCCAACTGATGCTATCCATCATAAAACATTTCAAGCTTTTTGAGATCATACGAGATTTTAAAAGCATAGTTTATGCAATGCATGGTAATAACCTGAGTCATAAATTATGGGCCAAAACATACTCACCTTTAACTGTTGGCTTGGAAGAGAACCATTGAATTTGTGCTTCTCATAGGTCTGATTGTTTCTGGCATCCACACCAATGCATTACCTCATGAAAGTGCATGGAGGTCAGGCATCAGCCAAATTGAGATCACGTCTTATCACAGGGCTCAACACTGGACAGTTAACTTTACTGTTAGACATGGGAGGGTGTATCTAGTGTGGTCTTAGTTATTTGAATGGCGTTTCAGAACTGACTAATTAATATCAACATTTATAAATTAATTGCATCATATATTTTAAGTACATTTATTGTTAAATTTTAAGTCAATTTCAATATTTTTGAATGAATTTCAAATTATTTTTATTTCTCCGATTGTTGTGACGTTTAGGAATAGTTGGCTGCCTATGACAAGGTGTCAAAAGGCCATCACGCTTGCCTGATGAGGGTGCAATGGTTTCTGCTACCTGAGGGCAACTTGGTGCCATGAACCGTTAAGGTGGGTAGGTCGAGACTACCTTAAGAAACCAAATAATATGTTAATCTTCTGTAACATTCTTGGAACATCCTTGCAATAGTAGACTGGCACAATAAGCTGTTGTGTTTTGCTTATTGCTCCGTCTCAGTAAGTGAACAAGCAAAAGTTGTACCCTGTTCAAAGCTGTTCAAAGAGCCCACAATGTATTACAATCCCAAAGACAATCTTATGACTTTGTCCCATTATACTGCATCCAATAGAACTAAAAGATATAGCTCTAATTTGTTACAAATAAGGTGTATATCTGACACGAAGACAGTGTTTACTTGATCCCTACAAAAGCAGGTAATTGTAGATACTAGAAATCTGAAACAGAAACACCAGATGCTGGAGAAGCTCAGCTATTCAGGCAGCATCTACAGAGAGAAACAGCGTTTAAGTGTCATTGTTATCACTTTTCAGCAAAAATCATATGGTGCCAGAATCCGATGAAAGATCATAACGTGAGATGATACCTGTTTCTCTCTCCTCAGATCTGCCTGACTTTATGAGGATTTGTCTGCTGATCTTTGTTAATTTCTGCCAGTGTTAAGTTGGTTGACCTTACTCAGAACGACTGGACATTTATAGGCATTGACTTCAACTTTTTGCATTTGTTTGCATTCTCAATGCATGGGAACGTTAGATAATGACAGGATAGAGTTTGACTGTTAATGAATAGCTTTCAGTCGTTCATTGTGTGGGCTCAGGCATAACGAATGACAAGAATGTCCACCGGAGTGAGTTGCTGAAAGACACCTGGCACCTGTGGAACCAGTGCTGAACGAGAGTCACTTCCTTCACCAGAAGGCAACAGTGGATTAATAATCAGTAGCGATTAGCCAAAAAAACCTTTATTAAAATGGCACATTTGTTGTGAGGATTGTTATAACATAAAAAGTTAAAAGAGAGATGATGTTTTGTGTAAAAACCCTGACTGTTCGCATAATATTAAAACCAATCTCGCCGTCTTTTAGAATTACCCTGAAATGTCATGTTTAAACGTGATGTTTCTTCTATTGAAGTTGAAATCTGTTATTTAGTTAGTTAGTTTAGTTTATTGTCACATGAACTGAGGTACAGTGAGAAACTTTTGTTGCGTGCTAATCAGTCAGCGGCAAAACTGTATACGATTCCAATTGAGCCGTCCGCACATTGAAAAATTGCTATTTAGGATAAATTAAGTGGATGGTGCAGTTTGGCAAAAAATATCTGATTACTTGAAATTCAAAATGAAGGTTTGTAGCTTGCAAGTTTTCTTTTAATATTGAATGCGAATATATTCCAATGTTCACTTGCTGACCTTTCAATCGACATAAGTCATTTGAAGATCAAATGTAATGTTAAAGATGTAAGGAGGATAACAAAATTCTGACCCAGTATCACACACACTGTGTTGCACAATGCCTAATCATGACTCTCGGAGATCATGTCAACTTCTTGTTATGGAACTCATGCTCAAATATACTAGTGTGAGTTCCACCATTCTTCCTGTTACTTGGCCAGAATTTCTTGAGGAGATGTAACATGGAAATTCCTCACCTTGGGTGCAAGAAGCTTTTCAACATCAAAAAAATAATTTTGGAGCAGGTGGTTTGCTCAATTAACTCTCCCAGTCTGTACTTTCCCAAGGAAAGTAATCCCCAATAAAGTTAAATCATGAGCATAGTATTCTTCACCTTCAAAAGCATCTACAGGAGTCTCTACCACAAGAAACAAGCATCTATTATCAAGAATTCCCACCATCTGGGCTACGCCCTCTTCTCACTCCCACCAACAGGCATGAGATGCAGAAACCTAAAGTCCAATCCACCAGGGTGAGGATTAACTACTTTCCTACAACCATAATCTCAATGAGTTGGGTAAGTAGGCTGAGGAGTGAGGAATGGTTAGCAAGCAACAAAAGCTTCTCACTGTACCTCGGTGCATATGTCAATAAACTAAACTGAATGTAAATAAAGTTTAACTCAGATAAGTGCAAGTATTGTATTTGTGTAAGTGTTGTATAAGTATAAGTATAAGTGTTGTATTTTGGGAAGTCAAACCAGGGTAGAACTTTCACAGTGAACAATAGAGCCCTGGTTGTGCAGTATAGGGACCGAGTATAAGTTCTCTGAAAGTGGTGTCACAGAATGACCAGACATGGTGGTGAAGACGGCTTTTAGCATGCTGGTCTTCATTAGTAAAAACATTGAGTTTAGAAGTTGGGACGATTTGTAGATGTGCAAAGCATTGATGTGCAAAGCAGTAGGAGTATTCTGTTCAATTTTGGTCACTCTGCTATAGGAAAGATGCCTTAAACTGGAAAGAGTGCAAAAATGATTTACAAGGATTTTTCGAGAACTTAAGCAACTGAGTTATAGGGAGAGGTTGGACAGGCTAGGAGAGAGGGGGCGAACATACATAGTCCTTTTTCTAGGGTTGGACTATCAAGAATAGACTGCATTGGTTTATGGTGAAAGGGGAAATTTTTAATAGGAATCCAAGGGGCAACTTTTTCCACACAAAAGATGCCTCTGTATATGGGGAACAAACTGCCAGACAAAGTGGTTAAGGCGCGAACATTTATAAGACATCTGGACAGATACATTGACAGGAAAGGGTTATGAAGATAAGGGTAAAACCTTGGGGAAATGGGACTTGCTTAAATGGGCATCTTGGTTGACATGGATAAGTTGGGCTGAAGGGCCTGTTTCCATGCTTTATGGTTCAATGACTAACAGTTTCTTGATCTATATGCACAGCCCCAATCCTACGTCAGCACAGAACAGAACACTCAGACTGCCATGGACTTGTCTATAATTTTGTTTTTGCATTATCTTGTTTTGCAGTCTTTTACGCAAAATTTATGTCTAACTTAGATATAACATGTTTTATCCATTGTCTGAGTCAATGTGCCTATATTGCTCCTGGAAGTAAGATTTCTTCGTGGAAACTGGCCCTTGTGCCTAACTCATCCATGCCAACCAGATTTTAGTTGAGTTTGTCCCATTTTCCGACATTTAGCCAATGTCCCTCTAAAACATTCTTATCCATGTACTATCTAAATGCCTTTCAAACATTGACATTGTACCTGTCTCCACAGCTTTCTCTAACAGCTCATTCCATACACGTACCACTCTCTGCATGAAGAATGGGATTGTTGAGGTGTTAGTATGGGACAAATAACTGTTTAAAATAGGATCATTAACACTTGGTTATGATTATGAATTTCACAACAGTTATCATCACTGACTGATCAGGCAAGGACAAATTCTCCATTTCCAACAAATCATCAGGACATGTTATGTCAACAATTCTGTGTGATAGTTCTGAATACACAGGGAAGAATTGTAATTCTTCTTCAGTGTTAAAGAAGGAAATGCAGATGCTGGAAAATCGAGGGTACACAAAATGCTGGAGAAACTCAGCGGGTACAGCAGCATCTATGGAGCGAGGAGATAGGCAACGTTTCAGGCCAAAACCCTTCTTCGGACTCCTTCTTCAGTACTTTGCAACCTTGATTCACCAGAGTAAGATATGTGACACTAACTGAGTACAAACCACTGAAGAGTGTGTAGGTTCTTGCAAGGTTCTTAATATCACTTCACTGCAAAGAGCAGGAATTTCAAATATCTGTATGGCTTTTGGCTGTATGGCTTTTCTTTTCCTTCTCAGTTGCAGCATCTTAAAATATATTGTTTATAAACAAAGGGTGGCTATTCTAGCCTGGTGAATTGACTTTGCTCTAATTAGAAGGGTTCAATTATGATCATGGTGAGACAAGGAGAAAGCCAGAAACATTGTTGTTCAGCTTCTCTGATTTATTATTGCAGTCAGGACACCTAGACTCACACACACATGGGATAATCTGATTATTTACAGCATTCAGTTTAATTGTTAAGCTTTCTAAAAATTGATCTTACCTGAAGTTCTGGATTCAGCAAAGACCCAGCTGGAATAATGGTCTAAAAGTGTAATAATACCATTTAATACTTAGTTTAGGTTTCTGCTTCCCTTCATAACACACCTGCAATCAATGAACACAAACTTAATTAAAAGAGATTCCACCAAATATCTGTCACACATTTCCTTCACTGTTTGTCGAAACTTGCCTATTATTATCATTTTGAACTTTCTATCAAGTACGATAATCCTCAGTTGTTGTGGCACGGATGTGCTATTATTAACTGCTGTGTAATTAGCCCATCAAGAATGAAAGGCCAGGTCTTCTTTGTGAGTAATTTAATATGATCTACCAGAGAAATGAATGTACATAAATGAACGTACAATTACATTACAGAACACTGGTAATTACATTGGCCCAATGCAATGTTTTATGTTACTGTGGTTAGATAGGCTTGCATATTTCACAAAATTAATCATTAATCTCATCAATTGGGGATCTTGGAATGCACGTTATACTCAAACTATTCAGCCACTGAATTGTGCTAAAGGCTCGGGGGCTCAATGCAATACCTGTCAGAAATGGATAGCAATGCAGGATTAACCCATGCCCTTTGTTTCCAATATAGGCAGCAGGCCAACTTTGTAGTGCCTGTTCATATCATTTTAGTAGTGTACAACCCTGGGTTGTTGCATGTCTACATGCCTCACTGGGGTGCCCAAAACACAGAGAAACTAGCATTAGTTACTGCTACACTCTGATACTTAAAGACCCAGCTTCCACCTTTGCACAGGGAAATTATTGTGATTTGTGGATATGGATTTGGATATGGATATGGATATGGATATGGATATGGATTACACAAGGGTGCCGGGGAACTGGGGAGCTACCTGGTTTGAAAATGGCATTGCTGGCTTCAAATCAGCTTCAATGAGGAGTAATTCCTGCTGCTATGATGGCTTAAGCTGGAGGGAGCTGAAGGTGGGGGTGGGGGTGGGAGAGGGGGAAAGGGGTGGGGGTGGGGCCAAGGGTTGGGTCGCTGGTGTGACCGGGTTTGCAAATGGTAGTGCTGGCTTCAAATCAGGTTTGCATGTTAATTAATACAATGATATGCCTGCTCGACATATCTCAGGTGGCACTTGATTGCATTAGTGCTAACGTATTCATCAGTTTGATAACCTATGCAACTTATTTCACAAACAAAACTACGCCTGATCTCCTCACCATCATCACCACCACACACACATCTACACACCCACACCCACCCACAGCCACACCCACACCCACACGCACACCCACACCCACACCCACCCACCCCCACACACACACACACACCCACACCCACACACACCCACACCCACACACACCCACACACAGAGCAACTGAATGGAAAATATGTGACAAACTCTGGAAAAATAGCCTGGCCACCTGCACTCAGACAAGTGAGAGGACAGAAGATCCAAGTGAATCGTAATGTCCACAAAACAACCAAAGGAAAAATAATAAAAGGCTTCTTTGACCTCCCAATCTTTTTTGAACTGCCCTCCACATGGTGGAAAAGATTTTTTCGTCAAAGTAAGCTGCTCTTTTATTTTGTTATTTCTCTGGTTGACAGGGTTCAGCACAGGGTTGAAATCCCTTCATTTCTTTATATACTTCCACTTTTGCAGGAAGTCCATAGGGGCCTGCATTCATATATTGCATTCATATACTGCATTCATATACTGCTCTGAATACCGATTCATGAAGGGACTGTTGACATGGAGGTGGTGGAATAAAATGTACAGAATGTGACTTTGGTAGGTTGAGTGATGATGTCCTCAAATAGCTAACCTTCCGATGTCTAATACTGGCAGATAGGATTCAAACATAGTAAGTATGTTAAATTTAAGAACTGCTAAATATTTTTTCACTATTTCAGCAATAAGCTAATTCCTTACAGTTTTATTAGTTAATGAATCATATTTTCACTAACATCTTCCAGGCAGCACGGTGGCACTGCGATAGAGTTGCTGCCTTACAGCGCTTACAGCATCAGAGGCCTGGGTTTGATCCCAACTATGGGTGCTTTCTGTACTGAGTTTGTACATTCTCTCCGTGAAGGCAATCTTTGGTTTCCTCCCACACTCCGAAGACGTACAGGCTGGTAGGTTAATTGGCATGTTATAAATGTAAATTATCCCTAGTGTGTGTAGGGTAGTGTTAATGTGTGGGGATTGCTGGTTGGTGCAGACTCGATGGGCCAAAGGGACTGTTTCTGTGCACTATCTCTAAAACTAAACTAAACTAAAATCTTCCAGCAGCGAGTTACTAAATGGGGTTCACTTTCAGGAATCCTGATTTCCCCAGCAGCAAATCAGAAAGATCACAAGGTCAGTAAAACCATGTCACGGAACACAGGAGAAGGACGTAAATGAGAGAACAGTGCATATTTAATCCAAGCATAAAATTCCAGTCGAGGTTTCCCATCGCATTATCCTGATCTAGCCACAACTCTTCTCAGCCTTTTGGTTATGCCTTTATTAAGATGCAACCGCATAAAACTAGCTGCTGATAATTCATTTTCAGCATGACTGCAGACTCCACCAGAAATTTAAAAACTTAAGTGGGTTGAATAAGCATTAGCTTTGAAAGATGAAAATGCATCCTTTCCAATTTATCTTTGTTTTCTATTGATAATTTGAACTAAATGAAATGAGAAAGAGCACTTAACACTTCAAATACTTTTTGAAGCTTGAATTTGGGGAGCAGCTGACAAGTTGCATTAATCTCAGTCTTTAATATTTAATTGTCTGGTAGACCATCACAGCACATAGGATAAAATATTTTAACTAGTTTTAGTAGATCGCTAACTTTTAATCTTGAAAGAATTAGTGGAGCCAATCTTCATTGAGTTGCTGAATGGACAGGATATTAAATTAATTGGTGTGACAGCAATGAAGGTTAAGGAGAAAATAAGTTGAATTAGTGAAAAAATCCTGGAGCGATCCTTAAATTCACAGATATAATTAGCAGATGGGTTGAACAAAAAGCAGGGCATTATCACTTGTTTAAGAAAGAACTGCAGATGCTTGAAAAATGAATGTCAGACTAAAATGCTGGAGAAGCTCAGTGGATGAGGCAGCATCTATGGAGCGAAGGAATTGGTGACGTTTCCTGAACAGCTGAGTTATTTCTTCAGACTTAATGGTAGCTTCACACCAGCGATGGTATCAATGGTGCGTGGAATCTAATCAGAATTTATAGTACTGGACTGTTTAACATGGCACTTTTCTACTGGTGCAACCAAAAATATCAATGCTGAGTTAGTCTATGCTTAGTCCTAGGTTATTTTTAGATAGTTTAATAAGTCCTTCATCTAAAATCTAAAATCATAGCAAGTAAAGATGAAGCATTAGGCCATCCGGCCATTTTATCCTGCTCTATGTTTTATCAAGCCAATTGCTGAGCTACTTTCTCATGGCTATTTTTCTGCATGATCCCCATATCATGTGATTTCCTCAATATCCAAAAGTCTACCCATCTCTGTTTTAAATGAACACAGTGACTGAGTCTCCACCATCCTCTAAAATCCAAACAGTAAAACATTTCTGCTCTCCAATTGTTTTACTCCTTAGTCTGAGATCAAGCCCTGGTCAGAGATCCCCTGGTCCCCTGCCAGGAGAAATCTACTCCTCGCATCGTGTTTCCTAAGCCCTGTGAGAAATCTACATTTCAATGAGATTCCCTCTTGTTCATATAAACTCTGGAGAAGACAAATACAAAATGCTGGAGTGATTCAGCTGTTCAGGCAGCATCTCTGGAGAAAAACGATGGGTGACGTTTTGGGCTGGGACCATTCTTCAGACTGAAGAACAGTCTGAAGAAGGGTCCCAACCCAGAACGTCGCCCATCCTTTTTCTCCAGAGATGCTGCCTGAACAGCTGAGTTACTCAGGCAGCTTGTGTCTTCCTTCAGTATATGCCAGCATCTGCAGTTCCTTTCTATAAACTCTGGATAATACAGGCTGAGTGTATTGAATCTCTCCTCACCTGACACCCCCACTACTCCAGGGGCCAGACGAGTAAAGCTTCCTTGCACTTATTTTTTGGCAAGTATGTAGAACAATACTGTACACTATACTTCAGCTGCTATTTCACGGAGGTTCTATATAATTGCATTAAGATATCTTTAATCCCACGCTCAAATCCTCTTATAATAAAGGCCTACATTAATTGTCCTCATAATAGCAATTCGGCTTTCAGTGACTTGTGTATTTACAAGGCCAGCTTGATCCCTTTGAAATATGACAACTCATTGATACAGATGGTGATAACTGGGTCCCCTGCTCTGATCACTGATCCCTGTGGTGCCTGATTAGTCACAGCCTGCCAACCCAAGAGAGGTCCACCAATCCACCTCATCACTTCCAGTCTGGGACATCGCTTTAAGTTTCAATGATCTATGTCAGCAATGTTTTCCTTTAACAGCAAAGTGGTCAGCTCCTCATGCTCAGCTATTTAATTACTTATCAGAAATATTCCAAGTTAATTTATCATCTCATTACAGCCATGTATTCACGTTAAACGCACCAGTGCAAATGCCATCCACGTTAATGTTCAAATTTCATAAATTCACAAGTTTATAAGTTCTAGGAGCAGAATTAGGCCATTTGGCCCATCAGGCCTACTCCACCATTTAACCATGGCTGGCCTATCTTTCCTTCTCTACCCTATTCTCCTGCCTTCTCCCCATAACCCCTGACACCCTTACTAATCACAAATCTGTGAATCTCCCCCTTAAAAATAGCTGGTGGCATGGCCCCCACAACCATCTGTGGGAATGAATTCAACAGATTCACCACCCTCTGACTAAATAATTTTGTCTCCATCTTCTTTCTAAAGGTTTATTGTTTTATTCTGCTACAAGAAGGCAAACTATTCTATCTTCTAAAAAGGCAGATGGGGAGGGGAGAGGTTGTGAGGTGTTGCCCCAGTATCTGGTTATCCTGTTTACGCCACACTTGGAGTCTTAATTAAGTTTTGGTCAAGTTCTTGTCATTCAATAAACATTTGGACAAGTACATGGATGGGATAGGTTTTGAGGGATATGGGATAAATGCAGGGGGTGTAGATTGGACATGTTGGTCAGTGTTGGCAAGTTTTCAAGGGTTTGTTTTCACACTGTATGAGTGACTCATTGACACTATAAGCAGCAGGTGATTGTGTTAGAGAGAAAGCAAAGGCAATTCACAAGGATGCTGCTTGGATTGCAGGACTTTAGTTACAGGGAGAAAGTGGACTGGTTGGGCTTGTTTTCCTTGGAGCAAAGGAAACAGAGCTTACCCCATTTGAAGTACGTAAGATTATGAGCTGCGTGGACAGTCAAAACCTTTTTTCTCATAGTTAGGCAGATCAAAAGCAAGAGATCATAAATTTAAGGGAGAGTCAGTTTAAAGGGGAATTAAAGGGTAACTTTTTTAAACAGTGAGTGATCTCTGGAATGTACTGCCAGAGGAGGTGGTCAGACAGAGCAAGGCGTAGAAGGATACAATCCTAATATGGGCAAACGGGATTAGTGTAGATGGGCAAAACGATTGGCATGACCATGATGGGCTGAATGTCTCACTTCTGTGTTGTACGATTTCATGGCTCTATGCATCTAATCTTTGGCAGCAACAGCAGATATTAATTTCTGCCCAGCTACTCACAGTGCCACTTGCAGTGCTGGGAACTTCAATCAGTGGTATGCAAGCAGGAATCCTGGAAAATTGCATTCCATCTTAAATTACATAATGGAAAGTCCTTTATATTGTTAAAAATAAATTCGGGAAAGCAAAAGCGCATGTGGTGAGCAGTATCTTGTGTTAGATCTATGCTTCATTTTCCAAATAAGTTTGCCAAACATACAACCAACAACTTGCTGAACTGATCACTGAGAAATCAGATAGGGACTTCAGAAGAAACTTCATCAGTAAGAGAACAGTGTGAACGTGAAACTTGGTAGCTTGGGGATTGGTTGAAGGGTGTGTATGAATTTAAGCAAAAGGGAATGGCGAATCACGCTGATAGAATTGGCTGAGAAATGATGAGAGAAGCCGCAGGAACTTAATATTGGCATAGCTTATGTTTTGTACATTCTATGAATGCAAAATAAATGTTTTCATTTGTTAACAAAAAGGTTATCAAAAAGATGGCAGTGGAAGCCAAGTTGTATAATATTTTTTAAAGTGATTAATAGGTTCTTGATTAACAAAGGTGTCAAAGGTTATTGGCAGAAGACAGCAGAATGAGGTAGGGAGGGAAAAATTGATCAACCATGATCAAATGATGAAGCAGACTTGAAAGGCTCCTATGTCTTATGAACAGAAGACATAAACAGAACATTGAGAAAGCGGGTTTTTAGGCCGACTGAGAATTCTGAAGGATGTTAGTTTCTTTAAATCATGCAAAGTGACTTATTGATGTTGAGATGCATTGTTAACTCTATCTCTTTGTATTATTTCACAAAGTTTGTATTGATTGAACTATTTGAGACAAATCACTTTTCCACTTTGGTGGCAAAAACAGGAAAGTATACTATTATTTGAACGGTGGACGATTAGAAAAAGGGGAGATGCAAAGAGACCTGGGTGTCATGGTATACTAGTCATTGAAAGTGGGCATGCAGGTGCAGCAGGCAGTGAAGAAAGCGAAAGGTATGTTAGCATTCATAGCAAACGAATTTGAGTATAGGAGCAGGGAGGTTCTACTGCAGTTGTACAGGGTCTTGGTGAGACCACACCTGGAGTATTGCGTACAGTTTTGTTCTCCTAATCTGAGGAAAGACATTATTGCCATAGAGGGAGTACAGAGAAGGTTCACCAGACTGATTCCTGGGATGTCAGGACTTTCATATGAAGAAAGACTGGATAGACTCGGCATGTACTCGCTAGAATTTAGAAGATTGAGGGGGATCTTATAGAAACTTAGAAAATTCTTAAGGGATTGGACAGGCTAGATGCAGGAAGATTGTTCCCGATGTTGGGGAAGTCCAGAACAAGGGGTCACAGTTTAAGGATAAGGGGGAAGTCTTTTAGGACCGAGATGAGAAAAACATTGTTCACACAGAGAGAGGTGAATCTGTGGAATTCTCTGCCACAGAAGGTGCCCAGTTCATTGGCTATATTTAAGAAGGAGTTAGATGTGGCCCTTGTGGCTAAGGGGGTCAGGGGGGTATGGAGAGAAGGCAGGTACGGGATACTGAGTTGGATGATCAGCCCTGATCATATTGAATGGCGGTGCAGGCTCGACGGGCCGAATGGCCTACTCCTGCACCTATTTTCTATGTTTCTATCACATCTGTTTCAATGTGAAACAGAAGAGTTCATCAATTCAGCTGTTGCTTTGTGTGACATTTTCTAGGTCTCTCTTTGAAAAGCTAAAAGAGGTTGTTGAGAGAAGGTGAATATCTTCAGTGTTATAACACAGTAGAGCCATTGGACATGGTGATTAACTCCACAGTAAGGACGAGGGTTGCAAACTTTCTCACTCCCAAATAAAGGTCAAAAGGTCAAAAAAAGAACAAATTCCCGACGGCATAAAGTACATTGTGGACTTTAGAAGGGTACAACAACCAAAGACATACACTCCACTGGGGATAAATTGGACTACTGTGGATAGGGAGAGCAGCTTTAAATACCTGGGAGTCCACTTCATAGAGGATCTGACATGGACAGCACACACTGACGCACTGGTGAGAAAGGCAAGGCAGCGCCTTTACCACCTCAGGCAGCTGAGGACATTCAGAGTCTCTCTGAGGAACCTTCAATCCTTCTACTCTGGTACTGTAGAAAGTATCATGACTGGAAACATCTCTATCTGGTTTGGCAACAGCTCTTCCCAGGACAGGAAGGCTCTGCAGAGAGTAGTGCGTTTGACCGAATGAGCCACGGGAACTACACTCTTCCCCCCTGCAGGACCTATACACCAGGAGGTGCAGATCCAGAGCCAGCAAAATCATGAAGGACCCCTACCTTCCCAGCAACAGATTGTTCCAGCTGCTATGGTCAGGCAAGCGCCTCCGCTGTCACGCTGCGAAAACATAGAGGTTGAGACGTAGTTTCTTCCTACAGGCCATGAGGACTGTAAACTCAGATCTCATCAGGACATAAATACTGTTGTGTCTTCTTTTTTTAATGTAAATACTGGTTCTGTTCTGTTCTGTTGTTTTGCACAATCCCGCAAGCATTGCCACTTTCATTTCACTGTACATCTTGTATGTGTATGTGACAAATAAAATTGACTTGACTTAACTTGCCAGAAGGCCTTTGTCAAGTCACCACTGATGGGCTTAACCCATGTCTTTTTTGCTTCCCATTGCTTGTTATAGCTGCACAGTCTTTTCTTTTTTGCAGGTTTATCAATATTTGCACATGCCAAACTGACTGAACTACACCAGACGTTACTGAAACTTTTTGTTTTGGCAGAAATTGGCTAAATATAGCATTCAACTGTTGCGCATAAGGTGACCTGTGATTGATGACAGATGAATAGTAAGATTAAATGAGAACTTACCAGTTTGAAGTATGATCTTTATTTTATGAGGAGTTATGATGAGGGATTACGTGAAGAACCCGCCAGCCCGCCTGTGCGTCAATCTTCAAAGCAGTGGTGTGAAATCACAGATAACAGTTGTTGAACTGTGTATAGTAAGATTTGAGAAACTAGAACTACCAGCTGAACTTTATGAGAGAGGGTTGGAAGCGGAGGGCACGTAATCCCTCATCGTAACTTCTCATAAAATAAAGATAAAACTTTAAACTGGTAAGCTCGTTTAATCTTACTATTTTACTTCAGAGTCACGTGAGTGACTACGCAAAGATTTCAAAGCTCTGTGATTTCATGCCGTGGAAACGAGTCCATGCATCACACACTGCATCAATTGACCAGGGATGAGTGAAATTTAATAAAGCATGACATAGATTTAAACATGCTGATGCTTTTTAATGATGAAATGATAATTATAGTAGTCCCACTCATCCAGGAGGAATCGAAAAATAGAACCCAAAAATAGTGTTGGAAAATACCCCCGGTCTGGCAATGGGTTGTTATAACACATTTGGAAATTCGTTTGTTTGACCATCCTGCAGCCGCTAGGATGAGGTCCAGCGAACCATCCATAACCCTTGCTGCTGGTGTTGTTGCAGCCCTGGTGGAGTGAGATTTGAAAACATCAGTGTTCACTCCTGCACAAGCCAAAACTCGTTAAATCACCTGGGGATGGTCTATACTGATACCTACATATGAGGTTTTTGTAACTAACAAACATTGCTAGTTCAGAGCCTCTAAGGCTTCAGGTGACATAATGATTGTATAGATGTGTGACCACACACACAACCAAAGGTCCATGGGGTATGCCATGAAACTAGTTTGAGACCTGACGCCCCCGGTCTACTCTGTAAGACTAAGTCATGAACATAAGTATCATATTATTTGCAGCTGTAACCATCCTGTCCAGTCGTAACTTATGCAATGTCGAGACCCGTTGCGCTGAACCCAGAGCCATGAGGATAACAACTTTGTCAGTGATTTAGACCGAGGAAAGGAAGGTAGCTGGAGCCCACCGGCGATGCAGCATCAGCTGGACATAACATCCCATAAATCCGAGTACCTGGGCCTAGGGGAATTTGAGTTGAAGATACCCTTCATAAATCTGAATATCAGAGGTTGAGACCCGACAGCGTGGGCCCCCGACCCCAGCAGGAAGTATGACAACAAGGCACATTTGGGACAATTTATAGCACCATAATTCCATCTCTTGTGAAATTTAGCTTTGAGAGGAATACCAAGACATCTGTTATACGTACCGTGTCATACGGTATATGGGACTGTAAACAGGACACTTACATTCCTTGATATAGGAGATGCACTGTTTCTTGGTACTATCTCTTCAGGCCGCAGTGATTACATCCACCGTACAACTTGACAGTCCGTACCCCAGGAAAGGTCTTCTCATAGTCTGCAACCCAGCAATTTTATTCGCTCATGCAGAGGATGGTTCTCCCCCATCACGGTCTAAACCAGCAGATTTCTGCATTTGGGAACAGCCATAAAAGTCTTTATTATCATTCGCAGTATGAGTGGACCCATGGCTGTGTAGGCCAGTCAGGCACTATCAAAGCCTAAGGCGGAGTCTTGCTGGTTTTTAAGCAAGCACCGACTGATGAGGCATAATGGAGCAAAGATATAATGAACATTACTCCCCAGTGTAGCGAGAATGCATCCATCGCCACTGCCCCTGAGAATGGCCGCCATGCCAGATATTTATGCAACTGGTGATTGAGACTAGATGCAAACAAATTGATATTTGGTGTTCCATCAATCCACAATGTCATTAAATACTTTGTGATCCTACATCCATTCTCTGTTGTCATTGATTTATGTGATGATGCACCAGTGCCAAATGAGGTTAGGTAAACTATCACAGGATATTAACTTGATGAAACCCATGTGATTAATATATGCCACCACCATAGTGTGTCAACGTGTAGGTGAGCATGCAGATGTGCATATTCGTACAATAAGCCTTTAACCCATAGAATGCACCTGTGATTTTAGGTAGTTGATACCACATAACTGAGGGATGGTAACTCATGCACATCCGATCCGCCTCTGTGACTAGAGATGGGATAGTAATTTCCCATCTTTGTGCACTAGCATCAGTTTGTAACATAACTGAAGGTTAAATGACCAAAAGTACTGGAGCAATGCTAAATACTGTTTGTATAGATCTGTTAACAATGACCTACATGGTACTTGAAAGCTTGCTCCTTTGCACGATGTAAGTTCTGATAATGCAAAGGCCCCAATTATGCAGCTGAAAAACAGCCAATAAATTGCCAATTCCACTGGCCACTTGAAAAATTAACAACAAGATAGTTACAAGCTTCCATTAATTTTAATCTCTTGCCCCACGGCAGAGTCACAGACAATTAATAGAGTTAAAGGTAAATCACAATCTATAACTCTAGTTGGTATCAACTTAATTTTAACTGGATGGATGAGAAACCCCAATTTCTCAAATATTAGTTTTGCGGCTGAAACAGCTAATTTAGCAAGATTCAGCATTTAGAATGTCATACAGATAGGCCATAAATATGTATTTTCAAGCTTTGAGCAGTCCAAGCACTGGGTTGGTAATTTGGTAAACAACCTGGGAGCTGAAGTTAGCCCATTTCACAACGCTTTAACTGCTATCGTTGCCCATCCAGCTAAATTTCAAATATCTCCAGTGAACCCTGTGAATGGGAACTGAATAGTATGCATCTTTGAGATTGATGCATGCCATAAAGTATCCTATGGAAATCCGTTGTTAGACAGTAATGAAGTGTTCCATTAAAAAGTCTATACTGCACATGTGAATGTGAGTTAATCAAGGGTGACCCAACATCATTCATTTTTTGCTTGTTTGGATATCTGCTTGTACACGCAAACGTTTTTGTTTGGAATGAATAAATGTCCAGAATCAGCTTTTAAGCTGCCACCAGCTTCAGTGAACCACTTACTGCCGATGGAGTCGTATGGGTGTAGTCGCCGCATTGGTGAGGCTTTTGCTCGTCGTAGGTACCTTGACTGGCCCGACAGCTTTACTTCCTCATCCAAGTTTTTTGCCTGTTTGGCTAGGTCTTCTCCAAGGAGAAGATTCGGCAGCTGGACATTGCTGGCCTCGCGATCCATAGTCTTCCCAGATAGCGCTGTTCACTGCCGGCACTTTGTTCCTGTAATGCACTCCAGTATGTTTCACGGACATACTTCCAAGTTGTGAGTCAGTCACACACTGACTCCTCGCACTCCCGTCCACAGAGAGGGAGATTTGTAAGCAGCCCTGCAATAGGCACTGCAGGTCCCCGACAAGACCTGCACTGATATGGATGGTCCCGTCCCGACATACCACCGAACTGCGAGTCAGCTCAAAACTGACTGCCTATACTACCCTCCTCGGAGAGGGAGATATAATGCAGCCCTGCACCAGGCATTGCCGTGGGCCCCTGAGACCTACGCTGATATGATTCCACTGACTGCCTACGCTCCCCTCCTCAGAGAGGGAGATATAATGCAGCCCTGCACCAGGCGCTGCCATGGGCCCCTGAGACCTGCGCTGATATAACTCCCCTCCTTGGAGTATATCATGGTGGAGCATCTTTCCCATGAGATGCTATATCCGGGAAAGATGTCCGAAGATGCTCCCCACTGCAGGAGGCGAACCCTCCTGGCCGTGCTCATCTCAAGTCCACCGTTCTGCCGAGCTGGGTCTACCCACGGAGCCGGGATTCCCCGCAGTCTCCGTAGCTGGGGTTCCCCGTGCCGGGTTTCCCAGCGGAGACAGGATTAGATCCCGGACCGACATGATCTCTTTGATCCAGCTCTCTAAAAGAGCTTCGTGAAAAATAAGTTCAAAACTTACCTTCAGGTTTTTGAAACTTACCGCTGGAGGAGCCACCGCCTACCAGCCAGTCGTGGCGCCATGACGTAATGACGCACATGCAGGCTGGTGGGTTCTTCACGTAGTCACTCACGTCACTCCGAAGTAAAATCACTCGTGCGTGGCGTCAACAGCACATGCTGCACGCACGCACGCCCTCTGGTGCTCCTCGATTTACGATGCTTCGATATTTCAACATTACAGTGGTGCAAAAGCGATACACATTCAATAGAAAATGTACTTCAATTTTGAATTTAGATCTTTTTGACAAACCAGGCGTGCAACTGATGCACGGAAAGTGACAGGACATCAACCAGGTCCAGGGCAATCCGTTGAGCGACTTGGCTGTGGCTGGGTAAATAATGAGTTGGCCTAGGTGCTGGACTGCACACAAAGCCCAGCCAGCGGGCCAGCTGAGGAGTTTTGGCCTAGGCCCTGGACTTTGCATGTTACATCGCGCAGTAAGCGAAGGTCCGAAGATCCGACAGCTGGCCTGGCTGCCGATCGACGGGGCTACATGCGAGGCACTATTGCTGCACTCCATGGGCTGCACTATGCCGGATGGGTGAGGCGGGGTCGGACGCGGCGCTTCGACCCGACAGTCCCCTCGACCTGTGAAGTAGCAGTCAAATACGGGACAAGGGCGGTCCCTTATGGGACAAACCAATTTAGCCTAATATACAGGATGTCCCGGTTAATACGGGACAGTTGTCAACCCTACTTACTAATCAGGAACTGGGCAATCTCCGCTTTAAAAAAAGACGGCCTCCACAGCCATGTGTGGCAATTGCTAAATTTTACTTGATCTGTGATCTCTTTGATGCCTCGTTTTCACACTATAATGTTCCTTAACTACGTGTCTCCCTCTAGTTCATAGGTTAGTAACTGTTTAAAGTATATTGTTATCAAATTAGTTTATATCACACCATGATTTTGGATATTGTTTCATTAATTGGCTATCCCCGATGTCCGTGGGTGATAGAAGAATCAAAGGGGAATTGATGGAAGTATGGATAGATTGCACTGAAATAAACAGGCAAATAGGATTGATGCAATTACTCTGAAAATCACTTCAACTTGACTAGCCGTATAGACTCCCAATGCATGATAAGAAAATATTAGAATGATGTGAGAACATAGCAAGACTGCTGTAGAATGCTGGTACATCCCAGAGAATATTTAAGTGAAGTTGTAACCAGAATCTCTTGCCATAGATTCTCTTCTAATTTCCTCCTCAATAACTCTAATGTCACACTGATCTCCTGTTTTGCATCTAAATGTTGCCCCTTAGCAATTTAAAATTAAGTTGTAGTGTTAGTGTCCACAAGTAAACAGATAAGACCCTAAATGCCTCTTCACAGTCTCTAAAATTTCAGATTGGTTGTTTAACATTCAGCATTGGATGAGTGAAAAGTCTTTCCAATTAAATATTGGGAAACTCAGATCCAACATCATTGATTTGTGTCACAAACATCATTCACATGGTACTTACGCCATTCCCCTTCCTGACAATTGTGTGAAACAAACTCACATTCTTCTCATTTTGGATTAATTCTTGAGGGGTCCCAGTCTCTTGCTACTCCTTTTCTCTCTATGTACTTTGCTTGGTTAAGACTCTTGTAGGTTGTGTTCATCTAGGCACTACTTAAACGTGATGACTGTTTCTGGCTCCAACACCTTTTCAAGCAGAGAATCCCAGTGCCTCATTAGTCTAGATTTTCTTTTCAATTAATTTATTTAGTTCCTTGTTAGCTTAAATTTATAACACCCATTTAATTACCCCTCTGCAAAGGTCTTTCCTATTGTAAGCCTTCTTGTACAAGACTCTCATAATTTTATACATTTCAATTAAATTTTCCCTCAGCTTTCTCTGGCCAGAATATCAATAACAAATCTTAGGAGGGAAAAATACATTTAATGACAAAAAAATAGTTTCCAGCATTCTCAAGAAGTATTTACACTTCCCCAAATTCCTTTAACTTATTTTCTATATCCATGCACAAAAAGTATGTGCCATTTATAGTTCCTATGGGAATAACAACTTTCAACGTGCCACTTAAGAATGATGCTACTAGGTAAAGTATGTGTTCCCATGGACGAGTTGCCTGTTCTATTTAAATGGATGTAGATTCCATTCTTGCTCAGGTTCAGTAATATTTGGCCTCTTTGATGGTTGTGGCCCGATGAGCAGGGCTTTGGGAAGTTCACATGTCTTTTCAAATGTTTGCTGCAGGTTTGTTGTCAGGTTAATGTTGCCTCCACTGGGTGACCTGTGGCCCAGGTAGCTAGAGGGCTGAAGTGAAGGTGTTTATATGGACAGTTCATTTCTGCAGCTTCCAGGCTGTGCAAATTACCAGAGCATACCAATATGTTAACAGCCTTAGACCAGATGGAATTGAGCCAGTGCCATGCACAAGAAAGGAGGTCAACTGGGGATTTTTTTCCCCTTGAACAGATTAATGATTAAATGGCTGAACAGTGTGTCTCTGTTCAAGTATGCAATTACTTATAATAATTATCTTCACCCTCAGGCAACATTCATCACATGTTAAAATAAGTCAATTTTCAAACAGCAAATAAAATGACTTTTTTTTCTTTCCGACTATTAATTAGCAAAGGCACAGTGGCACGGCGGTAGAGTTGCTGCCTTACAACGCCAGGGACCCGGGTTCGATCCTGACTATAGGTGGTTTTTCCTCCGGGTGCTCCGGCATTCCAAAGATGTTTTACAAACATTTAGACGTATATATATATAGGGTAGGTTTAGAGGGATTTAGGCCAAAAGCAGGCAGGTGGGACGTTTAGATAGGGCATGTGGGTCAGCGTGGGTCAGTTGAGCCAAAGGGCCTGTTTCCACACTGCATGACTCTATGACTCTATGATGTGTAGGTTTGTGGGTTAATTGGCTTCTGTACATTGTCCCTACTGTGTAGGTTATAACTAGTGTTTGGGTGATTGCTATTCGGCACAGACTCGGTGGGCTGAAGGGCCAGTTTCCATGCAGTATCGCTATACTAAACTAAACTAAACTAAACTAAACTAAACATTAGGCTACAACTACTTGTTTTCTATTATTGTTTGAAGTATCTCTTTAAGCAGCATTCTATGGGTGTAGCACAAGTATGTAAAAGATAAGAATGATGTAACACAGAGGATGACGG
The DNA here is from genome assembly GCA_963514005.1 of Raja brachyura. The sequence continues at coordinate 44,567,987 of OY740788.1, forward strand.
CTGGATTGTGAAGCACAACAGGAAATGTAGAGCAATCTTACTTTATAAGGTCTTTATTTTAAACCCATCCTTAATAGTCCAGTAATGAATACCATAAACACCAACATTCTTCTCATATAATCATTGTGTAATTACTTTATCTACAACATTAACAATGTCGTTAATCATTTAAAGTAGAGCAACCTAATTCTAGCTGGGTGTCAAGGCGTGTTTGCAGATTGTTGTGCGACAGATCGCTGCCTACTTATCATCCTATCTCATTATGTAAAGACAGCATTTTGATAGATTTAGGGAGTGTATGGCAAAATGTATTTAATTGAGGCAAGGAATAATTTCCGTTAAATTTATTTTATAAAGATAATGTTCTTTGGAGAGAAGGAATGGATGAAGTTTTGGGTTGAGACCTTTCTTCAGACCCTCCATCAGTCTGAAGAAGGGGTTTGACCCGCAACGTCACCCATTCCTTCTCTCCAGAGATGCTACCTGTCCCGCTGAGTTACTCCAGCATTCTTTGTCTATCTTCGGTTTAAACCAGCATCTGCAGTTCTTTCCCACACATATGATATCCTTTCATGGTTTATTTCATTCAATCCCATGTACTTTACCACCATCAGTGTTTAAGAGGACTGAACCATGAAGCGTTTCTTAAACATTGCCTTGGTATTTTTATTCAGACGTCACCAAAGTTTGCAAGAATCTTTCCGGCCATTGATGAGTTGTGCCATCATCTGCTGTTAACTTTCACAGCAGTTACTGCAAGAGCAAGACATTTTATCTTAGATTTTAGAGATACAGCACGGAAACAGGCCTTTCGGCCCACCGATTCTGTGCTTACCAGTGATCACCTCGAACACTAGCACTATCCTGCACACCAGGAACAATTTACAATTTACAGAATTGAACTACAAACCTGTACGGTATTTGGAGTGTGGGAGGAAACTGGAGCACCCAGAGAAAACCCACGCGGTCATGGGGAGAATGTAAAATCTACATACGGACAACACCCATAGTCTAGCAATGTTACAAAACCTACCTTCAGCGGCACCCCAGATCTGCCACTGTCTGTGTGTGTGACTCTGGAGCCCTTGGTGGGGGGGGGGGATTTAAAATGCTGGTTTGTATTGCTTGTCGGAGAGGGATTTCCTCGGGCTGCTAGCTGATGAAGTAAAATCGATCGGACTTCCATTCCCATTTTTTTTTTAAATCGCTGGTCGATTTAATCATTGGATTAAAGTAAAAAGTGACTTGTAATGCCGTCAACGCCTTCAAAGTCATGGATCGTAATATCAGGACAAAACAAACAGTAAGTCATGTTTCACATATAATCTTGCTTCTTGGGGTGGCTTTAGTCTAATTTTACAATGCAAAAATGTTATTTAGGCCCCATACGAATCGGCCATGTCTTGCCTGCTGATATGGGCTTAAAATCTACGGCAACATTCCAATCGTTCACATTGCAGAAACACCCACTCTCAAGATGATTAAAATTCTCTTTTTTTTGGACAATAATGTCATAAGAGCATCTAAATCGTCTATATTTCGTGTTATTGTCTATCCATAATCAATATTTTTATACTAAATATCCACAACAGTTTTAGTCACATGTATTGTGCACAAAATAATAATTTTGATTATATTGAGAGTGGATGTTTCTAGATTAATTTATGGGAATTAAACATTCCTTCCATTTGCCATATACATTCAAGAATTTGAGATTTAAAAATCATGTTATATTGTGAATTCTTGTGTGAATGGGATCAGTTTGTTATTTGCATACTTAGGCTATTTAAAATGTTTAGCCTTTTCTTAAGAAATGGATAGATGTTTAGATCTAGTAATTGACTTAGATGAATTTAATTTATTTGATAAATTTAATTGATTTGATAAAACTGATGAATATGAATTTACTGTTGGGTGTTTACTATTTGTTTTAGCGTTTAACTTTATCATTTCTACCTTTTTTCTAAAACTGCAAATAATAACTTGTTTCTGTTAATGCTGTTCAGTGTTTTTTTCCCTTTACATTTTAAACAGATGTGTCCGAAGAAGAAATGCAAAATGATCAATCCAAATGCCCAGTAAAATAGACAGATTTTGACAGCATTCGCAGAGAATATCCAAATTTGGACTACTCCAAATATAATAATCTACAGGACATTCTTAATGGGAAAGTAGGGGGCAGAAAGTCATGTCATGCATGGTTTGAAGAACAAAAACCTGTAGTTTACAATGCCAAAATTAAAAAGTTGAGGAAAAACAAGGTGTACAGAGTTGCTTATTGGTTACAATCTGAGGAGTATGATGATGCTCCTGATTATGATATGCCAATGTACCAGCTAGCAACTGATCTTCTCCATAAAGACTTGGTCTATTGCTAAAATGTTTTATTTGTTTATCTATCTGTTACGGACTTACAGCATATAATACAATAATATTAAAGTTCTGATCTTGCGAATATCACATTTTTTAATTTTCAAGGCAGTCTGGGTGTTTATTACTATTTCCGTCACAACGGTCAATTTTGTAATTAGCAACAATTAGGTAACTGACTAATTATATGCTTTAATTTCAGGTCATCCAAGTAACATGTTTTATATTTGTTTCAGAATGCTTCAATCTATAATAACTGAAAATTTAATTCAGTTCTCTTAATTTTTAAGAAAGTTATGGGCTTTTGACTGTCCTTGATCCCAGCTTTTGTGTTGTCAATGGAAAAGCAATGGGAACAAGATGCTAATTTTGAAGTATGAAAATGACCATAACCTTTTTAATACTGAAGATATGAAAGTGAATTAGGTGTCAAATTAAAATTATTTTTATGCTTTATCTGATGGGATAAATTACAGGCTTGGTTTTTTATATCTCGAAATGTTGTAACATTCCTACATAGTCAGTATTGAACCTGGGCCTCTGATATTTAAGGCAGCAACTCTACCGCTGCACCACGGTGCTGCCCTTAATTCACAAGGCTCAACTAACAGCAAATTTAGGCCAGTTTTATGGAATTGGTGTATTTCTATAATGCACAGCGTTCCACACAAACCTCTTGGAATTGATTCAAAATTAAGCCAGCCAGCTGAACTGGAAAGAACAGAAGACATCAGCCTCATGTGAGTGGAATAAGAAACATCACCTATTCCTTTTCTCTAGAGATGCTGCCTGACCCGCTGCGTTATTCCAGTTTTTTGTGTCTGTCTTCGGTTTGAACCAGCATCTGCAGTTCCTCCTAACACAAAGTAAGACTAAACATTGGAGCTACTTAAAAGACAAAGTAGAAAGCCTATTAGCGAAGAAAGGGAGAGTGCCTGTTTTCTCTGGACCTGCTATCAAAATTGCAAGGGTGGGTGACTTTGAAATGTGTGATTTCTGAGAATAAAATGCCATCAGCAGGTCTTTAATCACACTCTAAAGCAGCTGTCCTCCCACTTTGATGAAGAAAAGACATTTTTACCACTCCACGTAATTAACAAGAAAGAGCAGAAAATTGATCCTCTTATTACATTTGCAACTCCCTTTAAAACCAAACAGAAAGGAATGTCCGTGCAGTAAAACTTCTGTGTTTGAAGTCAGAACTTTCGTAAAACTGATGGGGTGGTTTAAAATTCTCAATAGATAATAATAAAATATTAATAATTGCCTCTGAAGCTATAGGACAGGACAAGTTCAGTATCAGGACTTAGTGTTAGGCAATTCCCACCGTAAGGAATTTTACTATAGATCCTCGTGAAAGAAGATTGCACAATTTACGGCTGAAATAGCAAGTTTCCATGAAAACAGGCATCATTATGTTAGCTACGAATGGAACAGACACCCAAGAAATTCCACACAGCAAGTGGAACAAAATCTAGGAAAGGTACATACACATTAATAACAGACAAAAGAGCAGGAAATCAAACACTGTCTAGGAGTAACTGGCATGTTTTTCCGGATGCTTGGCTGTGAGTGTAACAGATACAAAACCTCTGGAAAATTTTCAGAAGAAACTTAGGAAATATGTCAGCAACTGGACGGGAAAGTGGACTGGAAATGGAGCCAAATGAACAAACAGTCAATGCATAATTACTAATAGCCTTGCTGGGAGCAAGCTTGCACATTTGATTTACTTCACTCCTTCAATAGTTCACACTATCCTTTGCCACAAAAAGGCCCTTGCAAAAACACAGATGGCTTAACAAAGTAAAAGAAACACACTGTAAAGACAGGAGACTGTTTACCACTTACATTTTTGTGTCTTGGCTGTTGCTTCAAATTCAGTGTCGGTTTCTTTCGTAGCTGGCTGGATTGGTTGGTCTGAACACTGGTTGCTCCTTAAAGCCCATATATGACAGGCTCATTTGCAATTCCGAGTCTGATATTCAACATGTCACCGAGATGTAATATTAATTCTGCAGATCAATGAATTGAGGGAACATTCATCTGACTTGATTTTCCACTCACATCATCTGAAAAGAGAGTTGAGTCAAGAGTCAAGAGTGTTTTATTGTCATATGTCCCAGATAGAACAATGGCATTCTTACTTGCTGCTGCACAACAGAATATGTGAACATAGTACGCTGTAAACAATATGATAAACGAGAGAGAATAAAAATGTCAGTGTGTGTATATATACACATACTCACAAGTTCATACATATATATTAGTATGTGTTAAATACCCACATATTAAAAAAACAACAATAGTCGTGCAATAATAATAATAATAATTATTATTATTATATGATAATAATGATAATTATTATTATCATAGTCTATTGCAGTTCAGAGCTTATTTGAGGTTGCAGTGTTAATAGCCTGATGGCTATAGGGAAGAAACTGTTCCTGAACCTGGGCATTACAGTTTTCATCTCCTGTAGCTTTTTCCTGATGGCAGTGGTGAAATGAGTGTGTGGCCAGGATGGTGTGGGTCTTTGATGATGTTGGCTGCATTTTTGAAGCAGCGACTCTGATAAATCCCTTCGATGGTGGGGAGGTCAGAGCGGTGATGGACTGGGCAGCGTTCATAACTTTTTGCAGTATTTTCCACTCCTGGACGTTCAAGTTGCTGAACCAGGCCATGATGCAACCAGTCAATGTGCTCCTGTAGAAGTTCAAGAGAATCCTCTTTGACATACCGAATCTCCGTAATCTTCTCAGGAAGTAGAGGCGTCAATGTGCTTTATCTATAATTGCATCAGTGTGCTGGTTCCAGGAAAGATCTTTGGAAATATGCACACCCAGGAATGTGACATTTTGACTCTCTCCACCATCTTTGATATAAACAGGATTGTGGGTCCTCATCCTTCCTCTTCCAAACTCCACAATCAGTTCATTGGTTTTACTGATATTGAGAGCCAGGTTGTAGGTATGTTGCAAAACTTACCTTGAGCAGCGCTGCAGTTCTGCCGCTCCCCGTGTGCGCGACTTTGGCGCCTTTCAGAGGGGGGCGGGCTTAAAGTGCCGTTTTTCAACAGGCAGGACAAATCGATGAATGTCGGGCGATTTGGTTGCGGAAGAAAAATCGCTCCGACATTTCATGAATGAAGGTATTTTTAAATTACTCTAAATTATTTATTAACTAGAGTAATTTAAAAATCACCTTCAAAAGCCGTGAGCGCTGACTACCGGAAGGATTTTGCGTAGGGGAGAAGAAAACTTAAATAGTTTTTCGGGAGGCTTTAATAATATTTTTATGTTGCGAAATGGGGTCCCAAAAAATCCATGAACAAACAGTATTTTTCCTCCCGACTTCACTGCTAACCGCAACGTTCCAATCCACCGCATTCCAATAAAACCCACTCGCTAGTTGATTTAAATGGCCATTAATTTACAGGAATCAAACACTAAATTCCTTCCATTTGGCCCAGAAATTCATGAAAATGAGATTTAAAAATTATGTTATATTGTGGATTATTGTGTGAATGTTATTTGGACACTTACGCAATTTTAAAAAAGTTTATCTTTTCTTAAGAAATGGATAGATGTTTAGATCTACTCATTGAATTTTGTAATTAGCTACAATTAGATAACTAACTAATTATATGCTTTAATTTCAGGTCATCCAAGTAAGGTTGTTTCATATTTGTTTCAGAATGCTTCAATCTATAATAACTGAAAATTTCATTGAGTTCTCTTAATTTTTAAGAAAGTTATGGGCTTTTAACTGTTCCAGATCACAGCTTTTGAGTTAAGTCAATTGAAAGGCAATGGGGAGCAAGATGCTAATTTCCGAGTATGAAAATGGCCATAACTTTCTTAATACTGAAGATACTGAAGGTAAATTAGGTGTCAAATTAAACTTCTTTTTATGCTTTATCTGATGGGATAAATTGCAGACTTGATTTTTTTAATCTCAAAATTTTGTAACATTGCTACAGGTTGTTGTGCTGGCACCATTTGGTCGATGGGTCGATCTCACTTCTATACTCTGACTCATTACCATCTGAAATTAGTCCAACAACGGTGGTATCGTCGGCAAACTTGAAGATGGAGTTCGCACTGTGTCCAGCTACACAGTCATGAGTATAGAATGAGCAGAGCAGTGGGCTGAGCATGCAGCCTTGAAGTGCTCCCGTTCTGATTGTTAATGAGAAAGAAGTGTTTCTGCCAATTCGAACAGCCTGTGGTCTGTGGATGAGGAAGTTGAGGATCCAATTGGAAGATAGACACAAAGTGCAGGAGTAACTCAGAGGAACAGGCAGCATCTCTGGAGAGAAGGAATGGGTGATATTTCGGGTCGAGACCCTTCTTCAGACTGAAAGTCACGGAAAGGAAAACGAAAGATATAGATCATGATGTAGGGAGATATAGGAAAATGAATGAAAGATATGCAAATAAGTTACATGATAAAGGAAGCAGGCCATTATTAGCTGTTTGTTAGGTGAAAACGAGAAGCTGGTGCAACTTGGGTGGAGGAGGGATGGAGAGAGAGAGAATGCCGGGGCTACCTGAAGTGAGAGAAATCAATATTCCTACCACTGGGCTGTAAGGTGCCCAAGCGAAATATGAGGTGCTGTTCCTCCAATTTGCATTTAGCCTCACTCTGACAATGGAGGAGACCTATGCAGAAAGCTCAGGGTGGGAATGGGAAGGGGAATTAAAGTGTTTAGCAAACAGGCTGCTGAGCCTGATTTTAGTGGATGAATTTTAGTTGTAAGAGCACTGGATTACGTTCCGAGGCAGTAAACTTGGTATGTGGAAATATTGCCAATTATTTTTTTCATCTAACTAAGGTTTGCCTCACCTGAGTGGAGATTTGTAGGGCAAAAGCCCAACTAAGCTCCACTGGGCAGCTTACAACCCAGCGGTATATTGATTTATATGAATATTGATTTCACACTTTTCAAGTAACCCTTACATTCCTCAACCCCTCCCTCACCCCAGTCATCCTGCTAGTTTCACTGTTTGTATCCCTTTGTTATCACCTCTCCCACAGCCAACAATGGACCATTGAGGGCTCCAACTATCCTTGTTCATCAGTACCGGTTCTGATTTGTTCTGAACTTTGTCACACCTCTAGTGTCCCTCTTCCCTGACTCTCGGTCTGAAGAAGGGTCTCAATCTGAAATGTCACCCATTCCTTTTCTCCAGAGATGACACCTGACCCGTTGAGTTACTCCAACATTTTGTATCTATCTTTGGTGTAAACCAGCATCCGCAGTTCCTTCCCACACAACTAAACTCAGTGTTGCTCTACATCGTGGTCAATTCTGCTGCAATCGCAACATGTCCCATTTTATAATAAATTTCTCCTCCTACTGTTGATTTATAAACACATTTAACAAATTTTGCGCCACATTTTATATACTTTAAATTTGCAAAATGAGTTTATACCTTCAAATAGGTGTGGAATGAAGAACATTATAGTATAAACGGTGTGACTTTCCATCTAAACATTTGTTTTAATGCCATAAAGCACCCATCTTATTTGTTGATGCATTATTTCCTCTTTCACCCTTTATGACTACCATTTGGGTCTAGATTGTGGAACATTACATTAATCCTGTTACACATTTTGATTTTGCTCCTTATGACCTGGATCAAGAAAGCAAACAATAGAGGAGAGAAAAACAGTCATAGAGCCATACAGCATGGAAACAGGCACTTTGACCCATCTGCCTGCATTTGGCCCATATCCCTCTAAACTTTCCTATCCACATACCTGTCCAAGTGTTGTTTTAAATGTTGTTATAGTACCTGCCTCAACTACCTCCTCCGGCAGCTTGTTCCAAATACCCACCATGCTCTGTGTGAAAAAGTTGCCCCTCAGGTTCATATTAAATCTTACCCCTCTCACCTTGAACTTATTTCCTTTGGTTCTTGATTCCCCCACTCTGGGTAAAAGACTGTGCATGCACCCTATCAATTCCCCTCTATAAGTGTATCCCCTTTATACACCTCTATTAGATCATCCCTCATCCTCCTGCATTAAGCAAGGCTGGAGAAAAGGCAGAGGGGATGAAGCACAGAAAAGGAAAGAAAAACACAAAGGCAAAGGTATCAATGATAGTGGATTGTAGAAAATATGGGATAACAATATAATTTGATTCTTGCATTTGGAATTAACGTTTCAGCACAATATGATATCCAATTTTATTACCTATGTTAAAATCTAAATGTAATCCCATGTGATAATATAAGGGCAGCAGTGTGAAGAATTTTGAGGTGTTGCTGGACTCACCATTATATAAATCATCTTTATTTATTGTCCAGTTCCTGGTGATAAGGTGCATCGTAACTCTGAGTTGGGAAAGCTGATAGTCAGAATCATTATTGACACTACATGACACATCCTGCCACTGCATAACCTCCTGACCAACTATGAAAGTATTACAAAGTCTTAGTGTGTTAAAACGGTATGGAATTGTGAACAGAAGCAGCAAGAAAAAATAATTTTCTTGTCATCATTCCACATGAACTTTGTACAGGGCAGAAGGTTTCAATATCTGAAAGCTTGCTTCAGATCTGAGTAGCAGGTTTTTCACAGAGAGGGATGGTGGTATTATGGGTATTTGGGTAGAAAAGAAATAGAAGGATACAGGCCTAAAGGGGCTGTCCCACTGCGACAACCTAATTGGTGAGTTTAGGCGAGTTAGAAAAGTATGTCATGTTGAAGACCTCCTTCGACCTCCTTCGACTATGTTAAAGATTAGCTTTGACTAGCATCGACTAGCTTCGGGAAAATTGGACACTGAATAGTGGAGAGTGAAGATGACCTCCTTCGATCTCCTTCGACCTCCCTTCGACTGTGTTGAAGACTATCTACGACTACCTTCGACTACCTTCGATTGCCTTTGACTACCCTCGATTACCTACGAATAACATGCCGACCTACTATGACCTACATCGACTAAACCTACGAGTAAAAAAAGTATCGATATTTTCCATGGGGACCTTATTTTACTTGCGGACAATTTTCAACATGTTGAAAAATGCGCCGCGACCTAGCTGAGGCCTCGAGTATGCGACGACGACTCTCGAGCATGAAGGAAAGTTACAAAGACCTCCTAGGACCTTGTGTCGACCATGCAGCGAGTATGAGTCGAGGGCAAACTCGCCAGAACTCGCGGATTATGTCGTCGCAGTGGGACAGCCCCATAATGCAGGTACATGGGATCTGTACCATTAGAATTGTACTTGGTTCTGCCACTTCCTCAGATAGTCATCATAGAAGGCATGGACAAGTTGGGCCGAAGGGCCCATTTATGTGCCGTACAACTGTGGCTCAAGTCTGTTCCATTTCCCACACCCCAGCTCTCATCCGTCTTCTCTCATACAGCCTAAAGGATATGCCACCCCCTGTCTCACCTTCACTCCACCAGCCTCTGAGGTTCTATGTCATTGTCTCTACCTCACTCATTGTCTTCTATTTATATATCCGCAAGGCAGATAATTTGCAACTAACAAAACCCCACCATGGCTGCGTAGGCCAAGTCTTTCTGTGTTTGTAAAGCAAAGATTGACAGGTGTCAAAGGTTACGGGAGCGAAGGCAGGAGAATGGGGATGAAAGGGAAAGATAGATCAGCCATGATTGCATGGCGGAGTAGAATTGATGGGCCGAACCACATAATTGAATCTGACATGAATTGATGGACTTTTTCTTTGCCGGTACTTGTACAATTCAGTATCCCTCGAACTCCCCCTTGCCGTTCCCTTGCAATGTAAACCGAAGATAGACACAAAAAGCTGGAGTCACTCAGCGGGTCAGGCAGCATCTCTGGAGAGAAGGAATAGTTAAAAGTTGTTTGCTCAACATTTCCTAATTCTGGTGGAAGATCAACAATCCGAAACGTCATCTCCCGACAGATGTTGCCCGACCTGCTGAGCATTTCCAGTATCTGCAATATCTTGCTTTTCAAACAGTTTCTTTTGGACGGTTCCTCACTTCTAATAAATGCTATTCAGTATGGAAAAGGTACAATGAGTTTTTGTTCCCTGTCAAATATACCAGGAAACTGGTGAAAAAAGACCGGGCAAGTGAAAATTAAGATAAAATAAATGAGTTTTGAACTTTAATTCATTCACAGACTTGAAAGAGACCATTAGAACACCCTTGTCATTACTGGCTCATTGACAATTTTCATTGTCTCCTAATTCTTTACTTTTCTTTTTATGTGCATGTTAAATCTGTGGCAATTCAGTGGCACCAAGGGACAAATCAGCACAGCAAGCCTCTTGGTTGTATTTTATTCATTCTCTAAGGCAAAGACATTGAATAGATTGAAAACCTGGATTTTCTTTGGCAAATAAATGCAACTTAAATATTCCGAAAGGTTCATTCTGGTAAAAGAAAGGGCGACAAAGCCACTGTTTTCTTTGTGTTGCTATTTTTGGGACTATTAACAATATATTTGTCCAAAACAAATACAAGTGGATGGAGCAGTCAAAAGGTTCAAACATGCCACCCATTCCTTCTAAAAATATAAATAAGCCATGTCAATATAATATTTTTTCTCAATTGTGCATTGGCAGGAAATACTGCTATTAATGTCTATATGACTCACTTCTGGATCTCAGACTGAATAATTACATTTTTGTTCTATATAACATGCTACTCAAACTAATCCCAGTACACACCCACATTATTCTTCCAAAACTTTACTTTTAAATCTTTATAAGCTGCAGGCTGTGGCACTATCGTCACCTTCAATACACATTTTTAAAAAATGTTTAACGTTGTTGATTGGCCTTTTTGGATAAACCACAGTGTAATCAAATTAAAATCTCTGCCTAGACATATCTGAAGCCACAAGAAATATTTTAGTTAAATGCTTTGGCCTATTAAGAAGAACAAAGCAACTCCTGTTCTCCATCACTGACAATGTTTGATCTTAATGCTTTTCACAATTGTGTCTCAGTACACGTGATAATAATAAACCAGTACCGATCCTGATACTATTCTGGTCCGTGACATTCATTCAGGTTCATCATGGCACTGGGAAAATCAGATTAAATGGAGGTGCCAAGGACAGACAATTTACATGTGTTGGGTCTGAAGAAGTGTCTTAACCTGAAACATCACCCATTCCTTCTCTCCTGTCCTGCTGAGTTACTCCAGCAATTTGTATCTACAGACAATTTATATCTACAGCCAATTTATATAATATCCAGTGGGAATGCTGTCATTTGATGTAAATAAATCCGTTTGTTCTTATTGTCAGCATAATGAATAAAGTTTCTGTTTTACATTAGATTAGCTTTATATAAAACTGAGTACCTATCCTGTTGAACAGCCGAGGAAAAAGCTCTCTTTTCACACTGTGTATAAAGTATATATATATGGTGAAGGGGAAAGATTGAATAGGAAGCAGAGGGGTACATTTTTTCACAAAAAAGGGTGGTGGGCGTATGGAACTAGTTGAGGTGGGTACTATCGCAACATTTAAGAAACACGTGGACAGCTACATGGAAAGGACAGGTTTAGAGGGATGTGGGTCAAACGCAGGCAGGTGGGACTAGTGAAGATGAGACATGTAGGTCCATGTGGTCGATGAGCCAAAGGGCCTGTTGCTCTATGACTCTATGACATAATTAATAAAGTTTCTCTTTTACATTAATTAGCTTTGTATAAAACTGAGCTGCTATGCTGATGGACAGCCAGCACAAAAGCTCTCTTTTCACACTGTCAGCCCTCACAATCAAATTGAATTATGTTGTTACAAATCCTGTGATATGACTACTACCCCTCGAAGGAACGGTGTAGTGGGCCTCCTGGGAAATGCCTGTAGTTCTGGTAATAATTACAGTCCACCAACACCCACCATCCGCCTCGCCTCAACTCAAACGCCAAGACTTTGGAGGTCGTAAACTCAATGTCCAAGTTCTGTCTACGATACCTTGGCTGCCCTCTGGCACTGGTCTCCTCCTCAGCAGAGCACGACCTGACTGAACTTCCCCGCAGTTACACTGTGGATTCTGCCTTCTGAATTAGTGCCTTATTCAACCCTGCCCATTAATTTAAATGGAGAAGAGCAACTATGAGGGAGAAGGGTAAACGTAAGGTGATACTCATTTTAATGGTGCTAATTATCAGGAATGTTATGAAGTGTTTCAAATTTTACTGCCTTTATTTGTAATATTTTTAACAGGTTAGTTGATTTTCACAGAATTTGAATGCGTCTTTATGGCAGAGAAATTAAATCTGGGGTGGAATCACCATTGAGTTCACTTTAAGTCAAGCAATAGGTCAAATCGCCTTCCCAATCACAAAATGTTCTTTAAAGGTGTAAACATATTCAAAGCAAAATAGCGAAAGCATTAAATTTAGCATTTATGGAGTTTTATAGAATACACAATTATTGTTTTTTAACAGAAAATTCTTACTCATGCACTCTACAATGCACATATTGATTAGAATAAATAAGAAGGAAATCCGGAGGGCAAAAAGGGTCATGAGACATTCTGGCCAATTAGGTGGAGAATCCTAATAGATTTTATATCACAAGCGGAAGGGTACCTAGAAAATAATTTCATTATCCTGTCCAGGACATATGACAATAAAACACTCTTGACTCTTGACCCCTTAAGGGATCAGAGTGTTCATGTGTGGAGTCATGGGAGATGGACGAGATTTGAAATGGATACATTTGGAAAGGCATGGACTGGTTAGTGATAGCATGGCTTTGTGCAAGGAAATCGTGATTCCTGAACATAATTGAGTTTTCTGAAGTGATGACGAAAACGAATGATGAGGGATTTGTTGACAATGTCATGCATGGTAGTCTGGACCAGAAAGTTAGCTCACATGAGATTCATTGTAAGCGAACCAATTGGATACAAAATTGGCAGAAGAAGTCAAAGGGTAGTAGTGGAGGGTTATCTTTCAGAGTGGAGGCTAATATTGTGTTGCCTCACATTTTCTTGACAGCAGAGAATTTTGACCCTCTCCCAAGTCATGACGATAATATCATTATAAAGTGCTGGTGCTGGCAGGCTGTGACCAAGCAGAGATACCACAGAGTCCCAAGTCAAAATTTGGCTCATTGGGGAAAAAGAGCCTCGAACTGTGCAACCGGAAAAATACAATTCAAATTTTCTCTAACTGTAATATAGGTCCTTCACTTACTGTAATATCAGTAATTTGTTATCAACAAATGTCAATAGGTCTATAACACATGAACTAAATAATTATTCCTTTTATGGATATCTTATTAAATTTACACAATAAATTTTTAAAAAATCCATCGGTTGAATCATCTGGATGGTTGATATGAAGCGGTAACTTTTGGAGTAGTATTAAAATGACATTTATCAAAAGTTTGAATAAAGTAATGGCTTCTAATGCTGAAGAAATATTTAATGGATGTAAAAGAACAAATAAAATTTCTAAAGTATAGCCCATCCTGTAAATCACACAAAGTTATTTGCTGCAATTGTTCAGCTTTCCTCATGTTAGAGAGGTTGGAACTCATGTGTAACATAAAATGTACCACTGAACTGCTTTTACTCTTCATAATATGTGTAGTTAAAGGAAATGAATTGAATCACAATGGATTTACAATCTGTGTTTATTAGTTCAATCCAGTGAGCCGGGACATCAGAAACTGTGACATGTTACTATCACGCAGCTTGCTTTTCAAATCACATTCTGAACAATTACCTCATAATCTGGTAGGAAAATGTAAAAAAAATATAGAGTTTGTTTCAGCTGTATTTTCTTTCCACCCTTGGAACAGATTGCGGTGAATTTCGTCTCAGACACAGTGGAATTAAGTGCGGGTGTATGCACAGACACAATACAGAGGCAGGGAGAGTACTGAACATAGTCATCGGTAAGTGTCTTCCATATCAGTTTCCTTCATTGATTTTTCCATTGTACATGATTGTCTGCTATTTGTTACTTGCTTGTCACACTAGAGGCTGGCCGCAGTGTCTCTTCCCCAAATGGTCCACTGCCCAAATATAAATCCCACTCAGTGCAGAGTTACCCATTGCCACAACGTCACATCGCTGGCCTAAGATTCTCCTGATATCCGGGACTGGTGGGTTAAGATTCACTCAATCCAAGATGTGACATTTTGCTTTATGCCAATGTATTTTACAGCAACAATTATTTGTGTTTGCATACTATCTTTAAGGTAATAAAATTGTTTAGTTTAGATTAGTTTAGTTTAGATTAGAGATATAGCACTCAAACAGGCACTTTGGCCCACCACGTCCACACCAACCAGTGATCCCCGCACATTAACACTACCCTACACACACTAGGAACAATTTTACATTTTTACCAAGCCAATTAACCTACAAATATGTACATCTTTGGCGTGTGGGAAGAAACTGAATATCTCAGAGAAAACCTACGCAGGTCATGTGGAGAATGGACAAACAAAATTGCTTGCAGGAATTTTATCAAACAAAGTTTAATGGGCTACATCAAGAAATGTGGAAACAAAGAACTGTGGATGCTAGTTTATCTAAGAAAGACATAAACACTAGAGTAAGTCAACAGGTCAGGCAACACCTCTGGAGAACATGGATAGGTGATGTTTTGGGACGGGATCTTTCTTCAGAATAATGGAAAGCAGCAGGAATCACAGAGGCCTGTGGCTGTCCTACATCAAGAAATCTTAGGATGAATATACAGATGCTGCTTTACACCTTACCCTTCCTTATCTCTGTGTCTCCCTCTCCCCTGTCTGAAGAAGGGTCTCGACCCGAAACATCACCCATTCCTTTTATCCAGAGATGCTGCCTGTCCTGCTGAGTTACTCCAACATTACTCAAACAATATGGAGGGTGGTGGAGGAGAAGACAGAAGTAACGAGGCATTGCATTTTCAGTAGTAATAATTGCAAAGCCTTGGAGCCACTCAGTTGGGGATGAGGATTGCAATGCTCAACAATTAAAATCAAATGTGTGAAGAAGTCAGCAGAGGGTTGCTGAGATCTTGGGACAGGGAGGAGGGCAAAGGGTGGAGGGAGGTTACAAAGGTAAGGTGGAACTGCTTCACTTACTGCCTGCAATACTATCTAATGTTATTAAGTTATTATATTTTGGTCAATACATTTGATAGAAAAGGGGAAATGATTTCAAGAACAGTACTTCTTTTTACCAAAGCCAATTATCCTACAAATCTGTACACCTTTGGAGTGTGGGCGGAAACCAGAGCACCTGGGGAGAATGTACAAACTCCGTACAGATAGCACTCATAGTCAGGATCGCACCCAGGTCTCTGGAGGTGTAAAGCAGCAACTCTGCCACTGCACCACTGTGCCACCCCATGCCAGATGACTCTAAATCCTGTGTGAGCAGCACCTGGCCAAAAATAGATTATTGTCATTACTGTTTTCTTACTTTATCTGAAACATTTCATTATCTTGAATGAAAACAGGCCTCCAAGTGCATCTGGGTCTGGCTATGAACAAAGGAATTTAAGAGAAATTGCATATTTCGCAAACGCAAACGAACTAGTAATTTGCAAAGAGGTCAGTACTCAAAATATAGTGATAGATTTACATTAGACAAAGAATTAAACCCACTAGTCATCCAATGAAACATGTAGGAACTTTCTGAGATGTTGGTTTCATTCAAGCAGAACGTGAAGTGTGTGGAACTATTAACAACGTAATTCCACTGAGATTAGTAGTTATGTGACAGATCAGAATTAATTTGACATTATTTTTACATCAAATGGACTGAAACTCTGCTGTATGAATGAGATATTACTGAGAGGGTAAGGAGTGAGCAGATTATGAAATTTCATCAGATCTTTAGTTTAGTATACTTCAATGGTTATGATAAGTGTTGCAACTCAGAGATTAAGAATTCAAGTAAGATCATGTAAAATTGTGAACTTGGTTTCAATAAATCTTAACTTTTAACGCCACCGGAAACAAAATTGGTCAAGAAAGCTATGTGGGAAGGAATTGCAGATGCTGGTTTCAACCAAAGATAGACACAAAATGCTGGGGTAACTCAGCGGGTCAGGCAGCATCTCTGGAGAGAAGGCATGGCTGACATGGATGACTCAGTCTGAAGAAGGGTCTCGACCTGAAACATCATCCATTCCTGGTCATGAAAGCTGCTGAATTATCACAAAAGCCCAAATAAAGCAAATGTCTGACCCTCGATGAAAGAGTCTACATATTAATATTTGTCCACAATAGTTCTAATATTCATGGAATGGGCTGTGAAGTCATCCAGTTGTATAAACAATTACCAGAAAGCATGAGTCACCACAGATCTCCAGTGATATGTCACTATCTAGGGAATTAGGGATGGACATTAAATGCAGCTTTATCTCTATCAGCCACATCACAAGAACAAACAAACACAACAGTGGCTCTTATACTCGGGTTTCCATGTTTTGCTGCTGGAAGTTTGGAAATGTTGGCCTCACATTTGCTTGACAGCAGAGAATTTTGACCCTCTCCCAAGTCATGACGATAATATCATTATAAAGTGCTGGTGCTGGCAGGCTGTGGCCGAGCAGAGATACCACAGAGTCCCAAGTCAAAACTTGGCTCGAAACCAGAATGTCAGCCCAGTACTCATTGGGGAAAAAGAGCCTCTAACTATACAACCGGAAAAATACAATTTTTATTTTCACTAACTGTAATATAGGTCTTTCACTTACGGTAATGTCGGTAATTAGTTATAAACAAATGTTACTAGGTCTATAACACATGAACTAAAGAATTGTGACCTTTACAGATATCTTACTAAATTTATACAATACATTTTTAAAAATCCATCAGTTGAATCATCTGGATGGTTGGTATGAAGCGGTAACTTTTGGAGTAATATTAAAATGACATTTAGCAAAAGATTAGAATACAATAATGGCTTCTATTGCTGAAGCAATATTTAATGGATGTAAAAGAACAAATTAAATTTCTAAAGTATAGTCCATCCTGTAAATCACACAAAGTTATTTGCTGCAATTGTTCAGCTTTCCTCATGTTAGAGAGGTTGGAACTCATGTGTAACATAAAATGTACCACTGAACTGCTTTTACTCTTCACAATATGTGTAGTTAAAGGAAATGAATTGAATCACAATGGATTTACAATCTGTGTTTATTAGTTCAATCCAGTGAGCCGGGACATCAGAAACTGTGACATGTAACTATCACGCAGCTTGCTTTTCAAATCACATTCTGAACAATTACCTCATAATCTGGTAGGAAAATGTAAAAAAATAGAGTTTGTTTCAGCTGTATTTTCTTTCCACCCTTGGAACAGATTGCGGTGAATTTCGTCTCAGACACAGTGGAATTAAGTGCGGGTGTATGCACAGACACAATACAGAGGAAGGGAGAGTACTGAACATAGTCATCGGTAAGTGTCTTCCATATCAGTTTCCTTCATTGATTTTTCCATTGTACATGACTGTCTGCGATTTGTTACTTGCTTGTCACACAGTTTCTCAAACTGGGAAAGCACATCTCGGACCCGCAGACCCTCAGCATAGGAGCACCGCAAGGTTGCGTACTCTCCGCTCTCCTTTACTCTCTCTACACTAACGACTGCACCTCCACAGACTCCTCTGTCAAGCTTCTCAAGTGTGCGGACAATACAAACCCTGATTGGACTGATCCAGGATGGGGAGGAATCTGCCTACAAACAGGAAGTGACACAGCTGGTGTCCTGGTGCCTTCATAACAACCTGGAGCTCAATGCTCTTACGACAGTGGAATTGAGACTTTGGCAGAGCTCCCCCTCCCCTTCCCCCACTCACCATCAACAACACCATAGTCACATCTGTGGAGTGTTTTAAGTTCCTTGGAACCATCATCTCCAAGGACCTTAAATGTGGGGCCACCATCGACTCCACAGTCAAAAAGGTCCAACAGAGAATGTACTTCCTGCGGCAGCTGAAGAAACACAATCTACCACAGGCAATGATGGTCCAATTCTATACTGCCATCGTAGAGTCTGTCCTCACCTTCTCCATCATGGTCTGGTTTTGCTCAGCCACCAAGCACGACACCCGGAGGCTGCAACGAATCGTTCGATCAGCTGAGAAGGTTGTTGGCTGCAATGTTCCCTCCATTGACGAACTATACACTGCAAGGGCCAGGAAGCGAGCGGGTAAGATCAACTCTGACCCCTCTCACCCTGGCCACAAACTCTTTGAAGCACTTCCTTCTGGAAGGCGGCTCCGGACTGTCAAAGCCACCACAGCCAGACATAAAAACAGTTTTTTTTCCATGAGCTGTAGCTCTACTCAATAACCAAAAGTCTGTAGCCTCCTTTTGCTCTGGTATTTTATTTCATTCGCATGTTTAAACTATAATGGTTTATTCTTAATGTTTTACTGTTTTATGTTTTATTCTTATTTATTTACTGTATGTCGTGTTGTTCCTTGCAAGCAGAGCACCAAGGAAAACTCCTTGTGTGTGTACAGACTTGGCCAATAAATTTATTCATAGAGGCTGGCAGCAGTGTCACTTCCACCACTGTTTCTGTAGCAGTGCATGTGGGTCCCCAGACTGTCCACTGCACAGATATAAATCTCACTCAGAGCAGAGTTACCCATTACCACAATGTCACATCCCTGGCCTAAAATTCTCCTGATATCTGGGACCGGTTGGTTAAGCTGGAGCACCTCAGCAGGTCAGGCTGGGCCTCTGGAGAATTTCTCCCCAAATCTTTGGTTCTCCAGCAATGTTGCCCGAGCCCTTTTCATTTATCCAGTCCCCTTTTCATTTATCCTATCCCCACCCCCCACCTTCATGAACGTACCCTTTTCCCATTACTAATCATCACCATCACCCATTTACTTTCCCTTCTTTCGTCCACCCATCCCCCACCACACCCTACTCCCAGCCCTACATTTTCCTTTCATTGACTCCTCCTACCAACAAATCCCTTTCACCCACCATTACTCCCTCCAGTTTTACATTTCCCTCTTTCTCTTCCTTCCTGATCTGTTCCCACATTTGCAACCATGTGTTTCTCATTTACCTCCAGGCTTTCTTACTGTCTCCACCCATCTGTTGCTCACCATTCCTTTGTAATACTTTTGTAACTTTGTCAGCACCCTTTATGTGGCATCTATTGCCTATCTTGGGTATGCAAGCAAAGAATTTCACTGTGACATCACATGTGATAATAAATCATTAATTAATTAATTAATTAATCGTTAATTAATTAATTAACAAATTGTTCGATCAGCTGAGAAGGTTGTTGGCTGCCACGCTGGTAGAATGAGGAGGAGGGAAGAGATGGAACAAGAGCTAACCACTGATTGGTGGATTCAATTAATTAATTAATTAATTTATTTATTCATTGAATCCACCAATCAGTGGTTAGCTCTTGTTCCATCTCTTCCCTCCTCCTCATTCTACCAGCGTGCTTCCCTCCATCAATCTCAACAAGGATCCCAACCCAAAATGTCATCTGTCCATTATCCTCTGCAGATGCTGCCTGGCCCACTGATTTCCTCCAGCAGTTGGCTTTTTGCTCAAGATTCTAGCATCTGTTTTCTTGTGTCTCAAAATGATTTTCAAAACTTTTAATTTTATTTCTGGCATGGTTTTTCCACTCCTCATGCAATGGTGCTGAGCAGCAGTTTTATTGACAGCAGTTTCCCAATCTTTTTCAAAATGGTCACCCTCTTTGCAAGAAGGGTCTCGACATGAAAGGCACCCATTCCTTCTATCCAGAAATGCTGCTTGTCCCGTTGAGCTACTCCAGCATTTTGTGTCTATCTTCAGTTTAAACCAGCATCTACAGTTCCTTCCTACACTCTTTTTTCCACATGCACCTGGGTAAAGAGCTCAAGCAGAATAATTAGCTTGTGGGGGGGGGAGAAAGTGGACTTCCCCACTTTTGCTCCACACATTTTGCACACAGATTGAATCGCTGAGCAGCAGGGATCATAAGTCTTGGTTGGTTTTACCTCCTTAGCCTGAGGTGCTGGTGGTGGTAACTTTAATACTGCAGATTAATCAGCAATCAGCAGTTGAAAGGGCAAGGCCTATGATGTGCGTGTTGACCATATCACAGAAAACCATGCAAGTCATGGGGAGAAATGTATAAACTCCGTACAGACAGGCACCCACAGTCAGTATCGAATCCAGGTTTCTGCCACTGTTAAACACCAACAATACCACTGCACAGTAAAGATCAAAAGGGATACAGGATCTCTTTCTTCATAACCTGCCTTGGAGCAATGGAGGCCTCTTCTGATGAACATAGAAGGGGAGATTGGTCTTTAATTGCCAATGCTAAATCCATGTGGTAGTATCAGCCACTAATCTGACATGCCTCTGCCTAGTGAAAAGCTAGGCATGAGAATACTGAGCAGTACCCATGCACACATCCATTTAACATTAGCACATTAATTACCAAAGGCCACTCCCACCTACACTGACTTTAGTGGGCTTCTCTTGTTGTCCATTTAATGATTATAACCTTAATGATAAATCAACAACCTGTTCTGCTTTTACACTGGGATATTTCTCTCCTGTGTAATCTGGGAATTTGCTCCTGTCACAGAATGTTTTTTGTTTGGCTAAATTGCAATATGGGCTTTTAAAGAAAGCAATGAATGCAGTTTACATTGAGCCTTTCATGTAATTGAATGGCGTGTGACAACATGGTTCAAGGCTTTATTGTCTGAAGAAGGGTCTCGACCGGAAACATCAACCATTCCGTCTCTCCAGAGATGCTGCCTGTCCTGCTAAGTTACGCCAGCATGTTGTGTTTATCTTGGTGTAAACCAGCACCTGTGGTTCCTTCCTACACATTTATTGTGTATTTGTTTGGCTACAAGACATGTATTGCATACAATGGGTTATATTTTGCTAGTAACTTTATGAATGGTGGCAATCAGTTTTCACGTTTATATTTTATGATCTCTCTACTCCCTCAAGCAAAAGTATGTCACGATGCTGCAGCCAGAGATTGTTGATATTACTACATAATAGCCATGCAAACACTTAATTACATTACTTTAACCCCAATTATGAATCATAGTTGTAAGCGGAGTCAAAACAATGTGAATAATTATTTCATACAAAATTGGTTTTAGGCTTCCACATTCCCCATAATTAGACACAAGGAGAATTGATTATGCTGCAGCAATTATGTATGTATACAATGACATGCCATGTTTCTTCCGGTGGTTAATGGCTTTTTGATATAAATAGGACTCTGAATGGCAATAACATAAGCAATCAGAAAAATATTCGTGAAAGGGACAGACCATTACATGCAGCCTGACCACTGTGATTTTTTTCTTAAGCTTCATCAAACCACATGTATGATGAAACCACACGGGCGGCACGGTGGCGCAGCGGTAGAGTTGCTGCAATATAACGCTTGCAGCGCCGGAGACCCGGGTTCGATCCCAACTATTGGTGCAGTCTGTACAGAGTTTGTACGTTCTCCCTTGACTGCGTAGGTTTTCTATGAGATCTTCGGTTTCCTCCCATACTCCAAATATGTACAGGTATTTAGATTAATTGGCTTGGTGTATGTGTAAATTGTCGCTTGTGTGTGTAGGATAGTGGTAATGTGCGGGGATTGCTGGTTAGCGCGGACCCGGTGAGCCGAAGAGCCTGTTTCCACGCATTGTATCTCTGAACTAAAAGAAACTAAATGCAAATGAACAGCACAGTGGTGCAGCAGTAGAGTTACTACCTTAAACCGTCAGAGACACGGGTTCGATCCTGACCATTGCCCCTGTGTCAGCGTGGATTTTCCCCAGGTGCTTTGGTTTCTTCGCACACTCCAAAGACGTACAGGTGTGTAGGTTAATTGTCTTCAGTAAAAAAATTGCAAATTGTCCCTGGAGTATAAGATAGCGCTCATGTAGCGGGTGATTGCTGATCTGCACAGACTCGGTGGCCCGAAGAGCCTGTTTCCGCACTGCACCTCTAAAGTCTACAGTCCAAAGCCATTACCATTATAGGGCTGAGGAGATGGGCTGAAGGGTGGTGACTTTTTGCACACTTTATTTAATCTGGGACTATCAAATATCTGTAAGTTTGACAGATGCAGAACTACTAATAGATAATAGGGACCACACAACAGTATAGTCACTCAAGCAGTCCAAGAACAGTACTAATAAGGGCATGTCAGAAGAAATTCACACTGGCAATTTTCATATGTGTGAGGTGACATCATTATTATTTCATCCGATGACATTAAGTGTATCATTTTATTGCCACTTACCATGGAATGTAGGGTTAACCATTGTTTATCATAGTTTCAAGTTTTAAAGTTAACATTTTGACAAATTTAAACAAACATAAAACCATTGTTAATTTACTTTGGATGAACTTATCTAAAGGACCACACTGGAGAATCTTACACCATTAATTCCTCTTCATTTCTGAGCAAGAACCAACAAAGTGATCCTCTATTAAATGATGAATTCTTCCTTGTGGGGTTGGGGAGGGCTGATGGCACTTTAATAACACATTCTTTTGAAAACCGGAAAATAATTATCTTAATTCCTTTCGATGCTTCTGGATTGTTTTAGTGCTGCAACTGATTCCCGTATTTCAATTAAGACAGACCAGTCTTCTGACTCCAACTTTAATCATAATAAAGTAAAGCTCATCTACTTGAACATGTAGTCTTCACCTTAGTTTAGTTTAGGGGCTATCCCACTGTGGCGACCTAATTGGCAAGTTTAGAAGAGTTTGCCCTCGCCTCATACTCGCAGCATGGTCGACACAAGATCCTAGGAAGTCTTTGTAACTCTCCTTCATGCTCGAGAGTAATCCCCACGTACTCGAGGCCTCGGCTAGGTCGCGGCGTATTTTTCAACATGCTGAAAAATGCCTGCGAGTAAAAAAAGGTCGCCATGGAAAAAATCTATATTTTTTTAACTCGTAGGTTTAGTCGAAGTAGGTCGTAGTAGGTCGGCATGTTATTCGTAGGTAATCGAGGGTAGTTGAAGGCAATTAAAGGTAGTCGAAGGTCGTCGTAGATGGTCTTCAACATAGTCGAAGGGAGGTCGAGGGAGATCAAAGGAGATCGTCTTCACTCTCCACTATTCGGTGTCCAATTTTCCCGAAGCTAGTCGGAGCTAGTCGAAGCTAGTCTTCAATATAGTCGAAGGAGGTCAAAGGAGGTCGGAGGAGGTCTTCTACATAGTCGAAGGAGGTCTTCAACATGACACTTTTTCAAACTCTCCTATACTTTTCTAAACTAACCAATTAGGTTGCCGCAGTGGGACAGCCCCTTTTAGTTTACTTTGGTATGGTTTAGTTTGATTTAGTTTATTGCCGCCTGTAGCAAGGTACAGTAAAATGCTTTTGTTGTGTGCTAACCAGTTAGCAGAAAGACTGTACATGATTACAATCAAGCCGTCCACAGTGTTCAGATGCATGAGAAAGGGAATGACGTTTAGTGCAAGATGAAGTGCAGTAAAGTCTGATTAAAGATAGTCTGAGGGTCTCCAATGAGGAAGATAGTAGTTCAGGACTGTTCTCTAATTGTTGTTAGGCTGGTTCAGTTGCCTGATAACAGCTGGAAAGAAACTGCCCCTGAATCTGGAGGTGTGAGTTTCACACTTCTGCACCTCTTCCAGTTGGGATAGGGGAGAAAAGGGAGTGATCAGTTGACTCCTTGCCTCCATAACCGACCTTATAACCAACCACAAGTTGCCTCCATGACCGATTTTTTCCTCCTCTTTACTGAAATGATCGACAGATATAGGATACACCCACCAGTGTTAAGAGCTCATTGGTGTTCTATTCAATCTTCACCCATCTTGAATGTATAAGCAGTGTTTTCCACCATAAAATCTTCATTTCTTACCCGTGTGTGACATTCACCTTTGCGCACTTTCTAGCAGAGATCAACAAAGTGCGATTAGAGATCAGAGACCTTTCCCCTGTCTTTCTAGTGATTTGGAGGTTAATTAATAGCCATCTCCATGATACTTTGTCTATTGGATGGGCAAATATAGCACAGCGGCTGCAATTGAGAGTTACTAAAATAGAACAAGACTGATGGCTACAGATTATTTACAACACGTATTGTAAAATTGTACTATTTATTGCCAGAAGTTGTTACAATGTGTGAAAAGCAGGAGTAAATTGGGGAATAAACAAGTGCTAATGCATTATATTTTGAAAAAATATGTTAATCTTAAATTGTGTGTATCTTACAGTCCACTTGGGCTTCTGAATCAGTGTGGAATTCTATCAAGTTGCATTATAAAATATAAATGTGATTCTCCTTTCCGCTCCCACTTCTAAATTCATACGGACTTATGCCTGAGTGTTGTTGTACTGAGTACAAGTTAGATACCGCCACATCCTTGCCATTGTTTCAGGATATTAATCAGAATGATCAATCTTCACAGATGTCAATATAATTGTTCTGCTGTAGTAAAGATACTGCTTTAATGCTTACGCATAATCCGGACTGGATTTTGATTGCATTGCAAGTTGCAGCATGGAAACAGATCATTCAGCCGACCATCAAGAGTCACGAGCGTTTTGTTCAGGTAGTTTTGGAGCGGGAAGTGTTCACCACATTTTGCAATCTTCTTCGTTCCTGGGCATTCGAGTTGCTGAATCAGGCATTTAATATGCTCTCCACAAATCAGCTGTAGAAGTTCAAGTGAGTATTTGTCAACATGCTGAATCTCCTCGATCTTCCAACAAGCTGTTTTACAGTGCAGATTTATGCCGAAGGCCAAATGTGTTTTAGTTTCAGCAGTGTTTTTCCACAGCCGTGTTGTTTCATCTCAGTGAGGAGAGTTTATGCTGCAGTAACAGGCATTTGACCCAACCATTTCTGTGGATATTTAACATTAGCATGAGTACATTTTGAATCCCATGTGTATATTCTGTTCCCCTAGCACATTTTATTCCCCATTTTCTTCAAGTAACCTATTCTTATAAATTGTCACAAGGATGTGATTTTAAAGCAACTTGCTCGGTTGACTATATCTGGCAGGGGTTTAAGCTGGCCCAGCTTGTGCCAGGAAAGGCCAATTTGTTTTGATTACAACCTGTTCCTCTAAGCAGACACCAAGTAAACCCAACTAAATGTTTTAATATATCTGCCTGCTCCCAATAACACTTCAGTGAGCCAACTCCAATTTTAACTCCATGGCCTGGATGGGAAGCCATGGAAGCTGAAGTCGGGGGGGGGGGGGGGGGGGGGGGGGGGGAAATCCAATCACCAGATGAAGCTCAAATATGTTAATTCACCTTAGGCTTTGGGAGGAGCAGTATTTCAAACAGGATCCAGGAGAAAAGTTTAGAATCTTAGGATGGACACAACCAACATCATGATTTTCCACCATTTCTTGCTGCTATGGTAACTGTTCAATTGGTCATTCTGGTTGCTCTACTCAGTTTCAGGGAGCTGTAGAGCACTCTGGCAGCCACAAGATTTCACATGCCTTGCCATGGAAATGTTTACAAGCTACATTAGCATTTAATGTGTTTATATGAAAGGAACTAAAGTAGGTGGTATCGTGGATGGTGAAGATGTTTATCAAAAATTATGACAGGATCTTGATCACCTGGGCACGTGGGCTGAGGAATGGCTAATGGAGTTTAATGAAGATAAGTGTGAGGTTTTATATTTTGGGAAGTCAAACCAGGGCAGGACCTTTACAGTGAGGGTTATTGTGCATAAGGACCTAAGAATGCAGATATATTGTTTCTTGAAAGTGGTGTCCCAGGTAGATAGGATGGTCAAGAAGGCTTTTGGTACATTGACTTTTATCAGTCAGGGTATTGAGTATAGAAGCTGGGGTGTTATTTTACAGTTGTACAGGATGTTGGTGAGGCTGTATTTGGAGTATTTTGTTCAGTATTGGTCACAATGCTACCGGAAGGATGTCACTAAGCTAGACATGCACTAAGCTAAGATGCCACTAAACTGAACGTGTAGAAGAAATATGAGGATGTTGCAATGAAATGAGGGCCTGAGCTACAGGGAAAGTTTGGGCAGGCTGGACTTTCTTGGAGCATAGGAGTCTGAGGGGTGATTTTATACAAGTGCATAAAATCATGAAGATGGTTGTTAGGATGAATCCACAGTCTTTTATCCAGGGTAGGGGAATCAAGAACCAGGGCCATTAATATAAGGTGAGATGGGCAAGATGTAATAAGAACCTGAGGAACAACATGTTCACCTTGATGGTGTGTATATGGAACGAGCTGCCAGATGAGGTAGTTGAGGCAGGTATTATAACTGCATTTAAAAGACAATTGGATAGGTTCATGGATAGGAAAGGTTTTGAGGTTTTGACATATGGGCCAGATGTCAGCAAATGGGACTAGCTTAGATGGCGTACCTTGTTTGGCATGGATGGGTTGGGCTGACGGGCCTATTTCTGTGCTGTATGACTCTATAGCTCTATCAACGACTGTGAAGTTATTCTTCTTCAGAATAGTCAGAATGATTCTTCTTCTGAATCAGGGGGGACTGCCAGAGAAAGGTGTGGAAGGATACACAATTATGACTATCAAAAGTGATGGATTGTTCAGTTCAGTTCAGTTTTTTTTGTCATATGTAGGTTAACACAGGGTCAACGGTACAATGAAATGTTTTTGACAAGACAGCGGGTCACCTCACCAATGATATTACAAGGATAAAATTATGATTGATATATGGATAGGAAGGTTTAGAGAGATATAATCATCATAATCACAATCATACTATATTAGTCAAGTATGTTTTGCAACATATGAGGAGTTTGATTTGCCATACTGTCATACCAATAAAAAGCTACAAGACACACCAAATACATTTTAACATAAACATCCACCACAGTGACATCCACATTCTTCACTGTGAAGGAAGGCAAAAAAAAAGTTCAATCTCTTGCCTCCTTTGTTCTCCCGCGGTCAGGGGCCTCAAGCCTTCCATTTAGGGGCCGATCTTGGCTCCCGTAGCTGGCGGTCGGGCACTCCGCGTCGGGGCAATCAAGCTCCCACATTAGGGGTATCTCAGCTCCCCTGTGCCGGGCGATCAGACCCCGGGTCAGGGCTGGTCGAACCTCCTGCGACTTTCGAGCTTCCCGACATCAGTCTCTACCTGAGGCTGCGAGCTCCTCGATGTTGAAATGCACAGGCCACAGGTTGGAATGTCAATCACAGGCAAGGGATCGCAGGCTCCGATGGTAAGTCCACGGCCCCGTAGTGGGGCTCAAAGTCAGTCTCGAGCAAGGCTGCGAGCTCCACGATGTTAGGCCGCAGAGCGACCAGAGATACGACCCGGAAAACAATTGCATCTCCAGCAAGGTAAGAGATTGAAAAATGTTTCCCATGAACTGCCCCACCCACCCTCCACCTCCTACCCCCACCCCCCTCCCTCCCCCCACCCCACACCACCACACCATCCCACTCAGTCTCTGAAAGATGGAGGAAGCCAGAGGAAGCCAGTGCTCTGAATAGCACTCAACACATGTCTACTCAACTGTGAGTGCCCTTAATGTGGTTCAATAAATGCTTAAAAAAGTGTCTCTATTGGTTCTAAAATGCTTGCAAAAAGTGTCTCCATTTGTTCTAAAATGCTTGCAAAAAGTGTCTCTATTGGTTCTAAAATGCTTTCAAAAAGTGTCTCTATTGGTTCTAAAATGCTTGCAAAAATTGTCTCTATTCTAAAATGCTTGCAAAATGTGTCTCTGTTGGTTCTAAAATGCTGCCTGGCCAGAGTGACTGAGCTGCCTGGCCAGAGTGACTGAACTGCCTGGCCAATGACTGAGCTGGCTGGCCTGAGTGACTGAGCTGCCAGCCCAAGAATCCATTCGGCCCACAATGTCCATACTAGCCCTCTGGAAACCAGTCCCTTTGACCCACAACACACATACTAGCGCTCCAGAAAGCCCCCTCCCCCACTGGCCAGCAATATTGGAATTGGTGGAGAGGTGGAATGTTGCATTGGGGGACCAGCCCTCCCGTGTGAAGCTGCGACCCACTGGGTCCCACTTAGCCTAGTATAACTCTAAACTTCTGCATCTTGGTCTTGGGGCCTCCATCTGCAAATGGCTTCCGTACGCCTTGACTGGCAGACCTCAGTAGAATAGAATTGGCCACAACATTTCCTCCTTCCTGCCCTCAACACTGGAGCCCCTCAAGGTTGTATGCTCGCCCCCTTGCTCTATGCCGTGTGTACACGATTTACTCTCTGAGCTTTATGTGAACAAGAATTCAGCTGAATGTTTCACTTTGGTATAAACACATTAAATGCTAATATTGCTTAAAAACATCTCCGTGTCAGTCTGAAGAATGGTCTCGACCCGAAACGTCACCCATTCCTTCTACCCAGAGATGCTGCCTGTCCCGTTGAGTTACTCCAGCATTTTGTGTCTATCTTCCAGGTCAAGACATGTGGCATCACCATGACTAAAATTAAGCAACACTTTTTTTCCTGTTTTGCATATTTTACAATAAGCAGAGTCCCTTTAAAAGAATATCTTCCAGAAATCTTTCAGATACTCAAACAAAAAGCAGCCCATGACCATTTTGATTCCATTTTTTTCTGGCAAAACTCAGCTGAATGCTGAAAATGTGGCCTGGCCAACATTTTCAAATTAGAAATTATGTAATTATCGAAGATCCAGCTTTTAGACTGCATCTTTATAAAAAAAAATAGAGGCCTAAGAGTTTCTGAATCACTCTGTATATTGAATTCTTTAAATCTCCCATGGTTTATCCAGAAACAGGCCCCATCAACCCAAACCCCTGCCTAAATACAGGCTCCAGCAATCCAATTTGTTAATCATCTCCATGGCTCTAACCATTCAATGGTATAAGCAGACATGACTGGCTTGTCATTCAGACACCTCTACACAGTCTGGAACATTTGTGGTCACACTGGTTTTTATAGTCGTAATATTTTCAGGTATTTTAGTCGGGGAAGTACAAAGCTGCTTTTGATCTCTGGAAGCAGAGCTTAAATTATGTTTTTGGCTTTCTGCATTGGAAATAGTTTTTACAGAGGGAATTTGCTATTTTTCACCGAGTTATTTTCTCAACCCACTTTGCCTGTTCTTGCCTTCCTGACCCATTGTCCAGCTGTGCCTGAAAGAAGGAGCTGCTCCCTGGTATCTGCCAGTGTTATGCTTGACTGAGTCACCAGTAGCAAAAGTGAAGTGACTTCCTATGCAGTAACAATGGGCCTAAAGCTTCCCTCAGCAGCAAGTTCACTCCTGCTCGCCCTAACTGACGTCTGGATAAAGCATAGCACTCCCATGGATCCACTGAATTTAAAGTCAGGAATAGCAAGTCCTGATCCAGAAAGAAGAGGTATATCATTGGGCGGGCCAGCGGCACAGTGGCGCAGCGGTAAAGTTCCTGTGTTACAGTGCTTTCAGCGCCAGAGCCCCAGGTTCGATCCCGACTACAGTCCTGTTTGAACGGAGTTTGAACGTTCTCCCTGTCATTGCATGGGTTTTCTCCGAGATCATCGGTTTCCTCCCACACTCCAAAGACGTACAGGTTTGTAGGTTGATTGCCTTTGTATAAATGTAAATTGTCCCTAGTGGGTGTAAGCTGGTGTAAAGATGCGGGGATCTCTGGTCGGCGCAGACTTGGTGGGCCAATGGGTCTGTTTCCGCACTGTATCTCTAAACTAAACTAAACTAGACTAAACTAAACTAAACATAGGAATGGGGTTGTTCATGACATACCTCGTAATGAGGATCAGCACAACAAACCGCACCCAGCAAAGACAAGCCCCAGCTTTACTTGCTGTCAAAGTCATGCAGGGTCTTTAAGTGGTTCTAATTAACCTGCTAATTAAGCTAGCTAAGGCCAGAAGAAAGTGGGCAGGACATCATGAAGCAGATGGCACCACTCAACCCCAAATTGGAGTGAACACGATAGATAGATAGATAGATAGATAGATAGATAGATAGATAGATAGATAGATAGATAGATAGATAGATAGATAGATAGATAGATAGATAGATAGATAGAAGCTTTAAAAAATAATTGAAAAATGTAACAATTATACAATTAAAAAAAAATTAAATGTTAATGAAATAATTTTAAAATATTCTCAATGTAATAGGAACATGAAAACTAAATTAATTGAAAAAGTAAATTATCTAATTCATAACATTCTCACTTTTGTCTGCACAAATAATCGGGTTACATGGTCCTGATCGATCAGTGGGTTCACCAGTTTACATGCCAACTGAAAAGATTGGTGAACCTGAAGATTGACAACTATGATTAAAGAGATTCCCAATATATTTAATACATACATTAAAAAAATGATGGTAACTGGGGAGGGGGTAGGACTACTCAAGGACAAAGCAGGGAATATTTGCTTGTAGCCAGAAGATGTGGGCAAAGCATTAAACAAGTATTTCGGACCAAGGAGAAGGACATGAAGGATAGCAAGATCAAAGAAGGGTATGTTGATAAATCAGGACATGTTCATATCAAGGAGAAAGAGGTGTTGGGTCTCTTGATAAACCATGAAGATGAAGATGTCCCCAGAGCCTGGAAGAAATTATCTCAAGTCATTGGGAGGACAGAGAAGAGATTGCTGGAGCCTTGACTGCGATCTATGTATCTTTATCCTCAGATGAGGTCCCAAAGGTCAGGATGTTGTTCCGCTCTTTAAGAATAGGGACAAAACAGGAAATTATAGGCTGTTGAGCCTTGCATCAGTTGTAGAGATGAAAAAATATACCATTGCCATTAAATACTTCACAGAATGAAGATGAGCACAGAATGATGGATCCTTTGATAATAATAGCCAGGAACCTCAACCAGTCCAACCTCAAGAGTGTGCCACAAAAATACTCCCAATATAGCCTCTGTACCACCAGAGGGCCAAACACCCTTGCCCACTGCTACTCAGCTCTAAAATACACTTATCGCTCCATCCCAGGACTGCATTTTGGAAAGTCTGACTACCTAGATGTACTTCAACTCCCTGTTTACGATGAAAAACAGAAGCAGGAGAATTTGATCAATTTTCAAGGACATATATATGAATACGCCAATGCCGTCACAAACGTCATCAGTAAGTGTGTAGAACCAAAGCAGACAATACAAATGTTCACCAAACGAAAACCATGAATGAACTGTAAGATCCATTCTCAAGGAAGTCCAAGTCTGTAGTATTTAAGTCAACTGATCCTGAGAGGTACAAAAAATGTATTAATGATCATTGCAACGCCTTCAATGATTCTAATGGGGAATTCTGGACCAAGCTGGAGTCCCATCATAATCCCAACCAAATTAATCTCCAAACTCCTGGATCTAGGAGTCAGCACCCCCATTGGAAGCCGGATCCTTGACGTCCTGACCGATAGACTATAACCAGTGAGAAGGGTACAAAACATCCCCCATGCTAATTCTTAACACCAGCGCCACACAAGGATGCGTTCTCAGTCTCTTACTGTACTTCCTATACATTCACAGCTGTGCTGCCAAGTTTCACTTTAACTCCATTAACAAGTTTGCAGAGGACACCATCACGAACAATGATGAGACAAAGTGTAGAAAGATAGAAAGCCAAAAAAAAACAGTGTCAAGGTACCAACCACTTCCTCAATGTCAGCAGGATGAAGGAGCTATTTTTTGAACTCAGCAAATGTGGTAGTGTACAAGCCCCAGATGTGGAGCTGGTCAATAGCTGCATATTCCCATGAGTAAATATAACCAACAATTTGCCCTGGACCAATTTCATTGAAGCTACATCTATGAAAAAACACTAACACCTCTACTTCCTCAGACAACTAAGGAAGTTTGTCATTCCTCCAATTATTCTTACCAACTTCTACCAACAGGTGCACTGTGGAAAGCATCCTATTGCGATGTATCACCACTTGGTTTGGCAA
Organism: Raja brachyura; assembly: GCA_963514005.1. The sequence continues at coordinate 44,600,192 of OY740788.1, forward strand.
CTGCTCTGCCCATGACCGCAAGAAATTGCAGAAAGTTGTGGATAAAACCCAGTCCATTAGACAAACTAACCCCCCATCGACTCTATCTACACTTCACGCAGTCTTGCCAAACTAGCCAAGATAATCAAGGACCATTTGTACCCTGATCAGTTTTCTCTTTCCCCTCTCTGGTCAAACAAAAGATACCAATGTTTGAAATCTGCATCAACGAACTCATGAAGAGCTTCTTCCAAGCTGTTATCAGCTAAATGTAAAGTCCTGATCTCCCAACTAACCTCATTTTACATCAGAGTCACGTGAGTGACTACGTGAAGAAGGCCGTCAGCCCACATGCGCGTCATTACGTCCACGTATGGCTCCGCGACTGGCTAGCAGGTGAGCTGCTCCTCCAGCGGTAAGCGGTAAACATGAAGGTAAGTTTCAAACTTATTTTTCAGGCTGTGCTTTTACTTTGCAGGAAGCTCTCTGCAGAGTTCCTGCTGGATGTCGTTCCGGGAAATCCCAACTCCACGGGGAAAGCCGGCTCGCGGGGAAACCCGGAAGTGGAGACCGTGAGGTATCCCGGCTCCGCGAAGGAAACCCTGCTCGGGGAAACCCGGAAGTGTAAACCGTGAGGTATCCCAGCTCCGCTCGGGGAACCCAGCACGGGGAAATCCGGCTGCGGAGACTGTGGGGTATCCCGGCTCCGCGAAGGAAAACTCGGCTCGGGGAAACCCGGCCATAGAGACCACCGGCTGCGGAAGCCACGGGAAATCCGGGCTCCGTGGGAAATACTGGCTCGGCAGGCCAGTTAACATTGAAACAGTCTGGCCAGGAGGATTCACATTCTGCAGTGGGAGCGTCTTCTTTTGCAGTGGGAACGTTTTTTTTGCCGGATAGAGCATCTGATGGAGAGATGCTCCACCTGATACTCCAAGGAAGGGACTAATATCAGCGCGGGTCCCAGGGGCACGCGGCAGCGCCTGGTACAGGGCTGCATTATATCTCCCTCTCTGAGGAGGGGAGCTAAGCAGTCGCAGTTTGGTGGTATGTCATGAGGGAATTTTCCACGACACGCCACCATGGAAGGACCTGCAGCAGCGTCTGTTGCAGGGCTGCATTAGATCTCCGTCTCTGAGGAGAGGAGTATAGGCAGTCAGTGTGTGACTGACTCCAAATTCAGATGTATATCCATGAAACATACTGGAGGGCATGCGTGAGGTCAGACTTCTGTCATGGCATTAAGGATTGCGATATCCACGCAAACGGAGGAGCCGCTGCAAGGAAAAGTTGGCTTCCAGCCTATGGCAGAAAACCTGGAGTTTGGTAAGCATCTATGACCTCACGTCACATCATTACAGAGTGCCAGCAGCACTGAAGCTGGTGGCAGCTTGAAAACTGATCCTCTGGGCAGAGGTCTTTTAGGCCAATGCCCAAGCCAGCCCCGAGGGAAAATGTGCAATCCACGCACCCCAGCTGTCCTATCATCCAAATTCATGGATGGAATCAAAACCTGAGGACGGTTACAGAACTCACACGGGGTGTGTGGACTAGTTATGTGTGGTAATAGATTACACTGTTTTGCACGTATGTCAAGACATTAGGTTCACCGAAGATATTTGGAATTTAGCTGGATGGGCAACGATAGCAGTTAAAGCGTTGCGAAATGGGCTAACTTCAGCTTCTAGGTTGTTTACCAAATTACCAAGCCAGTGCTTGGGCTGCTCAAAGCTTGAAGATACATATTTATGGCCTATCTGGATGATATTCTAAAAACGATGAATCTTGCTAAATTGCTGTTTTCAGCCACAAAACTCATATTTTAGAAATTGGAGTTTTTCATCCATCCAGTTAAATTTAAGTTGATACCAACTAGAGTTATAGATTGCGATGTACCTTTAAATCTATTAATTGTCTGTGACTCCGCCCTAAGGCAAGAGATTGTGGCCAGTGTAAATTTGCAATTTAGTGGTCATTTTCAACAGGTCTATGCGATTACCAGCTGAATCTACAAGTGACAATGATGGACAAACAGTATTCAGCATTGCTCCAGTATTTTTGGTCATTTTTTACCAATCCATCAGTTATGTGGTATCAACTACCTAATATTACTAGGTGCATTCTATGGGTTAAAGGCTTATTGTGTGAATATCAATTCTGCATGCTCACCTACAAGTTGACACACTACAGTGGTGGCATATTTTAATCAAATGGGTTCAATTAAGTTAATATCCCGTGATATTTTATCTAACCTCATTTGGCGCTGGTGTATCATCACATTAATCAATGACAACACAATGAATATTGGATCACAAAGTATTTAATGACATTATGTCTTGATGGAACACCAAATATGGATTGCTTGCATCTAGTCTCAATCAACAGTTACAAAATTATCTGGCATAGCGGCAATTCTCAGGGGCAGTGGTGATGGATGCATTCTCGCTACACTAGGGAGGAATGTTTGTTATATTTTCCTCAATTTTTTGCCTCATCAGTCGGTGCTTGCTTAATAACCAGCAAGACTCCGCCTCAGGCGTGATAGTGCCTGACTGGCCTACACAGCCATAGGTCCACTCATACTGCGAAAGACAACAGAGCCTTTATGGCTGTTCCCAAACGCAAGATATGCTGGTTTACCCCGTGACTGGGGAGAACTATCCTCTGCATGAACGAATCAAATTGTTGGGTTGCAGACTATGAGAAGACTTTTTCTGGGGTACAGGCTGTCAGGTTGTATGGTGGATGTAATCGCTACGGCCTAAAGAGATAGTACCAAGGAACAGTACATCGCCTGTATCAAGGAATGGTAAGGGTCCTGTTTACAGTCCAATATATCGTATGACACGGTACGTTTAACAGATGTCTTGGTATTCCTCTCAAAGCTATATTTCACGAGAGATGGAGTTATACATATTATGCCAGTAGTGCCTTGTGGTCCTACTTCCTGCTGGGGTCGGCACACCACGCTGTCAGGTCTCGACTTCTGATATCCAGATTTATGAAGGGTATTTTCAACTCAATTTCACTCCAGACCCAGGTACTCAGAGATATGGGATGTTATGTCCTGCTGACGCTGCGTCGCCAGTGGGCTCCAGCTACATTCCTGTCCTCGGTCTATTCACTTACAAAGTGGTTATCCTCATGGACCTTTGGTTGTGTGTGTGGTCACACATCTACAACAGTCATTATGTCACCTAAAGTCTTAGAGGCTCTGAACTGGCAATGTTGTTAGTTACAACAAAAAAAAACCTTATAAGGCTGTAACAACATCAGCAGCGAGTGTTGTGAATGTTTTGCTGAACCTCATCCTAGTGGCTGCAGGATGGCCAAACTAGCGAATTTCTAAATGTGTTATAACAAACCCATTTGCCAGACCAGGGGTATTTGCCAACACTATTTTAGGTTCTATATTTTAATTCCTCCTGGATGAGTGGGATTACTATTATCATCATTAAAAAGCACCAGCATGTTTCAATCTATGTCATGCTTTATTCACTTTCACTCATCCCTGGTCAATTGATGCAGTGTGTGACGCATGGACTCGTTTCCACGGCATGAAATCACAGAGCTTCAAAATCTTCACATAGTCACTCACGTGACTCCGAAGTAAAATAGTAAGATTAAATGAGAACTTACCAATTTGAAGTTTGATCTTTATTTTATGAGGAGTTACAATGAGGGATTACGTGCCCTCCCCTCCCAACCCTCTGTCATAAAGGTCAGCTGATAGTTCTAAGTTCTCGAATCTTACTATATTCAGTTCATCAACTGTTATCTGTGCTTTCACACCGCTGCTTTGAAGATTGATGCGCATGTGGGCTGATGGCCTTCTTCATGTAATCCCTCATCGTAACTCCTCATAAAATAAAGATCAAACTTCAAACTGGTAAGTTCTCGTTTAATCTTGCTATTATGGCTCTTGCATTTTTCTTTTATCTGCACGTTCTCTGTGGCTGTAACACTATATTCTGCACTCTGGTATTTTTCTTTTTGTACTATCTATTATACTTGTGTATGGCTTGGTTGTACTCCTGACTAGTATGACTGAACTGGATGTAAAAACATTTTTTTTACTGTGTCCCAATACACATGACAATAATAAACAATTTATAGAGTTAGATATAGCTCTTAGGGCTAATAGAATCAAGGGATATGGGGAGAAAGTAGGAACGGGGTACTGATTTTCACCTCATCTCCTTCAAAAAAGAATGTCCTTTAATTCTGAGGCAATGGCCTCTAGTGAAAACATCCCTCTTGTGGGAACATCCTCTCCACATCCACTCTATCCAAGCCTTTCACTAATCTGTATGTTTCAATGAGATTCTCCCTCATTCTTCTAAACTTCAGCGAATACAAGCTCAGTGCCGACAAACGCTCATCTTAGGTAACCTACTCATTCCTGGGATCATTCTTGTAAACCTCCTCTGGACCCTCTCGTGAGCCAACACACCGTTTATTGAATATCGGTGAGGGCGCTGCAAGCCGACAGCCCTGCCAGCAGCGTGTTAGTTTTTTCTACTTTTATTGTTTTTTGAGTGTGTTTTAATGTATGTTTTTAATGTTTCTCTGTGTGTCTTGTGTGGGGGGTTGTGTGGGGGAGTAAGGGGAAAACCGGTTCTGTCGCCCCCTCCACAAAGAGGCGACTTTTTCCATGTCGCCTCCCCCGTGGCCTAACATCGGTGCGGCCTTTCGCAGAGACACGCCGGGGCTTCAGCTGCGGACACAGTGTGGACTCTCATTGCGGAGCAGGCGAGCCAGAGGGGAGCGCTCCGTTTGCTGGCCCACGACAGCCTGAAGTCTGGGTCTGCAGAGCTCCAGCCGGTGTGGCGTCCTGGGCCTGGGATCCTCGTTGGGGACCCCGGAGGAGAAGAGCTCCGACCACCGGCCCGCGGCCAACTTCTACCATGGATGCGGTGAGGACTTACCATCTACCGCGGACTCGCCGGGGACCCCTGGAGGGGAGCTCCGACCACCGGCCCTGTGGTCTGCGGTGCTTCTGGCTGCAGCGTGGCGGGGACTTTAGATCTTCGACCGCCGGCCTGCGGCCTACACCAACCTGAAGCTGCGGTCTCCGGTGGGGAGGCACCGATTCGGGACTTACCTGGACTTTACCTTATCTACTCATCTGGACGCCCGCAGCGGCGGCTGCGGAGGGTTGAGGTCCCTACCATGGGGGAAAATGGAGGAGGACTGGCCAAATTTTGTGCCTTCCACCACAGTGATGAATGCTGTGGTGGATGTTTATGTTAAATTTTTATTGTGTTTTTGTGTGTTCTTTTTCATTGTACCACTGCTGGCAAATTCATTTCATTTGCACTTTATGTGCAAACGTCGAATAAAACAGATTGATTGATTGATTGCAGGGCATGGAGGGAAACAGATGATGTACAGGGAGATGTACAGTTTAAATTGATATAACGTTCGGCACAGACATTATGGGCCGGAAGACCTGCTGCCATAATGTACGTCTATGTTCCATAGTCAGTTTTGGAGATTCAGAATTTAGAAACGTTGAGATTTGCTGGGATATCCATGCTGCTCATTCAAAGAACAAGTCCCAGCCAGATTCCAGCATATGCAGTTCCTTGTATCTCGATAATACAATTCTCATCCTTGTTTTTAAAACCCACCATAGCTTTTCCTCTGTGTCCTGATTATTTTAGGTAACTTCGCCCTGCACATTCCAGGAAATCAACCTTCTTTGTCCTCGTTTCTGGAACTCTATTACTAACTATTTCTCTCTTCACCTATCTCTCCTGCTTTAGGAACCTTTGTAAAATCCATTCAAGCAAGTATTTCATCAGCTGCCATCCTCTGGTTTCCTCTGGTTTGCTGTCTTTATTTCTGTTTGATTTTGCTTCTGTGAAACACCTTGAGGCATTGTGGAGAATTAAAGACGTTTGATAAATGCAAGTCATGTTGCAGAATTGGAATCAATTTGTTAAAGAAAGACTTTCGTTGCTTTGAAGTCAATCCTTTTAAAACGATTTACCTGGCTCATGGCTTTCTGCTTCCATAATTGTAAATCATACAGATTTTGATCATTCAATGTCTAAGCTTGCATTCCAATGTATTGCCTGGGTCATTTACCTCAGCCAGGTCAAGATGTGCAATAACTCTCTTTGTTACTCTGATTCAATGGATCATGAAGCAGCCATGATGTTTAGTAATTCAAAAAGCAATCCACTTGGGTATTCCTAATTTGTATTTGGTTGATTTAGGCTGAATGTTACTATGACAAATTGACAGAATAATTAAGTGCCTTGCCAGAGGAGATTTGTTTTATTTGGCATCATGTCCAGCTCGTGCATTGTGGGCTGAAGGGCCAGTTCCTATGCTGTGCTGTTCTATCACATGCAGCAGATAATCTCACAATGGACAGATTGGATTCCAGCATTAGAAGGTTTTTCATATGAAAGGTATCTAATCGTGATACATTTTGTGACAGGATTATTTTACTAACTCTTTAGTTATTCTGTGTATGGACTGCACCACTTGCTGTCTTCACCCATAAGTGAAATACATTGTGTATGGAACGTATTGCTTTGCCTTGAATTCAGTCATGTCTCATATATGCCTGCAAAATTATCATCTTAAAATTAAATCTTCTTGTATATGATTTGCATGTGCAAATTTTGCATTAATCAGCTTAACCCAGTGTTAATCATGCTTGCAATCACTGATGTAACCATGCCCAGCCAGAAACTGCATTAGCTATTTCTGGTCATGATGCATGGCAGTGCATCTAATGTGCACGTGACAGTAAACTAAACTAAATCTTAAGCTAATAGCTTCATGGTGACCACTTCCATGACAACTGAAAGATATGTCCCACAATCTTATGTTGCCACTCAGAAAATCAGAAAATCAGCACAATTCAACTAGTCATCAAAAATTGTGAATTCAAAGGTCCCTCATGGACTTTACTGTTATGTTCACACCATGTGGTTTCATCAGGTAAGCTATTCTGCTATTGTAATGTGGTGCCATTGATTTCAATAGACCTCTATTTTTAGAAGCAGGTTGTAAAGCTGTAATGGCAAATGTTTAGCTCTATGATTCATGACAAATGTCTTCCCTTGTGCCGTTTTTTGGCCTACTGGGAAAGACTGAAGGAATCTCCTTGAGTAATGTGCACACCAGCTGACTGAAAATTGGAAGCTGCAGCAGAGGTTGGCAAGTCATTAGTTTGATGTATGGGTTATGGGAAGAACTAGCACCAGGCCCACAATACAGCACTTTTCAGTTATGAAATATAATAGTAAGTTAAAATTGATGCACTCAGGGCATCACTCGGAGATTATGTGGAATGGTTTCCTTGCTTCCTTTTCTGCACTTGCATCAATTAAGTAAAAATTGAGCAGGTCCTGTTACAGTCCGGAGCGTTTTCCATGAGTTACTACTGAAAGGAGAAATTATTGAGTGATTGGTTGCTTGATAGATTAATTGATTTTAAGTCACAGCATGGAAGTAGACCTTTCAGCCCACTGAGTCCATATCAATCTGTTCACATTCGTTCTAGAACAGCACTAAGTGCTGGAGTAACTCAGCAAGTCAGGCAGCTTCGCTGTAGGGCATGGATAGGCATTGTTTTGGGTCTGGTCTGAAACGTCACCTATCCATGCCCTACACAGAAGCTGCCTGACCTGCAGTTATGCCAGCACTTTGTGTTCAATACAAAATTGCAACACCTGCAGTTCCTTGAGTTTCCACACTAGTTCTATATTATCACAATTTTGTATCCACTAGGGGCAATTATCAGAAGTCAATTAACTTACAGTCTTCACCATTTGTAGTTGACTACATAAATGGCTGTCCAGATGAATCGAAAAGTAGTAAATGCATCTCATTTATAACATTGTTTACCCCTTCCCATGCAACAATTTGGAATGTGTCACACTTTAAACACTGGGGAACTATCACTGCCATTGGACATTTGTGCCAACCATGGGTTCAAGAGATGGCAAGATCTTGAACTAATCCGAGGATCTCTTCTCATGAAACCCAAAAGCAGATGTTCAGTAAGCAAACCACAAGATGTGATCATTACTGATCTGTTCACCTCAACAGAAGAATTCTAGTTATATTTACATTCCAAGGGAATATTTTCCTCTGGGCTCTTTGGAACTCTTCTCCAAACCAGAACGTGCCCTGTGTAAAAAAAATCCATGTGTAGACAATTGTATGTGATTGAGCATGAAGGAAATCCACAAATACCAGAAGTGTTTAAATGCAATGCCACAAAACACCATCTATTTTGAATACATTCTCGATTGAGATAGTATTTGGGGTCAAGAAACAGAATTGTCTTTACTTTTGGAGAGCTATTTAATATGAGAACAAATAATGTCAGTGGCATTCAGCATCTATAAAGTGCCAGGAAAATTCATGGTTTATATGCATGCTTTCTTGACAGTTATCTCATAGATTTATGCTACTAACTGACTGGGATATTTTGTTTCTATGTGGCACACATTTTTGAAAAATATGCCATAAAGTTACCTAAAAAAAAGAAAACACTGGAAAGCTATTCAGGGTAGATTGACAGGAAAAAAGTATGTTAACATTTTATGGCACCAAAGCAAAATGATCTGATAAAGGTTTCTGACCTGTGACTGGGACCTCTGCCACCATGGGGTGATTAGGGCCCTGGTGGAAACTTGGCTGTTGGGCAATGACCCAGTCAACCCAAAGTGTTTCCTCTCCACCTGGCTACATCTTAACTACTTGCCTCTGCCAACCCTCACTGCCGCAGGCCAGGTTACTGAGATGCTGGTGTAGCTCCTTTCATCAAATCACACCATGATCTGGCATATTCTCCTTATTTCATCTTGTTCCCTCAGCCCTCCTACCTCTCATTGAAAACCTTCAGGTTGTACCACCTCTTCAATGGAGACACATGTATAGCTCTCCTCCTTCAGCCCACTGATATCAACCTTTATCTCAAATTGTCATCCCTCTCTGAGTTCAATGTTCCCTGTTCCTTCCATAGACTCCCCCTCAATGCACATCCATGGCCACTGTTCCAGCTTTGCTCTCTTCTAATTGTTTGAATTGTCTGCCCCCTTTGACCACTTCATTGTACTGCTTACATTTGATCAGCTACATCTCCACTGAATACTGGAACATCTCTCTTGATTTTCTTCCAGCTGCACATCCTACTCCAACCTTCCTGGCTTCCATAATTCCGGGAACTATTCTCTCTCCACAGCTCCAGCCCTCATCTCATCAAACCTCCCCCTTATCACGCATGCTCTCAGGAACACAATACTTAACGTCTCTGACCAGCAAACTCTTTCTGTATCTCCATCTTGCGTTGCTCTCCTCATTCCTTTAATCCCAATCTCCTCAAACAAATTCATGCCATTTTGTTTTATCCCATCAAGGTGAATACTAAGATCATTCAAACAATCAACAACTTCTGTCTCCATCCTGGTGCAGTGATAGCACTTGCAATTGTTGTTTGGGTGATAGCTCTTTGGTCGTGATCTAGGAATAGAAAGCAGCATTAGGGGTTCTAAGCATGATGGTAGAGGGTGGTGGGTGAGGTTGCTGCTGGTGAAATGCAACAAAGGGGGAAGGTAACAATGATTCAATGGTTCAATGGTTCTTTATTGTCACGTGTACCGAGGTACAGTGACATTTGATTTACCATACAGTCATACCAAAAAAAGCAACAAGATACAAAACTACATAAAGATTAAATGTAAACAGCCACCACAGCGGCATGTGAGAACCTCCCAGGGCACACAACATTAGCGGAGACCCACAGCCATCAGTTTAATGTCCGGGTCACACACACGCTCCTTCACCGTGATGTGACCAGAGTTGTACTAACAGCTGTCACTCTCTCTGCAGTCCCTGTGCATCTGAACAGTCAGAAAGCCGTCCACACTCGCACCAGACTCCGGGATGTCCTCATGGCGTGAGGTCCCCGCAAACACAGAGATCATCGTACTCACTGCCATCCCTCCGAGTCCCCACCAGCGCAGGCAGCAGGTCCATCTTGTTTTTAGGCAACCTCACATTCCCCACTGTGATGGAAGGCAAATAACTTTTATCTTCTTTCCCCCTTTTGGAAGGTGAAGATGTGAGGAACTGCAGACGCTGCAACGCAAAGATGCTTTACGATGACCCACTGAATTACTCGAGCACTGTATTTTACTTAGGGAAGGTAACTAATCTATGGTTTTATGCTCATAAGCACCAACTTATCCAAGAAAATCAGCGTTACAACAAAGGGAAACAAATGTCCTTCCTAGTCGTTGTTTCACAAAACACTCATTGTGTATATGAAAAGAGCAATAGACCATGACTGTACTAGAAGGCATCATTAGAGAACAAGACAAACTCATAGTAGGTATGTTACAAAACTTACCTTGAGCAGCGCTGCAGTTCTGCCGCTCCCCGTGTGCGTGACTTTGGCGCCTTTCAGAGGGGGGCGGGTTTAAAGTGCCATTTTTCAACAGACTGGGAAAATCGATCAATGTCGGGCGATTTCGTTGCGGAAGAAAAATCGCTCCGACATTTCATGAATGAAGGTATTTTTAAATTACGCTAAATTATTTATTAACTAGAGTAATATAAAAATCACCTTCAAAAGCCGTGAGTGCCGACAACCGGAAGGATTTTGCGTAGGGGAGAAAAAAAGGTAAATAGTTTATTTTTATATTAAAAGTTGGTTTTTCGGGAGGCTTTAATAATATTTTCATGTTGCGAAATGGGGTACAAAAAAATGTATGAACAAACAGTATTTTTTCTCCCGACTTCACCGCAAACCGCAATGTTCCAATCCACCGCATTCCACTAAAACCCACTCGCTAGTTGATTTAAATGGCCATTAATTTACAGGCATTAAACACTAAATTCCTTCCATTTGGCCCAGAAATTCATGAAAATGAGATTTAAAAATTATGTTATATTGTGGATTATTGTGTGAATGTTATTTGGACACTTAGGCAATTTAAAAAAAGTTTATCTTTTCTTAAGAAATGGATAGATGTTTAGATCTACTCATTGAATTTTGTAATTAGCTACAATTAGGTAACTAACTAATTATATGCTTTAATTTCAGGTCATCCAAGTAAGATTGTTTCATATTTGTTTCAGAATGCTTCAATCTATAATAACTGAAAATTTCATTGAGTTCTCTTAATTTTTAAGAAAGTTATGGGCTTTTAACTGTTCCAGATCACAGCTTTTGAGTTAAGTCAATTGAAAGGCAATGGGGAACAAGATGCTAATTTCCGAGTATGAAAATGGCCATAACTTTCTTAATACTGAAGATATGAAAGTGAATTAGGTGTCAAATTAAACTTCTTTTTATGCTTTATCTGATGGGATAAATTGCAGACTTGATTTTTAAAATCTCAAAATTTTGTAACATTGCTACTCATAGGACCTAAGGCTGGATGAATTGGTTTTCATCTTCCAAAATATCCCAAGGAGTGGATGGGCAAGCACTGAGCAGATGAAGTATAATGTAGGAAAATGTGCTTTGTCCATTTTGGTAGCCAAAATTAAAAAGAAAGAATATTGTGTGAATGGAGTGATTCTGCAGAAATCTGTATTTCAGAGAGGTCTGAATGTGTCACCCGTGACATCCAGAACACTAGCTCATTGATACTGCAAATAATTTGGAAGACAATTAAAATGTGGACCTTTATTACAAGATGCGTGGAGAGTAAAGTTGAGGTAACTTTAATTGCACAACGATTGCACCACACAAAATACTGGCGTGACCGTGCTTGCAGTACTGTATAGAGATTTGGCCTCCTTGTAATGTATTTGTACTGGAGGCGGTTAAAAACGCTTCACTAGGTGTTTGCTGAAATGAAACAATTGCCTCATAACGAAAGGTTGATTGTGCCAGTTGGGTCTACATCTTTGTATTTAGTGAAATGCAAGGAAAAATAAAGATTCTGAAGGGGCTTGGGAGAAATAGATGCTGAGAGGAATATTCTCCTCATGAGATAATCTAGGCCAATGTTTCCGAATACGGGCTCATCCACTGAAAACTTAGATGAGGACAATTTTATTTCATCAGAAGGTTGCAAAACTAAGTTGTTGAGTGCAATCAAGGCTGAGAAAGACAGATTCCTGACTAAAGACACAAGGAACTGCAGATGCTGTATAAAGAAAATAAACACAAAGTGCTCCAGCACTTTGTGTTTATTTTATATTTTTGAATAATATGGAAATCACTGATTACAGGGAACAGGCAGGGAAGTAGAGGCCAAGACCATGGCAGCCATGATCTCATTGAATGGCAGAGCAGGCTCAAACAACCTTGTGACCTTGTCCTGCTCCTATTCCTTATGTTATTATGTGTTTATGCTCTTATGTAATCAAGAGCAGACATTTCTCCCTATTTTTAAAGACAGGAGTCAATTCTACATCAGCACAACGGCGAGTGGATACACCAGGTCACACTCATTATGCCCATTTACTTTTAGTTTGTGGAATTTGTCCAATTTTACGATGCCATTAGCTTCTCCTTACAGTTATAATGACCCACTCACTGGATGCATACACCCAACACCTCATGTAATAGTCAAAGAACCATAAAGTCACTCAGCATGGAAACAGGCCCATCGGCCCATATCATCCATGCTGTCCTGTGGATAGCTCGATTGTAATCATGAATTGTCTACACTGTGGATAGCTCCATTGTAATCATGTATTGGCTGTACTGTGGGTTGGTTGATTTCTGCTGACTGGTTAGCAGGCAACAAAAGCTTTTATCTGTACCTTGGTACATGTGACAATAAACTAAACTCATAAACTAAACTTAATTCCGAACATGATGTTTTGTTTGAGCTGGTCCCATTTGCAGATGTTTAGCTCATATCCCCATAAACCTTTCCTATCCATGTGCCTATCAAAGTGTCTTTTAAATGCTAATCAATATTTAGCTTAGATTAGTTTAGTTTAGAGATAACATGCAAACAGGCCCTTTGGCCTTCAGAGTCCACACTGACCAGCAATCCCCACACACTAACACTATCCTACACACACTAGGGAAAAGTTACAATTATACTAAGCCAATTAGCCTACAAACCTGTACGTCTTTGGAGTGTGGGAGGAAACCAGGATTCCGGAAAAACCCACAAAGGTCTCAGGGAGAATGTACAAACTCCATACAGGCAGAACCCCAAGTCAGGATTGAACCGGATCCCTGGCGCTGTAAGGCACCAACCCTACTGCTACGCCACCATGCAACCCAGTAAACACTATGAACATCCTTCATTCATTATTCCAGCAGTCAAAGATTTAAAACACCTTTAGTAAGAAAAGATGGATTTCCTTCCATTTTAGTTTTCTTTGAGGCCTGAGAGCTTCCACGACCCTTTACCATTCACTATAAATACTGTGGCTTCAGCCATAATCCACATCAGGTGCCAGCTTGTTAAACACTTGTGGAAGATATTCCACATTTCATCAGCCTCCTCCCTCTCTGGATTTCCTCTTGCCTTCCCCGGCCAGTGTTGTACCTGTTTTAAAGTTAATGTGAACACTGCTTTGAAGTCAACGACCAGGAAATGATTTTAGTGCTGAATCGTTGCTTTAAGGAGGCTGAAAGGAGCAGTAGATGCCAGGAACTAGAGAGTGGATAAAAATAACCACTTTCCTACTTCCTTTCCCTCCATCCCTTGAGGTGCCTGGCCTTGCACCTTCCCATTACCACTGCAATGCGCAAGTCACTGTGAGTGCCTTTGTCAAGCACAAATTCGCAGCCTACAACCCAACCTAAAGACTGTTACACGAGTTCTAACATCTGTTTTAGTCCTGAGCAGCATCAGTTGTGAAAAATGCCAATTCTTCCATTAGGAAGAGGCCCCAGTAACACCTTTGGCGGGCAGTGAAGGAATTCCTTGCATCAGGCTCAGATACCAGCTAACAAGACAAGAACATTAAAATGGTATTTAATGTCAACTGATCATTTTTTGAGCTGTTCACTTAAAACTCAGAGTGGCAAAAAAGTGAAACATAAACATGGATCATTATGGTAGTCAAATTAATCGGAAAATGCACTGTGTTAACCACATGCATCCTGTTACATTTACTGCCACATGTTGCACTATAATAGATTCTGGGATTGAAAGCAAGAGTTATTTTTCTTCTTTTTGTCTGAGGAATTTGATTTGCACTTGAACCTGGGTGGAAGTTATAATCAAACACAAATATGGACTGGCAGAAAGCCTTTCAAAATAGTGACTTCATGAATTCGCAACTGTATCAGAAGCCAAAACTACAAAATAATTGGATACTCAAAAGACGGTCAAAAAAAATTACTCAACAAGTTAGGCATTTAAAGAAAATAACACATGGCCTTTAGGTCCTCTGAAGTGGGACTCATTTGAAAAGTAAATATGAAAAGTTCTACTTACGGATTCTGACCCTACTTTACTGCACATCTTAAAAGCGCTGCACCTCAGCAATCAATCGCTCACTATTTTCTGGATTAGATCAGAAATGCACTGCAATTAGTATCACTGCACTTAGAATTTATCACGAGGCTGTTCTTGAAAGCTAAATGGCTGCATCCTGGCCAAAGGTATCCGCCGTGAATTCGGGCTGCTGCTCAGTGTTGAGTTAGTCTTGTTTACTTACAGAATTAACCCTAATTTTAAAATGCAACATCATGTGCTATAAAATGTTTCTGGCCTCCAGAAAGGGAAAAGTAGTCTCTTGAATGTTGTATCTAACATAGCAATACATTATGAGAAGGGTCTCGACCCAAAACATCACCCATTCCTCCTCTCCAGAGAAGCTGCCTATCCCACTAAGTTACTCCAGCTTTTTGTGTCTATCTTTGGTTTAAACCAGCATCTGCAGTTCCTTCCTGCTGTAGATAATCATCCCCAACTGAAAGTCATTGTGATGGAACAGCTACTTTATATTTGCACAGCAAGTATTCTTCAATCGCTCCCAAATAGCTCCACCTTTATTTTCCCCTGTACTTTACAGCTAAAGCAAGACACTGTCAAACTGTTATCTCTGATCTTTCTTATAGTCAATCATGCGTCCGATATTTGTTTTAATCCTTATAATCCTCTTTTAAGTAACTGAGTCATTTGGGACAGGCCTTTGAAGAGCTGTAATAGCAGGCACACCTGCAGGTTAATGCTGACAAACTGCCTGTACTTCTAAAAGGTTATGTGTGGAAAAAAAATCACCTAACCGCTAACCTATGTAACTTATCTCCCTGACCTCTGCTACCCTATCCCCCTCCAAATACACAGTTAACATCATGTGATGAATGAGGAAAGGAGCAGTCTGTAGGTGGAGCAGAGATACAAGATGATAAATAATTGGAGCTGAGCCTGAAGGTTCAATTTAATCCCCATTATTGAATCATACGGATTGTTCATACTTTGTTTCATTATTATCTATAAATACAAGGTATAACATGTACCAATTTGCAAAGCGGAGGATTAGTGTTGGCTGAAGATCATCTTGCAGGTTGCAGATGGTAAAGTGCATGCCAATGAAATAAAAACAGGAAAAGCTGCCAGAACGCAACAGGTTAGGCAGCATCTGGGGAAAGTGAAACAGTTAACATTTCAGTTTAAAAACCACAGAGGTTGCCTGACCTGCTTCATTTTCCCAGGATTTTCTGTTTTTATTTCAGGATTTCAGCATCTGCATTGTTTTGATTTTCATCACAATGTATTGGATCCTATATCAATAACCAATAAACTCTAATGTTCTCTTTTGGAAATACAGGAGAGCCCAGGACTAATTTCTATCATAACTCCTCTCACCTTGAGTTTTTGTACACATATAGGCAGCCAATTTCTGGCAGACTTAGCAACATAATAATAATGGCAAAATCTCTTAAAGCAAGATGCAGCTCGTTAAAGTCTTGACATCTGTTAACGTTCTGTGATTTGGAATTAAAAATCCAGCACTGCTAAGTTTCAAGCAAAGCCACTCACATTTTCTGCAGTCCCGAGGATATTAAGAAAAGAACTGCATGGACATCTTGTTCTCCTCCATTTAGACTCAAGACCCCAGACAGAACTTGCAGCAGAAATGAAGGAACAGTTTGGAGCAGGTTGAGGCAGTCAATCTCAACTACAACCACTGTATTGGAAGGAACTCAACAATGTTATTCAATTGATATACACAGGGGACTTCAGATGCTGGATTATTGAGCTAAACATAGTGTTAGAAGAACTCAGAGGGCCAGGCTGCCTCTGGGAAGGGAATGAACAGGTGACGTTCCATGTCGGGGCCCTTCTTCAGAACAAGAAACATAGAAACATAGAAAATATATAAATTCAGCCCTTCGAGTCAGCACTGCCATTCAAGTTCAAGTTCAATTTCAAGTTCACATTTATTGTCACATGCACCAATTGGTACAGTGAACTTTGAGTTACCATACAGCCATACGAATAAAAAGAACACAATACACAATAGAATTTAACGTAAACATCCACCACAGTGGACTCAACATTTCTCACTGCGATGGAGGGCAATAAAGTTCAGACAATTTTCTTCATTTTGACACCTGTGGTCGGGGCCTAGAACCCTCTGCAGTCGCGCTACGGACGGCCCAATGTACAAGCCTTCTCGCCGGGATGATCGAATCTCCGACGTTGGGACGGATCGGAACACATTCAGCGGCTTGGAGTTCGCAAATCGGTCGCTTCTTACCGGAGACCACGGCTTCTGATATTAAAGTGCATAGGCCCCACTGGACGGAGCTCCAACACTGGCGATAATCGGCAAAAGATCCCAGGCTTCGCGATGTTAAAGGCCCCATGGTCGGAGCTCCAACACTGGGGATCCTCGAAAGGATCCCAGGCTCCGCAATGGTAATTCCACGCTGCGTCTGCTGCTGAAGCTCTAGGCCAGTCTCCAGTCGGAAAGGCTGCGCCAATCCAACTGGTGGGCCGCGAGGAGGGGCCGAAGATGCGACACGGAGAAAAGACACATCTCCGTCAAGGTAAGTGACTGAAAAATGGTTTCCCCCTATTCCCCCCACCACCCCCCACATAAGACATACTAAGAAACATTAAACCATACATTTAGACACACTATAAATAGCAAAAAAGGTGGAAGGATTGACGAGCTGCTGGTGAGACAGCCAGCCTCATGACTGATCATCCAGAATCAGTGCCACGTTTCTTCTTTCTCCCCATTTCCCTTGGTTCCATTAGCCCTGAGCTGCATCTAACTCTCTCTTGAAAACATCCAGTGAATTCACCTCCAGTGCTCTCTGTGGCAGAGAATTCCACAGGTTCACAACTCTCTGGGTAAAAACGTTTTTCCCCATCCCAGTCCTAAATGGCCTACCCCTTATTCTTAAACTGTGGCCCCTGGTTCTGGACGCCCCTAACATTGGGAACATTTTTTCCTGCATCTAGCCTGTCCAATCCCTTAATAATGCGTCCGGAAGTGGCAGCGCTGCCTGGCAGCTGCGGCTCGCCTGCAGTCCATCTGTTTTTTTTTTGTTGTTGTTGTTTTCTTTTGTCTGTTTTAGTTTAGTTTAGTTTATTAGATTGTGTAAGTGTGGGGGGGGGGGGGGTGGGGGGCTGGTGGGAGAAACATGGTTTTAGTCTCTTCCTGTTTTAGTGTCCCCTGTCTCCGTCTCCGTCTGCGCTGAGGCCTAATGGCGGAGCTGATGGCCTCGGGGCTGTGGCGGCGTTCTGGCAACGGCAGCGGCAGTGGCAGTGGCCCGACTGGCCCAACCTGGCAGCAGCAGCGGCCTGACTTGGAGCTGTGGCGGCGTTCCGGCAGTGGCAGCCGCCGGACTTAGAGCTGTGGCCTGACTTTGGAGCTGTGGCGGCGTTCTGGCATACCGGCGGCAGTAGCGGCGCGGCTTCCGAGGCCCAGCCGCGAACCCAGTGGACGACAACGTCGGGAGCTCGCTGGTCACAGGTTGGTGACCTGTTTTCCGGAGCTCCCGCAACAACAGCTGCGTCCGCTGGACTGGAGGGCGGCAGCTTCGACCACCCCGGGCCGCGGAGTTTGAATCGGCCCGTTCGCAGAGCTGGATTTAGTCGCGGGACTGACTTACTTACCATCACCCGGCGGGGTCACAACATCGGAGGCCTGGATCGCCTCAGCGCAGAGGGAGAACAAGGAGGGAAGAGACAAAGACTAAGACTTTTGCCTTCCATCACAATGAGGAGGTGCCTGGTGAACTCACTGCGGTGGATGTTAAGTTTGTGTTTATTGTGTGTTTTTGTTATTTTTATTATATGTATGACTGCAGGCACAAAATGGTCTGAATGACAATAAAGGTCACATTTCATTTCATTTCATTCTTTCATTATATGTTTCTCTCAGATCCTCTCTCATTCTTCTAAATATCAGTGAATATAAGCCCAGTCGATCCAGGGTCCTGATCTGAAATGTCACCTATTCATTCCCTCCGAGATACTGCCTGAGTTGCTTCAACTATTTGCTCAATGTTATTTGATTGGCCAATTTGATTCCTTCACATGTCTTGGTTTTTGCATCATTTTTTACCAGATTGAAACCTAAGCAATAAGATTATCAATTGCCACCATTTTATTCTAAAGCACTTTAGGAATCAATCTCTCCCCCTCTTCCTTAGTTCAGTTATACTATTGGCTGCATCCATTGTCTTCACAATAGGTCCATACAGCAGTGGAATAACTATGTGTCCTCTTGAAACCAGTAACCACTTTGCCAATGCAACCTTTTGTGTAACATCTTCTCCTCCTACTTGTTATAAGATAATTTTGCCAGAACAGTCTGTGACCCATAACACTGCGGCCGGTTGCACTATATCTAGAACCAGTAGTGCTGCAACCTACAGCGCTTTGTTTAAATTTGCACGCACTAAGCCAACAGTGCTCTGTTTAAAGCTTTACGCGCCAAGTCTGCAGCACTGTGTATTGCTTTATGCGCCAGTCTGCGGCTGATGATAGTGCTTTGTTCCCAAGGGTGGGGGGGAGGGGGCTCGTTCACATGCAGTCCCCTGCCATTGGTTATAGTTTGATTTTGGGAGCAGTGATATTGGCCAGGACTTACCGGCGGTTATTTCAACAGCTGATTTCTTATCTGTATAAAGGCAGGCGCCAGCAAGCCAGAAGTTAGTTCATGTTCGAGAGGGGTTCCCTGATCGGCTGAATCGCGATCAGCGCCGCGGACGGAGGGAGAGAGAGAGAGAGAGAGAGAGAGAGAGACAGACAGACAGACAGACAGACAGACAGACAGACAGAGAGAGAGAGAGAGAGAGAGAGAGAGCGAGAACCTTGAACCTTATTTAGAAGAGAGAGAGAGAGAGAGAGAGAGAGAGAGAGAGAGAGAACCTTGAACCTTATTTAGAAGAGAGAGAGAGAGAGAGAGAGAGAGAGAACCTTGAACCTGTTCCCTTGTAACATTGCTCAGTTCAGATGCATATCAATATTGCTCACAACAAAGCATTTTATATAATCACTCATTTAACAAGTTCCTTTAGATTTTGCTGGACAAACTGGCACACAATGATCAAGAGTCAAGCAAAATAAAAATGTTTGCAACAGCCATGTCCCAAATGGAATTGAGCTGAAACCATCAGAATTAAGTCGTCATTGGTGCATTGACCATGGGGGGGGGGGGGGGGGGGCGGGGGGGGGGGGGGGGGTTGGAAGATTCAGAACAACTAATGCTAGAGATTGTGCCTTTTGAAGTGTATTTTCTTCCATGCTTTTTGTCTTTGATGTCAACTACACTCAGGGAATGAGGTATAATATCAGTGATGTCTTGCAATCATCGCATGTCTGAGACTTTGTCCTTTGTGAGCTTTATTAAACATCACCTCACTCCCTAATTTGAATGCTTTCACGTGAAAGGAGATCAGCGTAGGCTTGGCAGCCAGAACAGTAAACCTCTCAATTCTCAGCATTCTTAATTACCAAGATCGTCATCCTGACTGTGAAAGATAAATAATGGGCCTGTCCCACTTGGCGATTTTTTTAGGCAACAGCCGGCAACTGTCATAGTCATAGCAGGTCGCCGAAAATCAGGCGACAACCTACGTCATCCTGGCGACAATCTATGACAGCACCTAGGTCAGGAGAAGTCAAGCTACGCTCATTAGCGTCAAACACACTGTCGTCAAAAACTTGTCAATTTAGCGGCGACCAGAAAGACTGCGCCTTATTGCGTGACTGAGGAGACTACTCCCGGTGACCACTGGCGAACATGTGGTGACAAACTAGTTGTCTGTAGTTGCCTAAAAAATCGCCTGAGTGGGATAGGCCCATAAGACTGAGAGATCCATACAGGGTGTAGTTTATGAATAAGTATGAACGAGAAGCAGCAACTGAGGGATTGGAATCCTCTCAGAGAACAGAAATGACTGGAGCACAAGTCTTAAGAATGCATTGGAATTATTGGACAAAATGACAGGGAAGTTTTTTTGGCAGTGTGCAGTATTCTGATTTAATAAGTCAATGTAGTTTACCTTTCTAGGGATTTGTGATCACAGCGTTAATACTGAAACTCAATTTTTTGTTTTCCATGTTCTCTCTGTATTACATCAATTAAGACAGGTTAAAATCAACGTTCACTAATTCAATGGTTCCTTTATTAAAATGTGTACCAAGGAAGAGTGGGATATTTTGCATACAGATCAGTGAGATTATTTCCATATACAAGTACAATCCCCGGTTAGCACATGATGTAAAGACACAAAGCACTGAGTCTATATGCAATAGTCGCCAAGTTGTGATGCCATTTCACAGCCTCAGCTACAGCTGGCCATGAAGGCCTGTTGCAGCAGTCGCCTCAGTCCGGTCGTCCTGCGAATCATCGTCCTTCTCCTTGCTCGGTCATCTTCAATCTGCGTGCTCTTGGGAAGCACCTCCCTAAGCCGACCTTGAAGGTGCAGAAGGGAAGACCCCCCCCCGCCCCGGTTTTTCCAATCATCCCTTATCCAGCGTCCGCTGGTGTCACTGACTCCCCCACCTCTTCTCCAGTTCCTGATCTTCAGGAGCGAGCATGGGGTGGGCTTGGTGGCTTCCCTTTCCCCATTTCACAGAGAGTGAGACAACCTTGCAGTCGGGATATGGCCATGCGTGGCTCACCGGGACCATTTAAAGGGTGGATATAGCAATTTTAAAAAAGTTAAAGCTGCGAAGAACTGTGCAGTCTTGTAAAGTTCCTTGTTAAGTACATAAAGATTAAAGATCCAGATATAATTTCTAATAGGAATGAGCAGTCAGCATTGCCAATTTCCTAATTATTGTTTTCATTAGACTTCATTTATAGAAAATAAGACCACATTTCTGCAAGTTGAAACACAGTGGACATTTCAATGTGCTGGATAGTGAGTTTGCAGACCACACAAAAATTGGTGGAGTTGTGGATAGGTTGTCGAAGTCTATAGCGGGATATGGATCAGCTACAGTAATGGGTGGAGAAATGACAGATGGAGTTTAACCCAAGCAAGTGTGTGGTGTTACACTCTGGGACATTGAATCTAAGTGGAAATGATACCGTTAATGGTAAGATCTTTATAAGCATTGATCTTGGGGTCCAAGTCCATAACTCTCTGAAAGTGCCAACTCAAGGGTAAAGAAGGCATATCGTACATGTGCCTTCAGCGATCGAGGTATTGAGTATAACAGTCAATAATTCATGTCCCGCCCAATTCCCTGACATCAGTCTGAAGAAGGGTCTCGACCCAAAACATCACCCATTCCTTCTCTCCAGAGATGCTGTCTGTCCTCCTGAGTTACTCCAGCTTTTTGTGTGTACCTGGCTGTGCAGGAAGGAACTGTTAGTTTACACCAAAGATAGACACAAAATCTTGGAGTAACTCAGCGAGACAGGCAGCATCTCTGGATAGAAGGAATGGGTGACTTGTTGGGTTGAGACCCTTCTTTACACTGAAGAAGGGTCTCAACACGAAATGTCACCCATTCCTTGTATCCAACGATGCTGCCTGTCCTGCTGGTGTACCTGGCTGTGTTCTCCAAACATGCATGGACCAACTGGTTGGAGTTTATGTGGACATTTGCAAGCTCTCACAACTCTGGTCTGATGGCCCTACCTGCTTTAAAAAGACGTCTATAATACTGGTGCCCAAGAAGAGCAAGGTGACCAAACCTCAATGACCACTGACCAGTGACACTTTGGTCCATTGTGATGAAGTATTTCAAGAGACTGGTTATTATACAAATCAACTCCTGCCTCAATAATGACCTGAACCCATTTCAATTCACCACCACCACCACAACAGATTGACAGTGGATGCGATCTCGCTGGTTCTCCATTCAGCGCTGGACCACTTGGTCAACGGGAACACATACATCAGGCTGTTGCTCATCAACGTCAGGTCAATATTAAACACCATCTTCCCTTCCAAACTGTTTGACACACTCAAGGAATTGGGTCTCTGTTCCTCTCCAATGCAACTGGATCCTTGACTTCCTCATCGGCAGACCTCAATCAGTTCAAATTGACAGCACCTTCCTACTTGGTGACCATGAGCACAGGGGCACCTCAGATACCCTCTAATCCATGCAGCATTTTAGTAACCCTCATCCGCATCCTTCTTGTAATGGGATGGCCAGAACTGGATGTGATACTCCAAGTGCAGCCTTTAAAGCTGCAACATGAATTATCGAAGGTAGACACAAAATGCTGGAGTAACTCAATGGTACAGGCAGCATCTATGGAAAGAAGGAATGGCCGACGTTTCGGGTCATGGGACAGCAAAAAGATAGATATAGACAATGATGTAGAGAGGTAAAAAACAATGAATGAAACATATGCAAAAAAGTAACGATGATAAAGGAAACAGGCCATTATTAGCTGTTTGTTGGGTGAAAACAAGAAGCTGGTGCAACTTGGGTGGGGGAGGGTTAGAGAGAGAGGGAATGCCGGGGTTACTTGAAGTTAGAGAAATCAATATTCATACCACTGGGCTGTAAGCTCCCCAAGCGAAATATGAGGTGCTGTTCCTCCAATTTGTAGTTATGTTACAATACCTACCTTTAGCAGCGCTGCAGTTCTGCTGCTCCCCGTGTATGCGACTTTGGCGCCTTTCAGAGGGGGGCGGGTTTAAAATGCCGTTTTTCCCCAGGCAGTCCAAGTCGATCCATGTCGGGCGATTTCGTCGCTAAAGAGAAATCGCTCCGACATTCCATTCATAAAGGTATTTTTAAACTATGCTAGATTATTTATTAACTAGAGAAGTTTAAAAAACATCTTCTAAAGCTCTGAATGGTGACAGCGGAACGGACCCAAGGTAGGCAATAAAAGAAGCTACACAGTTTATTTTTACATAAAAACTCGGTTTTTAGGAAGGCTTTAATCATATTTTCATGTTGCGAAAAGGGGACCAAAAAAAATGTATGTACCGGCTGTATTTTTCATACCGACTTCACCGCAAACCGCAACGTTCCAATCCACCGCATTGCACTAAAACCCACTCGCTAGTTGATTTAAATGGCCATTAATTTACAGGCAGTAAACACTAAATTCCTTCCATTTGGCCTATAAATTCATGAAAATGAGATTTAAAAATTATGTTATATTGTGGATTATTGTGTGTGTTATTTGGACACTTAGGCAATTTTAAAAAAGTTTATCTTTTCTTAAGAAATGGATAGATGTTTAGATCTACTCATTGAATTTTGTAATTAGCTACAATTAGATAACTAACTAATTATATGCTTTAATTTCAGGTCATCCAAGTAAGATTGTTTCATATTTGTTTCAGAATGCTTCAATCTATAATAACTGAAAATTTCATTGAGTTCTCTTAATTTTTAAGAAAGTTATGGGCTTTTAACTTTTCCAGATCACAGCTTTTGAGTTTAGTCAATTGAAAGGCAATGGGGAACAACACGCTAATTTCCGAGTATGAAAATGGTCATAACTTTCTTAATACTGAAGATATGAAAGTGAATTAGGTGTCAAATTAAACTTCTTTTTATGCTTTATCTGATGTGATAAATTGCAGACTTGATTTTTAAAATCTCAAAATTTTGTAACATTGCTACAATTTGCGTTTAGCCTCACTCTGACAATGGACAGAAAGGTCAGTGTGGGAATGGGAAGGAGAATGAAAGGGTTTAGCAACCGGGAGATCACGCAGGTTCAGGTGGACTAAGCGAAAGTGTTCAGCGAAACAGTCCAGGTACACCATCAGGGCTAGACACTTTCTAATGATTCACCATTGAGAAGGATCTTCTGACGCCAGCCTCGGAGACTGTGATCACAGCGTGATTGGGGAACATGGGGCCCATGAAGGTACATCATTCTTTTAGAGGTAGTATCAAATCTACAGCATTTTGGTGCACTTTTTTTTTCTGAGCACATAAGCCAAGATTACATTAACAAGATAAACCAAGGGTTACAAATGCTCCCTGTTACTAGATCTAATTACACAGCCACAGGATATAAGTGAATAAGCCATTAGAGGTTTCAAAACAAAGTTGTACTGTATGCATCAAAATGACAAGCATCTATTCTGCACTGACTCTAATTCCATTGACTACTAATAGAAAAATAATATCTAACACGAAGAAATGGTTTGTAACTGCAGCAATGCAACAAATGTATCCTGTTCCACTAATTGCAAAAATCCACATGGGATAAATATCTTCTAAAGAAGCTGAGACCTCTAAGTGCATTAAAAGCTTAAATTTACAAAATAATCCTTGAAAGATTTTTATAGGGTGATGCCTGACAAAGGTGGAGAATTATATTTCCTTCCAGTTTGATCTGATGAAATACTTCTGGGGCCTTATTTATTTAAATGGCAGTAATTTTGCTGTGATTTGATGCCAGCTGGAAAATTGTACTCTTGCTGGTAAAAATTGATTCTATGGAGTTGGTATCATGTCACATTTTCTGAGAAAGGTTTAATTCATTGGTAAACTTTTAGCAGTGCTGGGGTCAAAACAATGGCTATGCAATTATTTTTAAATGGGTAGATTATCGTGAGTAAAACAGATCAATCATCCCGAGTGGTGCTGATCTTACAGATGTTTTGGCAACAAGTTCGGAAGTACCCATGTTGATTAAATGTCCACAACATGAGACATCCTTGAAGCTACAGAAGAGGCATTAGATACGCCTGATATTAGCATTGAACCGTTTACTGTTGAAATAGTAAGATTAAATGAGAACTTACCAGTTTGAAGTTTGATCTTTATTTTATGAGGAGTTTGATGAGGGATTATGTGAAGAGCCTGCCAGCCCGCATGCGTGTCAATCTTCAAAGTAGCGGTGTGAAATCACAGATAACAGTTGTTGAACTGAATGTAGTAAGATTCGAGAAGCTACAATTACCAGCTGACCTTTATGAGAGAGGGTTGGGAGCGGAGGGCAAGTAATCCCTCATCGTAACTCCTCATAAAATAAAGATCAAACATCAAACTGGTACGTTCTCGTTTAATCTTACTATTTTACTTCGGATCACGTGAGTGACTGTGAAGATTTTAAAACTCTGTGATTTCATGCCATGGCACGAGTCCACACAACACAACTGCATCAGTCGACCACAGATGAGTGAACATGCTGATGCTTATAAATGTACAAATAATAATAATAGTAACCTCTTTCATCCAGGAGGAAAGTATAAAACAGAACCTAAAATAGAGTTGGCAAATACCCCCGGTCTGGTAATGGGTTATGAAATGGTTGGAAAGGTGCGTTCGTATGACCATAATCGCGGTCCATAATTGGTTTCCCCACAGTCCGTCCGGGTTTCGCCCCGTATTTCAATGTCCAGCAGGAAAACTCTGCGAAAAGAGAGTCCTACAACCAAAGAACAACCTGAAAAGTAAGTTCAAAAACTTACCTGCAGGATTTGAAACTTACCGCTGGAGGAGCGACGCGCCTGCCAGCCAGTCGTGCGCCATGCGTTAGATGATAATGATGCGCATGCGGGCTGGTGGACTCGTCACGTAGTCACTCACGTCATTCCGAAGTAAAATCATATAGCAGCAGGGAGTTAAATCAGGAGGCTACACACAGGTATTCTCCTTTTTAAGCCGCTAGTAGAGGAGTTCAACTCTGGCCTGCCTGAGGCTGAGGGCAGACCTGATTGAAGTATATGAAAATTATGAGAGGCATAGATAAGGTAGAAAGTCAGAACCTTGTTTCCAGAATGAAAATGTCAAAGGCGATAGGGCATCTCTTGTATGGGGCTAATTCTATTTACACAGAGAGTGATGGGTACATGGAACACGATGCCAGGGTTGTGATGGAGGCAGATATGATGGTGCCGTTTGGGAGGCTCTTAGATATGCACTTGGATATGTATGGAATGGAGGGATATGCATCATGTGCAGACAGACGTGATTAGTTTATCTTGCATCATGTTCAGCACAGACATCGTTGGCTGAAGGGCCAGTTTTTGTGTTGTTCTTTTTCATGTCCATGTTCAAATCGACTGAGGAAGCAAGTCAACAGACTAAATCTGCAATTATTGTATACGTGTGAATTGCGTTCACACAGTTGTAGTCAAAGAGGGGAAAGAGAGTAGTGCTTTTTTGTATGATTTGTAAATTATTCATGTGCCATAGAACATATTGATGTCATCATATGTGTTAGTGACGTAACTACCAACTGTTAGGGTGCTTTGTTTTTGAGCCTGAATAAAGAACATACCCATGTTTTGAAGCTCCTTGTATCCTGTAGTTAGTCACTGTACCGGTGCTATCCGTACAGTTCAAATGTCACTCCAAATTCATCCCATGAGAGGAATAGATCAGGCAAACACATAGAGTCTCTTGCCTAGAGCAAGGCACTCAAGAACCAGAGGACATTTTCAGGTGAGAGGAAAGATTTAATAGGTGTCTGAACTGAAACATTTTCACACAAAGGGCGGTGGGTGTAGGGAACGAGCTGCCAGAGGAGGTGGTTGAAGCAGTGACTATTGTAACATTCAAGAAACAATTAGACGAGTACATGGATAGGACAGGTTTGGAGGGATATGGACCAAACACAGGCAGGTGGGACTAATGTAGATGGGACATGTTGGTCTGTGTGGGAAAGTTGGGCCAAGGTGCTTGTTTCCACGCTGTATGACTACGACTCTCTAAGACATGGCTGTTACGTACATTCCTGCAATCAAATCTACCCCGTCCCAAAATCTACTGATCCCCTTTATGTCCAAAACTCTGCATTGAAACAACCACAGTGGCTGGAAAGCAAATTCACAGAGAAAATATTTAATTTTGTTACTTTAATTGGCTGAATTATGCTCTTCATATATAATAATAAGCCTACTGAGTTGAACAAAAAATTCTTTCTTGGGGAGCCTTGTATGTTTTGTTAGCAATTCATATAAAATTCACCACTGGTTAGGTTATTGTTTTGAGCAGGAACCATGTGAAATTGATGCCAACTCGTTGTCCAGCATCAGGCATACAGCCAGTATGTGTTAATCATGTTGGGCGGAGGCAGTTTGTTATTTATCAAATGTCTCCTAATGTTACTTAAAACTATCGAGCATTGACAGCAGGGATTTTTTTGGATGGGGGTTTGGGGGAGGTGGGGGGGAGTGGAATAGAACCAAGAGATGTAAATTTCCCTTTCAGACCTTGGACGATAGACACAAAATGGTGGAGTAACTCAGTGGGTCAGGCGGCTTCCCTGGAGAAAATGAATAGGTGACATTTCGGTTCAAGAAGGGTCTCAACCCAAAACGTCACATATTCCTTCTCCCCAGAGATGCTGCCGGACCCGCTGATGTACTCCATTTTTTGTGTCTATCTTTGGTGTAAACCAGCATCTGCAGTTGCTTCCTACACAATGCTTTGGTCCAACTGGTGGATAAGCTGATGGAGATGCACCAGATAAAGATTGTAAGAAAAACTGAGATCAGTGGTGAGCCACTTAATTGCTTCGCTGATGATTCTGGGGATGAAAGCATCCAGCGGATATTGCAAGACAGAATCCATGGTGAATGGTGTGTTAGTCAACTTCTATCAGGATGCTGAAAGAAATGCAGCAACCAGCCTAATTATTCTGGTCTAATTATTATCCAAAGTTTGCTGCTGAAAAATGTTGCCTTGTCTTGGTTATCACAGGCCTATGGGCAAATAGCCTGTCAGCACTAATTTCTTCGGCTCCGTAATAAAGAATGTGTACCAGGCTGAATCATTAAAGATTGACCAGAAAATGTTGAATTGTACTCAAAATGTGCACAAGCTCATCAGGAGCAGAGGTGAAAAAATTGAAAGGGAATATAAACTGGTTTTGGGCTGATGATGTGATCTCAACATGTTGGACCGGGTGGGATTTGGACATGGGATTAAGACTCTAATTCCTGCCAGATAGCCTACAGTACACTTGAAAGGGACTAAAACGGCAGAGTTCCAGCACAGTAAATCTATATGCTCAATTTGAACCATTTATAAAATAATGTCTGAAGAAGGGTCTCAACCCGAAACATCACCCATTCCTTCTCTCCAGTCTGCCTGAACCGCTGAGTTACTCCAGCATTTTGTGTCTATCTTTGGTTTAAACAAGCATCTGCATTTCCTTCTTCTACATTAATGTTGCATAATTTACAATGCATGAACTGGGTGGTTCTCTTGGAGTAGGTCCCCCTGTTTTTGAAATGAGCATTAAACTCATTTTAAGATAAATCGGGGCTACAAATAAATAGAAATTGAAGTATTTTGCTGGTATTTATGCATCAATTTGTAATCTATTTTCTATACTGTAATTTTCAAAAGAGACGGTCCCTTGCCAGATAGGTAATGGAGGTGTAATGGCTATATGTGTACGAAGGAATTGCAAATGCTGGTTTATACCGAAGATTGGGTGGCACGGTGGCATAGTGGAAGAGCTACTGCCTCACAGCGCCAGAGACCCAGGTTCGATCCTGACTGTGGGTGCTTATCTGTACGGAGTTTGTACGTTCTCCCCTTGATCTGTGTGGATTTTCTCAGAGATCTTCTGTTTCCTTCCACATCCAAAGACGTACAGGTTTGTTGGTCAATTGGCTTGGTGTAAATGTAAAATTCACCCTAGTGTGTGTGTGGGGTAGCGTTAATGTGCGAGGATTGCTGGTCGGTAAGGATTCGGTGGCCCAAAGGTTCTGTTTTCGTGCTGTATCGTGCTGTATCTCGAAACAAAAGACAAATGGTAAAGTTGCATCTATGGATAAAAGGAATAGGTGATATTTCCAGTAGGAACCCCTCTTCAGACTGGAAGATAGAAGTGGAGGGTGGTGGGGGTGGAGTTGTGGGGTGAGGGGAACTGGAGGCAAGAAAAACCACAACAAAGTATGGCTGGCAACAGATAATCTCAGATTGGGTGGGGTCCATTATGGCCCATTATTGGCTGGGGAAGATGTGCTAATGAGGGATACAAGGATTCAAACAGTGGAACTGGTAGGATGACTAAGGTGGGGAGGGGAGGGGGCAGGAAGGGAAAGCAGGAGTTATGAAATTATAGTAATCAACGTTCACACCACTGCATTGTAAACTGTTCAAGCGAAATATGATGAGCTGATCCTCCAATTCACATGTGGCCTCACTCTGACAGTGATTGATTGGTTGAACTGTATGATTGAATTGATGAATGTATGTGTTAGGCGCTTCCCCCCCCGGTGAATGCTATGCACTTACCTTTTCTGTTTCTCTCCTGAGTGCAGGCCCTGTGGCTGGGAGTCAGGAATCAAGGGGTTAAGGGCTCCTGTACCTGATTGGCCAGGCTGCATCAGGTGACGGGTGACTCATCGGAAGCTTAAATACCAGGAGTCTCCCAGAATTCTCTCTCTTCTTTGTCGACCCTGACTAGTGAACAGGCTGCTGGTGTGAGCTGCAGGAGGCCTGGCCACATGGCATAGAACTTTGTGTATTGTTACCTATAATTGGCATTTAATATTGAATTGGGACGGATAAGGGCTGACCTGAGGGTTTTCGTGTATTTTGTTTCAGGGCTATCTCTATTTAGGCAGGTTAGAGACTCTGGTTCGACGGTTCACTGCGAGGCTGGCTGGAGCACTGTTATATTTGTTTGTTAGCCTATTCTTGTCCCTGACTGTGTTGTTTAAATCAGGTTTGGGTTTTTGTCTTCTCTTAACTAAATTAAATACTATTTTCTTGAACTTGAACCTGGTTTTTGACTATGTTACGCAGCTCTGAAATACCCGCATTCGGGAGTCGTAACAGTATGATTGATTAATTGAAAGACACAGCATGCCGACAGGCCCTTCAGCTCATCAATACTATGCCAACCATTGATCACACATTTACCCTAGCTCTACGTTATCCCACTCTTGCATCCACTCCCTACACATTAGGAGCAATTTACAGAGACCAATTGACCTACAAACCTGCATATTATTAGGATGTGGGAGGAAAACAGAGCACCCAGAGGAAACCCACATGGTTACAGTGAGCATGTGCAGACTCCACACACAGAGCGACCGAGGTCAGGATTGAACTCGGGACTCCAGTGCTGTGAGGCACCAGTTCTATGATCTGCGCCACTGAACCGCCCATGACTGAGATATTTAAAAGATATAGAAAGGTTAAATGGCATGTTCCTCTCACATCATGTTTTAGTTTCTTCGTTTTAGAGATGCAGCATGGAATTAGGCCCTTCAAACACCGAGATCACGCTAACCAGCGATTCCCCATGAACTGGTTCTATCCTACACACTAGGGCCAATTTACAGAAGCCAATTAACCTACAAACCTGCACCTACATGGAATATGGGAGGAAACCAGAGCACCCAGAGAAAGCCCATGCGATCATAGGGAGAACGTGCGAACTCCTTACGGATAGCACCGGTAGTCGGGATCGAACCCGGGTCTTCGGCGCTGCAAGCGCTGTAAGGCAGCAACTCTACCACTGTGCCACCATGGTTGTCAAATATGAGGAAGCTGTCAAAGGATATTGATGTTAAATATGAGAGGAAAGATCTGTCAAATGACAATAGACAATAGACAATAGACAATAGATGCAGGAGTAGGCCATTAGGCCCTTTGAGCCAGCACTGCCATTCACTGTAATCATGGCTGATAATCCACATTCAGTATAATGACTCCTGATTCCGCTATAATGGATGGCAACAAGGGAAAATGTTTAATTGTCTATTTTGGCAGAATAAAATAAAACAGCAACCTATCTAAAATGTTGAGAGCCCTGAGGTGCAGAGGTATCCAAGCTTCGGACGATAGCTAAAATAAAACAATTCCTCCAGTTTGATGACTTTGAAAAGATCATCCACACATTTATCTCCTCCCGCCTCGTTTACGGCAACTCACTTTACACTGGCATCAGCCAATCTTCCCTGTCCCGCCTGCAACTGGTCCAAAATGCTGCAGCAAGACTCCTGACGGGCACGCAAAAAAGGTACCACATCACCCGATTCTGGCCTCTCTCCACTGGCTCCCTGGGCAGTTCCGGATAAATTTCAAGATCCTTCTTTATGTTCACAAAGCCCTTAAGGGGCTTGCCCCCACCTACATCAAAAGTTTGCTTACCCACCACACCACCTCCAGGTCCCTCAGATCGGCCAACTTGGAGTTACTGAACATCCCGCGGTCTAGGCATAAGCTCAGGGACGACCGCGCCTTTGTGGTTGCAGCTCCTAGACTGTGGAACAGCATCCCTCTACCCATCAGAACTGCCCCCTCCATCGACTCTTTTAAGTGAAGACTTAAAACCCATCTTTATAGACAATAGACAATAGACAATAGGTGCAGGAATAGGCCATTTGGCCCTTCAAGCCAGCACCGCCATTCAATGTGATCATGGCTGATCATCCCCAATCAGTACCCCATTCCTGCCTTCTCCCCATATCCCCTGACTGCTATTTTTAAGAGCCCTATCTAGCTCTCTCTTGAAAGCATCCAGAGAACCTGGCTCCACCGCCCTCTGAGGCAGAGAATTCCACAGGCTCTGTGAGAAAAAAGTGTTTCCTCGTCTTCGTTCTAAATGGCTTACTCTTTATTCTTAAACTGTGGCTCCTGGTTCTGGACTCCCCCAACATCAGGAACATGTTTCCTGCCTCTTGTGTGTCCAAGCCCTTAACAATCTTATATGTTTCAATGAGATAGCCTCTCATCCTTCTAAACTCCAAAGTGTAAAAGCCCAGCTGCTCCATTCTCTAAGCATATGACAGTCCCGCCATCCTGGGAATTAACCTTGTAAACCTACGCTGCACTCCCTCAATAGCAAGGATGTCCTTCCTCAAATTAGGGGACCAAAACTGCACACAATACTCCAGGTGTGGTCTCACTAGGGCTCTGTACAACTGCAGAAGGACCTCTTTGCTCCTATATTCGATTCCTCTTGTTATACAGGCCAACATGCCATTCGCTTTCTTCACTGCCTGCTGTACCTGCATGCTTACTTTCAAAGACTGATGTACAAGGACCCCCAGATCCCGTTGTACTTCCCATTTTCCCTTGACGCCATTTAGATAGTAATCTGCCTTCTTGTTTTTGCTACCAATGTGGATAACCTCACATTTATCCGCATTAAACTTAATCTGCCATGCATCTGCCCACTCCCCCAACCTGTCCAAGTCACCCTGCATTCTCATAGCATCCTCCTCAGAGTTCACATTGCCACCCAGCTTTGTGTCATCGGCAAATTTGCTAATGCTGCTTTGAATGCCTTCATCCAAATCATTGATGTATATGAGTAAATAGCTGTGGTCCCAGCATCGAGCCTTGCAGTACCCCACTAGTCACTGCTTGCCATTCTGAAAGGGACCCGTTGATCCCTACTCTTTGTTTCCTGTCTGCCAACCACTTCTCTATCCATGTCAGCACTCTACCCCCAATACCATGTGCCCTAATTTTACCCACTAATCTCCTATGTGGGACCTTATCAAATGCTTTCTGAAAGTCCAGGTACATTACATCTACTGGCTCTCCCTTGTTCATTTTCCTAGTCACATCTTCAAAAAATTCCAGAAGATTAGTCAAGCATGATTTCCCCTTCGTAAATCCATGCTGATTCGGACCGATCCTGTTACTGCTATCCAAATGTTTGGCTATCTCATCTTTTATAATTGACTCCAGCATCATCCCCACCACCGATGTCAGGGTAACTGGTCTATATTTCCTTGTTTCTCCCCCGCCTTTCTTAAAAAGTGGGATAACAATAGCTACCCTCCAATCCACAGGAACTGATCCTGAGTCTATAGAACATTGGAAAATTATCACAATACATCCACAACTTCTAGAGCCACTTCCTTGAGTACCCTGGGATGCAGACCATCAGGCCCTGGGGATTTACCAGCCTTCAGTCCCGTCAGTCTATCCAACATAATTTCCTGCCTAATGTGGATTTCCTTTAGTTCTTCTGTCACCCCCGATCCTCTGGCCACTACTATATCAGGAAGATTGTTTGTGTCCTCCTTGGTGAAGACAGACCCAAAGTACCTGTTCAACTCATCTGACATTTCCTTGTTCCCCATAATAACCTTTTTCGGTCTTTAAGGGTCCAACTTTGGTCTTAACTAATTTCTTCCTCTTCACATACCATCTTTACTCTCATGCCTTTCTTGACGTCCTTTGAGGGAGGGCTATATGTATGTATATATGTATGTACTTAATCTATGAACCATTGTTGTATAACGTTAATAACTCCACCAATGTAAAGCACTTTGGTCAACAAGAGTTGTTTTTTTAAATGTGCTATAGAAATAAAAGTGACTTGAAGAATGATTCACCAAAGGATTACATGCAAATAACAAAGAAACCTAATAGAACATTAGCATAAAGGGTGCTGTTTTAGAAAGGAGGTGAGGAGAAACTTCTTTAGTCAGAGGGTAGTTGATCTGCGGAAGTAATTGCCACAGAGGGCTGTGGAGGCCAAGTTACTGGATATTTTTAAGGCAAGTAGACAAATTTTACTTCGGAGTCACATGAGTGACTACGTGAAGACCCTGCCAGCACGCATGCGCGACATATCGTCGAACGCATTGCGGAAGCGACAGTCGGGAGGAGCGTTGCTCCTCCAGCGTAAGTTAAAAACAGGCGGAGGTAAGTACTTACCAGTCTGGTAGGGTTTCGTGGTGACTCTGTGTGTTGTGTTTTACAGGGAAAAATAGCACCATGGAGTCCAGGAAATTGCGGAGAGCAGCGGCAAAAATCGCTGCTGTGGAAAGCCGCCAGCAGCGTGCTGACTCTCCAGAGCTGCAGGTACATCCAGCAGCCCCCGACTTCTCGCCGCAACAGACCGCAGGTGCGCCGCAAAACCACCCGGAAGTCGGACAGGTCTGCTGACTCGGCTGGGTCGGGACCTGGGGACACCCCGTTCGCTGATAGCGACGGCGGTCATCTTACCCGCTTGGAGCGGATGGTGGAGCAATTGCTCCAGCGTGACCTGGTTTTGCAGAGGCAGAGTCACAATGGGTCTCCTCGCAGACCCACGGCAGCTTCTTATCAAGGACTGCCAAATGTCTCTTAGCAGGGGAGCATTGGGGGTCAGAGCTGGGCTGACCCTGAAGAAGGGGACATGGCTGAAGACTCATCTGTGTCAGGGGTGCCGCAAGAAGAATTACTGGGTATGGTCAACAAATTCGCTATGCCTACCCAAAAAGGGCTGCCATTGCATCCTAAGCTGGCAGCCAGTATAAATTACATGGCAACAAACCAGCTGCAGGAACAGGCAATAAACAATACGGCAGATAAATACCTTGCGCCAGAGAATTGTATTTCTCTAAATGTGCCTGCTGTCAACAACACCATTTGGGGCAACATGAGCCCGACCATAAGGAGCGAGGAGGTGAAACTCCAAAGAATCCTCAAGCTACTGGCTGCTGGGATTATGGCAGTAGCCAGAACAGTTGATGGGGTTGAAATGCCTGAAGAGCTGCAAGACGCTCTAGCACTCCAGTGCAATACGCTATTTGAAATTAATAGCTACAGGAAGAGCATTATAAAGCCTGCACTCAATCCCAACTTTGCGGGATTATGCAGGCCCAGCAGTGCACAGCCGCCAACATTGCTGTATGGGGACAACCTCCCAAAACAGGTAATAGACCTGGATGAGGAGGCCAAGGCTATCGGCATGATTAAGGTGCCGAACACCTCCAAAACCCCATATCAGCGGCAGCAGCACCCCTACACATCCACCAGGCACCGTTACAACGGGAGCCCATCTGGTGGTGAAAGCTCGAAGGCCCGCCCACCTGCACAACGGTATTTTTTAGACCATGGCCCCGCCCGGCCTTCTTGGAAAATGCGCCATCCCCACACCGCAGCAACACAACAGAACAAGAAACAAGGACAGAGACAACCAACACAGAACCGCCGGTAACCTTGGAGGTGGGTGGGTCTGGTTGCCTCGAAAACATTGCATGTCAAGACTCATCACGGGTTGGGGGACGGTTGCACTTGTTTTGTCATGTGTGGAGCACTTTTACCTCTGATCCTTACATACTCGGAAGTATTCAAGGATACAAAATTGAATTTGTATACGAACTCCCCATCCCAGTTCAGCATACACATAGCCGGAAGTTTATACTTTCACAAAAAGAGAGAACAGAAGGCCATGCTGAACTTTTAAGATTAAACGCAAAAGGGGTAATTGAGAAGACAAACAGAGAATCTCAAGAGTTCGTATCAAACGTTTTTACCAAAAACAAAAAAGAAGACGGATGCCGCATTATTATAGATTTGACCAAACTGAATACTTCCATTCAGTATGTCCATTTCAAAATGAACACGTTTGTCACAGCCAAACAGCTAATCTCTGACAGGTACTACATGGCTTGCATCGACCTAAAGGAGGCATACTATTCAGTACCAATACACAAGGATCATCGTAAATATCTGAAATTTGTCTGGATGGGACAGCTTTGGCAGTATAAGGGCTTACCCAATGGGTTATCATCGGCACCCAGACTGTTTACCAAATTGCTAAAACCAGCTTTGGCATATTTGAGGAAACAAAATCATACTGTTATGGCCTACCTTGATTATATTCTCATTGTAGGGGAAAATTTAGTTGGCTACATTGGCAGTATCAGCCACAAAGCATCTTTTTCAAAAGCTGGGATTTATCATTCATCCAGATAAATCAAAATTGAGACCCTCACTATCGATTCTGTTCAAATGTCTATCACCTTGCCACCAAACAAAGTGGCAGGCTTGACAGAAGCATGTAAAAGCTTCTGTCATTCGGCAAGTAGCCAGAGTAATTGGGAAACTAGTGGCTGCATTTCCAGCAGCACAATTTGGACCATTCCATTACCAAAATCTACAAAGAGCAAAAATATTAGCTCTTAAAACTCATGCAGGCCATTTTGATAGGCCTATGGAACTACCAGTGAAAGCAAAATTAGAGTTAAATTGGTGGATAAACAATACTCAGCATTGTTCTAACCCCATCACTACCATGAATCCCTCAGTTACATTACAGACTGATGCCAGTGCGAAAGGTTGGGGAGCAACTAATACCACCTCAAGTTGTGGTGGCAGATGGAGTGCACAAGAATTAACCCTGTTGGGAGCACTAGGGATTAATTATCTAAAAATGCTGGGAGCATTTCATGGACTCCGGACCTACTACTCAGACATGCACCATTTGCATGTATGATTACAGATTGATAATACCACTGTGGTGGCCTATATTAATCATATGGGTGGAATAAAGTCGATATAATGCGAAGAATTAGTTAATAATATCTGGCACTGGTGTCTGGAAAGGAATATTTGGATCTCAGCCACTTACCTTCCAGGTAAGCTAAATAAGTGGCGGACACCAGGTCACGCAAATTCAACGACAACACCGAATGGATGTTGGATCGCAAAGTGTTTGCTGATATTATAGAACGGTATGGGACACCAGATATCAACCTTTTTGCATCCAGATTAAATCACCAACTACCAACATATGTTGCTTGGAAACCAGACCCTGGGGCAGCAGCGATGGACGCTTTCTCGCTGCATTGGGGGGATTTGTTTTTCTATGCATTTCCCCCTTTCTGCCTCAACAGTTGGGTCTTACAAAAAATCAAACAAGACTCTGCAACGGGTATTTTGGTTGCTCCCGACTGGTCTACCCAACCAAAGTTCCCACTAGTACAAAATATGGCCTCAGAATCCTGCATTCGGATCAACAAACGTCCAAGCTTTTTGGTACACCCTGTGACAGGGAAAGTCATCCGTGCCATGACCGAATAAATCTGTTGGTTTGCAGATTCTGAACAGGCCATTTCTGGACTACGGACTCTCCGACAGGACGATAAATGTCATCACAGCGTCATGCAGGGAGTCCACCAAAAGACAATATCTGACATATGTGAAAAAATGGGAAGTGTTCTGCACCAGAACAAACACTTCATACGACACAGCCACCATCACTGAAGTGCTGGAGTTCCTGGCTACTCTTCATTTTGATGAGGGATTGAGGTACAGTGTCATTAATTGTGCCCATAGTGCCCTATCCAATTATCTGGGCCGAGGGTGTAATCACCTGGCTGTGGGATCACACCCACTGGTATCTAAACTGATGAGGGGTATATTTAATTCTAATACCCCCAGGCCAAGATACACCCATACTTGGGACATAGGCATAGTGTTGACTATGCTTCGAGGATGGACACCTATATCGGAACTAACACTGGATAAATTAACCTATAAAATGGTTATGTTAATGAAACTTGTAACAGCACAATGGGTCCAGTCCTTACATAAGCTAAGTATGGACACCATGTATATCACTAATGGGAAGATAACCTTCCTTATACAGGGGTTACTTAAACAGGATAGATCCGGATCCACTGGCCAAAAATTAAAATTACTGGCCTATCCTGCAGATTGTCGGCTCTGCATCGTGCCATATATATTGCAATATATAGAGGTCACCAAGAGTCTCAGGGGGACGGAGAGGGCTTTACTCATTAGCCACAAATGCCCTCACCATAAGGTCACAGTACAAACCATTTCCAGATGGTTAAGGGTGGTATTAGGTGCAGCGGGGGTGGACACTAATATTTTAAAATCTCACTCCACCAGGGCTGCATCCACATCGGTGGCTAGGATGATGGAAGTTCCAATGGACCACATCCTTGCAACAGTGGGTTGGAGTAATGAACAAACTTTTCACCGCTTCTATAATAAACCTGTGGCCACTCCCGAGACATTTGAGGGAAAAATTTTAAGTTTCATGATTTACCCCAATGTAGGGGCATTATTATTTTAGGTATGAAATAAATACCTTTTTGTTTTTCAGCACAGTTCATGTCTGAAATATGTTACATCCTCCATTTCCTAGCATGGCAGTGTGTGAGCATGGATTCATTCCAGGGCATGAAATCACAGAGTTTTGAAATCTTCACGTAGTCACAAACGTGACTCCGAAGTAAAATAGTAAGATTAAATGAGAACTTACCAGTTTGAAGTTTGATCTTTATTTTATGAGGAGTTACGATGAGGGATTACGTGCCCTCCGCTCCAAAACCCTCTATTATAAAGGTCAACTGGTATATAAAGTTCTCTCTTACCTTACTATGTCAGTCAACTTTGGTATCTGTGATTTCACACCACTGCTTTGAAGAATGTCGCGCATGCGTGCTGGCAGGGTCTTCACGTAATCCCTCATCGTAACTCCTCATAAAATAAAGATCAAACTTCAAACTGGTAAGTTCTCATTTAACCTTACTATTCTTGATTAGAATGGGATTAGTTTAAAACACTACGTCTGGAAGATATGAGACTCCACCTGGCAGGAAAGTCAGATCACTTTTATAAAACGTGGTCTGCATTTATAGATCTACCACAAGGATAGGGTGCAAGATTACCTCAAAAAGGTACTGGCATCAGGTCTTGGTAAAGGGAGATGAAAAATTGCCGAGTTTGTAAATTCCTTTTGGTGATGTTTATAATAAAGTAACTGTCTTTTCCTTTTTTCTTCTTTCTCTCTCTTCTTTTCTAGGGTCTATTTCTTAATCTCCTTTCTCTAACTCTTCGACCAAGGGTTCTCTCTTCTTTCCCTTTGTCACGCTTCTTCACTTTCACAATTCTCTCTCACTTTCTCTACTTTCTCTGTTTCTATTCCTTTTTTTAATAGCTTTAAAAACTAAGGGGTACAATGATTGTAATAATATATACGGGACATACACTGATGTAATATACTGCACCTCTAATAAATAAAAATATTTAAACTTTTTTTTTTAAACGTATAGGTTTCTAGGGTTATGAGGAGAAGACAGGAAAATGGGAGTAGGAGGCAGAGATCAGCCATGATTGTATGGCGGAGTAGACTTGATGAACCAAATGGCCTAATTCTACTCCTATAACTTGTGAAGTTGTGAACTCGTGACAGTAAAGGGCCTGTCCCACAGGCGATTTTTTATGCGACTACACGCGAATAGGCTGTTGCCACACATTCACCAGGTTGTCGCCTGTATGGTCGTGAGTAGTCTCCTCAGTTGCCCAAGTAATCATAGCGTTTTTCTGGTCGCCGCTGGATTTTGAAATGTTCAAAAGTTTTCGGCAACCGTTGGCTTGACGCCATGAGCGTAGCTTGACTTCTCCTGTTGTAACTTGTTGTAGACATTGTTGTACGGGGGTCCAGTCAACGTGTTTTTGGTGACCTGCTACAACTGACAGTCACCGGGAGTTGCCGAAAAAAATCGCCTATGTGGGACAGGCCCTTGAGTTTCAGCATGTAGAGAGAATTAATACTCCTCATCAGCCCACACACCAGAGAAACATCCCAGCACTTCTGTTGTGGCATTTCTACAGGTTAAACACACGGAGCAGTTGAGACAGATGTGCAGGTGTCAGAGGTTATGGGGGGAAGGCAGGAGAATGGGGTTAGGAGCAGTAGATCATCCATGATTGAATGGCCGAGTAGACTTGATGGGCTGAATGGCCTAATTCTACTCTTATTCCATATGACCTTGACCTTATGTACACGGACTGTACTGGACCAGTGAGAATTGCACTATTGTTTTACCGCCGCAGTGTTCTTACTAAAACAGCCTCACCCTGTTTCAGATGGACGTGATGCTTACCCATACTAATAACTGCCTGCAGAATTCATCAGCAACACTGGGAGCTTAATGGGGTGGCCCAGCTGACCCTTCACCTGGACTTCCAATTAGGCTATTTTTCTAATGGGAAAATAAGCTCCTTCCTGTAGCGAAGCTAACAAAGTTCTGCTTTGTAATCATGCAGAAGTGACATTCAATGCAGCCTGGTGTAATTGGTTAGTTGCAAGCTCCCTGTGGCAGCTTGAGGGAGTTGTTCATTGGCAGGTTTCAGTGCAAAGGGATTGAACTAATATGCTGAAATCTCCACAACATTCACATTGTGTTGGCAAGCCGGAGTATAAATGTGCACGAGCTCACTAACAGTTACCCACTGAAATGCATGTCCTCAGTAATCAGTGCCAAAGGTCTTTGAATATACTTCAAGCTATGAAAAATAAAGGAAAAAACTGTATTTGCATTCACACTGAATATTTCAATATCACTCAGAACATTACACAGTCTCCAAAACAAGTTTGCAGAAGCAGCTAATGGGTCTGTCCCACTTAGGCGACTTTTTAGGTGAGTGCAGGAGACTGCGCTCGCCACATGGTCGCTACATGTTCACCGGTGGTCTCTGGTGAGTCTCCTTCATGATCGTGAGGAGTTCCCTCATTCTGGGAGCTAGTCGTGAGCTAGGTATGGTTGCCGCAAATTTTTCAACATGTTGAAAACATTTCTGCGACCACAAATTGGTCACCATGGAGATAACCGATAATCTTGTAGTCGTAGGTGCAGTTGTAGTGGGGTCGCCATGTAGTTGGAGGTAGTCGAGGTAGTCGTAGGTAGTTTTAGTTAATCGCCTTTGCTGACCGGTCATTTTCATTGTTTAAGAAGGAACTGCAGATGCTGGAAAATCGAAGGTAGACAAAAATGCTGGAAAACTCAGCGGGTGAGACAGCATCTATGGAGCAAAGGAAACAGGCAATGTTTAGGGTCAAGACCCTTCTCCAGACTGATGTAAGGGTGGGGTGGGGGGCAAGGCCACAGGGGCGCCGCATTGATGGCAGCCTCTGCCTACAGTCTGTCTGTTTTTCTGTCTTGTTTTTATTTTTAGTCAGTTTGAAAAGTTTGTTTTGGAGATTTCTTTAGTATTTCTATGTGGGGGAGGGGGGTAGGGTAATGGGGAAACCGTTTCCCAGTCACTTCCTGGTGAGGACGCAACTATTCTCCAAGTCGCGTCCTTGCCCCCCTCCTCGCAGCCTATCAACTGGATTGGCGCGGTCTTTCCTGCCGGGGACCGGCCAAAGCACTGGATTCACCGCGAAGCGAGCGATGCCTTACCTGGATCGCCGTTTGAAGCTCCGGAGTGCTGGGCTTGCTGCATCAACATCACGGAGCTGCGGTTCGTAGAGCGCAGATTACAACATCGCGGAGTCCAGGGGCCCTTTGCCGAGGACCGCCAGCATTGAATCTCTGCCTAGAGCGGCCTGTGGACTTTGGGAGCCGCGGACTCTGGTAGGAAGTGGCCAATTTGGATGACCAAGCTGCTGAGGATGTCCTCCAGTCCTGACGTCCATCACCCCGGCGAGCGGGCGTCACATCGGGCTGCCCGCAGTGGCGGCAGCGGCGGGTTGGGGAGCCCCCCGATCACGGGAGTACAACAGAGGAGGATGACTGTATTTAGGAGCCTTCCCTCATGGTGGGAAACGTTGATCCCGCTGTGTGGGGATGTCTGTGTTAAAGACTATCATGTTTTGTGCTCTTTATTATTCGTATGGCTGTATGGTGAACCCACACATTTCACTGTATCAATTGGTACATGTAGACAAATAAATGTACCTTGTATCTTGCAGAAGAAAGGAAGATGCAAAGAAAGCAGGGACTACCTGA
Source organism: Raja brachyura (assembly GCA_963514005.1). The sequence continues at coordinate 44,641,950 of OY740788.1, forward strand.
AATTAGAGGTCAATGTTCATACCACTGGGGTGTAAACTGCCCAAGTGAAATATGAGGTTCTGCTCCTCCAAGTTACAGTGGTCCTCACTCTGGCCATGGAGGAGGCTCAGGACAGAAAGGTCCGATTTGGAATTGGAGGGGGAGTTGAAGTGCTGAGCCACCGGGAGATCAGGTAGGTTAATGCGAAGCGGTCGCCAAGCCTACACTTGGTCTCACTGGTGTAGAACAGCTGACACCTAAAGCAGCGGATGCAAAAGATGAGGTTAGAAGAGATGCAGGTGAACCTCCGCCACACCTGGAAAGACTGCTTGGGTCCTTGAATGGAGTCAAGGGGGGAGGTAAAGCGACAAGTGTAGCATTTCCTGCAGTTGCAAGGGAAAGCGCCATGAGAGAGGGTGGTTTGAGTGGGAAGGGACAAATTGACCAGGGAGTTACAGAAGGAGCGGTCTCTGCAGAAAGCAGACAGGGGAGGAGATGGGAAGATGTGGCCGGTGGTGGGATCCTCTTCGAGGTGGCAAAAATGTCGCAGGATTATTTGGTGTATGTGACGGCTGGTAGGGTGGAAGGTGAGGACAAGGGGGACTCTGCCCTTGTTACAAGTGGGGGGATGGGGAGTGAGAGCAGAGTCACGGGGTATAGAAGAGACCCTGGTGAGAGCCTCATCTATATTTCATTTTCATTGGCTCATTGGGGAAAAAAAACGCAAGCAGGTTTTCAGAACCAAGGATAACCGACCTGTAATGTTAAATGTCCACCGAACTTAACAGCTGCATAGCTCCGGCTTATTAAAAGTTGTCTGGCTTCTTAGAAATTGTCCTTCCCCCTTATCCTCCTTCCTTTCTCCCATACGCCCTTCTCCCCCCGTCCTTCTCCCCCTTCTCTCCCCCTTCTTTCCCCTTCCCTCCCCCCTTCTCTCCCTACCTTCTGCCTCCTCTCCTCCTTCTCCCCCTTCTCCCCTTCTCCCCCCTTCTCCCCCCCTTCACCCCCCCTTCTCCCCCCCTTCTCCCCCCCTTCTCCCCCCCTTCTCCCCCTCCTTCTCCGCCCATTCTCCCCCTTCTCTACCCCCCTCTCCCCCCCTTCTCCCCTCTTGTCTCCCCTTCTCCCCTCCTCTCCCCCCCTCTTTTAAAGGACTTACTGTACGCTGTGCTAGCCGTCTTAATTATAGCACCAACCTTCTTGTTTATCGCGGCGTGTTTCTGGATCACCTTGGCCTTGCACCGTATGAATTTCAGACAGCGCTCTTCCGCTTCCCCTGGCCCCCGCTTGTGCGATGTGTTAATGTGTGTGTGTTCCACTCTGACAGTCACCGTTCCAGTTTCCGGTTTATCAAGCGACTGCCGGCAACTTGACAGTCCCTGGCAGTCCGCTGAAAAATTGGCTAAGTGGGACAGGCCCATCAAGAGTCTGAAGAAGGGTCTCGACCTGAAACGTCACCCATTCCTTTTCTCCAGAGGTGCTGCTTGTCCCACTGAGTTACTCCAGCTTTTTGCATCTATCTTCAGTTTAAACCAGCATCTGCAGTTCCTTCCTACACAAAGAATCACAATGATGTTTCTGTTGACAGTATGGTATGAATAAAGATCTAAGGAATTATTTAAAGAAACATGGGGTCATTTTCATCAAGTTTAGGTTAAGGTTTATTATTGTCACGTGTACTGAGGTACAGTGAAAAGCTTTGCTTTGCATGCTATCCAATCAGATCAAATAATACTGGAGTAACTAAGCGGGTCAGGCAGCATCTCTGAAGAAAAAGTAAAGATGATGTATTAGGTCAAGACCCTTCTTCAGACTGACTTCGTCCTGACTCTCTCCTCTCCTGTGACCACGTTGGTTTCTTTTTAGGTGCTCCTTTTTCCTCCCACATCCTAATAATATGTAGGTTTGTAGGTTATTTGGCCTCTGTAAATTGCCCCTAGTGTGCAGGGAGTGGATGCAAGAGTAGTATTACATAGAGCTAGTGTAAATGAGAGCATGACAGGGTGGTGGGATTGGCAGGTGGTGCTGGCAGCTAGTTTGGATGATGGAGGATGATAGTTGGATAGGGAGATGGTCCTCAGCTGATTCTGCATGCTCTCAATAACTGGAAAAGCTTATTGATGCAGACCTGAATACTCACTTCTGCACTTTAAGTGGCCACAGACTCTGGGTTCTGATGTGGCAGTGGGATGTTGCACTTTTCCAAGGAGGTTTTGAGAACACCCCTGAATTAGTCCTTCTACTCACCTGATAAATGTTTATCACGTCAGAGCTCAGAATAGGGGGTAGGGTCCCTATTCCAAGAGACTGTTGACGGCTGTGATAAATGGATAGAACTGGGTGCAGGGCAAGAATTCTCATAAAGGAACACAAAGTAATGGAGTAACTCAGCAGGTCAGGGAGCATCTATGGAGAACATGGAGAGGAGATGTTTCGGATCGAAACCCTTCTTCAGACTCATTGGTTTCAAATCTCCGTACATTATTCTGGACAAAAACATTCAGGAGTATGCACTAATATTAGCAGCAGCCCTGTAAATCACTACTCTGTTCATTTTGAATACTGATGTGATGCTGCTATTTTTTCACTTTGAGTTATTTCAAGAGACCTCTAAAAAATGGGGAGAAGGCAGGAGAATGGGGTTCAGAGGGAAAGATAGATCAGCCATGATTGATTGGCGGTTTAGACTTGATGGGCTAAATGGCCTAATTCTGCTTCTATCACATTAACTTATGAACTTAACTTATGAAAATGATACCTGGCTGAGTCAACACTAACCAATGAGTTTTGGAAAACTGCTGATATTTAGAGTCAAGATGGCTGCAACTGCAGGGAAATGTGCAAAGCTTTATCCAATGGATGAATAATTTATGCCGGTAGTTCACTCAGAAGCAGTGAATAGATTCATGAACGACCTTACCGGAGATGTCAGCAGAGATCTCTGGAGCTGCAGCTCAGATCCCATGCATCTCCTGGTGTGAGTAATGGGTTAGGATTGCAAGTGAATCTCCCTAGCCTTGCACACACAGACCTGCACACTAAAATATGAGACGCTGAAATATACAGTATAAGAAATATTTACATTTGATACAGGCAGATCTGGCATCAGTCATAAAGCCATCCACATAAAAACACAAGAAAATAGTAGCAATACAGGCCACCAGCCTGTTTAATGTGATCATGGCTGATCTCTGCTGCCTTAACTAATCTTTGGTGCCCATAATCTTTAATTCCTTGATTTTTCAAATATTTATCAATCTTCACTTTAAACATCTAATGATCTGGCCTCCAGTTTAGTTTGGTTTAGTGTATTACTGTCACATGTACCAAGGTACAGTGAAAAGCTTTTGTTTGCGTGCTATCCAGTCAGAGAAAATATTATACACGAATGCAATCAAGCTGTCCACAGTGTATAGATAAAGGATAAAGGGTACACCATTTAGTGCAAAGATATAACATTGAAGTCTGATAAAATTTGATTCAAGATAGTTAAAAGGTCTGAAATGAGGTAGATGGGAGGTCAGGACCACACTCTAGCTGATCAGAGTACCATTCAGTTAGAAAGATAGAAAATAGGTGCAGGAGGAGGCCATTTGGCCCTTCGAGCTAGCACCACCATTCATTGTGATCATGGCTGAACATCCACAATCAGTAACCCGTGCCTGCCTTCTCCCCATATCCCTCGATTCTGCTAGCCCCTAGAGCTCTATCTAACTCTCTTTTAAATTCATCCAGTGAATTGGCCTCTACTGCCTTCTGCAGCAGAGAATTCCACAAATTCACAACTCTCGGTGAAAACGTTTTTTTCTCATCTCAGTTTTAAATGGCCTCCCCTTTATTCTTGGACTGTGGCCCCTGGTTCTGGACTCTGTTCTGGCCCCTGGTGCTTGATAACAGCTGGGAAGAACCTGTTCCTGAATCTGGAGCTATGCGATTTCAAACCTCAGTACCTCTTACCCGATGGGAATCATGGAAAACTTTATTGTCATACAGACCTTGCAGTCTGAACGAAATTTCGTTGCTTGCAGTCATACATATAGTAAATAACAAAACACACAATAAAAACACATATTTAACATCCACCACAGCGAGTTCACCAGACACCTCCTCACTGTGATGGAAGGCAAAAATCTTGTCTTTGTCTCTTCCCTTCTTACCGCCCCGCGCTGGTAAGTCCTGGCTGGCTCTGCCTCCGGAGCCTCGAGGGCGGTCGCAGTTGGAAGCTGTCAGCTCCGCCATTAGGCCTCAGCGCAGACGGAGACGGAGACGGGGGATACGACAAGAAAAGTCGCGTCCCCCCCCCAAAGGAAGAGACTAAAAACGTTTCTCCTACCCCTCCCCCACACATATACTACATAATAACTGAAATTGACGCTAAAACAAAACAAGAAAACAACAAAAAGAAAAGAAAAACAGACGGACTGCAGCGAGCCGCTGCTGCCAGGGCAGCGCCGCCACTCCAGGGGAGAGGGGAGAAGAGGGAGTGACCAGGTCCTTGATTATGCTGGCGGCCATGCTGAGGCAGCATGAAGTGTAGATGGTCGATGGAAGGGAGGCTGGCTTGTGGAATGGTCTGAGCGGCATCTCTGCAATTACTCGTGGTCTTGGATGGAGCTGTTCCCAAATCACGCTGTGATGCATCTACCACCTCGGGACAGAGAATTCCAGAGATTAATTTCCTCTGGGTGAGGACATTTCTCCACATGTCAGTCTTAAATGAACGGTCTCTTATGTTATAATTATGCCCCCTTATATGTGATACTCCCACGAGTGAAACATTCTCACCATCTTCCCCGGAGACACAAGAAACGCAGTTGCCGGAATCTTGAGCAAAAAACAATCTGTTGGAAAAACTCAGCAGGTCATGCAGCATCTGTGGAAATAAATAAATAGATTTGTCCATTGCCCTCCCCAGATGCCGGGTTACTCCAGAAGATTGTATTTTTACTCAACACCCCCCCCCCCACCCCCCTGTCGAGCCCCCTTAGGATCTTGAAAGTTTAAATCAGGTGACCCCTCATTCCTCTAATAATATTCCTCTGTTCCCTTTTCTTCCACCCATGTGGAGCCTCAGTATGTTCTCCAGATGTGGAAAATGGTAAAACGAACAGCTGACATTTGTCAAGTAATTCTTTCTTTTAGCAATTAGGAAGGGTACTGCACTGCAGCCCTGAGATAGTTCCTGGAATCAGCCCTGTGCTCTGAAAGTAAGTGAGTTATAGGGATAGTTTGAGCAGGCTGGGATCCTATTCCTTGGAGCGCTGGAAAATATGGGTATAGAGGAGTACAAAATCATGAGAGGAATGGATCGGGTAAATGCACAGTCTCTTGCCTAGAGTAGGGGCATTGAGAACCAGAGAACATAGGTTTAAGGTGAATGTGGAAAGATTTAATAGGAACCCAAGTGGTAACGTTTTCACACAAAGGGTGGTGGGTGTATGGAACGAGCTGGACAAGGTAGTTGAGGCAGGTACTATTGCAATGTTTAAGAAACATTTGGATAGGTACATGGATAGGATAGGTTTAGAGAGATGTGGGCCAAACGCAGGCAGGTGGGATTAGTTCAGATGGGACATGTTGGTCAGTGTGGGCAAGGTTGGCCAAAGGGCGTGTTCCACTCTACATGAATCTATGACTCTATGGCCACTTAACCGGCCACTAGATTTCAATCCCAAGTGTGGGAAGGAGGAAATTCATGGTCATCAGAAACAAAATGAAAGAAGGTCGGAAACTTATGAAACTCAGCCACACAAACTTTGATTTGCCCTTTTGCATTCATTCATTTTTTCTATGTATCTTTTCATATCTCTCAGTTCCCTCTCCCCTGACTCTCAGTCTGAAGAAGGGTGTCGACCAGAAACGTCACCTATTCCTTCACACCAGAGATGCTGCCTGACCCGCTGATTTACTCCAGCATTTTGTGTCTACCTTCTTGCATGTTGGGTTTGGTCAGAGCCCATTATATTGATTGGCATGTCTGCTTCATAGGAATACATTGTGAATACATAGGAATGGTTGTGGTTCTCCTCTAACCCTTCTCTTATGCATAAGCTTATTCTGCAAAAAGATGGGTAGCAATGAATATGTGGCCTGATGAGGAGATTTCAATGACTTTGTCTAATGAGAGAGACAGCATGGGACAAATGGACTTTGTCATTACAAGAAGGAAAAACAAAATAACTTTGCTACATTCACAATAAGATCTTCGCAAAAGAAGTGCTTTGAAAAAGTAATTATTCCTCAAACAGGGCAACCTGTGTATGCTCAGCAAACTCCTGAAGCCATGCAATCCTGATCAGATAGTCTGTGTTTCAGTGATGCTGACAGATGCCAATATCGTCCACAACACCAGGGAGAACTCCCCCTGCTTTTATAAAAAATTATATCTCTGAACCTCCTCCATTCATCCGAGAACCGGCAGTTTCTCACTATCTCACCCAAAAGATAGTGCCAAAAGGCACTCCTTCAATCCTTTACTGGAGTGTTTGTCTAAAAGTCTCGTGCTAGACTCTCTGGAATGTGACTTGAACCCACGACCATCAAAGAAAAGGGTGCAAGCCACATCTAACAGAGAAGGAGAGAGGGCTGGGTCAGAAATGAAATCATATTTAAGGACACTGCAGTGATTTGAGAAAAGAGATGGAAAACAAAAATCATACAAAAGCAATATACAAAATCATGAGAGGAGTAGATCGGGTAAATGCACAGGGTCTCTTGCCAAGAGTAGGGGGACTGAGAACCAAAAGATACAGCTTAAAGTGAGCGGGGAAAGATTTGATAGGAATCTTGCGGGGTATCTTTTTTACACAATGGTTGGTGGGTAGAAAAATGCTCCCGATGTTGGGGGAGTCCAGAACCAGGGGTCACAATTTAAGAATTAGGGGTACGCCATTTAATGAGATGAGGAAAAACCTTTTCAGCGCTTAGGACTAACGGAATCAAGAGATATGGGGAAAAAGCAGGAACGGAGTTCTGATGTTGGATGATCAGCCATGATCGTATTGAATGGCGGTGCTGACTCAAAGGGCTGAATGACCTAGTCCTGCACCTATTTTCAATGTTTCTCTGTTTCTATCTATGGAACAAGCTGCTGGAGGAGCTAGTTAAGGCAAGTTCTATTGCAACGTTTAAGAAACATTTAGACAGGTACATGGATAGGATAGGTTTAGAGGGATATGGGCCAAACGCACGCATGTGGGATTAGTGTAGCTAGGACATGTTGATCGGCTTGGGCCAGTTGAGCTGAAAGGCCTGTTTCCTTGCTGTATGACTCTATCTCTATGACTCTATGACAAGGAAGGCAAGGAAAACTATAGCAGGGGCTGTAACTATAGCTCAACTTGCCCAAGCTGACCAACATGTCCCATCTACACTAGTCCCACCTGCCTGATATGTGGAATACACTTTTGGCTCCATTCATTGTGGTTTACATTGCTAGTCTATTTATAAGAAAACTGCTCCTTTCTGCTGGGGACATCCCCTACATCCCTCTATTCTGCTCCATCAAATGTTCATGACACTCTGCAAGATAAAATCATGAAGACATACATCCCATAGGCAGACCGATCAGCCCGCTACATCAGCACCAACTCATCCACACACGGCATGTTTTTCATCTCAAGTCTACATTTACTTTCCCTGCCAATTCTCTTGCCATCCATCTGTACAGAAAGGGCAATTTAGCCAATTCACCCACCAACAATCCCATCCTTGGCATGTGGGAGGAAATCAGAGCGCCTGCAGAAACTCACGCATTTGCAAGGAGAAGATGAGAATACCACACCAGTGGCACCAAGGTTAAAATCAAATGCACTCTTTGGAGATGAACATAAACACAGAACTGTATAGCACAGGAACAGGCCCTACAGCCCACAATGTCTATGCTGAACATGATGCCAAGTTACATTTATCTCTCAAAAGGACACAGAGTGCTGGAGTAACTCAGCAGGTCAGATAGCATCTCTGAAGAACATGGGTGGGTGATGTTTTGGGTCAAGATCCTTCTTCAGACTGATTGTACGGGGGGGATAAGAAAGCTGGAAAAGGGAAGAGGTTCCAATTGTGAAACAATTGGGAGACATGAGCAGCAAATACATTTCATGTTTGCACATCTGAAGGAAAAGAGGACCTGTAGGAATATGCAGGGAAAATCAGCTGGCCAAAGAGGAGCACCATCGCTCAACCATGGCCTCATTTCAACATCTTCAACACTTAGCTAACAGACATAATTACTGGAGCTCCTCTCCCCAATGAACGAGAGAGCTCATCAAAGACATCATATTGAAATGAATACTTGTAAGACCCATGGCCTGAAAGAGATTTTACTTCGGAGTCACGTGAGTGATTCCGCTAGTCCGCATGCGCGTCATTACGTCTGACACATGGCGCAGTGACCAGCTGGGAGGCGCATCGCTCCTCCAGCGGTAAGTTTAAAAACCCTCAGGTAAGTGTAAAACTTAGTCGGAGGTCGTTTTCTGCGCTTGGTAATTCTTGTTTCAGGAGCAAGGTCAAGAATGGAGAAAGCATCGAAGGTGAAGTTAAGGCGAGCCGCCGGGAGAGTAGCTTTGGAAGACCGTGGGAGTGCGTGTAGCGGGCGGCCGCCTATCTCACCTACCGAGTCGCTGACGGTACGACCAGCGACTGCAGTCTTGGTGCCTGAGAGCATTGTGGCTACACCATTGGGGCGGAAAGCCACTAAAAAGTCTGCACGGCCTGTAGACTCGGATGAGTCGGGCCGGGAGGGTTCCTCTCCGATAATGGATAACGTCTTTGGACGGTTGTCCAGGATGGAGTTCCTAATGGAGAAGATGCTCCACCAAGATACACTCCAACCGGAGGAGGTGTGTCATCGCGGGTCTTCTCGGGGGCCCGCGCCAGCGGCACCTATATCAGGGCTGCTTAATGTCTCCCTCTTGTAGGAGGAGAGCATGCAGGGTCAGTTTTATTCTGACGCCGAGTCCGTGGGTATAGCCGTGGAGCATAACCCAAGGGATAAAAGGCACGAACTAGAGGTGCCAGTCCTGGCAGCAAGATTTGCTATCCCCACAGAAACAGGGGAACCGCTGGGTGATGAGTTGGCCGCAAATATAAATTACCTGGCCTCATACCAGCTTCAAGAGCATACTATGGTGGAAACATCCAAAAAATATGAGACCCCTGCCAACTGTGTCCTGCTCAAAGTGCCGGCACTTAACCACGCCATCTGGGGTCACATGGGCATAGGTATCCAAGCTCATGAAATGAGGCTTCAGAGGATACTGAAGCTACTCGCTTTGGTCATTACAGCGTTCGCCAGGTCAGTGGATGGAGGGCACCTGTCTGATGTACAACAGGATGCCCTGGCCCTCATGTGCAATGCACATTTTCAGATAAATTGCCTGAGAAAGAGTGCCATCTGCCCTACTATCAACCCTAAGTTTGCAGCTCTGTGGAAACCCAGCAATATCCAGCCACCAAATCTGCTGTTCAGGGAAGATCTCCCAAAAAGAGTCAAGGAGCTGGACGACGAGGCAAGAACGGTCGGACTCATCAAAGCACCGACGACCAGCAAAACCTCGCTTCGGCAGTAGTACCCCTACAAACGGTCTGCTGAAACCGGTTCATTGTCAAGGACCAAGCCCGCCATTCACAAATATGCGCAGCTGGCGCACTCCAACAGGGGCACGGGCGAACATGACCTTACCCCCCAAAAACCGGGGGCAGAAAATTCCACCAGTAACCATGGAGGTAGGTGGGTCTGGTTCTTGTCGGAACATATTAAGTGGGGATCACCTAGAAGTTGGGGGGAGATTACACTTGTTCGTGAATGAATGGTATGGGATAACATCAGATTTGTTTATACTGCACAGTATACAAGGGTTTCAAATTGAATTCCTTCCCAATTTGCGTCCACCCACACAGCATACACCAAGCCGGACATAGGTTTTTTCACAACAAGAGAATTTGGAGGTACAAGCTGAAATTGAAAAGTTATACAAAAAAGGGGTAATTGAGAAGGCGGTTCACCAATCTCACCAATTCGTGTCTAATATTTTTCCAAGACCAAAAAAGGATGGGGGATGTCGAATCATCCTTGATTTAACGAGCCTTAATCCTTTTGCGCAGTATAAACATTTCAAAATGGAAACCTTTGTTACTGCCAAACAACTGATTTCCAGAGGATGATATATGGCATGTATAGATCTTAAAGATGCATATTTTTCAGTGCCTGTTCATAAGGATCATCAGAGATATTTGAAGTTTAGCTGGATGAGGCAATTATGGCAATATAAAGCATTGCCTATTGGATTAACCTCGGCCCCTAGATTATTTACAAAACTGTTAAAGCCAGTGCTGTGGCTACTCCAGGCTCAGAGTCATATTGTAATGGCTTATTTGGATGATATCTTAATCATAGGGAAGACTGGGAAGCAGCTGAATTATCTGTTTCAGCTGTTAAACTCATGTTTAAGTGATTGGGGTTTCTCATCCATCCAGTTAAATCTAAATTTACACCAGTTAGAGTTATTGATTATTTGGGATTCACCATTAACTCAACTCACATGTCTGTGACTCTGCCCAGGAGCAAGAGATTAGACTTAATTGAAGGCTGTAACAAGCTCACGGTGGAGCAGCAACCTTCAATTAGATAGGTGGCCAGCATGATTGGCAAATTAGTGGCTGCCTTTTCAGCTGCAAAGGAGCAGGCACTCAGGATAAATGCAGGTCATTTTGACAGGCCCATGCAATTAACAGCTGAAGCCATTGCTGAAGTGCAGTGGTGCATAGTGAGCATTTTGAGTTGCTCCAGTAAAGTTCTGATTGAGAAAACTTCAGTTGTTTTACAGACTGATGTTAGTGTCCTAGGATGGGGTGCTACTGATACCATCCCTAGCTGTGGCAGCAGATGGAATATGCATGAGGCATTTATTCTTCAATCGTATGGGATTAACTATTTAGAACTGTGGGAACATTCTATGGTCTTAAGGCTTATTGTACTAGTATGCATCACTTGCATGTTCAGTTTCAGATTGACAACACTAAGGCAGTGGCGTATGTTAATTATATGGGTGGAATCAAGTCGGAATCTTGTGATAGATTGGCTAACCTTATTTGGCACTGGTGTATTACAAGAAACATTTGGGTTTCAGCTATCTACCTACCAGGTACATTCAACATGGTGGCGGACACCAGCTCACACAAATTCAATGACAACACAGAATGGATGTTGAATCATGATGTATTTAATGATATTGTTGCTCAGTATGGGATGCCAGATATCAATTTGTTTGCATCCAGACTCAATCGCCAGTTACCGAAGTATGTTTCATGGGAACCAGACCCAGGGGCAGGAGTGGTAGATGCATTCTCGCTACACTGGGGTGGAATGTTTTTATATGCATTTCCCCCATTTTACCTCATCAGTCGGTGCTTGCTCAAGAGCAAGCAGGATTCCGTCTCAGGAGTTTTGGTGGTACCCGACTGGCCTACTCAGCCATGGTTCCCACTCGTTTTGGGATTAATAACAAAGCCTTTTATGACTGTCCCGAAACGTAGTAACCTACTGGTGCACCCGGTAACTGGGGAGCAACATCCATTACATGACAGATACTTTGGTATCTGTGATTTCACACCACTGCTTTGAAGAATGTCGCGCATGCGTGCTGGCGGGGTCTTCACGTAATCCCTCATCGTAACTCCTCATAAAATAAAGATCAAACTTCAAACTGGTAATTTCTCATTTAATCTTACTATTTTGGAGCCTTCCAATTATAGCATGTGGTGCAATATTGTAAGGAAAGAAGGCATGGCAGGGTGATCAATGATCATTACTCTTTGCGTGGCTGTAGCTGTAAAAATGTCACTGTTCATAACTGTTGCCCTGGCAACCACACTCAGGAATGACTAACACAGCCAGCCATACAAAGGCCTAGGCCAACGGCTATCATGATAGCAGTGCTGATATCTGCCATCTTCTGTAGGTACTCACTAGCTTGACTTATTGGGTGTCCATGACCTGCTCAGAGTAACTGCCTAATAATTTACTCTCGTCCATAAAGAGAGTGGAATTTTATAATGCATCAAAAGCAGCCAACATAATTTAAGAACCTTTCTCACCCCAGTCATTCCTTCTTCTCCCTGCTCTCGCCATGAAATACGGAAGCATGAAAGTGCACACCACCAGATTCAGGAACAGCTTCTTCCCCTCTGTTATCATCCTTCTATATGGACCTTTCATAAGCCAGGGTACAGCCCCAATTCTCCAACATACCTTGTTGTCGACATTGGACATTTTGCCTGGCCTTTTGCACTACAATGCTGAAAACAGTATTGCACATATTGTATCTTTCTCCTCGCTCTACCTATTATACTTGAGTTTGGCTTGATTGTATTCATGCATTATTTTATTTGATTGGATGGCACTTAAAACAAAGCTTTCCACTGTACCTCAGTACACACATCAACAATTAAACGTAATCTAAACCTATTGAAATAAATCACAGCAGAATGTAAAGAAGCTACTTCTTCGCCCTTCCATTTATGATCCTTTTTTAAATGTGCACCATATATTGTTTATGTACCCACACTTTGTAAAGATTCTCAATCCATGATTTACTGATTCTTCTCCCATTTCAAATTAAACATCATGTGTTTAAGAAAGAACTGTAGATGCTGGAGAAATCGAAGTAAACAATAAAATGCTGGAGAAACTCAGTGGGTGAGGTAGTATCTATGGAGAGAAGGAATTGGCGACGTTACAGGCTGATCCACGCTGTGCTGCAGGGTCTCAGTTGTCACTAAGTACATTGTGAATGGTGTTTCACAAGCTGTGGCCGTACAGATCTGTACATAAAATGTATAAATGTTTGAATACAAGTGAACAGCTCTGTCCTTTCTTTTTTTAAAAATAATATTTTTATTAGAAGCAGTGTACAGTAGTATAAACCGTGGCATATGACAAAATGCATTTATTGTACATCTTCCATTTTAATTTTGACAAAAATGAAATCGAAAAAGAGAAAAAGAGCTAGAAAGAGAGAGAGTGAAAGAGCTAGTGAATGTATAAACTACCAAGGAGTGTAGTCGCAGAGTGACTAAGTAAAAACTTACAAGAAAATAAAAAGACAAAAACGAAAAATAATAAAAAGAACCAAAAAAAGACCAAAACGTGTTGATATACCTACTTCGTTTCTCACCCCACCCATCACCCTGACCATAAATCGGTTTAACTCCGAAGTTGTGTTGCACCATACTATGCTTGTAATGAATCGATGAAAGGAGAGCATATCTTTAAAAATTGCTCTGATTTTCCTGCTAAGACAAGTCTCATATCTTTGAGATGTAGCGTCTCTGACATGCTTGTGATCCACATTTTAAGAGTTGGGGTGGATGCATTTTTCCAAAATTTAAATATACATTTTTTTGCCATTATCAGGCCATAATTAAGGAAACATCTTTGAAACATTGATAGCTCAGAGCAGGCTCCTGCTTTTCCAAAAATAATCCATTCTGTATGGGGGTCCAGTTCTGTTTTTAATAATTTTCAGAAGATTTCAAAGATTCCTTTCCAAAATGTATGGAGGTTTATGCAAGAGGCAAAGGAGTGTGTTATAGTTGCTTCTTGAGAAAGACATTTGTTGCAGATAGGGGATAGATTTGGAAAATTTTTGTTCAGTTTAGTTTTTGAATAATATAGTCTGTGTAGTATTTTAAATTGGATTAGAATATGTCTTACATTAATCAAATTATGTATACATAGGAGATTTTTTTCCCATATGTCTTTGGGGATTTTTAGGCTTAATTCCTGTTCCCACTCTCTTCTAATTACATCTGACGATGGAATTTCTATATTTAGAATGATACTAGACTAAGTGGGACCCATTGGGTCCCAGCATCACACGGGAGGGCTGGTCACCCGATGCAATATTCCACCTCTCCACCAATTCCAATATTGCTGGCCAGTGGGCAAGGGGGGGGGGGGCTTTCTCTTGTGCTAGTATGGGTGTTGTGGGCCAAAGGGTCTGGTTTCAAGTGGGCTAGTATGGACATTGTGGGCCGAATGGATTATTGGGCTGGCAGCTCAGTCACTGAGGCCTGGCAGTACAGTCACTCAGACCTGGCAGGGCTGCAGTCACTCAGACCTGGCAGGCTGGCAGCTGAGAAACTGCCAGAAACTGTGCCCAAAACAGGTGACAGACGCTGTGAGAGATAAGGGGGAGAGTGTGGACTGAATGGATTATTGGGCTGGCAGTTCAGTGAGTCATGGTTGGATGGCTGGCAATTCACTTACTCAGGGCTGGTGGGCTGGCAGGCGGGCAGTTCAGTCACTCACGGCTGGTGGGCTGGCGGTTCACTTACTCAGGACTGGTGGGCTGGCAGTGCAGTCACTCACGGCTGCTGGGCTGGCAGTTCAGTCACTTACAGCTGGTGCGCTGGCAGTTGACTTCCTCACGGCTGGTGGGCTGGCAGTTCAGTCAGTCATGCCTGGTACACTGGCAGTTCATTCAGTCACCCCTCCTCCCTTCATCCCCCCACTCTGCTCCTTGCCATTCCCATCCCCCCCCCACACATTCAGTCCATCTCCCCACGTCCTCCCCCCATGAACTCTTAGCGGATCTCCCATAGAGCAGCCATTCCTGCCTATTAGGTTCCCATTGTGATGAAGAACACGCAGGCATGAAAAGTGGAAAAAATATTTATTAATGTTTAAATTGCGAATTAAAATATTAGAACAAATTAAATGTTAAATATGAGAATTATTAAGTTATTTCATGTTGTGTCTCTTGTTGTGTTCTGCTGCTCACTGCCTCTTGATGGCTATTTGCTGTTGATAAAAATAGAGACAATTTTAATATAGAGAGATTGAGCGGTTGTAATTTGTTGTAATTCTCAATCCTCTGGACACTGAAGAATTTGTGCAAAACATTTTTGAGGTGGGGGCTGTCGGGGTGGGGTGGGGGATGGCTTCTTCTTCTTTCGTGTGGCGTGCACCGCCTAAAGTTGTAGGACAACTTGGTCTATTTGATCTTCTGTTTGTGCACGTCGAGTTGATTTCATTAGTCGAAACAGGACGGACCACATGAAGGTTGTAATCTTCCACCCCAGGGGTGGCAAACGTCCTGCAGCCGAAGGCGGTGGATGGCTTGAGGTGGGGGCTCTCATGGGCTGATGAGGGAGGGGGTGTCCTTCAGTGGGGGATGGGGGCGGCTTCAGGAGGGGGAGCATCCTATAGCCAGGCGGGGGGTAGCGTCTTGAGATGGGGATGCCAGTGGGGGGGGAGGGGAGGCAGTGAGTGACCCACTCATGGCCTCTGGACTCACTGCCTTGGGACTAACTCATGGTCTCTGGACTGACTGACTCACTCATGGCCTCTGGCTTGTGGACTGACTGACTTATGCCCGACTTCTGCAGTCACGTCCGACTTTTGTAAACTGAAAACTGTAACACCCACATTGAGGAACAGCCTCTTCCTGACAGCCGTCAGACTATTAAACATAACGAATAAGCTCTGAACTACGAAAGACTATATTATTTGTACTATTTGTCATTTGATGATCACAAACACACCCTCCACCTCACACAGATACTCACCCACTCAGACTCTCACACACACATACACAGACACAGACTCTCAGACACATACACACACACACAGACTCTCAGATACACACACAGACTCACACACACAGACACTCTCACACACACACACACACACACACACACACACACACACACACACACACACACACACACACACACACACACACACACACACACACACACACACACACATACACACACACACACTGACACTCTCACACACACACACACACTCACACGCACAGACAGACTCACTCACACAGACTCACAATAACCCGTGCCTGCCTTCTCCCCATATCCCTTGACTCCACTAGCCCATAGAGCTTTATCTAACTCTCTCTTAAATCCATTCAGTGACTTGGCCTCCACTGCCCGTGGCAGGGAATTCCATAAATTCACAACTCTCCAGGCGAAAACAAAAATTCGCACCTCAGTCTTAAATGACCTCCACTTGATTCTAAGACTGTGGCCCCTGGTTCTGGACTAGCCCAATTTTTCCTGCATCTAGCTTATCCAGTCCTTTTATAATTGTTTATGTTTCTATAAGAAACCCCCTCATCCTTCTCAACTGCAGTGAATACAAGCCTTGGACTAATCCTTTCACTGCTACCCAAATGCCCCATTATTACCTCTTTAATAATTGACTCCAGCATCTTTCCCACCACCGAAGTCGGGCTAC
Organism: Raja brachyura; assembly: GCA_963514005.1. The sequence goes on from OY740788.1 coordinate 44,658,184, forward strand.
CTGGTCTGTAATTCCCTGTTTTCTCTCTCGCTCCTTTCTTGAAAAGTGGGATAACATTAGCTATCCTCCAATCCGCAGGAACTGATCCTGAATCTATTGAACATTGGAAAATGATCACCAATGCGTTCACTATTTCTAGAGCCACCTCCCTGATGACCCTGGGATGCAGACCATGAGGTCCAGGGGATTTATCATCCTTCATTTCCACTAGTCTACCCAATACTATTTCTCGCCTAATGAAAACGTCTTTCAGTTCCTCTACCCCCTTAGATCCTCTGTCCTCCAGTACATCTGGGAGATTGTTTGTGTCTTCTTTAGTGAAGACAGATCCGAAGTACCTATTCAACTCTTCTGCCATTTCCTTGTTGCCCATAATAATTTCACCCATGTCTGCCTTCAAGGGACCCACATTTGACTTTGCTACTCTTTTTCCTTAACATATGTAAAGAAGCTTTTACTGTCCTTCTTTATATTCCTGGCCAGCTTCCCCTCGTACTTCATCTTTTCAGCCCGTATTGCCCATTTTGTTTCCTTCTGTTGTACTATGAAAATTTCCCAATCCTCTGGCTTATGGCTACTCTTTGCTGTGTTATACATCTTTTCTTTCAGCCAAGAGAATCAAATTTGCAAACACTTTACAACCAATACATTTCGTGAAAACACACACACAGTCACACACACACACACACACAGTCACACACACACACACACACACACACACACACACACACACACACACACACACACACACACACACACACACACACACTCACACACTCACAACCAATACTAAAATGCCAAGTAACTTCATAACATGGTAAACATACAGTGTGTAGCAATGTTACAAAATTTTGCGATTTTAAAAATCAAGTCTGCAATTTATCCCATCAGATAAAGCATAAAAAGAAGTTTAGTTTGACACCTAATTCACTTTCATATCTTCAGTATTAAGAAAGTTATGGCCATTTTCATACTCGGAAATGAGCATCTTGCTCCCCATTGCCTTTCAATTGACTTAACTCAAAAGCTGTGATCTGGAACAGTTAAAAGTCCATAACATTCTTAAAAATTAAGAGAACTCAATGAAATTTTCAGTTATTATAGATTGAAGCATTCTGAAACAAATATTAAACAATCTTACTTGGATTACCTGAAATTAAAGCATATAATTAGTTAGTTATCTAATTGTAGCTAACTACAAAATTCAATGAGTAGATCTAAACATCTATCCATTTCTTGAGAAAAGATAAACTTTTTTTAAATTGCCTAAGTGTCCAAATAACATTCACACAATAATCCACAATATAACATAATTTTTAAATCTAATTTTCATGAATTTCTGGTCCAAATGGAAGGAATTTAGTGTTTGTTTCCTGTAAATTAATGGCCATTTAAATCAACTAGCGAGTGGGTTTTAGCGGAATGCGGTGGATTGGAACGTTGCGGTTTGCGGTGAAGTCGGGGGGGAAAATACTGGGGGTTCATACATTTTTTGGGGACCCCATTTCGCAACATAAAAATATTATTAATGCCTCCCGAAAAACCAACTTTTAATATAAAAATAAAGTATTTACCTTTTTTTCTCCCCTACGCAAAATGCTTCCGGTGGTCTGCGGTCACGGCTTTTGAAGGTGATTTTTAAATTACTCTAGTTAATAAATAATCTAGAGTAATTTAAAAATACCACCATTCATGAAATGTCGGAGCGATTTTTCTTCAGCAACCAAATCGCCCGACATTGATCGATTTGTCCTGCCTGTTGAAAAACGGCACTTTAAGCCCGCCCCCCTCTGCGAGGCGCGAAAGTCACGCACACGGGGAGCGGCAGAAGTGCAGCGCCGCTAAAGGTAAGTTTTGTAACATACCTACAGTGTGTAAACTGAATGATTCAAATATTTAAAGCCTCCTGTAGAGGCTGCTGCTGAAGCAAAAACATGCTTTAAATAACGTCCAACATACACACTCACCATAGACAATCAGCTCTCTTGAATTATTCAACGACATCTTCACTCTGTGCCTTCTGCAGTTAGCGCCATCTTGCCACGAACCGGAAATGACGCACTCAACGCCATCCGGAAATAATGTCATCGGCGCCATCTTACCACCAAGCAGAAGTCACGGAATGAGTGCCAATTTTGCAATTAAACACAGTCCTGATCTAATAAAATGTTTATTCATGCTTTAACCATCCTGTTGCAACCATTTTAAAAGCCAAGACAAACAGATTTTCAAATACTTTATAACCAATACATTTTCTGAAATTTTTTTTTAAAAGCCAAGCCAAAAAAATTTGCAGACCTTTTACAACCAATACGTTCAGTGTTATTCGCAGCTCAGAGAGCCGTGACCCTCTGGCTTCCTCTGTCTTGCAGAGACTGAGTGAGGCACAACACATCCGGGTTTTATAGTCCCTCCCCCCTGCCACCAGCGGGGGCAGCAGAGTGAATTGCGAATTTTTTAAAAACATTAATATCACTCAGATTTCTTATTGATGGGAAATATCCTCTGGTCCAGGAAGGCGGAGGGGGGCTCTGAGCGAGGTGCCAAAAACTAAGGCCATAGGTGGCGGCGTTCTCTCAGAAATCACAGCACAGTGAGCCATTCAAATAATCTCGAATTTGAAGATATCTAAAATATTGATTACCTTTCAGACTGTATTTCGATTGTAATTTCCGAAATGATAAAAGGTTTCCCATTTCGTACAAATCTCCAAGCTTTTTAAGCTCTGTCCTTTCTAACTCCATTTTATTATAGAAGCCACTAAGTCCATGCTGATCATCGATCACTCATTCACACTAGTTTTATGTTATTTTGTCTTTTGCATTAGTTTTATGTTAATTCTACTCCCTACAGACTAGAGGCAATTTACGCCTCCAAATAACATACATACCTGCATGTCTTTTGGGATGTGGGAAGAAACCCATGCAGTCACAAGGAGAATGTGCAAAATCCACATAGCCTGCACCCCGGGGACAGGATAGAAGCCGGGCAAAAATATGCAACTTGCACTTTGCCATTAAGGAAATTGTTCACTAGATTGCTTGAACAAAACCTTTTTATCGGTTGCAAGAACATTCCTCTCACCCACCCTTCATTGGTTCTTTTGATTTTTTCTCTGGGCTATGTCAAGAGTCAAGAGTCATGAGTGTTTTATTGTCATATGTCCCAGATAGGACAATGAAATTCTTTCTTGCTTACTCCTGCTGAAAATTGCAACTCTCTTGTGGCTGTACCTGCAGGTTTGTTCCACTCCTCCACACTGTTCAGTTCCATCACTGGGCAGAGTGCCTCCGCTGCCTGACCTCATCACTCAGTGTAAGCTGTCTCTGATTGATCTCGGAGAGCTACTTGCCCGAGTGAGAATAAAGGGAGCTGATTTCACATGACCCACTGAGAAATGGAGGGGGTGGAGGAGACCTCAACATAAAAACTGGATTCCTAGTTTATTATTTTAAGCATAAGAAAGTTTTTCAGTGGTTAGCACTTACAGCAAGAGCTTAATCCATTACTCATATTTTTGGCAACTGTGAATTGTGTGCCCTTCAGTCACTCATCAAGTTAGTTAAATATTCCACTGCTATTAACTACTGTGTCTTCTACTTTGTCCATTCAAAGTGAGGAAAAGCTCAGGAATCAACAAAGGACACAGGAAACCATATAAACAACATGAAGTTTTCGCTAAACCTGCTGCATATTTTCCTAGACATTCAGAGAGGAAATTTACGACAGAAGATTTGTTTTCTTTTAGATATAATCTATCTCCATATTCAGTCTGTCTGATATCAAAAAAGTTGGCTCTTCCTGAAAGATGAAATATAGACTGGATTTTATTTCTTAAGTGTCAGTCAATTAATTCAACAGCGTAACAACGTTTTTGGTTCACATTTGACCTGTGCTGTAACAGTGTCCACCTATTGCTTTATGCCCTATATTTAATCCCAGTGATATCTTCTTAGCCTACAACTGAGAAAACAAATTACTGACTTTCAGCTAATTGTGTCACAGGGCGATAAGCACAGAACAGACCCACCAGCTAACCAAATCTGGGCAACCATTAACCAATAATCTGACATTAATCCTAGTTTTGTCTTTCCCAAATTCTCATCAATGTCTCCCAGATTCTACCACTCACCTGCACAATAGAACAATTTATAGAGGCCAATTAACCTACCAATCTGAACATATCTTTGATGTGGGAGGAAACCAGAGCATCTGGAAGAATCCCATATAGTCACGTGGAGAACTTGCAATCTCCGCACAGACAGAACCAGAAATTGGGATTGAACCAATGTCTTTGATGCTGTGAGGCAGCAGATCTACTAGCTGCACCATGGTGCCATCCTTACCTTAAAACGGGAATCTGAGAATGGTTCAGATAAGATTCTATTTTATTTTCATTATTTCTTCTCAAACCAAAGCGATCACATTGGCGCAATCTACAAGAGGGATACCTTTCATGGGACATTTTCATTTTCACTCTGGATCACCCTACTCCCCATTTCAAGACAGTGCCTGGGAACCTTTCCCATAAACTTTTACAATAGGCATCTAACAATGATGGTTCTCTATCTCCGGCCATTTTCACTCTTACCTTCTATTAGAGGACACCAGTTATGGGCCTGAAATTGGGAATTTGGCATATATAGGATTATCACGCTCAGCGACCTCTTCTGAAGTTTATAATTTTCTTTCGTAATCTCTGCCTGACTAGCTCATTCTGCACCTTTAAAAGCTTCTTCAAAATGTACCGCTTTAGTCTGTCATGAGTCAGTTTCCCTAATTTCTCTGCTGCTGCCTAATTTATATACTTAACTGCAGAAATTAATTGTGACAGTGATATAACAATAGGTAGACACAAAATGCTGAAGTAACTCCGTGGGACAGGCAGCATCTCTGGAGAGAACGAATGGGTGATGTTTCGGGGGGTTGGGTGTATCGAACTAGCTGCTGGAGAAGGTGGTTGCGGCAGGTACTATTATTATACATTATTATACAATTATACAATTATTTATTGTCATTTGAATCTCAAACGAAGTTTAAAACGAAATTTGGTGTCTGCTGTCATACAACAGGAAAAGAACCAAGACACACAACCAACACAATTTTTACAAACATCCATCACAGTGAATCTCCTCCTCACTGTGATGGAAGGCAAAGTCTTGTGTCTCTCCTGTGTTCTATTCTTCTCCCGATGTTAAAGCCCCCGGCAAGCGATGGCAAGTCCTGTGCTGGGCGTGTAAGGCCCCGCTCCGGGTCTTAATGTCGGAGCTCCCGGCGGAAGATGGCATGTCCCGCGGCCGTTACAGCCACAGCAGGCGATGTAAGACACCGCTCCGGGTCATTTTCAACCCGGCAACTCGGGCGGGAGACGTTCCTGTAGCAGGAGCTCTGAAAAGCGGTCTCCCACCAGGTTTAGGTTTAGAGGGATATGGGATAAACGCAGGCAGGTTACACTAGTGTGGATGGGAGCTGTTGGTCGGCACGGGCCAGTTGGGCTAACGGGCCTGTTTCCATGCTGTATGATTCTATAATTCCACTCCAATCATTGCTGTATGACTCAATGCCTTCTCAAGGACAATTAGGGATGGGCAATAAATGGGATTGAGGGCAAACAGGAATTGAGTGACACAGTGGTGCAGAGACCCGGGTTCAATCCAAACTACGGGTGCTGTCTGTGTGGAGTTTGTATGTTTTCTGGTAATCACTTGGGTTTTCTCTGGGTCCTCCCATTGCCTCCCACATTTCAAATACGTGCAGTTTTGTAGGTTAATACAGTCTGTAATTTGTCCCCAGTGTGTAGGACATAGAACTAGTGCGCACCCGGGTGATCGATGGTCGGCGTGGACTCGGTGGGCCGCAGGTGCTGTTTTCACCCTGTATCTCTAAACTAAGCTGTAACATCTAAACTCTAAATGTTGGCCTTGCTGGTGACACCTAATCCATGAATAAATAAAACACTTCCTTAAAACAATTTGAGATGGTTTTCTCAGGAATGCCATTGTTTGAAAGAAAGTTAGTAACTGTAAATCAAATGTTTTCACACAGATATCTTTGTTTGCAGGCTTTCTCCGATGCACAAAAAAAGTGACCATTCATCACTACCACTTGCCATTTTAATTTCAGATCATAAACTATTCCTGCCCCTCATTCTAGCTCTCCAGCTGAGCAAGGTCGTGGGCAAGATTGTGTCTCTGGAAATGACCCACATGCAAGCTCTGTCCATTAATTATGTTATCTCCTTTCAATCAGGGTACGGTGCAAGGCTGGCATTGGAATAAATGTACAAGAGAAAGAGTACAAAGCAAGATATTGTGATTTAGTCAGAACAAACAATATGGCATTTCTACCTATGGTGCAGCACGTTGAAAAATTAAATGAAAGATCCTTCCATTTTGCAAAGCATGGGAGAAGTTAGATA